>OZ025294.1:364454797-365704797 GCA_964019185.1 Maratus speculifer
CCATTGCAAAGTTTGTGGAGGTCATAATGTTTTGTCCCTTGAATGTATATATGATTTCAAGAATTTTGTTTAATATATCTCAAGAACAATTTTTTACAGCTGAAATTATTTTAAATACTGTCGTTTGAGCCAAAGTAAATGTAATTTTACTTTTGAAGATATAAATTTAATTAATATGCGGTGTTAAATATAAGTATTATGTCTTTTTCTTTTGAAAAGTGGCAGAACCTCAGCAATAAATACCATTCATGGAAATAATCTTGTAAATAACAAATTGAGTTAAGAGATTTTAAAATATTATATATCTTATAAAGTCTGTTTTCCATTTAATAGAATAATTATGACGTATTTATACGTTATAATTAACAATCCTAATATGCGTGACAAATATTGCATTTTATTACACCGCCCTCTGATAAAAACTTCGTTGAATTAATTAGGGTAATTAAAATGTTCTGCCGTGTTTTTGTCTAGTAATTGAATGCTCCAACATAGATCGATAAACGTCGCTGTTTTTGTTCGGTATTTTTGTACGAGAAAAAAAACTGCATGAAATATGTACCCAGTGTTCCATTTAATTTTTTTATATTTGCACTGGACTGTGAAGGAATAATGAATAAAAAATAAAGAAATTACTTTACAGAGGATGTTTAAAATTTCTGTTATATGTTTGAAAATGATAAAACAATAGAGGTCAAAAACAAATTGTATTTTTTTTTTAAAATTAAAGATCGATTATAGCGGTAATTTAACGACTAACATGTTAATTAAATTATATATGTTTTTAGATTCTTTATTTTAAATTGTACTAAAATATAATAATGTAATTCAATGTAAATGATTTTATTTAAGTAAGGTCCTCCAATAAAGGCATACAAAAAGCCCCCTGTCGAGCTAATTTTCCAGAAATATACACAAATTTCATTTTTAAAATATGATACACATATAACGTATGATTCATTTGCAGACCAGCACAAAATAATTGAATTACAATAGTATCTATGAGCAATAATTGCTGAAAGTGCGTTTTCAGTACATGTATATGTTTTTAAATATATGATTTTTTAATAGTAATTTTAGCGCGTAAATTAACATAGTGCTGCTCATAGGAACAGCGGAATAAAATTACGGTGTATAAGAAAATGCGTTTTTAAAATATTCTAATCGTGTTACGATAGTCCAACAATATTAAAATCGTTCTAGATAACTATGGTGTACTAAAAATATTTTGTATAGAATGTGATAATTTTTTTTTATTTGTTTTTAAGTTGTTTATTGAGATTACTTATTTCCATATATGATAAAAGGAGATGATTGAATAGTTTCTTAATCTTGGTAAATAATTTATAATCTATACCGAATGCACAATTTTTTGATTGGGATTTTACAATTCTAACGTTTCAGGAAGCTAGAAAAAAATCAATTAAAATCTATTGTATTTACTTATAAGAGGAAATTAAGTTAAATGTAAAAAAATAAACAAAAACATAGTTAGAGGGGGTCTTACTGTTTTTACATAAGAGAAAAATTGATTGCATGTATAAATTATTTCACTTAGCAAAAAAAAAAAGTGACTGAAGAATATAGACAGGTTTGTCAAAAACAGCTGCTAGTTATATTTTTAAAAAGTTTACAATCTTCAATTTTTGTTTTGATAATTTTTTTATAGTTAAGAGATGTAACTAATGCAATTTGGGTTTAATTTTGCATGACATTGAACGTGTTTTTCACTTATACTTCAAAACAAGTTGGAACTTCTCTTCTAATATTTCCCAACTTTAATTTCTCCCATTTTTTAATTATGAAAAATATTTTTCTTACAATTAGACAAAAATTTATTTTTAATACTATCAAATTATATATCGATTCCTGCAATTTAATATGTCATTTTTAACAAATAAATAAATCCGCCACAGATATATTTTTTTTCCTTAATGTGTACTTTAAAACATTTTTTTAATTGTTATAGCTTTTATATATATATATATATATATAAGATTTTTTATTGTTGTAGTCAAACTTTTGCAGCTTAAAAAACAATTTCTAAATTAATTTTTCGTAATAAATTTCATGTATCTTTCTTATGCATCATATACGGAATTAATTGATTAATTGCACGAAAAATGCAAGTAAAAATTCTTAGAAAGATGCTAATAAACCTCAGTTTTTAGTAAATCGATACAAATTGAAAAATTGTATTTCTTTAAATAATAAATTTCTGAAACTAGTGGAAATTTTAGAATAAATGTTAATTTTTTTTTGAAGCAGACAGATTTGCGAAAAAGAGGGCGAAAAAACTTTATGGATAACAAGTTGAGGGATAAATAAAACAAAAATTGTACATGTATTTCATAGAACCAGCAAAATAATGATCTAAGACAGCTAATCAATTTAATTTAGAAACAACTGTAACCAAATAACCGTTTTAATTTACCTTCTAAATTTACAAAAATTGTTTGATTTATTTTCCAACTAAAAAGTTTTTACAAAATAACAATTTATAAAAAAAAGTGTCTAAAACAAATTTTAACAAAGAATACTACATTTTAATTTTGGTTAAAATATAAAAAAATGACAAATATTTATTGCCTAATGAATTTTCTATATAAATATGCACGCAATTAATTTATTAATTAAATGAGAATAATTAAATGTGCATATTAATTATGAAAAAACTAGGAAATGTTTTGTTCAAATACTTTTTGAATTAAAAATTCGTTTCACTAATGCATAAATTAAAGTCAATAAGCACTGCACGCATGATAAAACGCTAAAATATACATAAAATAAAATATTTTGAATAAAATAGAATCATTACACACATACTTCTAAATAAAAACCAATCTATACATATTTTTTCAAAAATGAATTTTAGCTTAATACGATTCAATTTATTAAAAAAAATTTTTTTGGCGTTTTTCAAGTGCAAATAAATAAATAAATAAATAAATATTATAAAAGTGCGTAATTTTATTTACCATGTAGACTGCATAGAAGAAAGACTTGTGAACGAAATTGTTTCAATTTTCGGTTTTCGATGGATTTATACTTCTTAGGGGTCAGAGATTCCAAAAAAAAAAAAAAAAAAAAAAAAAAAAAAACATGTTTTTACAAAATGTCTGTCTGTCCGTGTGTCTGTCTGTGCGACCGTATGTCAATATTGTAATATCAAAAATATATGAAGATATGCATAGAATTGAACCAAATTTTTTGTGAATGTGTTTGGCTGCGGCAAGCAAGTCCTCCTTCATTTTTGAAATATTCCGCCGGAAATTTTTGTGTAATTTTCAATGTTGTATCGACTAAAAGTGTATGAAGTTATGCATCGAATTGAACCAAAATTTTTGTGAAAGTGTATGGCAATGGTTAGTTGACTCTCTTTGAATAAAAAAAAATCCACCAGAAGGGGCCGATCTAATAGCGATTTTTGTGCCATTTTCAATATTATACCACCTAAAAGTGTTTAAAGTTATGCGTAGAATTGAACCAAATTTTTTGTGAAAGCGTATGGCTATAGTTAGTTCGTCCTGCCTGAATTTACAAAATCCACGGGAAGGGGGCGCTGCAATCGCAATGTCTGTGCCATTTTCATTATTTTACCATAAAAAATGTGTTAAGTTATGCATAGAACTGAATAAAAATTTTTGTTTATGATTATTTTTTGGTATGTTACGGAGGTCCTCCTGAATTTGAAAAAAATCCACCTATTAATCCATTGTCCATCGGCTCGTCCAGAGACGAAAAGTGATTTTTATTAAGATTAATTGCCTGAAGCAGTAATTTAAGATGAAAATCAAAATTGGTAATAAACTTAATAAAGCATTAACATACGTAACTATTTTTTTAAATATTAAAATGGAAGTATGAGATAGAATAAAGTTTTGGGATTGGCACATCCAACAAGTTTAAATATATAAATGCCCTGACCCATTTTAAGGATAAACTTATTATTAAAATTCTTAAATTCAATATGATTCATAAAGCTATACGCATTACTCGTGATTTATGTATAAAACTATTAAACATTTTAAAACATATAATCCTAAACCAAAATATTATGACCACCTATCTAATAAGGTAACCTATCTAATAAGGAGTTGCACTCCTTTGACTCGCAAAACAGCTGCAAACTGTCGTGATAAGCAGGCTACAAGTACTTGGTAGATGACCAGAAAATAACTGCATTATTTGTTCAAGCTGAGGTCATGCATGTCCAGAATGTTTCAAAATGGTTGCTTTTGAGTTCTGGACTGACGTTGAATGACACCCGAAATGTGCTCTGTTGAGTTAAAATCCGTCGAGTAAGGCGACCAGGATATTGACTGGAATTCAGTATTATGTTTATTGGATCAAACCGAACAGAATTCGAGTCATGTGACATAGAGTGTTGTCTTGCATGAAGATTCCATTTCCATTTCAGAAAATCGATGACATGCAATGTTGCGAATGATTCACAATATGGCTCAAATAGCTCGTCGCGTTCAAGATCTATTCTACAACAACCACAGGTCCATGTTATGCCCTTGAGAACGTTCCCGAAATTTTAATATTTCCACAACTGTCCTGTGCATGACCTGTTGTATATGGTGTAGTAACAGTTACTATAAAAGCCAGCGTATCCAAACACAGCCATAGACGTGTTGAAGGATGAATTGGTTTCATCCAACTAGGCAGTGCTTTTTCTTTGATCCACAGTCCAGGCATGATTTTCCCGTCTTAGTGTAGGGGTATTAGTCGATGATGCTTATTCAACAGGGACACATAACTGGGTCGTTATCCCGATAGTCATTATTTTTGGATGCAAATTAATCCAGTCTCTCCTGCCTATTTTTCTTTTTTTAAGGAGAACAATAACCGACGTCCTTTTCATTTGATAACATCTGGGCGTCCATCTCCAAAGGTTCTGCTGATGTTTTCGCCCTCATTCATCTCTTTTTTTACAAAGGATGACGAGGGATGACCACACAGGGAACTCAGCTTTCGCTTTAGAGTACAAGTGAAACACCGTTGAAAATCCATTTATATTAATAATAAAAAAAAGGATTTCCTCCAGGGATTGCACTTTACGATATCTCTCCAACAACACATGCGAACTGCTGTTTCAGCATACGAACACGCGAACAGTCTGAGCCATCGGGCGACTGGACTCTGTCATCTTTCAAAATAAATTAGATGAGCAAACTTTATCCTCACAAGCATACGTAAGCGGAGAAATGATTCTTGAAGCTCCATGGCCACATTTATATAAAATCTACACCGGATTATATGCCTTCCATGTCATCCTGTTGAGTCCATTCAAAATGTGGGAGGAATCATAATACTTTGGCTCTTGAGTGTATGTATGTTTTCTAAAAACTTTTTTTAAATATGGCTCAAGAACACTTTTTTACAGCTAAAAAAATGTCAAATTTTGCCGTATGAGTAAAAAATGAGTGAGAATATGAGTCATAATTTTACGGTTGAGGTGATAATTTTAATTAATCTAGTGAGTTAAATATAAGTATTATGTTTCATTATTTTTTATTATTAAAAGTGGCAAAAACTCAGGAATAAATATTATTTAATGAAATAATCTTGTAAATAACAAAATGGTTTATGTGATTTAAATATATTATTATACCTCTTAATAAATTTGGTTTTCCATTTAATAGAATAATCATAATCTATAACACGTTATAATTAACAAACCTAATATGCATGAAAAATATTGCATTTTTTAACACTGCTCACTGATAAAAGCTTTGCTGAATTAATTAGGGTAATTAAAATGCTTTCCCGTGCTTTTGTCTCGTAATTGAATGCTCTAACATAGGTCGATAAATGTCACTGTTTTTGTTCGGTATTTTTGTACAAGAAAAATTGTATGAAATATGTGCCGAGTGTTCAATTTAAATATTTTATCTTTTCACTGGACTCTGAAAAAAATATGAAAAAAATAAAGTAATTAATTTATATGCAATGCCTTTATAAATTCAAGGAGATATTTGAAATTATGATAGTAGAGACTAAAAGACATATGATATTTTATTTTATGATTGAAAACAACACTATCTTAGTGACTAAAATTCGAATTAAATTATGTTTTTTAACGATTTAGTGTCAATTATATAGAAATAACTAGTGCATTTAGGATAGATGAATTTTATTTAAAAACAAATTCTAAATGCACAAGAATTAATACTACCAAGCCAATTTTCCAAAAATTATGCACAAATTTAATTTTTAATATTAAAAAATATATATGGTTGAGAAAACATTATCGAATCAATTTATTCAACAAAAATACAGGATATAACAGTTCAAGGTTAATAGAGATTTTTCTTCAAAATTTATTCAGTAGGAAAAATATTTCAATTTAAGAGTGTAGAACAACTTTGAGCACATAAAAATTATATATATATATATGTAATAAAAAAAAATGCGCCATTTTGCTCTCTCTGAGTTTTTAATTCTAAAATTGTGGAACATATTTTTAATCTTAGTTTCGTAATATATTAATCGTTTAACAGCTAAAGTCCTTTTTCTTTTTTTTTTATTTAACTTATCAATGATATATTGCTTGTTTCTTAAAAAAGGCGGGAAATATTTCGTAAAATTTTTACTTTCTGGAATATTCTCGGAATTTTAATTTTATTTTTTGTTGATCACGTGATCTGTGTTAATGCGCAAAGATGTTAAAAGGCTTTTCTATTTGCGAGGGGTTAAATAATTTCTACCCGAGGCCACGCCTGCTAAGACCAATCAGAGCTGATCATTTTTTGGCATTTAGACTCGAGTTAATCCTAATTGGATTTTTAAAATGATTGACGCGGAGTAGGAGGGGCTGGTTTGTCGTGAAAATGTTTAGTTCTCATTTGGTTTTTAGGAGCTTCAGAATGCAATTAACTTTTCAAATACTCGGATGCTGTTTCTGTTTCTCCGAAAAATTCTAATATCTTGGGATGCAGCTTACCCACGACGTGTTGGAATATCTGATGACAGTGTCCTGGTGACTGCGGGGAATAGCTTATTGATTTTGTGAGTTCATAAAGAAAGAACTTGAAGACTGATGGCATTTGTTTTTATAATGGGAAAATACCCCAATGAAACTCTTCCACTGCTCGCCAACTGCCGGAGCAACTGCTCTGCTCGTGCTGCTGCGGATTCCTAGAGTTTCTGGAACATAGCATTTTCGTCGAATATTCATTACATTTAATGCCGGCAGGAACTGTGAAATGAGCCGGTGTACATCTCTGGAGATATATTAAACTATTATGTCTTGCCAACTGAAAACTGAACCTTATTAGAGAAACCTGTTCGTCGCAACGATGCTTGTGCGCGCGCCATTTTCGTCGAGCTTGGGGCTAGTTGCTGGAATGTTTGACTTTGTTTGTTCTCACCTGAAATCAGCATGAGTCATCAAGGTGGTGCTACTGGTGTTGAGGGAGGTGCTATCGATAAAGAAAAAAACTTCTCAAATAAAAAAAAAATAATAATCTGAAGACACATTTTTTTTTCGTGCATTTCGAAGGATAAACTTTACAGTGTTAAATATGTCTAATGGTGTCTTTCTTTCATGGTTAGCATCTGTGAAATCGTCTGCTGATTATTAAAGATAAAAATCACCTGCAGGAAATATTGCCACATCATTTTGAATGAATTTCCAAGTTGTGTTTTCTGTTTTTCAGGTGAAATTTGGATATTTGTACGGGTTATACACCTGTTGAGTCGTATCTACGAAGTGCTTTATTTTTTGTTTATTTTAATAAATTTTAGGTACTTGAACAAGGCCATATTGAGGTGATTGTAAGTTATCATTTATTATTTATTTTATTTGTTTATTGTTTACGAAATTTTAATAATAATTTCTTTATTTAAATTCTTGATTTTATTATTTTTATTACAGATATTAAAAAATAAATTTGTTCTTAATTTATATTAATTGAAGTTTTCTGGAGATCGAAAATTTACTTAAGTTTAAAAAATGTTCCGAGTACTAAAAAGAGAAAATTATTTTTGTTCTTAAAATAATTTGTTGTGTATTTCCTAAGTATTGAAAACCGTGATATTTATTTATTTTTTACTTATTTATTTATTATTTATTTATTTCATATGAATTCAAAGACAACAAACATTCCTAATATAACAAAGAAAGAGTTTATTTATTTATTATTTATAATTTATTATTTCCACATGACTTTAAAGCCAGAGTTGATTATTTTATTTATTTATTTTAATAGTTATTATCGTATTGAAGTGTAGCATTTAAATATTTTCCCGTATTAATTATCCCGATCTTAGCAATTCTTAGTAAAAGAAAAAGGACTTTAGCTGTTAAACGATTAATATATTACGAACTAAGATTAAAAAATATGTTCCACAATTTTAGAATTAAAAACTCAGAGAGAGCAAAATGGCACACAATTTTTTTAATTTTATTATATATATATATATATATATATATATATATATTATATTCCAAGCTTTAAAACTGGTGTAGTAAGTCCTAAATAACAATCGGACGCCATTTTAGTATAAAGCTAAAATTTGTACTTATGTTAAAAAAGATATTTATATTGCAAATTCATTAATAAATATGGAAATAATAAGTTTAAAAGTACATGTGATTATAAGAAAAATAATAATACATCTTGCGAGCATGATAAAAATTGGAAATATGCATATAAACAAGAAATTTTGGTAAAAAATAAATACTTAATAGTGTTACTATTAAATCAGAATATCTGTAAAAAATATCGTGTAAATAAAAAATAACTTAATAGTTAAAAATTTTCAAATTTAAGGACATTTTCAGAGTACAAAATAAAAAATAAAATAAAATCTTACTTTTTTTCTAGTTTTAAATTGTAGATAATACAGAAATAAATATGTGGTAAATACTGCTTATTGCCATTCTACTTTAATGCAATGCATAAATTTTATTAGAAACACGGCGCGCAGTATACTTAAAATTTTATTATTCTACTTCATTACATATGCAGTCGTAATAAATGTACCATGATTAGTAAAGTAATGGGACGTTTTTAGTACTTTTTCGGATATTGTTCAGAAACGATTGCAAAATCGATATATGTATTTAAAAAAATCGAAAAATGTATACGTTTTAAGATTTCTTACACCCTTAACTTACAACATACGTACATTTTCCTACCGGTAGATGAAAGAGTTTAGGTAAAATATAAAATGTATATACTTATTTTTCTTAATAATGATGTATGCAATGTCTGTAACCTTTTGAGATATAGAGAAGTTTTTCAATTCGTTTTTGCTAATAACTTTGGTGGCATTTTCATTATTTTCTAGTGCTGCATTTTTCTTTTTACACAAACAAGTTTAGAAGTGAATATAAAATTAAATCTTGAAGGTGACTCAGAATATTTGACTTTGCTACAACTATAAAAAACATCGCTTTTTTCCAAGTACCAAAATAAAAATAATATACATTTTTTTTTTCATTTCTGACTAAAAAATATATTCGTAACTACATTATTCAGAAACAAATTGTATATTTATAGAAAATTAATATTAAAATTTTATATTTAAAAATTCATCTCACTAATGCGAAAAATAAATCAATAAGTACTGCGCGTATTATAAATCTCTAAATTATGCATACGTAATCTTTTTGTGAGTAAAATCAAATCATCACACACACAAAATTCTAAATTAAAAACAAAATCTACATATTTTAAAACATGCACTTTAATATTAACTTACATTAGAAAAATGTTAAAGTTTTTTATTTTTTTATTTTTATAGTGCCAAAAATAAATAGTCTAAGTATTTTTTTAGAATGTAGATTATTAAAAACGCATAATATTTTGTCTAACATTGTACCTTTCATAAAAAATACAGAAAGCGTTAACATCAAATTTATTAATCTGAAAAAACGCTTTTTCAAGTTTTAATATCAACAGACATCCCATAGTATTCACCGCCTGTAAATGATTATAACTTAAAAAAAATGAATATTTTTAAGTAGTGTTCTTGCAGATTTCATAGAAAATTCAAAACTTTCAGAATTAAAAAAAAAAAAAAAAAAAAAAAAAAAACGGAAAAAACGTTTTTGTTTTGTTTTTCAAAGCTTAAAGTTCCTGTCTCTCCTTAACACTAGAACCGCGGGAAAATTCATTGAAGTTTTATAAAATTATTTATCAAAGAAATTTCCATTTAAAACTGTTTAAATTATATATTGAAATTATTTTTGCCCAGCTCATATTTAGCTAAATTTATAAAGAATTTTCTGGTTCGAATCAACATATTTGCACATGATACGAGTCAAAATGACCCGTCTCCGCGGTTCTAGTGTTAAGAACAAAACTACTATAATTCCCATATTCAATTATGACCGACAAATCCATATTTGACATTCTTGAATTATGTATCTAGTTATCAAATATTTAAATATATATATATATATATATATATATGTATTTTTAAAAAATGATTTTAAATATGGCTCAAAAACACTCTTTTTCACAAAAAAAAATGTCAATTACTTCCGTTTGAATCAAGAAAAATATACTTTTGCTGTTAAATATGATTTTAATGTTTTTAAATATGGCTCAGGGGCACTTTTTCATAGCTAAACTACGTCAAATAATGTCATTTGTGTCAAGAAAAATGTAATTTTACAATTGAAGAGATAATTTGAATTAATTTGCTGAGTTAAATATAAGTATTATGTTTTACTATTTTTCATTTTTAAGTGTAGTAGAAACTCAGAAATAAATAGTATTTTTTGAAATATTCTTGTAAGTAACACTTGTAAGTTATTCTTGTAAGTTATTTGACGTAGTTCATAGCTAAACTACGTCAAATAATGTCATTTGTGTCAAGAAAAATGTAATTTTACAATTGAAGAGATAATTTGAATTAATTTGCTGAGTTAAATATAAGTATTATGTTTTACTATTTTTCATTTTTAAGTGTAGTAGAAACTCAGAAATAAATAGTATTTTTTGAAATATTCTTGTAAGTAACAAATTGGGTTAAAAGTTTTTAAAATGTTACATCTCTTAATAAAGTTTGTTTTCCATTTAACAGAATCATGATGGCCTATTATACATAATAATTAACAATCCTGGTATGCGTGCCAAATATTGCATTTTATTACAGAGTTTTCTGATAAAAGCTTCATTGAATTAATTAGGGTAATTAAAATGTTTTCCTGTGCTTTTGTCTCGTAATGGAATGCTTCAACATAGATTGATAAAGCTCGCTGTTTTTGTACAGTATTTTTGTACAAGAAAAAAAAATACATGAAGTATAAACTCAGTGTTCCATTTAAATATTTTGTCTTTGCACTGAACTGTGAAAGAATTATGAATAAAAAATAATACAGTGTGTACATACAGTGTTACATACAGTGTGTTTATAAATTAAGGATATTTTTGATGATGGGATAATAGAGGTCAAAAGACACAATTTATTTATTTATTTATTTATTTAATAATTTTTGATTTATTTACCCATTATAAATCCCTATTTTATTGACTAAATCATAAATTAAATTACGAAATATATTTCTACCTTTTTTACGAAATCTTTTACTTCTCACAAAGTCTTTCATTCATTGTTGTAAATTGTAGAAGAAGAATTAGTGTTAAGGTGTATGGTTTTATTTATCAACAACTTCCAAGTGCATAAGAAACACATATCTATGATGCAAAAATTTATATATCATTTAGTGTTTTTAAATCACATGATTTAATGGAATATCACCTTTTCATAAAAATATTAATAAACAAATTTTATTACTTAAGAAAGGTGTTACAAAATATATTAAAACCAAACCATTTTTGACATATTTCAGTTCCAATCCAGATAAGAACCATAATCATAATTTACAATAAATAAGCGCGTCTATCATTAATTTAATGTTTTAGAGTAGAACGTGTGCTTTTTCTGTACATCGCATTGTCGTGTATCATTTGTATTGAGTGTAAAATGATTTGTGTTTTTATTTTATACTATGAATATGTTCTTATCTGGATTGGAACTGACACATCTCAAAAATGATTTCTTTTTAATATATTTTATAAAATTTTCTAAAGTAATAGAAATTGTTTATTAAAATACACCAAAATATGATGTGCATATGATACCTTAAAATATGATGTGCATAGAATTTATCTCTCATTTACAGGGGAACACAAATGAATTCGATTACAGTACAATATTTGAGAAATAATTGCTGAAAGTGCATTTTCTATATTAGTATATGTTTTTAAATCTGACAAACTTATTGAATAATACTTTTTGTGCATGAATTCTGTATATCATACAGAATGTTTCATTGCGTTGCATAACGGTCTAAAAAATGCATTTGCTGCATTTTTAATGGTTGTTATATTATTCCACTCATTTTAAAATCGATATAATCTGTGGTGTACTAAAAATGCTTTGTATATAATGTGATAAAACCTATTTTTTTACGTTGTTTATTCAAATAACTATTTTATTCATTTAAGTATGTGATAAAAGACGATTTCTTTATGTTTTTTTTTTTTTCGTTTGTTTTTAAACGGTTTTATAATCGATATAAATATTAAAATAGTAAATAAAGCCTTTGTGCAAAAATTTTTAAAGATAGAAAACCAACGATTATAATAGAACAAATAATGTATGAAAAGGTAGGAAACAGCTGTTTCGAATCTACTATCAAGATTCTTCTTCAGTGCAAAACTCAGCGAGCTAAAAAAAAGTTCAGTCGCTCAGTTTAGCTTTTCGAAGCTTGCTGAGTTTTGCACTGAAGAAAAATCTCGATAGTCGATACGAAAGAGCTGTTTGCTACTTTTTCATACATTATTTGTGCTGTCATAATCGTTGGTTTTCTATCTTTAAACGATTGCACGATTTTCCGATTGTTATTATATAATTATAACGTACATCAGGAAGTGCGAAAAATCAGTTACAAAATATCACATTTGCGTATATGAGGATATTGTGTTAACTGTAAAACCTAAAAAAATATACCTATCATTTTATTACATATACAAATAACAGATTGCTTGTATAAATTGTTTCGTATCAGAGAACAAAATATGTCTGAAGCATAATACAGAGAAACCAATTTGTCAAATGATAATAATAATTGCTAATTTTTACGAATATTTTATCGTTAATTTTTGCAATAATTTTGAAATTTCTAAAAGATTTATTGAATGTAAATTGTGTTATATTTTGTATGACATTAAAGAAAATTTTACACTTAGTTTTCAAAACAATGAAGCATAACTTTGCTAATATTTCACATCTTTAATTTTATCTTTTTTTAATCATAAAAAAATATCTTATTTATAGTAAGGGAAAAAAATCACTCTGTAATTCTATCAAATTATACATTATCGATTCCCCCAATTCATTATGCCAGTTTAAAAATATGTATATATCTTCTATGGATACTTTTTATGTACTTTTTTTAAAGATTTCATGATGTGTAATTTAAAACAGTTTTCTCGTTGGTATTTTCTTTTGAAGTAATTTTTTTTATTTATTTTTGTTAGTAAAATTTCAGTAGCCTAAAAAATAATTTGATAATTTTTACATGTGTGTTTAATGTTTTTTTTATCTATTTTATCTAGAACTTTTTTCATGTTTTTTAAGAAGAATCATTGCATATAAGCATTAAAAAAATACCCAAACAGCAAATAATCCCTGGCCGAGCTTATGCCGAATGTCCTAATCTGATTATAATTCGCCCGGGCGACCTCGGTGTCTGATATCGGCAGGAAAGGCTTTTTGGCCGCTCGGCTAACGGACTGAGGATCTCGGAATGCTGATATGTTGTGGATAGGTTTTGAACACACTGCCGACCTTTTTCGACTACTGAATCGAGGCTGTTTTTTATTACCCCGCCCCCTTTCAAAGTTTGCTACCCTCTTGTTTGTGCTGTTTACTAGTTGTGAAAAGCTTTTAAAACTTGCATTAAAAGAAATTTATGTATATTAAAAAATTACAAGATTTCTCTCAATGGCAAATATTAATCTATTCTATGACTTGAATTTATTTATTTATTAATTTATTTTTACATAAAGTGTACACGTAAATGTGATTGGCGAATATAAATTTCTTAGCAAATTTTCTACAAAACTAGTAAGTTTTCATCTAAAAAAAATAATAATAATCGAGAAACCGGCAAATTTGGCAAAAGATGTTTTGATATTAAAAGAAATTTTATGCGCTCAATTCCAAAAGTGATGATCCAGGAGTGATGAATAGTCATATTTTAAAAAATATTTTGATAAATAAGAGCATAATGAAATACATTATTGTATTCTCAACTTAAATAATTGGGTATAATATCTAAATAGCCTTCAGGGATTTATTGAACAAATTGAGCATAAAATATGTTACATAATAGCTAAAATTTTGAATATTAATAGAGTTTGTTTTCAAAGAAAGATTAAACACTTGATGCATTGAAATGATAGAATTAACATCGCACTTTTAAAAAATCTGTCAAAAAGTTTTTTTTTCTTTTTTTTTCTCTATATCAAAACAATTTATAACATAAAATATTTTAGTCAGATCTAATCAAATAATAAACTAAGATATTTCACATTTTTTCCAATGCAATAAATTCATAAAAGAAAGTAAACTCTATTTTATATCCTAAAATGCATCGAAATTTGTTTATAATTAGTAGGGTTTCTATAAATGAAAAAAAAGGGAAAAATTATATTCCAACTTTTAAGGTTTTCTTATTTTTCCTGCTCATTCAAGGAGATCCTTAAAGAAATATTTACAATTTTTTTTAATATGTTTTACCATATTCTGAAGTAAAGGAATGTGGATAGAAGGCAAATTGTTCTTTAATGTTTTAATTTTATTATCTAATATTTTTTATTTTTTATTTATTCATTTAAAACACAAAAAAAATCTAATCTTTTGAAATATACAGGGTGTATCTAAACTACTGGGCAAAACTTTAAGAGGAGATAGTACACATCAAGACAAATAATATTAAATGGGATACTAAAGGTCCAAAACGTCTTCCGAAGGAGATAGGTGCCATCAAAGTTTAGGGTCCAAAATTTAAGATTATTATAAAAAACGGAAAACTTGGTCGATTCGCTTGCGGTTTTCCCGTAAACTCTTCTTTATGTCAGTATTGTCTTGAAAATAAATTATAAAGATAAATTTCAAAAAATGCCGATAGAGGGCGCTTTAGAAGAACAACTAATTTTTACCGATATTTTTTGCGTCTCATTAATTTTTTTTTAGAAGTTTATGCATAAACTTAAATTTTGAGCTCAAAATCTGTGGTTAAGTAACTCAAACGGAACTGTGTTCAATGGGAGTGGGTAGGTTCTAATTTCAAATGATTATAAAAAACAGAATAATTTTTCAATTGATTTGCGGTTTTCACTAAAACTATTCTTTATGTCAGTATTGTCTTGAAAATAAATTATAAACATAAATTTAAAAAAAAATGTCGACAGAGGGCGCTTTAGACTTTGGAGTAACGTACAACTATTTTCTACCGTTATTTTTTTGCATCTCATTACATTTTTTTGAAGCTTAGACATAAACTTAAATTTTGTGCTGAAAATCTGAATAGTTGAGAGTGGTTAAGTAGCGCTAACTGAACATGTGTTCAATGGGGGTGGGAAAGTTCAAATTTCAAATGATTTTACAAAACGGAAAAATTGGTCGATTCGTTTGCGGTTTTCTCTAAAACCATTCTTTATGTCAGTATTTCCTTGAAAATAAATTTTAAATATTAATTTCAAAAAATTCCGTTAGAGGGCGCCTTAAACTTTATAGTAATCAACAACAGTTTTTAACTGTTATTTTTTGTATCTAATTAAATGCTTGCAAAAGCTTAGAGTTAAATTTTGAGGTCAAATTCTGAATCGTTGGGAGGGGTAAAGACGTGCAAATTGAACTGTGTTCAGGAGTTGAAATGTTACCCTGCCCACCCTACGAACACAGTTCAATTTTTCGCTACTTAATTACTGACAACGATTCAGATTTTGAACTCAAAATTTAAGTCTAAGCTTTTAAAACATTTATTTAGATTAAAAAAAAATAACAGTTAAAAATAGTTGTCGGTTACTCTAAATTTTAACGCGCCCTCTAACGGAATTTTTTGAAATTTATCTTTAAAATTTATTTTCAAGGATATACTGATAAAAAGAATGGTTTTAGAGAAAACCGCAAACGAATGGACCATTTTTTCCGTTTTTTATAATCATTTGAAATTTGAACCTTCCCACCCCCATTGAACACAGTTCAGTTTGCGCAACTTAACCGCTCTCAACGATTCAGATTTTCAGCTCAAAATTTAAGTTTATGTCTAAGCTTCTAAAAAAAATTAATGAGATGCAAAAAATGACGGTAAAAAATAGTTCTACCTTACTCCAAAGTCTAAAGCGCCCTCTATCGACATTTTTTGAAATTTATCTGTATAATTTATTTTCAAGACAAAACAGACATAAAGAATAATTTTAGTGAAAACCGCAAATCAATTTATAAATTCTTCTGTTTTTTATAATCATTTGAAATTTGTACCTATTCACTCCTATTGAACACAGTTCAGTTTGCGCTACTTAACCACAGATTTTGAGCTCAAAATTTAAGTTTATGTTTAAACTTTTAAAAAGATTTAATGAGATGCAAAAAATAGCGGTGAAAATAGTTGTTCGTTACTCCAAAGTCTAAAGCGCCCTCTATCTGCATGTTTTGAAATTTATCTTTATAATTTATTTTCAAGACAATACTGACATAAAGAATAGTTTTCGTGAAAACCGCAAACGAACCGATCAATTTTTCCGTTTTTTATAATCATTTCAAATTTTAGACCCTAAAATTTGATCGCACCTATCTCCTTCGGAAGACATTTGGGACCCTTAGTTTCCCGTTTAATATTATTTGTCTTGCTGTGTACTATCACCCCTTAAAGTTTTGCCCAGTAGTTTAGATACACCCTGTATATTTTTTTCTTTCTATTTATTAAAACTATTTTTTACATTTTAAGTAAGAATAACTCTGTTATCCCATAAAAATAGTCCATCATTTACTTTTCATTCTTAGATATATTTTTGATTCATATCGTGTTTTTTTAAAGGATGAAAACTTACTAATTTCTGAAGAAAATTAAAAAAAAACTTATACTCACTCACTTCACGTAACTTCTTCGTATTACAGTGTCCCTTCTCAGACTGGTTAAAAATTATCTTGCTTGCAACATATAAAGGCTGAACTTTGAGGAGTTGGCTAAAGTGGGGGACAAAAGACCTTGAAAGAGCGCGGGAAGTCACGTGATTCATGAATTGACAGAAACTGTAGGGGAATGTTAGTGGAGGATAAAAATTGTCAGGAATTAGTCGGCTTATAAAGTTGGCCGATGTAAATTTTAAGAGAAAAAATCATCAAGTCAAATCGATTCGTTATTGGGATTTCCTGCCGATACAAGCATTGGACTACTTTAAAAGAGTATGCTCTATTGATATCATAATAATGTCAGTGGATGATTACCGATATCCCGCCGATAATTCAGATAGACGGCCTAAATGATTTCGACATCTCTGGGATAATATTACTATGCATAGTGTTTATTAATTTTTTAATATATTTTTTTTAAATTTTTTCTGTATCCAAGCATAAGTGATTTACAATTATATAGTGATAAATAACTTTAAAGTACCTTATATTTCATAATGCGTGATATAATATATATCTAAATTTTCTTTTCAGTGTTAGCTAGAACTTAGTACCCTAAAAATGATTTTGATAAAATAATTTCCATGTGTGTTTGCCGTATATTGTATATTTTGTCCGGAACATTTTTCACGTCATTAACAGTTGATAGCTATAATTTATATGCAATAATAAACTAATACTTTTATCTTTTATTTTAACTTATTTCTTGCTATTTATTTCACTTAAAATATTATTAAAATTTCTTTAAATATTATCTTAATAAATAAGGATAAATGTTAGTTTAATTTTCAGTCCATTGTTTGATGCAATCTGTTTCTTCTATTTATTCTTACCATGCGCGTTGTCTACGGTTTTTATTTCTGCCTGCGATCCACTCTTTTGCAACGAAATCAGACATTGAGATTAGATTTTAAAACTTTTCTGTGGCATCTTCCGAGATCGAACCTACTACAGCCGTTTCGGTGAGTAATCAGAGAATAAAAGCTTACGTTTCCAAAACAGAGATCAGATATCCAACTCCTTCAGTTATTGACATGAACGAAAATAATCCCAACACCGACGATCTGACTGAATTCATTTAAAAATAGATTTCAATATAACATTGACTTTATATATCTAGTTATAGACAAAATAAAATTTGAAATTAATTTTTTTAGACAGTTTCATTTTTTTAAGCAGTACACAGCTCCCAAATAGTCCGCCAACTGAACATATTTTTCTTGCAAATTGCACAGTAACCGCCTTTGGAGGTTAGTTTTAGCATAAATGCTGTAGTAACATGCTATGAAATTTTGTGTTAAAAAATATTGGTGTTCAGTTCGCGAACCAGTTTAGTTTGTTTAGTTTGAGAGCCCTGAGTACACTATTTACAAACTTTAGTAAAAAATTCTTAAAGACATGCTACAATAAACCTTGCAGTTTTTAGGAAATCGGTACAAGTTAGAAAAATGTGTTACTTTAAATAAGAAAAATCTGCAACTCATGGACAATTTAAAATAAATGTTTAAATAATAAATTTCTTAAACTTGTGGAAAATTTAGAATATATGGAATTTATTTTTAAAAAAATCCGACTTTTCTTTAATAATAAATCATGCGAATAAGACGGCAAAACATCTTGTTGGGAAACAAATTAAGGGATAAATAAAATATATATATATTATGTAGAACCAGAAAATTTTTCTTGATTGACAGCTAATCAATTTTATTTAGAAACAGCAACAAACTCCTTTTTTTACTTTAATTTCTAATTTTACAAAAACTGTTTGATACAAAACAAAAAACTAAGAACTTAAATAAATTAATTAATTAAAACAATGTCTTGAAACTGTAATATCTTTAAAAACAATTAATATTATATTAAAATTAATAGTGAAGTCATTGTTATTTTAAGTTTTAAATCAAAGAAACATTCTTGTTTAAAATTTTTATAATTAATAAGGATGAACTCTGGAAATAAATCTTATTTATGGAGCCCTTCTCACATATAATAAATTGATTTGTAGATATAAGTATCATATTTCTTCAATAAACATGTTGTACAATTTTTAGAAGCATCGTGATCCATTATATATTATGATTAACAGTCCTGGCATGCATAACAAATAATGCATTTTATTCTACAGCTTCCTGATAAAAGCTACGCTAAAGTAATTATGCTAATTAAAATGTATCGCCCCTGCTTTTGTCTCGTAATAGAGTACTTTAACACAAATCGATGGACTCTGCTATTCTTCTTAGGGACTTTCTTGAAGAAATATTTTACGGTAAACATACATTTAATAAATGCCTTTGAACTTTCAATACTTTATCGTCTGCAGAACAAGCAAATTTGGTCTGACAAAAAAAACTGTGTATCTAAATATATATTTTTAAAATATTTATTTTAATGCACCATTTTGAACATTGCATGTTTAACAATGGTAAATATAAAATTTTATAATAATATGCGAAAACAGAGAATTCAATATATAAAAACTATAAAATATGAACTCTACTTTTTCAGAAGTTAATGTCATCCCAAATGAAAATAAATTTATAAGTATGCAATTATAGATAGCATAAATCATAAATCGGTTTGAAGGCATAAAACACATGCTTTTATTTTATATAAAATGACGTCATTCACACTTGATAAAGAATTTTATATTTACGATCCAGTCTTAAAACAACATCTACAGATAAGCGTTTAATAGGGCTGAGAAGTTTACATTGTTCGCAGCAATGCGGAAAGGAATTCAAGTTGAGGAACTCTATTACTTTATAATAATGTAAATACAAGGTTATCTTCACCGACATATTTCTTTTTATATAAGATTTGTTTCGAAAACCGTAGAGTGCACCGGATTTTGCCAAACAGTAATTAATAAATAATCCTTACCTACGAAACATAAATAAATAAATATGTAAAAAATAAAAACCCAATATTTACACTTTACATATTTAAAGACAAGAAATATCATGCTAAAAAGCAGCAAAATCAATATTAATTTAAGTCTTACATCAAAGAAATATTCTTGTTTAATTTTTTTATAATTTATAATTATGAACTCTGGAAATAAATCTTATTTACGGAACCCCTCTCACATATAATAAATTGATTTATAGATATAATATCATATTTCTTTAATAAACATGTTGTAGCATTTTTAGAAACATCGTGATCCATTATATATTATGATTAACAGTCCTGGCATTCATAACAAATAATGCATTTTATTCTACAGCTGCCTGATAAAAGCTACGCTATAGTAATTATGGTAATTAAAATATTTCGCCCCTGCTTTTGTCTCGTAATGGAGTACTTTAACACAGATCGATAGACGCTGCTATTCTTCTTAGGGACTTTCTTGAAGAAATATTTTATGGTAAACATGCATTTAATAAATGCTTTTGAACTTTCAATACTTTATCATCTGCTGAACTCGTACTTTTGGTCTGACAAAAAAGTGTGTATCTATATATATATTTAAAAATATTTAATTTAATGCACCATTTTCTGCATTATATTTCCAAGTTTAACAATGGTAAATAAAAAATATTATAATAATATACCAATAAAGGGCCGAAAATATAAAAAAAAACTATAAAACATGAATTCTACTTTTTCAGAAGTTAGTATCATCACCGATGAAAATAAATGTAGACGTATATAAGTATTGATACTATAAATCATAATTTTACTTTAAGAAGAAAAACACATGATTTTATTTTATGTAAAATGACGTCATCTACATTCTGTAATTTTTTTTTTTTTCGCATCCAGTCTTAAACAATATCTACGGAAAAGCTTTCATTAGTGCAGAGAAGTTTACATTGTTCACAAGAATGCGGAAAGGATTTCACGTTGTGCAACTCTATTATCTAATAATAATAAAAATAGAAGATCTTATTCACTCATATATTTATTTTTATATGAGATTCATTTGGAAACCGTAGAATGCACTGGATTTTACCTAACAGTATTTAATAAATAACTTTGTCTTACAAAATAAAAAATATAAATATGTATACAAGTAAATGAATAAAAACAAAATCTTAACACTTTAATATCTTTAAAAATGACGAATACTATGATTAAAAATATTAAAAAATATATTATTTTAAGTTTAAAATCAAAGAAATATTCTTGTTTAAGAATTTTATAATTAATAAGTATGAACTCTGGAAATAAATCTTATTTACGGAACCCTTCTCACATATAATAAATTGATTTATAGATATAAGTATCATATTTCTTTAATAAACATGTTGTACCATTTTTAGAAACATCGTGATCCATTATATATTATGATTAACAGTCCTGGCATGCATAACAAATAATGCATTTTATTCTACAGCTCCCTGATAAAAGCTACGCTAAAGTAATTATGGTAATTAAAATGTTTCGCCCCTGCTTTTGTCTCGTAATGGAGTACTTTAACGCAGATCGATAGATGCTGCTATTCTTCTTAGGAACTTTCTTGAAGAAATATTTTATGGTAAACATGCATTTAATAAATGTCTTTGAACTTTCAATACTTTATCATCTGCT
Organism: Maratus speculifer; assembly: GCA_964019185.1. NCBI lineage: Eukaryota > Metazoa > Arthropoda > Arachnida > Araneae > Salticidae > Maratus > Maratus speculifer. The sequence continues at coordinate 364,476,500 of OZ025294.1, forward strand.
GAACAAGTAATTTTGGTCTGACAAAAAAAGTGTGTATCTAAATATATGTTTTAAAATTATTTATTTTAATGCACCATTTTAAACATTATTTTTACATGTTTAACCATGGTAAATAAAAAAATAGATGATATTATATCAAAAAATAAACGGCAGAATGTAAAAACTATAAAACAAGTTTTCTGCTTTTTCCAAAATTTGTGTCATCTCCGATGAAAAGAATATATATGTTGCGGCCAAAACCCGTAGCCTGGCCAATTCTAGAACTGGCCGGCCAATACCCGAACTGGCCAAGCTTCCCGGCCAATACCCGAAATACATGAAATGAATAGCGTATTTCGGGTTTTGGCCGGCCAATTCGCGAACTGGCCGAGAAGCCTTGGCCAACACCCGAATTGGGGATTTAAGGCTACCCAGTAGATGCGGCGCCGTCATGAAATTCTTTTAGAAATTGTTTCTTATTCAAAGAAGAACGTAATTTGCGACGGTTCCGTTTGATGGCACTGATATGCACACGTGACAGAAAAGGATATTTCCATGCTATTCTGATATGCCACCTTAGTGGTCTAAATTGCCATTTTTTCTAATAGAAATATTATTTTTTATTTGTATAAAAATGGTCTCAGTAAATTTATAGTATTTCGCATTATTTCCAATTCTTTTGAACCTGATTAACTACATTCTGCAGAAGATTCTTTACAAATTAAAATAAACATGAAGGGGGATTTTTTTAAAGTAATAAACGTAACTCATCGACAAATATGCAATTTTAAACTTAAAACAAGAAAGGAAATGAATCACTGTGTAGATTACAAAATATCATGCAACTCTATCGCAATGTTGTTAAGAGAATTTACTCCGGTTCTTTTTATGTAAAGAGATATCCACATAAGCATAAAAAAAAGTAAAATTTCATTTCAGCAATAGGTTTCCGCAACTAGTAATCTATTTATTTTATCTTTCATTAAAGCTTTCTATGATCTACAAATTGCTTTACAAATAAATATTAAAAGTTTATCGCAGCTGAAAATGCACATGAAAAACAATCGGAACATTCCAATCGGTAAATTCCACCTACTGAGTAATCTATAGAAAACATGTTGTTGAGCATATTAGAAATGTATAAAGGGTTTATTATGTTTGAAGTTGTGAAATATCAAAAAAAAAATACTCTGTAAAAGTATTTCTCGCATATATCATAATTCCTTATCGGAATACTTTTTTGGAGTCCCTATTAACGATTTATAATGATTTCTTAATCAATATTCTACAAAGAAACCTACTGCTTCCCTCATGAGTGAGGAATATATATTTTTACTATGTTTGAAATATGCCATAATTCTTTATTGGAATTGTTTTGGCGCCCCTATAAATGATCTACAAATGCTACTTAATCAATACGCAACAAAAGACATTGTTTCTCACATCAGTGAAGCTCATGAATTGCATTATGTTTGAAATAGTGTAATATCATTAAAATAACCTATAACAGATTTTTTGGCATACATCATAATTCTATACCGGAATTCTTTTTGGCGTTCCTGTAAACGAACTGTAACGGCTATTTAATCAATACTTTACAAAAAAAGTATCACATGTGCATTATGTTTGAAATCGTGTAACATCATTAAAATGCCTTATAAAAGATTTGTTCGCATGTATTATATTTCCTTATAATGGCTACTTAATCAATATTCTAAAAAAAAATATTGCTACTCACATGAGACAGGCTTGTAAATTGCATTATGTTTGAAATAGTGCAACATCATTAAAATACCCTATAAAAGGTTTTTTTGGCATACATCATTATTCTTCATCGGAATTCTTTTTGGCGTTCTTTTAAATGTACATTAGAATGGCTACTTATTCAATATGCTACAAAAAATTTACATCCCACATATGCATTATGTTGAAATAGTGTAACATCATTAAAATACTTTATGAAAGATTCCTTGCATTTATCATAATTCTTTATCGGAATACTTTTTGCGTCCCTACAAATGAGCTATATTGACTACATAATCAATACTCTACAAAAAAGCATTGCTTCCCACATGAGAAGGGCATATAAACTTCATTATGCATGAAATGTATCATAATTCTTCATTGGAGTCATTTTTGATGTTTCTATTAACGAACTATGATTACTAATTAACCAATACTCTACAAAATATATATTGCTTCCTACATAAGCTAGGGTTGTAAATTGCATTATGTTTCAAATAATGTAACATTATAAAAATGCCCTAAAAAGGATTTTTTGGCAATATCATAATCTTTATCGGAATTCATTTTGGCGTCCCAATAAACGAACTAAAATGGCTACTTAATCAATATACTCTATAAAAAAAGTTCTTCTACACTAGAGAAGCATGTGATTTTCATTAAATTTGAAATAGTGTAACATCATTAAAAGGCACTAAAAAATTCTTTCATCATTTTCTTAGTAATAAAATTTTCAGTGTTTCTGAAAAAATCTAGAATTGCTATATTTCATGCACTGTAATAAATAACTGTTTGTCGTCTTTATTAATGATACATAGGTACCAATTTTATTGTAATGTAACAACATTAAAATGTACCGTAAAAACGATTCTTATTGCTTATATTGAAACGAATTATTTTTGTATATCCCAGTAAATTAACAAAAAACAGTACACAATTCCCTATCAATGCCAAAATAAATTGATAAACGAAATAAGATAACAAATACAAGTCATCCCGAGCCTTTACTCGAGTTAGAGAACGGCCAGGTAGACGACTACACTATTTGAATTCATAGACACTTTCAACTGTGTTAGAAATGATTAAACCGAGTGCCTCTATCTATTTCGGGAATTGGCCAATCACATCTGGCCAGTTCGCGAATTGGCTAATCGCATCTGGCCAGTTCGCGAATTGGCCGGCCAATTCTAGAATTGGCCAGTCATTTTTAAACGTTACTGGCCAGTTCGGGAATTGGCCGATTTCGGGTTTTGGCCGCAACATATATAATCTTTTCATCGGAGATGATGCTTTGATATTTGTTATACATACATATATATATATATATATATATATATATGTGATATGTGTGTGTGTATCCATATATATGTAAGTATAATAGTATAAAGCTTTTTTTTAATTTGAATGCATAAAATGTATATTTGTATTTTATATAAAATGATGTCATTGGCATTCGCATTCGAATATCTGTATATCTGTATATTTTTATATCGTCTGTATATCATTATATCTTACTTCTTTATTTATTAACCCGCACATGAAAAATAAACAAACGAGAATGACTAACAAAATGTTTATCCAGCTAAGGAATTTTATATTTGCGATCCAGTCTTTAAACACCTTCAGAAAAGTATGCAAATGGCCTGGGCTCCGGAGTCCGAGTAATGGAGTCAATGATTTAGAGTCGGAGTTGGCCATTTTGCCAATTGACTCATCAGATCTGTCACTAACGCAGAATAATACACAAATCTATCAAAAAAGCGATATCGTCATTAGAAAAACTTTACAAAGAAAAAGATCTAATATGCATGATATATTTGTAATATTAATATGGACACATAAAAATAAATATCGTTTATAATAGCTGCAATTTTTTTATCAGAAATTATAAATTTATATATTTTCAGAATAGCGCTTGTTTTACTTATAATTTTTTAGTTGTTATCGGAAAATGGCACATAAAAAACTCAATAATCTGTTATTTTCTGACTGCTTTTCTTAGATATGGTATAGTACAATTGCTAAAATTTTAAAAATTGCGTTAAAAAATAAAAATGTATGTCTAAAGAAAAGTGAGGTTCAATTTTTTTAACAAATTTTATATGAAAGTTTTTTTTTTTTTTTTTTTTTTTTTACTTATACGACGGAATTAAAAATTTACCATATGCGGTAGTTAGAAGTTCAAAAAACTGGAAGTAATGATTACCAGTATTTAACAGTACAATGATACATCCGTTTTAGTTTACAGCTGAATTCTGTAACGTAATATTTTTAAACACTATAATGCAATTGCTGCCCTACAGAAATTGCTCATCGGGGAGTAAACAAATATGTACGTGCAAAAGGAAAGACATCGTATTTCCGCTAATGTGTGTGTCTGCAATGGCTTGTAAAATGTTCCTTTTATAGCAGCTGAAAATTTTGATAGGAATAGTCGAAGACAGGTTCGAATGCACAGAAGATTCACATTTTTCCTTTTTTGATTATTAAGCCGAAAGATACATTGAAAAATACTATTAAAATAAACAATAGTTTTGAACTCTAAAATATTTTTTTTTGCTCATATTGCATGTGAACACAATTACTCCCAAAGTGGTAAAATAATTAAAAATGGGAAATCATTTTTTTTATTTTTTTTTCCTTTTTTGAATGTTTGTGTTTATGACGTCAACTATCAATACGAGAGATAAGGGTCCAAAGAGAGATTGCTTTCCATGGGAGTATTTCAAAAGAAAATTAACCCGTATTTGCGCAAGGGAATTCAAAGTTCGAAGAAAAGCACAGAAAATTCCGAACTGTTAGGGCGACGGTCGCCGATTGGGTTTGACCTTCTCGTCTACCAGCTTCGACAGCAAAACCTCTCGGCCACTGGTGGGGCAGAACCTTCCTTGGAATAAACTAAAGTTAAGCGGGGAGTGACTAGATTTCGGACTTATGACGATAAAATTTAAATTTTATAACATCATACACTAAAAAGACAATTTAAAAAAGTATAGATTGAAAATAAAAGTATAAACTGTTTATAACAGGCGCATAACTCTCATAGTTGGAATATACCAAATTTGTTAAATGAAACTTCCCACTTTACATAAAAATAGGTAATTTTCATTACCTTACTCTAAAATAAAATAAGAAAATATTTAAGTTTAATGAAATTTAGGAAGAAAAGAAAATGTAATGATATTGTTTTCTATATTGTTTAAATAATGAAAAAATAAGAGAAAGAAAAGAAGAAAAGAAGATGAAAGAAAATAAAAAACGATTAGTTTATAATTTTAAACTGTCAATATAATTTCTGGTGATACTATGATAATCTTTTGGAGCACTGCAAATTCGTGAACACTAACTGAACATAACGATTTACATTTTTAACTAAAATCGTTCTTGATTGATGTGTTGCGATTGAGTTGCACTGTAAAAAAATAAGTACAGTTACTAAGAGTTTTCTTGTAGATTTGTATTCCAAGAACTTTTCATGTAACGGTAACAGAAAATCTCATGTAACCTTCCTCGGTTACATGAAATTTTGCTGTTATCGTTATATAAAAGATCTTGGAATACAAATCTACTAGAAAAAATTCAGTAACCTTGCAGATTTCTTTTACAGTGTGTCCCGACAAAAAAGAAAAATTTTCGTTAAAAATTACATACGTTTTCGAGAAATGCAATTTTTGATACATATTGTTAATGTTAGTCAACTCATTCAGTATTCTTTTGCAATTTTGATTTCTGTACTGTGAAAAAATCTATAATCTTAGTAATTTAAATTTACCGCAATCTATTATTCTTACTAAAATTTTGTATGCACACTGTACAAGGAAATGATGTCAAATTAAAAATTTTGTAAGCAAAACTAGAGACATCTGTAACTTTCCAAAAGAATCTACTAAAATTTTAGTAATTTACTAAAATTTTATCTGTAATCATCGTTACCGTTATTTAAAAAGTTTTCAGAATCCGTTTTTCCAAAAATATTTCTTAGTAACATTAAAAAATTTTGATTAAAAATGCAAATCTGTATATGTTACATGGATTTTTATTGTTCCCATTGCATTAAAAGTTCTTAAAATACAACTCTAGTAGATTTTTTTTTGTAATTTTCCAAAATTGCTGTATCGTGTGTAACACAAACTGTCTTTTATTTTCATCTTTAAATTGTGCAATTTCAAAGGTATCATGTTGAAATTGTTCTGAACGTGTTTTACATGTGCTGTTTTATAATGTACTAAATTGTGTGATGTTTACAGTGTGATGTTAATTTGACGACAAAGTTATTTGCAGCCCAACACTGTTGTAAGTAAATATTTTTATCAACACCATTTAGAACACTGTTTCAATACAATTAACAATACTATTTTTAGAAAGCATCTCTAGATAGCAACACTATTGCAACATATTAAGAACATATTTTTATGTAGCAACATTTTTGCAGCATATAGAGAACACAATCACAACACAAAAATGTTTTGTATATAAAGTTTTCTAATTCACAAAACATTTATTCGTTGAAAATTTGGTGACAAAAAGTATTTTAAAATATGTGTATTTGAATTTGTTTGAAAATTACTTCTTTTATAAAATAATAATAATAATAATAATAAAACATTATAAAACATTTAGTTATTGAAATATTAAAAATAGATTTTAATAACACAAGAATTAGAAAGAAGAAAACTTAATCCCAGCTCTTAATATATATATATCAACATGTTATAACGTAAATTATTCTTTGGGACTATTGTGTTGAATTTCACCACAATTTACTTTAAAATGACATAATCGGTAATAGTAAAATACAAATTATTTCAATTTGTTTGAAAATTATAATAGGGTTTATAACAAACTTTATTTTGTTATTAAATAATTAATTTTGTTAAATTAATACTTTTTTTAATTAATTCTACAAAAATATTTTTGTAATAGAATATGATTTAGGCAATGCTTAACAAAGTGCAGAGCTATTGTTATTGTAATATTAAGAATAGATTTTAAGTACATAAGAATTAGAAAGAATAAAACTTTATCTCATCTCTTACAAAAGACTAACAAATTGTAACATAAAATATCTTTTGAAACTTCTGTGCTGAGTTTCAATCCATTTTAATTTAAAATGACCCGTTATTGACATATTAAGAATAGATTTTAAATACATAAGAATTAGAAAAAAGAAAACTCAATTCCAGCTCTTAAAATAGATCAACAAATTGCAGCGTACGTTTTTCTTTAAAGCTGTTGTTTTGAGTTTCAGTCGATTTTACTTTAAAATGACACGTCACTAATAATGAACTATAAATAATTTCAATTTATCTACAAATTTTAACAGAGTTTACAAGTTTTAAACAAACTGTCAAAATCATTTCTGTTCTAATCTACTGATTGCAACATTTGTTACATGTTCAGATTCATAATTAAATCTGTGGAAATCTCTGCTGATTATTACAGTTTATCACAATATAGTATGCAGATTTAAATGGATTTGTGTAGTTAAAAAAATGTACACTATTAATAATTTGCTGCAAACAGTGGAGTCATTCGTCGTTTTTATTATAAAAATGATTCTATTAGCTCTAATTAAAGATTGTTTTCACGATAGTATGGCACAAAGTGTGGTCATAAACGCTTAATAATATCGCACCCTTACTTCAAATATGGTATAAGTAGAAAGAAATAAAAATAAAAAGAAATCACGAAATGAGAAAAACTGCTCCTGCGCAGGGGAAATGACAATGGTCATCTTGAAAACACAACTGCTACCTGGTAGTTAGATTTTCGGTGCAGTTTTTGGTACATTATATAGTAAAAAAAATTATAAAGCTGCCAAAATTTTTCTATTAAAATGAGTTCCTTACGTAACTTTTTGTGTAACGACAAGAACAAATATTGATACAGATTTCTGCAGTTTTACAAAAACTAGTACTGTAGCTTTACATCTTTATATCAATTATTGTACAATGCACAAATAAATATTTAATACGATTTCAGCAATTTTGCATCTATAAGTGATTTTTTTTTTACTGTGCAAGTGATTGTTTGAGACACTGAAAGCGCATAAAAAAAAACTATCTGAATTGCAACAATTTTGAAGGAAGGATGCTGTATGGTCAAGTAACCCTTAATTTTTTAATGGTCGAATTTTCGGACTTTGTGTTGTAAGCCTTTAAGAGTGTAGTTTTTAAGTTAAATTTTAAAAAGATGCGACCAGTACTTTTAATGATTGATCTAATAACTCCAAAAAAATACTGTGTCTTATTTTTAAATAAATCCTTTGTGCCGTACTGCACTTCGGTGTTTGGTTTTATAAATTTCGGAATTAAATTTTAAAGTTCTTTTCCGGAAGGCTTTTTAACGTGGACGTCCCCGCTTCTTTAAAAGCTTCAATATCCTCAAGTTTTGTTCGGTATGTCTTGTGCTAAAATATGGATTACTACTTCCTTATTCCGTTCATTGGCGCATACGCGAATAGTCTACCGACAATCCGAAGTCTCGTGATTAAAACTTTCGCAAATGTTTCTTGCCGGAAATGGTCGTTGCAGCAACTGAGAGGTACAAAGTTGCTGCATGCGTATTTGATATCTGCTTTATCGTCTGCTCGAAAATCAAAATCGTATCAAAACAGGGCTACAGTTTATAATTGGATAAATTTCCCTCGTTGGCAGGCGGCGTTCTATCATTTTAAGTAGCTTAAGGAATTTGAGATTTTTATATGTTAGGTCGAACACCGCTCGCACTTATTTTTCGGAACATAAATTTATTTCTTTGTTAAAAATTTTAGATTAGGCAAAGAAATAACTATAAATAATTTTAAAAAACAACAACAACAAAAAATCTGATCTATAGACATAAACATTTGTATTTACTATTATTATTATTATTATTATTATTATTATTATTATTATTATTATTATTATTATTATTTTACTTTACATTACATATTTAAATATGAAAAATTTCGTAGTTAAAAAATTACTTGTAAGCGACAAAATGTGCATTTAAATTACATTTTTTGTGAATTTAAATTATCATAACTATTTTTCAATTGAGGTTTGAAAATGATTGATAAAAATTTTCATTCCAAAAAATAAGACCCATAAGAATCAGCTAAAAATTCAGATAAGACTCTTTAAATAGTACACCAATAAACCTACAAATTAATGAAAAAAGGCCTTGCTATTTATTTTCCGCTAACAATCAAGGAATAATTCATTTAACAAGAAACATTTAATTGATTAATAAAAAAATAGCGTAGTCTATTAGGTAAAATGTGATGTTTCAAAATTTAGAAAACTTTTGTTCATTTTTGATCGGAAAGTGTTCATTTCGAAATGAATAAATCCATTTAATAAATTTTAAATCATTACGAAGAAAAAGAAAACTTGACACTTATTGAAACGAGGTGGAACCCGTCGAATTTCGACGAAAGAAAATGTTTAGGAAGAAACTGTTTCATTGATTTATAATAAGCCCACAAAATTAGCTACAGTAAAAAATGCATCTTAGATTTCTCAGACTAACACCCAAACAAATATTATTTTAAGCTAAAAAGAGAAAAAAGCTATTTCTATAAAACTTAGTTGTCCAAATTATTAAAATTAAACTTAAACCGCATATGTAATCAGTAAAGTATAACAAAGATAAATTATTATGACGAAATTATCAATTGAGGATCTTATGTTTGGTATAAAGCAAATGAAAAAAATATATTTCAAATTGACATGATCATGGAATTCCCATGTCCCGTCATAATTTTCATACTGTCAAAATTTACATAGGCACTTTTCATAGTATTTTAATTCGATCATTTTAAAATCATTTGCTTTTTTATATAAAAAGACGTTATTTGCATCCGCTAAAAGCATTCCATTTTTACGGATCCAGTCTTAAACAACATCTATAGAAAAGTTTGCATATGACGTCATTAGGACGGAATATTACACAAACGCAGAAAAAACAATATTCAAGGCACTCGGCAAAACAAATAGGAAATTTGATGATTCACAAATCTTCACTTCTTAGTTTATAATAGCTCCATGTTTTATCAGAAATCCTTCATTTGCATATTTTTTTTCAAATTTGGAAAATATTGCATACATGCGGATAAATAAAATTGCATTTATTTAGTTTTCTGATACGAACTGAGTAAATGCGGTAAAGTCACTCGAATATTATTTAAAATACAGTTTTGTGAAAAGAAATTGTTGTATCCTTTGTAAATAAGGTTTTCAGTAAACTAAAAAACCATTTAATTGATGAATTAAAATACAATAAAAACAAATTTCATCGGATTTTATGTCTGACGATATCTTTTGACATGATTTTTTATTTCAGTTTTTATCAATTTTCAGAGAAAATGGCGTATTTATGTTGCCACAATTACAAAATTCGTACTTAAAACTATAAAAAAAATTAATAATTCATAAACAAATTGAGATACAACTTTCAAACAAATTGCATTTAAAATTACATTTTTTTCTCTATACGACGGTATAAAAATTGAAAATGTGTGTTATTTAGAAGTATAAAATTTGTAGCATTGAAAATTGCAAAACTGAAATTGCATGCGAAAGTGTTGCCATTCACAAAATGACGTATGCGTTACGCACAGATACGTTTGGCCTTTATAATATAGATATGTAACGATTGTGACAAAAGGTGCTTACTGATGCATTCATTAGTAATGCTTTTTTTCTTCTATCTGCAGCCATTATTGTTGGTCTTAACAGTAAGTCACAAATCTGGCTGAAGTCTTTATCGGTTGTCTTGAAAATCAGTAATTTTTTAACCGATTTTTTCACTTTGGCATACTTCCACGTGGTAAATTAGCCTTGCCTTTTTTATGATATAGATAATTTTACCTGATGGTTGTAAATCTAAGACTTTACGACTTACCGGAACAATTTGTTCTACAATGTCAAAGCATGAGTTTGTGCAACAATTGTAAGTTATCACATGAATTATATTTAAAAAAAAAGTTTCTTTCTGTAGAGAAAATAATTTTAACCCCCCCCCTTTCAAACCACTATCAGAACTAAAAGAAAATGAAGAAATAACTTTAAATCGTGTTATGTTGGAAGGGCTACCATCTAGAGTAACCAATGCGTAATAGAAACTCTCACCTATCCTTTCTATTTAAATTTGGAATAAATAAAATTTAAAAAAATCGAATATTAAAAGTGTGGCTAAACTGGCAATATTTTTTTATTTATTTTATTATTGTTATTATTATTATTATTTTGCTGGCACTGTATATTCATTCTTGAATAATTTCATTAAAATGCAATTTAAAATATCATAATTTCATACTATTATATAAATGACATACTTACGTATAAATATTTCTACATATAATGGAAAGAGAAAAAGAGTTTCTTTCAAAGTCATGAAAATAAGATGTGACTTTATTTTAATTAAAAGCAGTGTTTCAAAGACACATTTATAAGTTCAAAAGACTGCAATTACTTTGAAGTTTATTTACGCCTCAGCAAATATAAATCCTATTTTACATATTAGAAGGTTTCATATATTCCACTGAATTTTCTTTTCTTCGATGCATATCTTAAACTAATTAAAAAAGATGGAATTTAAAAGAAATGAAAAATCAGTTGCCAGTCGTTATTATTTCCAAGATACAATTTTTTCATTATTAATTAATGCAAAATAACCAGTACTGTAATGCGTGCATTGATTATACTTGTGGACATTATTTATTAAAATTGCCTAATCCTTATTTTGTTGTTGTTTTTGTTTGTTTCAGAAGTGAGCAGCTTTTTATAATTTAACATAGTATTATGGTATGGTCATTTTTCAGTAGCATATTTAGCTGTGATATTCCTGACTATATAAATATCTATTTATTAAAATATATATGCCACGGAATCTTCTGTAATTTGTAGAACGGTATCTGTTTTTTTGTAAATAATAAAATAATTATTGATTTACACTTTAGATTGCCTATTAAAATTAAGCGTCATTTTATTTTAGATAAAGGGTTATTTAAAACAAATTAATCTTTATGTCAAAAATGAAATTTTATCTACTGTTAGTCGGAGACTAAGACTATTCACAACCAGACTTTTCTATTGGAGGTAAATCTGATATTTATAGCATGAAGTATAATGCGAGCCCATTGTTATTTGCTATTTATTGCAGATTATTTTCACTCATTACATTTATAGCACTCAAGAGACTGAGCCTCACTAGGAAATATATTCCGTGTCCATATTATATTTAAATAAAGACACAATTATAACATTTTTTGCATCATAAAAATGTCATTCACAGTTTTTTTAAAGCAGTACAGTTTTTGTGCAAGATTTTTTTAAATTTTTATTTTATTTTATTTTATTTTTATTTTTTGTATGCGTATTGTTTTGTATTTATGTCTACGGTATTGTCGAGATGAATGTTTTTACTTTTTTTATCTTTACAAGAAGAAAGTATTGGTTTCGGGAAATTTTCAAACTCCAGTTTTCTATATATTTTTACGTTTTAGAAGGTATTGAACATGATTTGGTCGCTTTAAGAAAATGTGTGTCATTGAATCTGATTCACACACACTGTGAGCGTGTGTATGTCTGCATATGGCAAAGATTTTGCGAGCTCTCACTCAATAACTTATTCGCAGAAATTCAGTAAAGTTTAAAATCAGTTAGAACATAATATAAATCGGTGGGGATTTGTTTTGGGAAAATATCGGCGAAAAAATAGCGTTGTCTTGCCGTATTTTCACGATTTTCTCAATAACTCTAACTGAAAACTTAAAGCACGGATTTTTATCAAACTTCAGATTTATTCAATTAGTAATTCTCTTAGGCTGTTGTTGATTCGTATATGTGGTAAACTATTTAATAGGGTGCTGCTGCTATGCTGCAGCATGATTTTTACGATTTTAGTGATAGTCACATCTCAAGAACTATCATACAGAATTGCATATCTTTAAAATCTTTATGACGGTTGCAGGTTTTATTTAATTTTGGTACTATGCTAGCAGCTTTTGATGTATTAACATGTATGAACCGAAAAGGAGTTTTGGGATTGTTACATCTGACTAGTTTTTTGTGTTAAGCTTTCTTGCTACAAAACTGGTTTATTGACAGTAGTCACTGAGAAAGACCCGGATGATAATTTTAAGTTTGTGGGGGCTTTATTTTCAGTAACTCGTTAAAAGTTTAATATGTTTACTTGCTTTTTAGCTCAGGATGATCTACAACCGGGATAGGTTTTACTCTTTCAATTTTGGTTTGAGATTTTTTAAAATTATTTTAATTTTAGAAACCGGTTAGATGCTGGTCTGAAACTGATACTATCATAATATAAGAAATATATAACCGAAATTTAAAAAAATAAAAATTGTCCCGGTTGTAGATCAACCTCGGATATCCTATGCAATAAAAATCATGTAAAAATATTAAAATTTAAGCGAGAGATATTTGAAAAAAACGCCCCCATGGACGTAAGATTATCATCCGGGTCTTTTTCAATGACTAGTGTGACGACATTTAGCCCATTCTGCATTTCCCTATTTAACGTCAGTATAGGTAAAAAGCATAAAAGTTACATGGGCACCTTAGAAGAAAATAAAAAAAGATAAATACATGAACAAACAGGTACGTAAGTACTTAAGTATCTCATTATTCTTTTAATTTACCTCAATAAATGTTAAATCCAAATAATCTGTAGAGAATGATGTTTAATATCAAGCAGAATTATTTTTATTGGTTTAGATTGTTTTCTAATAATGTTATTTTTTCTTATGTACCCCTCTGTCATCTCTATCATAAAATTTCAAAGTTTAGGTATCGGACTAATAAATCTTTCTTTAATATCTGCTGATATGTTTTTTTTTAAAGTTTTTACAGTGTAAATCTAAAATTATTGCATAATTTACTTTATTTCCATCAAAAAATAATGGAGAAATTAATTACCCGTTATAAGAGAAACTCCAAAATTGTATTCATAACAGTTGGGATAAGTGGATCCTGCATGGTCCAGTTACCCCTGAGTCATGTCCATTGTACCAAATTCTTGAAAAATTTATATGGCGAATGAACACCGGCATTGCATTCGAAACATGATATTTAATGTATTTAAATTTAATATAAAAATGTATTTATATGTCTTGTCTTTAAAAGAAATAGATTGTTTAGTAGAAATACTTATATGTTTTAATAAAAAGCCGAAGAAGTTCAATAAAATTGGCGTTGATTTTTAAAAAAGGAGGCCAAAATTCTCGGCAAATTATGACGGAAAAGTTAACGCATGTTATTTTAAGAAATATCGATGAATTTGAACCTTTGACATTCTTACCTTGTGGGCCCAGTTGATCCATCATACATTAATTTATTACGTTAATACTTTATGTATTTACGGCCATTTTGATATATATTACTTACCCATCATACGTAGTATAGGGCAAGTCTTGCAATCGTTTTGAAAATCGAAAAATTTTTTTGACGGATTTACACGTTTTAGATAGTGGAGATTCCGAAAAACATATTTTTAGAAAAAAAAAAAAATTTGCCGTCCATCTGTCTGTAAACGCTCTATATCCCGAACAAATTGAGATAGAGACTTGAAATTTTGTATGTAGTTAGTATGTAAGAATGGGACGAACCCTATTTAATATCAGCAACCTCGATTATCCGGAACTATTTTTTTCGGACTCTCGAAAAATTCGTTCTGATGAAAGGTATATAAAAATTTTCGAATTTTTTTGTTCTAAGGAATGGACGTAAAAGGCAATAAAATAACACATATTTTGCATATAGAACAAAGTCGATCGGATTATTAGTTGCTGAGATATTTGTAATATTGTTTTCCACATTCTTCGATTTTTCATGACCCTGTATTTCATTCAAATTTCAATTCATAAGTATATTTTAATTGGAAATGAGACGCTTAATCCGACGCAGTTAATTGTTAGTTAATAGAATTATTAATTTTGGAGTTATAAGGATGTTTCTTTTACGCAGTTCGGTACTACTTGAGTAGTTTAGCGTTTTATATAATTTGTCGAAATTGGTACATCAGCAGTTCTTTAATATAGCATTACTATGTATATTAACAATATTTAAATTTTGTTTATGAATTGCAATGCATTGTATAAATAGTTTCACATGTTTTATTTCCATATACATATCCATGATGGGTAAGTATTACGGTGGCCCCCAACGACTAGTTTTGAATTTACATTATTATTGCCAAAATTATTATTTTATTTCGCCTCAATAGAAATCTGAATATAAGCATGGGTTCGTAATCTTTGCTAAAAGAAATAAAAAAATATTTTTTTCAAAATCGTGATAACTAGCGAATTTTGTATTATATATAATACTAATTTATTATTTAAATTTATCGACATTTAAAATGTATAATTTAAAGTGTATTTTACGTTACAGTAATTTGAATAAAATGTAATGAGACTAATATTTCGAAACTTGACTTTTATGTTATTTTCTTCATTAAATATAAAACAGACTTAAATATAAAAGCTCAGTGAAAGAGAAGATTAATTCAGTATATTTCAGTGTATATAGGTTGAGTAGATTTAGTAGTTCTGTAGATTTCTTAAGTATGTGCTCAAGGTATAAATAAAAGATTAAGCTTTGAATTATTTTATTTCAAGCTATTTTTTTAACGTCTGACTACATAAGGATCACAAACATATATAACATTTGTGATTCTTATTTAGACAGATGTTCATAAAGAAAGTCGTTTTTTTATAGTTATTGTTGTTTACATTTGTTTAAAGAAACCGAAATTTGAATAACGTTTTTTTCTATTACTGCAAAAATATTATTGCCAAAGTAATTTTCTAATAAAAAAGGTCTATTGGGTTAAAAAAAAATCGAAAACTATAATCATTAAAAAGGTACATGCAAATAATATATAAACATACATAGAATAAATACAATAAACCCAACTTGAGTGAAAAAATAGCCAGAGCCAGGAATCGAGCCCGGTACCACAGTATTTTATTGTTGGTGTGGTTCGATTCTTGGACCCTATACAAATTGTGACTTATTATAAGAGTTTCTGAGAGAAGTTACGTAGAAATATAAATTTTTAAACACACAATTTATACGGTAAAATTCCGGGAGCTTTTCGAAAAGTAAAGATGGAAAAAAGTAGGCGATAAAGGTAAAAAGTTAATAAACATGTTGGCAACACAGACAGTAATTTTGAATGTTTGATTTTTCCCTCGCATTCATTCGTTAATTCTATAATGATGCTACCTCGTGAAGCAACTGCTTATAATCGCTGCGCCAACTAAAAATCCCGTCAAATATGAAATTCGATCGCTCATACGTTTTCTTCATGCAAAAGTCAAGAATTCAGCAGAAATTCACAAATTGTTTCTGTCTACAGGGCCATTATGAATCGAATAAATGAAACGATTAGGTTTTGTGCTTTATCTAGTTTTAGGACAATATTCATAAACATCTCTAAACAGTTAGATTACATGTGATCACCGATACGCTATTTCAAAGAATGGAGGAAGCCATTCGAGCAAATAAGGGTCTCACAATGTAATGATAGCATAAAATCATACCTTAAGACAATACACTAGTCACAAAAAAGACCCTGATGATAATGTTATGTTCTATGGAAGTGTTATTTAAAAATATATCTCTCAGATTTTTAATATTTTCACATGATTTTTTTCCAGAAGATAGCTGACGACCATCTTCAACCGGGTTAATTTTTATTTTTTCGATTATTAAGATTTTTTAGAAAGAATACTCTAACTTTCGGAATTGATTGGAACCGGTCTGATATTGAAACTATCATAATATATAAAAATATGTAACCAAAATCGAAAAATTAAAAACTAGCTCGGTTGTAAATTATCCTCGGCTATCCTATGCAAAAAATCATGTAAAAATATCAAAATTGGAACGAGATATTTGAAAATAACGTCCCCATAGACTTAACATTATCACCCAGATCTTTCTCAATGCCTAGTGTGGCATCTTAAGAGCCCACAATAGTCACAGAAAAATTACTCAAAAAGACCCGGATGACCATGTAAAGTCTATGGGAGCGTTCTTTTCTAATATCTCGCTCAAATTTTAATATTTTTGAATGATTTTTTTGCACAAGATAGCTAAGGGCAATCCACAACCGGGCTAATTTTTACTTTTTCGATTTTGGTTCTATATTTTTTATATTACGATAGTTTCAGTTTCAGAACCGGTTTAAACCGGTTTCGAAAGTTAAAGTAATTTAAAAAAAAAATCTGAAACAAAAATTGAAAAAGTAAAAACTAGCCCGGTTGTGGATTGCCCTCAGCTATCTTGTGCAAAAAAATCATGCAAAAATATTAATATTCTAATAGAACGCTCCCATAGACTTTACATGATCATCCGGGTCTTTTTGTGTACTTTTTCTGTGACTATTGTGGGCTCTTAATTGTGAATGAAATTTCTTTATGAAGCTGTGACTGTGACTTTAGGGTACCATAAATTCTTTGCATTCAATGGAATCTGTTTGCTTCATGATAATACTCATCCTCATGTGGTACTTCAAAACAAAATACTACTAAAAATATTGAAGTGGGAATTTAATGCAAACCGTCGTACAGGCCGGATATTGCATCCAGTGACTTCCACTTATTCCTTTACCTGAAGTGACCATCTTGCAGGGCAAAACTTCCACGACCATGATGAGATGTAATTTAAATTTGAAATATTCGACAACAGGTGGCAAATTTCTACGACATTGTGATACAGAAGCTTGCACCGAATTAAACAAATGCTTGGCCAATGAAACGGCGGAAATGATGCTAAAAATTAAGATAGATGACTGTAAATTATTTGTAATAAACATTTTATCAAATAAAATTTCTTTTTTGTATGTGGGTTTGTATCTTTACTTTTAGAAAAACCCTCAAACCGTATGTTCCTCAATTGAATGTTAATCTTGAAGAATTAATAATAACAGAAATATAAGAATTAGTTTTTTATATATGATGCAGTAGTTTCTAAAAATTGCATTTTTTATATGGAATTTTCATAATATATATTTCTTTAACGTCTTAATTGTTGTTTACACTTTTTTATGAAAAGTATTTCTAAAAATGAAAAATAGAAGAAAATAAGTTTTTTTTCTGACAAATGTTATAACCATAAATATACATTTTCATTATTATTTTTCAGCAATTGTTTATCAATTAACTTTTTTTAATTAATAATTTGCTTTATCGTCATATAATTTCATGCTTTTTTTAAATTTTAGATAAATGAGGTACTGAAATTTTCCTTTGCTGAAGCTATGGAATAATGCTTTTTTCAAAACCATGTAAATAAAATATGATTATTAATTAAAAATACCCTTTCAAAGTTCATTTCTAAATGACAGATGCATTGTAATTAACCTAATCTTTCTTTATGTCTAAGAAAATGATTAAAATCTATTTTAATTCAGAGAAAAGTTTCTTAACTTTAATTTTCTGTCTCTGATAAATTTTATTAATAGACATATAATGTAAACAAATGAAGATGAAATAACAATAGCATTAAATTTCCATATTGAACGTGTTTTATGAATACATATTGTTTTCTCGATAAGTTTATTGAAAGATTAATTATGAATTTAATTAGCTTGTTCTTCATATTAATAAAAATGTCTTTGTTACGTGTATTCCTTTATGCAAAATTTAAAAACATTATATATTTTTTAGCTCTTACGCAGTAAAAAAATTATTGATTTTTAAATTTTGTAATACTTTAAAACAGTTATAGCATTTTAAAATACCGAACAAATATGTGGCATTTGTTCTCCAATTCTAATATTTCTTGTTCTTTTTTTTATTATTATTATTTATTTTACTTACATAAGTATATATTTTTCGTTTTAAGACTAATGTTATGTGTACATTAATTTTAGCAACATTTTATAAAGGTTATTTTTATGAAATATTTATTCCAAAATATTATTATATTTATTATTGAAATGAGACTCATTAAATGATTATGATGTCATTATATTTAGTTTATTTTAAAATTTTTGAATCTTTAATGGGGAATTATATATCAATCTATAACGCAATTCGCTTTCAAAACGCTTGCCGTTTAATATGTAATCTTAATTTCACTTTCATGAAAAATGTTATTGAAAACTTAAACTATCACTCACATATTAATGTATGCATAATAATTCTAAAGCTTTAAAGTTTTCTTAAATATGATTTTATTATTGTGTGTATTCATTTACTAATATTTTAATTCATATTAACATTTTGCTTTGAACATCATCAAATAATGTTATGCTTTCCCTAGTCTTGCATAAATATGACTTTAAAGTTGAAACATGTCCCTGTTACAGAATTTGAAAAAAAAAGCTTACTTTAAAGCCATGAAAATAAAACGTGAATTTTAATTAAAACTACCGATTCAAAGTCACGTTTAGTAATTCAAAAGGATTGCAATTACTTTAAAGTTCATTTAAGTTTGAGAAAATCCAAATCTAATTTAACAGAGAGAGAGATTTCATAGCGGGAATTTTATATATATAATTTTTTCAGTTGAATTTTAAAAGCCGTCTAGGGAATTGAGGTATGATAGAGAGAAATTAAGAGCAAGTTACTCTTCTTTATTGTTTTAAAGTACATATTTAAAGGATAATTTTTATTCAATGCTTTTTTAATATTTCGCAAGCGTCTTTTTTGTTCGGTAAACTCGATTCTGCCTAATTATTTATTCCATTGGTGCATTTTATCAAATGTACTAATATATATATATATATATATATATATATAATTAACGAAATTTTAACATTCAAGTTATAATTTTTCATAAAAAAAGAGTATTTATCATAAATTTCGTTAACAGATAAACTTCTAAAGATTTTTATTATTAGTATTATTTATGCAATTTTATATGTTTGGAGTCTTTTGACATCCCATGCATGTCCTCGTATTACATTTTATGTCTCCGTCCTGCCTGTTTAAATAAATAAATAAGTAAATTTTAAATTATGTTAAAATTTCGATTAAAATTATTTATGGTGTTCAAGGGCTACTGGAATATATAGAAAGTTTCAATTAAAAATAACACGTAGACTAGTAAACATAATAAAATAAAATAAAATAAAATAAAAATTGCACCACTTCGAAAACTAATTTAGCTATACTTTTCCATTCACACTACTCAGCATATAATCAAAGCAATGATATATGCTGATAATAATATACACAAGCGCAGAAACGACATATAAAATCGGGCAAATAAATATCCATAGAATTGTTTAAAATTATGTTGAACTTTTAAACGAACGGGTAAAACATTATTTAAGTGTATTTTAATCGGCTTATTTTAGTACACTAGTACATTTGATAAAATTCACCAATGGAATAAATAGTTAGGCAGAATCGAGTTTACCGAGCAAAAAAGACGCTTGCGAAATATTAAAAAAGCATTGAATAAAAATTATCCCTTAAATATATACTTTAAAACAATAAAGAAGAGTAACTTGCTCTTAATTTCTCTCTATCATACCTAAATTCCCTAGACGGCTTTTAAAATTCAACTGAAAAAAAAATATATATAAAATTCCCGCTATAAAATCTTTCTCTCAGCTAAATTAGATTTGGATTTTCTCAAACGTAAAAGAACTTTAAAGTAATTGCAATCCTTTTGAATTACTAAATCTGACTTTGAATCAGTAGTTTTAATTAAAATTCACGTTTTATTTTCATGTCTTTAAAGTAAGCTTTTTTTTAATTCTTTAACAGGAAAATGTTTTTTCTTTAAAGTCATATTTATGCAAGACCAGAGAAAGCATAAGTTTATTTGATGATGTTCAAAGCAAAATGTTAATATGAATTAAAATATTAGTAAATGGTAAATGAATGCACACAAAAATAAAATCATATTTAAGAAAACTTTAAAGCTTTAGAATTAATATGCATACATTAATATATGAGTGATATTTTAAGTTTATGTATATATATATATATATATATATATATATATATATATATATATATAAATTATATGCTCACCTTTATTTTCCTAATTCGAAAATCTTCCTTCAGAATGGAAATTTTTTTTCCTTGCGACACTTAATGATTTTTCTTTTATTATAATAACATTATCCGATATTGCTGAAAAAAATGCTGAAGTTTATGACTTTTTATATAAAAAAATACTTATTACATGGATAAGAATATTTAAATTTTTGAGTGTCTGTACACTCAAAATTGTTCCATGGACTTAGAAAAGACTCTTAATTTACTGTTTGCATACTCTGTGTACGAACGATAAATTTGAATACAGGTACTGAAGAAACTGATTATTTCGGTTTATAAGGAGAGACAGCTGCTGAATAATTTCACGCATGGTGTGTCAAAACACCGCGTTCGTTCAGCTGGGTTAAAATTATTTTTGGTGCCAGATGATAAAAGTTGTGTATTAAGTTACACATATCTGAGTACTTTGCATATTTTTTTTTTTAAAGCTTTTAATTTACGATAATTGTTTACAAATTTTTTAAAGCGTTGAGTTAATAAGGTTATTATCTTAAAGATAATTGTAATTTTATTAAAAAATACATGAAGTATAAAGTTTAAAATCAATTACTTATTCCGCTGATGAACTTTTTACTTTCTATCTTTATAAAAAGTAAGTATTGTATCCGTGAAAATTGTTGAATTCCGGTTTTTGACGGATTTATACATTTTACAGGTCAGAGATTCCAAAAAGCATGTTTTTACAAAATATCTGTCAATGAATGAGTCTGTGACTCTGTCTGTATGTGACATAAATTTTGTAGGCGCGTTATCGCCAGATTTAATGCACGGAATTTTGACAAAAATTATGATAATGTACAAGTTGACATAAATTGAACACTGAATATTTCCCGATTCCTCTAATAGCCCAACTCAAGAACTATATTCACAGATTTTTATCAAACTTCAGATCCAGCTTGATATCGATTGATAAATATAATTGCTGTTTATGTTTTGGTATGAATCGGCCAACAGATGTCACATTT
Source organism: Maratus speculifer (assembly GCA_964019185.1). NCBI lineage: Eukaryota > Metazoa > Arthropoda > Arachnida > Araneae > Salticidae > Maratus > Maratus speculifer. The sequence continues at coordinate 364,498,214 of OZ025294.1, forward strand.
ATGTTGCAATTCCATGAATTTAGACTCTCACGATGAGCATTGATTTCAATTTTAGATCTGTTGTAGCGAATTAAGAGCCCACAATAGTCACAGAAAAAGTACGCAAAAAGACCCGGATGATTATGCAAAGTCTATGGGAGCGTTCTTTTCTAATATCTCGCTCAAATTTTAATATTTTTACATGATTTTGTTTTGCATAGGCTAGATTAAGACGATCTACAACCGGGCTAGTTTTTACTTTTTCGATTTTGCTCATATATTTTTTATATTATGATAGTTTCAATTTCAGAACCGGTTTAAACCGGTTTTGAAAGTTAAAATATATATTTTTTTTAAATCTGAAACCAATATCGAAAAAGTAAAAACTAGCCCGGTTGTAGATCGTCCTAAGCTAGCCTATGCAAAAAAAAAAAAAAAAAAAAAAAAAAAAAAAAAAAAAAAAAAAAAAAAAAAATTGTAAAAACATTAAAATTTGAGCGAGATATTAGAAAAGAACGCTCCCATAGACTTTACATAATCATCCGGGTCTTTTCGCGTACTTTTTCTGTGACTATTGTGGGCTCTTAAGGCCCCACAATAGTCACAGAAAAAGTACTCAAAAAGACCCGGATGATAATGATGAGTCCATGGGAGCGTTCTTTTCAAATATCTCGCTCAAATTTTAATATTTTTACATGATTTGTTTGAACAAGATATCTGAGGATGATCCACACCCGGCCTAGTTTTTACTTTTTCGATTTTGGTTATATATTTTTTATATTACGATAGTTTTAGTTTCAGAACCGGTTTAAACCGGTTTTGAAAGTTAAAATATATATTTTTTTTAAATCTGAAACGAAAATCGAAAAAGTAAAAACTAGCCCGGTTGTAGATCGTCCGAAGCTAGCCTATGCAAAAAAAACATGTAAAAACATTAAAATTTGAGCGAGATATTAGAAAAGAACGCTCCCATAGACTTTACATAATCATCCGGGTCTTTTTGCGTACTGTTTCTGTGACTATTGTGGGCTCTTAAGAATTAACATGGATGAGATAGAAGAAAGTTTTGAGATTGCTATATCCAACTAGTTTTAAATGCATTTTTACTTCAAAATATGTGTCCTTATGTATTAAAATGCATTTAAATAATGCATTGCTCCTCCGTATAGAAATTAAAATTTTACTTTAAGGATTTTTATAGATGTTTGCTTGCGTGTTTTAATGTGCTATTTTAGCGCAAGAATCTACTTATGTGTAACTACTTTATTAAAATACAGTGTGTCCAAGTGAATGGTATTAAATGACTAATTTCTAAACCGTAGGTTATAAACAGTTTCACTTATATTAAAGTTTTAAGCTGTGTATTTGGTCGGTACTCATTATTAAAGGTATTTTCCATTTTCATAACTGTATTTTATCGTCTGTAAAGTAAATTCTTTCCATTTATGTATATAGTTGGTGAACTTTTTCAAATATATTTATGCTGTAAAATATTTCTCATTTGTATTATAATACACTTAAATAATGCTTTTCTCTTTTGCATAGAAATTTTGTTTTTACGGATATTTATTTGCTAGATTTTATGTGTGGCTTTAGAGCCTGTTTCATCAATATATACCACGGGATTCTCAGTTCACTGTCAACTGTAATTAATGGCTACATTCTAAGCCTCTGGTTATATGAATACAATTTCACTTACAAAAAAAAAATATTTAAGTATCATAACCATTTCCTTTAAAAGTTATTTTAATTGTTTAAAACATGCCTTAAAATATTACGAAATTTAACCTTTTACACCTGGTCCAATAATTGATAATTACAAAATTTTTCCTAATACTAAGAGAAATAAAGCGAATGACTTTCAAGCAAGCTTTATGATAATTTTGCTGTTTATTTAAAAAAAAAAATAGATTATGTAATCTAATGAAAATTTGTTTAAAATATTTATCATCAAGTAAAGAATTTCGACAGTTTCTTTTCCATATTATCTTTAACAGTAATTCTGTTATTTTCAAATAAAAACTATATGAAACACATAACTTAAACTATTATTACACATGACTTCATAGAAAACACATTAAATACACAGATAAGTTTTTCGAAAATTTACCATATAAATTTAAATTATGTTTTCTAGTTTTAAATGTTCAGTTTTCTTCATAAAACATATTCAGCTTTCATTTTCACCTGCGTAAAGAAGCATTGGTATTAATTTGAAATAAAATTAATAGGCAATTTCATAATGACTTCTTGAATAAATCATGGGCTAAGTCTTAGACTACAGTTAACATAGTACGTACTTGTATATTCAAATTTCTAATCAAACAGAAAGAATAATCCGTTGTCTTTTTACAATGCAATATAAGGATTTAATTTTGTAAAGGGATAAATTAATTATGATCAAAAGTTAAGCATATTTAATCCTAACATATTTCTGGTTTTATTCAACAATTGATGTTTAGCAGATATATATTATAATAGATTTAATCTCTATACATTGTCCGAATAAATGTCTTTTAAAAGGGGTCTCATACCTTTTAAATTCTTCTTAGCCTGTTGAAAACTAATGTGGTTTCGAGTTATCATAATTTCTTAAATACTTAATCATATTTCCTAAAACTTTATAGTACATTTTCATAAAGCACTAAACATGGTTTAAATAAGTTACTAAGTTTAATGTAATATTAAAAAGAATATAGGAAGATATAAGAACTTAAAATTACATCCATTTTACACTAGGGATGCAGATTTTAAAAGACATGAGACATCTTAAAGATGATTATTTTTAAGAAAATTTACTTTAAATGATATATGTCTGAAATACCACTTATATCTTGTAATATATAAAAACTTGTTCTATGATCACCTGATGTAATATCTAAAGAGAAAAATTAATTAAAATTGATAAAACTGGGTAAAAATTTTGCAATCTTGCTAAACAAATCCTGCAATGCCTTATAAATATAAGCAACTTTTTATATATTTAACACGGGAGAACGCGCGCATACCCAGGGTTTGAATGTTTTTTACTTTGTCACCAATAATCACAAATAATAATCGTCACTTTATTTTATCGGAGTGAATTTTTAAAAAGTCTGCGATAAAATAATTTGTAGATTACTTTTAAAAAAATAGTGGTGACAGCTGTAAAAAAATACGGTCTCTGAGATCTTTTAGGCCCTGTGCGCGTCCTCCTGGGTTAAATTGTATCATTTAATAAGAATTTTATTTCACTGGTTTTTAACTGCTGATTACGCACTGGTATGCTACTTCTTTTGGGCCAAATTAAAGTTTCACCACTAAAACATAATGTTACGTTACTAAACACTCTTTAAAATGAAAATATATATATATATCATTGTATGTTAAATAGGGGTAATGCGCCTGATGTCGCATTCTTTCTTAAAATTCTATTAATTTTTGTTATTTTTCAATTTAGGGAATTTTTATATTATTCTCGTTAAAATGACACTTACAACATGTTAGTTTTAATTACGATAGAAATCTTATTAAAACTAGAAACATAATTTTTTCGTTTTGGTTGTTTTAAAAATTTTCCTTTCTAACAACGAATGCCCTGGAAATGACTTCTTGTAAAAATGATCTTTCTTCATAATGGTTTTTTTCACCGTTTCTGAAATTTAAACGAATAAGTCAAGAAGCGTTAAAGGTAAATGTTTCAAACTTCGTATTTTTCAATCTTTTACTTTAATTTTAATTCAGTAAACTCGAAAAAAAGAAAAAAATAATTTCAAAAATATAATTTTAAAAAGAGTGACGTCATTAAAAAAACACTTTAAATATTTATATTTTTTTAATTAAAATTAAAAAAAAATTCTAAATCAAAATTAAAATTAAAATACACATATTTCGTTTCATATAAATGAAAAAAATCAGATTCTATAAATAATAATTCGAATTACACGAATTTTAAATTATCCCAAATTCATAATAAATTGTAAATTAAATGAAAAAAATGAGAACTTGTATGAATTTATTTCGATTACAAATGATACGGTTAACCACCACAAAACAATTCCCAATTCTAACTCAATAAATAACAAATATTTTAAAATATTTTTCTGACCTCCCTTAACTATTAAATTACACATGATTTTTGTAGGTGAATAATTGATTCTCCATAGCACATACAACCAGTTCGATAGCTTTTATAATAAAAAATGAAAAGTGTAAAATAAGAAAAGATGCATTTAGGACATTTGAACAAAAGATTTTTGTAATATTGCACCTAAGTTTTATTTTATATAGTATACTTGTATGTAACTTTGAGGAGCAAACTGGAGTCTTCTATGGTTAACTTGATTATCTGTACCTTTCAATTGTAACAAAGGAAGTATATCTAACGGGATCAATGAGAAAAATACCAATGGGAAAAAATGCTCGAATATGACTTTTCATAGTAAAGTACTACAGTAAAAATTTTGCTTTGCATAAAACTTAACAAAAAACTGAGTCTAAATTTAACTGTGTGTACAACTGTGCTCAGCGTTATCTTACCTCTAAATATTAGTTAGGGCAGTTTTACCTAGACGGCAGTCTGTAATTAACGAAATCACGAGAGAAGTTACATCAGATTGCGATGTGATATTAGGCTTTTGCAAGTATTAGAATCATCAAATTTGAGCATAGCATGCGTAAGTAAAATTAAATAATCATATATTTTCAAGTACTAATCGACGGTGGATATAATAAAAAGTACAATTCCAATGAAATAATAACGAATAATAATTTCGGATTTATTATTCCATTCTAAGTACTAACCTACAGTCCAAGAGATTTTTGTCAAATTTAACTGTCGTTACCCTAAAGTATATTTCTTTTAAATGGAGAAAAAAGATTACCGTTGAAGTATATTTAATTTTTGCATTTCTGCGATACTTTAGAACACTGATTTTCTTTTAAAAGATTATTTAAGACTACGATTTTTGGATATGGGAATATGTTAAAAGTTCAAAAGGTTCTGTATTTACCAACACTCAGGAAAAACGTGTCAAACTTAATTTTGTACACTTTATTTAAAAAAAAAACTTGTAAACAGGTTATATTAACAATTTGAAAATAAAAGACAAATAAAATATTTACGATAAAGCTTTTACACTAATGATTTAAAATATCAGTTAAAATTACTGGATAAAATTAATAGATCAGTCATGGACGTTCACACTTTGGGATTGTAAGATAATACTGCAGGCGTTCTAGAGTTAAAGTTATTGCAAGCTGGATCAAATTCCTTCACTGTAAAAAAAAATCTACAAAGGTACTAAACTTTTTCTTGGAAACTGGGATTCCAAGAACTTTTCCGGTAACGGTAACAGCAAAAATTCAAGTTTCAGAATCGATTACGTGAATTTTTCCTGTTATCGTTACATGAAAAGTTCTTGGAATCCCAGTTTCCTAGAAAATGTTTAGTACCTTCACAGATTTTTTTTTTACAGTGTGTACAAATATGAAACGTTAATAGCAGAAAATAATTCAATGCAAGACATTAGTTCCGCTCGTAAATGTTTGGAACGAGAAACTTGTAGCGTAAAAAATCAATAGTCTGTGTCTACATTCAATGTGTTAAAAATCTCCTTCTAAGAAAATTGGGATTAAAATTAACTTAATAATCTAAAAGTTAATGAGGAATACTATATATTGTGTTGTTTGTAATGAAATCAATGAATTATTTGAATCAAAAAGAGAGATAGAAAATTATTGTAACGTAAATAAACAGTGCATAAACTCTTTAAATAAAAGTCATAAACAAGAGAACTATAAAAAAAAAAGGAAAATTTGTCCTCAAATAAGATTAATTGAGGCGTATTTATATAAATAGTAAAACAAATAAATTTGCTCACTATAGTTTGATTACTAATATCTACATGTATATATATACATGTATATATATATATATATATATATATATATATATATATATATATATATATATATATATATATATATATATATATATATATATATATATATATATATATATATATATATATATATATATATATATATATATGTATATATATATATATAAAATATTAGTAATATATACTTACACATATTTGATTAATAACATAGATAAATATAATTACTTCAATTTGTAATATTGATTATTCCCATTTAGAGAAAATTTATACGGTCAATTATTCGCGGACCATTAATTAATCATACAATACATACTATAATTTTACATTTTTATGAACATGTTTATCTTTCATAATTTATGAGATTTCATCATCGTAAAACATTTGAAATATTTTAAATAGCTTTTTTTGTAAGCAACAGATTGACATTCATTGATTCAGATATCTTTCAGAATTAAACCTGCCTAATGCAAATAGATTGAAATCAATAAATTCAAATAGCCCCATAATTATTTTGTATTGTTGTAATTATTTTCCTTTTATGTCATTTTTTGATGATGAAAATTTCCTTTCTTCGATTAAAAGAAAAAAATATTTCTTTTGAATCAGAGAGAAACTAAAATAATTCTTAGAAAACTTGCAGTAAAAATCAGCTGTCCTTTATTTCCTGTGACATGCTATTATACGTTAACAATGAAATATATTACGTAATAAAATTATTGTTAGATAACGGGTACTCTTTCACAAAGGAATTTAAATAATGCAGCTAGGCGGCTGCAAAATTAATTAATTATAAAGACGTTTCAATCATTAAGATATAAATGTACCCTTTATATTATTTGTAAATATAGCTTTTCAAGATGAATGTTTTCTGATATTTGTAAGCTTTAATTATTTACAATGCACGCTGTAGAATAAGGTATTAGATATCCTTTAAAAATAATAAATTAACTTAATACTTGAATTAGTCTTAGTAATAAACGATATGCATATATATGTACATATATATTTATTATTTTAGCTTATTGTTTTATAATATTTTTATTTTTACTATAGTAATAATTATTATTATTTATAATTATTTTTATTTTTATAACAATTATTTTATTTTTATATTGGTGGTTTAATATTATTAATTACAGTAACTTCTTATACCTTATAACAATTCATTTTGCCATTTTTTATTTATTATTATTTTATAACATTTTATTATCTTTGATTATTCATTTTGAGATTTGACATTTAATTATTGGTTGCTAGTTTATATGTAATCGCATATGTGACAGCGTTTCTGTCACATATTATCTTGTCTTCTCCCCTTTTTAGAAAATGAACAAGTAAAATCAAAACTTCAAAATTTTAACTGGAAATTACCTCCCCCCCCCCTTAAATAAATACTTAAAGTTAATATTCTTGCATTTAAGGTTTTAATGCTGTACTTTGTTATTTTTCCTTTTATAACTTTGCATGTGAATGCTGATAGGTACAGTTAGTAACAACATAATTACTTTTACCTTCTGATTTAGCTGCAGTTGTAGTTTAAAAATAATGAGAAGTTTTCCTGTGTCACTCTGAATTGCCTTTTTTGTTTTGTTTTTTTTCAATTATCCCCTTTCCTGAAGCTGGTTTCCGTTCAAAATTAGTGCCCTTAGGTCTCCAACTTCATTATGTTATCGAAAACTCTTGAATTGTTTTTCAATTCAATTTACAAATACAGTTTTTTTCGATTACTCGACGTGTGCTCCTTGGAAGATCATTATGATCTTGGGGGAGCAGGGACTCATATACCTTCGTGCTATATGAGTCTCACAATTCCCTCCTCCTCTAGGGCTGAAGTCTTAAACTGACGCCATAATACTTGTTTTATCAAATTAAAAAAAAAAAAAACAAGATTTAGGGCCCCACCTGTCTATGGGCTTGCTTTGCATCCCTTTTTTTTGAGGTCCTGTGCTGTGTGCACAAATTTTTTTTTACTTTTCGTTTATCAATGTTTATTTTATATATCCAGTACTTATTATGTCATATATATATTTTAGTGTATCTTTTATTTGTGTGCTAAATATAATTCAATTTTTGCTTGCATTCACTGTGAAGTATTAAAAAGCTATTATTATATTTAAACTTCACATTTTTTTAGTCATGACAAAAGCTGGTACCAGCACTTTCAAAATAAAATATTTTTAAGTCATCCGGATGCACATATAAAAAAAAAAAAATTATTTTAATTATTTGTCTTGGGACTGAAAGGACTAATGATCACCAAGACACGATGATCTTGAAAAGCGCTTAAAGTCATGACGTTTATAAAATGAGTAAAAAAAAAAGAAGTTTGCATAATCCAAACAATTTTCAAAAAGCAAGCAATATACTATATATACAGTTTTATGTTTAAATGTATTTTTCCTTTCAATTTTATGTACTTACTCTTATGATTATGTATTTGGAGTAGAGAAGATGTGCAGCGCTTGTTGCTATAAAAAAAAAAAAAAAAAAAAAAAAAAAAAGGAAACTTTATTGCAAACATTGCAGTTTTTTTTTTTTTCCCCCGATGCTGGGAGTGAGATATGTGACAGCGTTTCTGTCACATATTATCTTGTCTTCTCCCCTTTTTAGAAAATGAACAAGTAAAATCAAAACTTCAAAATTTTAACTGGAAATTACCTCCCCCCCCCTTAAATAAATACTTAAAGTTAATATTCTTGCATTTAAGGTTTTAATGCTGTACTTTGTTATTTTTCCTTTTATAACTTTGCATGTGAAATTAATTCTTTTACAAACCCTCTTTCATATGATAAAAAAACACCATTTCATTCCCACTCTTTGTTTTGGATTTTTATCACTGTGAAAAAGATCTGTTAATTCTTTTCTCATCACAATAAAAGTTAACCGAATGTCAGTCTTCCTTAGATCTGCACATTTCTGCATTTTTCTCATGTTAAATAGATCCAGCTGTGGTTTATAATAAGTTTATCCGTTAACATTCTCATGCACTCAGCTAATCTTTAAAATCTCCCAGATGTCATGAATCATTCGGCATGTAATTCTTTCAGTATCTGGAAGCACACGTGCGTATGCAATCGGCACTCCTTAAAAACCACAGGACTTTGATATTACACCAACCCTAGCATTCTCGGTTACTAAGCATTTTTAACGGATTCACATAACCTTGACGCTGTACATCTTCCCTGCTGCAGTCTCACTTCGTCTCGGACCTTCGGCCATGTAACACCACGTTAAAGGGGCGCTGTGCCATTCTCCGGCTAATGCCGTGCCTGTGAGCAGACGATGTGATTTCCCGTATTGTTAGCGACTTAGCATTGTAAACATTCCATCGTTCATCTTCTAAATAAACACCTTATTCTGGCTGCAATTATGTTGGAGTTTATTTCTCTGCGCTCTCGATCTCCTCCTGGGTAGTTTTTACGATCACCTTTACAGCATATATTTTTAACATGTGCATGAATTCCATAACTACATATTATATTATTGATATAATTATAATTATTTGTTATACAAAAATAATATTAACAATTTTACATTCTTTTTCCTAATTTGGTATTAAAAAATTATGTATATGCTTACTTGATTTTAGAACACAGCTATCTTTGGTGAAAAAACTAAAGCGGATTTTTGTCGTATTACGATAATATTTTATTCTAAAATCGCGTAAAAGACGTATAATGAATGGTAATTATTCATATATTTTTAATAGTGTAGTTTTGCATTAATCATTATTGATTTATTAATGAATTGTTTATTAACCCTCAACAACACGAGAATGCTCTGAAAATGTGTAATAAAACACTGAATTTTTTAGCATAATATTAAGTCATCGATGGACTGATTAAAATGAGAAAATGATTTGACTATTGTCACATTCACATGAGATTTGACCTTTTCTAGATATCTGAAAGAGTGTAATACCATATAAATAAGAAAACTTTGAATTTGTTGTTGATATTATTAATTAGACGTTATTATAAGATTGAAAATAATATCAAAATTAAATAAAATCTTGTCTATAACAAGTGACGAATAAATAAATTATCCGAAAGAAACTTGTTTTAACTCTTTGTATGACTGTGTTGCATATATGCAACACAAACCAAATTCGATGGTATTTACACAGTAAATTTTAGAATAATAATTTACTTGTTTCCTATTTCGCAACACACAAGTTACAGGGTTCACAGCGTTCCTAAAATTTTCGCACTTTTCTACCAATATTTTAAATCGAAAATCTTCGTATCAGATTCCTTTAACGACTACAATGAAATTCTACAATAAATATTATCATTTAAAAATTCTGGTAGGAAATTGTGAAAATTTTAGGGACGCTGTGACCCATGCAGTTAGCACAAAGTGATCTTTTTCAAAAGGCGATGATATTAAGTTAATTTCTCATACAAGATTTTTTGTTTATCATTTAAGAAGTTTCATTAAATTATTATTAAATAACATTCAATGAATTAACATATTTTTTTTCCAAGTTGAAAAAGCTGGAGAAGTCCAAAAGTACATTTTAAAAGGTAATATTGTGTACTTTAAAATTTTGTATTAGAAAATGGTCAATATTTATGAAAAGTATATTTTTTTTTTGTTCATTGTAGATGTGAAAAAGTACTTTTCATTCAATAATTATCTTAGTTTTACGTTCAAATTTTTAAAATTATTTTTACACACTTAAAATGATGTATTCTAATATCTGAGTCAATATTTTTCAAGTCTTAATTATTCAGTCACAAAGTGCTAAGCTTACACATTTAATATGCTGTTACATAGTATTATTTCTAATAATTATACCGGTTTTTAATACTATCTTTTAAAATAGTCTTCAGTACTTTTAAAACTACTTTTGCCATTAATCCGAATGATGATGACGCGTTTTACTAAATATAATTAACTAATATGAATTAACGTGATTATGACATGATATAACGAAAAGGTTCTTAAGGAATGCCAACCCAACGTGAAATTGTCACATGTAATTCCAAGGAATCGCATCGATTTTTTTTTACTTCTAAATCGCCCAAAAATAAAATCAGGCACTTTCTCAGAAATTCAAAATACGCATTGAACAATAGTATTCGTTCCCATCCATGGAACATGAATAAAAACATAAAATTTCGATACAAAGCATAGTCTAAAATATGTAGTTTTGAGAGCTCAAATGGAGTCTTGAAGTCCATTCCAGAGTTGTGATTGCGACGTTAAACATAATCTTCACAAATGGGGCACATAGAGCATCCAAATAAATTTCGTTACCCAACAGTTCAACATTGCTTCAATGACTGGTAATGTAAGCAAAAATCGAAGAACTAAAAGGCAGTAGGTAACCAACCAGCACAGAAAAATCATAGCGCAAGTACCTTGAGGCTCTTTTAACACTAAACTGAGACCTATACAAACAAAGAGGGCCACATAGTTCACTAATTTTGAATAACAATTACTTAATACCCATTACCCACCGTTATATGTATTCTACACTGTAAAAAAATCTGTTACATTTACGACAAAATATACTGGCAGCAATGTTGCCAGGAGTTTTTGCCTTAAAAATTGCAGCAAAATTATAAGTAATTTTTTAATCCATCTAATTTTACTGCAATTTTTACGGGATGTGTGTTTTGGGGATATGTGCTTTTTTCAACAAATATATGTTTTACGTGTTTTACAGGTTCCAGATGAGGAATTTATTTATTAATGTTGCATAGGGTCTGGTGAGAGAGCATGCTTTACATGCTCTAGGTGAGGAATTCATTTACTAACGTTGCGTAGGGTCCGGTGGGGGAAACCACACCGTCATTTATACATATTTTATTTCCATATTTAAAAACTCGTCTGCTTTTTGAAATAAAACCCATAGCTGACGAGGCTGCAACCTGTTTCTTTTGTATTTTTTAATATTGAAATTTTAACTGTTAAAAGAGTTTTTGTTTTGTGAGGGGGATGTGCTAGTTTAGGCTAAGTAAATTAATTTTATTGATTATATATATACATAAATACCTTTATAAATACATCCAAAATTAATAAGACAATACCATTAAATAAACCAATGAAACCAGTATTTTTACAATCATATTATTAAAAACAGTTAAAGTTTGAAGTGAAATAGAAGGCAGATTACCAGAATAATAAAAGATACATGGATAAATGGACATTAGAAGGCTTTTTCATTAAACCACTCGTCAGGGGTGCATAATTTAATGAAAAAGCAAAAGCATCCAACCAGTTTCTGTTATGGGACGTCCTTAAAGCTAAGAAATTCGTCCCACAATGCACCCGACTGGCTGGAAGCTATTTACTATGACAAATTTGTAAAAAGATGCTCATTGAAGAAAATAAAAACAATGACAAAATAACAATAATATAATATTCCTTAAAAAAAGCATATAGATACTAAAATATTTACCATACCCATATCCTATCCAGATTATATATATATATACTGATATCACGCTTAGTTTTTGTTTTGTGAGGGGGGGGGGGAGTATGCTAGTTAAGGCTAAGTAAATTCTTTTTATTGACTACATATATATTAATAAATATTCATTGATATCACACATAGTTTTTGAAATACGATCATTAGTTTTTTAATTGCAGTCTCCGTGATTTGATAGTTCTTTCTTTAAAAATAAGTAGGCTCTTGCTTTACAGTTTTACAAGGAAGGTCTCCATTGGGGGCATACTCAGAATTTTTTGAAAAAAATACGAATTAAACTACTCATGTAGGTAATAAAGGATCAGTGAAAATTAGCGGCGGAATTACTTTATTAGATATGTAAAAAAATAAAATAGTTTGGAATAATTGGCGTGAAAAGCTGAAAGCGTCGCGGGATTTGGCGAGCAGCGCATTTCCTCGCCAAAAGCAGACGATTTTAACGAATCTGAAAATTGATTTTAATTGACTTCACTGTTAAAAATCTGCAGGATTTACTGAAACGTCACTCCACTACTTTTATAGAATATCTCTCTTCTGACCAATGAGAATGCTCCATAGCACGGTAAATCGACCGTGTCATACACTGTTAAAAATCTGCTGCATATTGTTGCAACGCACTCCACTGCGTGTATATAATATCTCCATTCCAACCAATGGGAAAGCTCCATTTCACGGCCAAGTAACCTTTTTCAATACAAGCAAGGGAGTGCGTTGCAACAAAACGCAGCAGATATTTAAAAGTGTATTTTTCAATTTGGAACAATTTTAATCAATTTAAATTGTGTTTTAAATGATAAGATATATTAATTTTATTTTGTTATAAGTACATATTAACGTATATGACAAAATTACACTTAAAGTAAAGTAAAAATGCAAAACTAAAATTACTTAAAGTAAACTTATTTAAATAAATTAAACATAGAAAGTTTTTTCTTTAAAAAGTATTCGAAGCGTAAAAGCATATTTTTGAAAATTTCGTTTTTTCGCCAACCGGAGATAAATCGCCAAATAAACGAAATTTTTATTATTTTTTTAAGGACGTTATAAGGAGGTTCGGCCGAAATTTTTTTATAAACATATATAACTATATGTGAAGAACATTCTGTAATTTTTTCAGATTTTTCTGAGTATGCCCGTATGGAGACCTTCCTTGTTAGTTTTAACTGCTCAAAACTTATTTAGTGTATTCAAATGCTAATCATCATTTTGCATTTTTATTGCGATTCCTATTATCTAACATGTTTAATTATCATAGTCATAAAACATAATGTCTCTCTTAATTAATTTTGTATGCATTCAGTTACACGATGAAAAACGAAAAAAATATTCCCTCATTTAAATGGATGTTAGAAACCCTAATTTTCGATACATTCTACGCCGTCATTCCAGTCCTTAAAAATTTACAACCATTCCCAAAAAAGTTTGTGAAATTCAAGAATTCATTCTTTATATATATATATATATATATATATATATATATATATAAAATTAAGAAACCTTTTTTGTACTTTGCGAAAATTTTGTCACTTTTTCTATGCATATTGTGTTTATTTTACATTGTTTTTCTGAGCGTTCTTTATTATTTTATTTTAAATAAGCAAGTACAAAAAGTTATAAATGTATTTCCATAGACTTTTTACATTAATTATTTTCATCAATTGCAATTTTTACAAAGGAAAAAATATTTTATTTAATAGAAGCCACCGTATTATGTTACGATTAAAAATAGTTCTTAAATATTAATAAATTTAAATTGAAAAAAATATTTAAAAATTACGTTTTTGTTCATGTTTTTAATATGGTGAAAATGCCGACGTAACTAAAATATATTAGTAGAGATAATGAATTTAGAATTATCAAAAGATTAGGATTTTCATAAACAATCTTTCTTTGGAAAACGTTGAAATTCTATTTCAACGGATACATAAAACAGTATTGGTAATTTATTCTTATCTTTAAAAGAAAAACAACTCTGTTTCTAAAGATTTTGGCATTGGCTGATGACTCACGTCACAAGGGTTATCTTCAGAGTTTTCATAATAAAGGAAGTTATGAATGAAAGCTTTCAAATTATGCGAACATGAATATTTATTGAAAGACCCAAAAATGTCAAATTAATAAATTTTTCTAACAATAATAGTCAATGTGGTGAAACTGTAATATTGTGAGACTTCTTTATGTATTTTGTATGTTTCAATATACTGTAAAATTATAAAATACTTTTAATGAAATTCTATTTTTTCAATATAAATAATAGCAACAAAATTGCTACGAAAAACTATTATCGGACATCTAAGCAGTTAAATGGCCATTTCCTTCACATACTTTCAGAAAATAAAGTCACGTGGAATGTATTTCACATTCCGTACATTTCTTTAATACATAAGATAAATAAGCAAGTCATGCACAGAATAACAAAATGCACATCAGTACTTATCATAGGTAATTTTTAAAACTAGCGAGAGTCCGAAAATAAGTTTCTATTGCTGATTGGAGTCAGAAATGTGTATGAATGACAAAATGCATAATGAAACAATAAAGATAAGACATAATTTTACTTTTCTACATAAGTGCTAAATGAGTTGAATCATTTCCATTCTCTTTGTAAGTTTCAAAAACCCCTCCAGGAAAAAAATGGTTATGTACACGAAAAAAATGCTGCACCGCTTGTGTGATTTCGGCATTGTTTCTAAATTTATAGTCAAGCATTGCTTTCGTCTGTGATAGCCGTGTACGTCCGTCCAGGTTTCGGTCTGTCCAACACTTAATGATGTCCTTCACTGAATGGCGGCACTATCTCCGCATTTTTTGTTTCGACATCACATTTGTCCCAAAGACTTCCAGAGAGGAACATTAAAAAGTGTTGTAACAGACCGAGACCAGGACGGGCGTGCTCAGACACTATAGATGAAAACAATTCTTCACTATAGCTTTAGAAGCAATGCAGAAATCTCACAAGCGGTTCAATGCTTTTTTCGTATGCAGAGCCTGATTTTTTCCCTAAGAGGATTTTTGAAGCTTATAAAGATGTAAAGTAAATGTTTCAACACACTTGGCACTTATGTAGAAAAGTAAAGTTGCGTCTTATCTTCAATGTTACCGTATATGGTTTGTCTTTCATACACACTTCTGTCCACATTCGCAGTGGAAGCTTGTTTTTAAACGTCGTAAGTCGTTTGAAAAACAAAATAAAACAACTTATTGCTTTACATTTTGAGTTAGGTAAGGAAAGCATAGTTTTGTAATCATTAAGGGTTTTCAATAATCACGTATATTTTAGGTAGTTGTATCGTATACAGACGGACAGACAAGCTTAATACATAAATACCTTTAAGTTTCATGGAAATGTTAAAAAGGAAAACAATTTCTTTACGCAATATTTCTCACACTGCTTTATACACTTCAAAAAGTCTCCAGAAAAAAATCTGGGCTATACATTAGGGTGGATCGATTGTCTAAGGCGAAAAAAAAAATTACCATTCATCAAAATCTACCTATGCGGAAAAGATGTTCCATTGTATGGAGATTAAGGGAAAAATAATAAAAAAAATTAATTTTAAAATTTAATACTGCCACAAAAGGGTTGAATTTTCGAAAAATATTGAAAAAAACTGAAATTTGGTTAGGTTATTTTTGTCAAAAACTAATTATTTTAATAATATTTAAAATTCAACAATGCGGAAAAGATGTTATATCGTATGGAGGTTAAGTAAAAAAGAATAATAAGTAATAAATTCGAAATTTAATACTGCCACAAAAAAGTTGAAAAGTCGATAAAATATTGAAAAAATGGAAAGAGATCTAATTTTGGTTAGATTTATTTTTGACGCAAAATAATCATTTTAATATCAATCAAAACCTACCTTTGCGTAAGAAATATTATATTGCATGGATATTAAGTAAAAAAAAAATAACTAATTTCGAAATTTAATACTCCTGCAAGTGATTTAAAGTTTCGAAAAACTGGCAGTTCCAGTTTTTTTAGCTAGAATTTCTCTGCTTGTATTGTGTAGCGTAGTGTACCTTGAATATTACTGTACCATGGCGTTGTTAAAAAAATAAAAAAAGAGAGAGAGATATGGATTACACCCTATTTGGGTCTAGCTTTGATATGCCAGTAAGTATGCTCCCTATTACAAAAAGTTATAAAATTTACATATTGTTATTTAAAAAATAACCGAAGAAAGGAATCGATCAATATCTATCATCATCCTACCAATGAGAAGGAGTTCCTAATAAGTTACTAGGGACCTGTAAATGAGATTCAATCTCAATAACTTACCACAGCAGCATTTTAAGAAAAATTAAACTGTTTAACGACAAATATTGCGCTCTTCTTAATTTTTGTAAAACAAAATAAGATACTGAAAGCTACTACAGTCTTTTGGACCATTTCCAAAAATACTGCCTATTTTTTTCAGTTGAATAGATTTGAATATGAATATGAATATTGAGTGTAAACTAAACCGACGTATTGAGAGCAAACTCACTTTTCTGCATCATCAGCTATATCATTGAAAAGCCAAACTGCTGCCGATCTATGTGTCACATCATCAGAATATTGGACAGTTTGTGCACTTCCGACCAAGCAGGTGCTGCCATCGTGTCTGGTGCACTTCAAGATGGGGCACTATCTCACAAAACTATGAATCGAATGCTACTGACAGAAAAAATTCGGCATGACAAAACAAACCAAAGACCACTCCATCGTTTTAGTCATTCTCTTTAGTCATTTGTAAAAGATTATGATCATGGCCATTTTCTTTAAACTTTGATGGGTGTAAAGACAGACTACATCACTAGAAAACAACAGAAGAAAAATCATAATGGAAGCAGACTTGAGCTTGAAAAAAGAACTGGGTTCCGAATACATCGGTCACATATATGTAAATACTGGGAGAGTACCAAACAATTTGAAAACACGACACTCATTTTTTTGCCATGTGTTAACAATAATATACATGTAACAAAGTTGGTTGCGATCGGTTGAGACGGAATATCTGTTAATATAGATGATAAAGAATGTGTTATTCCAAATATGGAACTGATCTTCAAGCGTCCACTACAATGTTTTTTGTGCTAGTTACACACCAATGAGGTTCCACTATGTCATCTTTTTGCAGCGTGGATGGAACCGCGGCTTGGTACAAATGTTTCACTGGTGAAATAGAAAGATTATTCGCAGCAAATTAGAAGCTTTTTGTATTTTCATTTATGTCAGTATATGAATTCTAAAAGCGCGCGAGTGAAATCAAACTGTCTGCTGTAATCCTAATCATTACATTAAAAAATATCTATATTTTCCATTTACCAGCTTTTTGACCTTTTGCGACGGATTACATAGATTTAATTAAACAGGAAAATGTGTCGAACCTCCACTAACTGAGGGATTTAATAACGACATGATTTCAGAAGCAATATGTAAATCCAGCAATCATTCCAGTGGCAATAACATCTACTATCAATAATATCTATTCATGCAACGCTCATTCTACAAAACTAATAATCAAAAGAGTCACGGAAGTATTTCTGCTGTGTATGGACCATAGTATACACATATTGCCATTGATTATTGGACACTTGCGATTTTAGACACTTTACTAAATATCTAGAAAAATACATGAGGAATCATCTCGAAACTCTTAGTGTATAAATATAATAGTATACGTCATACATCTCCGTGAAGATTTTTTACCGAAACTCCATAGGGGACCGTCAACAAATTAAAAAAGAATGAATATCTTTTGAATAACCCTGTCAAAACTAATGTAGCAAAAGCGCTCAAACTCTAGATTATGATTGAATGCCTTATTGTAATACACTGTGTTCATTTTTATGCAAATAGCATGCATACTCGCAGAGTAATTAAGGTTTTTATAAAAATGGTCCCAAATTTTTTCAAGTTTTTTCCTTATAATTTTCAGAGTTCTTAATATAAAATAATATTTTTTTCAGAAAACATGACAAACAACATTGCACACAATACCCTGTAATCAGAATTAAAAAATAATGAAAATTGTATAAAAATGAGTTGGTTTACTAAATAATGTTTTACTGCGCATGCGTCAACGATATCAAAGTTTCATTTGCATATTATGTTAGCTAAATGTATAGAGCAACTTTTGTGAAAGTGACAAAATAATAACTTGAAAATTCTGAAAATAATCGTCAATTGAATAAGTTGAAAATCCGTTATTCTCAAAATGAAGCAAAAACAAGAGGGGTTGTATCCATATATTCATAGATTAGTGTCAATATAGAATACACAATACGGGATGCTACGACTACTTTTGGATAAAATCCCTCATTTTTTTGCTTCATTTTGGAAACAACGGATTTTGGCCTTTTTCTATAGACGATTACTTTCAGAATTTTCAAGCTATGATTTTGAGACTTTTTCAAAAGTTGCTCTATACATTTAGCTAATATAATATGCAAGTGAAATTTTGATATCTTTGACGCATGCGCAGTAAAAAATTATTTAGTAAACTTACTAATTTTTTATACAATTTTTATTATTTTTTAATTCTGATTACAGGGTATTGTGTGCAATGTGGTTTGTCATATTTTCTGAAAAAAATATTATTTTATATTAAGAACTCTGAAAATTATAAGGGAAAAACTTAGAAAAATTTGGTACCATTTTTATAAAAACCTTAATTACTCTGCGAGTATGCATGCTATTTGCATAAAAATGAACACAGTATATTACAATAAGGCATTCAATCATAATCTAGAGTTTGAGCGCTTTTGCTACATTAGTTTTGACAGGGTTATTCAAAAGATATTCATTATTTTTTAATTTGTTGACGGACCCCTATGGAGTTTCGGGAAAAAATCTTCACGGAGATGTATAACGTATACTATTATATTTATACACTAAGGGTTTTGTTAGGAAATCACGCGATCAGCAATGAACAGTGTAGAAAAAAGAGAAAAAGAGAAAAGAAACATTGAGTTGAATTGACATTTTAATACTTTGTTTTATTTGCACGCTCGTATGCGATTGTCTCATGTAAAAAGAAATTGTGAAAAACAAAATTTTGATGTATTTTGTGGCAACAGCCTTTTTTCTAATTTCGAAGATAGATAAATTAAAAATGTTGTTGGTCTTTTTCCATATAAGTTTTATTGCTTTAGACTTAGTGTTTTTACTCACCGTAGGTGCTGTGATTCATCGCAGCAATACGAGTTACTAAAGGTACTAAATGTGAGTAACATTTTCCATTAAAAATTTAAAGTTTATCGAAAGATATTAAATAGTAAAAATTAGAGTCGTAGAGGTAACAATTACTATCGTGTTACGATTAGTATATTGTCCATACATAAAATTATTGGCGTCCGCGACAGGACCGAGTTTAAACAAATATATTTATCAGATTCATTTTAAAAGTATTAATAAAGTTTAAATGAAATAAAGACTTCCAAATTGTTTAAATCGGTTAAAGGTTTTAAAAGAGAAGATTTAATCTTTTTGGCTGAGCAATTAGGTGAGAAAGTATCGTCAACGGCTACTCTTTCAACGCTTAAGGATCTAATTTTGAATTCTAAAGAATACAAAACCGATCCAAAATTTGTACAAAACGTTTTAGAAAATGCCATTTCCGAAAGAAAGGAAAAAGAAAAACTCGAAGTACAAGCAAAGAAAGAAACTGAAGCTGCAGAATTACAAGCAAGGAAAGAAGCTGCAGAATTACAAGCAAAGAAAGTAGCTGCAGAATTACAAGCAAAGATTGAATGCGAAAAGTTAAAATTGGCACATGAATTAGAGTTGGCGAAACTTCAATTGCCAGTAAACAGCCAAGGTGAAGTTCTTAATCCAGTTATCGATACTTATGGAATGAGAAGAAAGTTTACATTACCAAAATTAGAGTTCAGAAAGTTTGGCGGTGAAATCATAGACTGGTTACCGTTTTGGTGTCAATTTAGACAAATTGATGAAGATACAGAAATTGCGCCAGAAGACAAATTTCAGTATCTCGTGCAAGCAACAATTGCCGGCTCCCGTGCAAGAGAAGTTGTAGAGAGCTTTCCGCCAAGTGGTGTAAACTACGCCAAAGCAATTGAGAGTTTGAAAACCCGCTTTGGTAGAGAAGATATATTAGTAGAAGTATATGTGAGAGAATTACTCAAATTGATAATATCAGTACAAACGAAGGGAAAGTTCTCGTTGGCATCCTTATATGATAAGTTGGAATCATATTTACGGGCTTTAGATACCTTAGGTGTTACAACTGACAAGTGCGCATCGATCTTATATCCACTAGTAGAATCCTGTTTTCCAGCAGAATTTCTAAAGGCATGGAATCGTTCGAACATATCAACGGAGAAAACGGAGGCGCAGGACAGATTAAATAGTCTTATGCAGTTTTTGAAAACTGAAGTAGAAGGTGAAGAGAGAGTGTCACTTGCAGTAGCTGGTTTTGGTTTAGGTAAGAATGAAGATCGTAAATATGTCGCCAAAAAGAATCACATTAATTTTGAACATAAAACTAATAAAACTTCGACAGCGGCAGGTCTGTTGACTACCTCTTCCGTAACAGAGAAAAAATTAGCCGGCATTTTTTGTCAGGGAAAACATGCAAGTTCGGAATGCTTTTCTGCTAGAAAATTAAGCCTGACAGAAATACAAAAAATCGCCAAAGAGAAGAGATGCTGTTTCGTATGCTTAGTACCAGAACATACCGCTAAAAGATGCCGCGCGATGATAAAATGCATTATTTGCAATAAGCGCCATGTGCCATTACTGTGCAATCAACGTAAATCGTCCGGTAAAGAAACTCAAGAAGGAGCTGAAGAGAAATTTAAAAAAGATGAATTGAATTTGACAAATGTTAGTAAGAAAAGCGCCAAGGTGTTCTTGCAGACTTTGAAGGTGAAGCTAGTTTCAGAAAGTAAACAAAAAATTGTTCGTATATTACTAGATTCAGCATCACAAAAATCGTACATACTAAAAAGCGTAGCAGAAGAAATGAATTACAAGCCTATTTGGCAAGAAAAGATAATCCATTCTTTGTTTGGCGGTATTACTACTCAAGAATGCCAACACAACTGTTACAAAATAAGAATGAGAGATTTAAGCGAAAACTTCCGGTGCAATTTTGAAGTACGAGATCAAGTTAGCATATGCGAAGACATTCAACCTGTTACACAGGGGCCATGGTTAGAAGAATTAAAGGAAAGTGGCATCATGTTAAGCGATGTGAGTCAATCTTGTGGTGCCATAGAAGTTTTAATCGGAGCTGATGTTATGGGGAAAATGTTAACTGGACAAAGAAAAATATTGTCATCTGGTTTAGTTGCAGTGGAAACGTATCTTGGATGGACATTAATGGGAAAAGTACCATGTGAAGAGGAATGTTCATCTGAAAACTTGGCGATGACAGTAACATCGATGTTTGTGAAAGAAGCAGATATTTCAAATCTATGGAGGCTTGATTTAATTGGAATTACAGATCCTATAGAGAAGAAGTCAAAAGAAGAGATAGATCGCCAAACTAAGGACTGTTTCTTAGAAACAGTACAGGTAAAAGATGAAAATCGTTACGAAGTTTGCCTTCCTTGGGCTGATGACGCAGCAACACTTCCAGATAACTTTAATTTGGCGATGAAACGTTTAGAAATTACCACCTCCAAGTTAATCGCTAAGAACATGTTTCAACAATACGAAAATGTCTTTAAGGATTGGATGAACGAAGGGATTATAGATGAAGTTCCTTCTTGCGAAACGAAATTGTACGGTAATTATTTGCCGCACCATCCAGTCATAAAAGAGAGTAGTACCACAACTCCGATTCGTCCTGTATTTGATGCGTCAGCAAGATTCGCGAATCATCCATCTCTGAATCAATGTCTACAATGCGGACCCAACTTGATTGAGCTAATTCCAGATGTTCTTCTACGCTTTCGAGAAAGAAAGCTTGGTTTAATTGCAGATATTAAGAAAGCTTTTTTACAAATCAGCATTTGTGAAAAAGATCGAAATTTTCTACATTTTTTATGGTGGAAGGACTTAAAAGAAAAGAAATTAATGATCTTCAGGCATACCCGAGTTGTATTTGGTGTGAAATGCAGTCCATTTCTTCTTTCATCAGTCATCGAATATCACATCCGAAGGACTCCAGATTTTGCTGAAAATTTTAAAGATAGACTGTTGCATAGCTTTTATGTTGATAATGTCGTAACCAGTGTAAACAGCGAAGAAGAATTGAAAAAATTTATCGAAGATTCTAAGACGCTTATGGCGAGAGGTAGTTTTGATCTCAGACAGTGGGAGTACACAGGTGATCGCCAAGAAGCGCCAAACACGAATGAAACCAACGTTTTAGGTCTCATTTGGAAGAAGGATACCGACATGTTAAAGATCAACTTAAGTTGGTTACAAGATTTCGACACAGAAAAGATCACTAAACGCAGTATGTTATCAGCTGTGCATAAAATATTTGATCCATTTGGTTTTACGTCGCCAGTCACGATTTGTCCGAAAATAATGTTGCAATGAGCCTGGAAATTAGGTTTCAAATGGGATGAAGAGATAACTGGTGAGTTACGTAAAGAATTTTTACTGTGGTTCAAAGAATTATCAGTTTTGAAAGATATGGAGATTCCAAGATACATGAAAATGACTCCAGGAAACATAGAAGCGTGTTCACTTCACACATTTGTAGATGGAAGTAAAGATGCTTACGCAACAGTTATATTCCTGAGAATAGAAATTGAAAGCCAAGTCGAGTTAGTTTTCATTGCAGCCAAATCAAGAGTCGCGCCTTTGAAGAATGTCACGATACCAAGAATGGAATTATTGGCGGCAACTATGGGAGCTCGTATGGCGCAAACTATTGTAGATGCTCTCGGTTGGGAAAAGATGAAGAAGTATTATTGGAGCGATTCATCCACAGTACTCGCTTGGATATCCAGAGATGACAATTGGTCAGTATTTGTACGAAATCGAGTTCTAGAGATCAGAAGACTAAGCAGTCCTTCATCATGGCTGTATGTGCCAAGTGATAAAAATCCTGCAGACCTGCCAACTCGCGGATGTAAGGCCGGACAGCCAGCTGTCAGAAGATGGTGGGAAGGTCCAGCTTGGCTGAGACATTCAACAGAGTTTGGAAAACATCCGATCTCTACTGACCAAGACTATGATGAAGACGAAATTCGGAAGGAACGAATAAAGTCAGTTTCCATGATAACGAATTCTGGCGTTAAACAAGATAGTTGGTATTACAGATATTTCTCCAGTTATGTAAAAATCGTACGGATGGTTGCATGCATATTACGTTTCAGGCATAACTGCAAAAGTGCAGAAGTGAAAAGAGAAGGAGAACTGACGTCATCTGAGTTTAAGGAAGCTGAATTGAAGACTCTACGCATGGTTCAGAAAGAAGCATTTTTTCCCGAGAATGATAACAGATTGCGTACTTTACAGACATGGAAGGATGAACAAGATATAATTAGACTACGCACCAAAATAACGAACAGAAAAGACAGTGAAGATTTCCTGAAACCTATAGTCCTGCCAGCAAAACATGAAGTTGTAAAACGGCTCATTTATCATGTTCATGTAAAACATTGTCACGCTGGACTACAGATCCTACTTAATTTATTGAGAGAGAAATACTGGATACTTAATGGTCGTAGAAATGTAAAACAAGTGTTAGCACAGTGTGTTGTGTGCAAACAATTCAGTGGGAAAAGTTTATGGAGAGATAGTGCGCCACTACCGGAAAATAGAATAAAGGATGTTAACGTGTTTCAAATTACAGGAGTAGACATGGCAGGTCCGTTATACTTGAAGAAAATGCAAAAAAGTTGGATACTGATATTTTCCTGTGCAATATACAGAGCGGTGCATTTAGAGTTAGTGACCGCTGCTTCGACAGAGGCATTTTTAATGGGACTCAGGCGATTCATAGCACGGAGAGGAAGATGTGCTGTCATTTATTCCGATAACGGCACGAACTTCACTGGATCAGCTAATTTATTGCGAAGTCTAGACTGGTCACGGATACAGAAATACAGCTCTGTCAATGCCATTGATTGGAAATTTAATCCACCAACCGCGGCGTGGTGGGGCGGCTTTTGGGAAAGACTTATCAGAATAATGAAAGATCTCCTCAAAAGAGTATTAGGTCATGCTTACCTCACCTATGAAGAAATGAACACAATTTTGACAGATGTGGAAAGTGTAATAAATGCAAGACCGTTAACATACCTGTCGGAAGACGCAACAATGAAACCTATCTCCCCATCTATGTTTCTACAAAGTATAGAAGAATGCAGTCTCCCAGACCTGGATATTGTGGAACAAAAATCATTAAGTAAGAGGTTGAAATATCGGCAGTCATTGCAAAAGGAGTTAAAAGATCGCTTCAGGTCCGAATATTTAGGTGCATTAATTGAACGAGCAAAGAAGAAACACCAAGAGCAAATTATAGCTGTCAATGATGTTGTATTGATCGGATCAGATAACAAAAAGCGAATTGATTGGCCTTTAGGTCGAATCACTGAACTTATACCTGGTAGAGACAAGAAAGTTCGACTCGTAAGAGTTCAAACATCACAACATGAGCTTTTACGACCTATACAAAGAATATATCCACTAGAGATAGCTACGCCCACTGACTGTCCGAAACCAAAGACTGTCCACAACCAAGTGAAAATACTGAACAAAGCTACAATTTTGGATGCATTCTCAAGCAAGGAATCACCTAGACACAGCTGAGCTGGAAGGCTCCTGAAAATTCCCGAAAGACTGATTTTATAACAAGTGACTTTGATCAATTCCTCTAAGTTTAGAATTAGTTCTGATTATACAAGATAATCAGAAGGTGGGAGGATGTTAGGAAATCACGCGATCAGCAATGAACAGTGTAGAAAAAAGAGAAAAAGAGAAAAGAAACATTGAGTTGAATTGACATTTTAATACTTTGTTTTATTTGCACGCTCGTATGCGATTGTCTCATGTAAAAAGAAATTGTGAAAAACAAAATTTTGATGTATTTTGTGGCAACAGCCTTTTTTCTAATTTCGAAGATAGATAAATTAAAAATGTTGTTGGTCTTTTTCCATATAAGTTTTATTGCTTTAGACTTAGTGTTTTTACTCACCGTAGGTGCTGTGATTCATCGCAGCAATACGAGTTACTAAAGGTACTAAATGTGAGTAACATTTTCCATTAAAAATTTAAAGTTTATCGAAAGATATTAAATAGTAAAAATTAGAGTCGTAGAGGTAACAATTACTATCGTGTTACGATTAGTATATTGTCCATACAGGTTTCGAGATGATTCCTCATGTATTTTTCTAGATATTTAGTAAAATGTCTAAAATCGCAAGTGTCCCATAATCAATGGCAATATAGTGTATAAGAGACTGAATTGAATTACAAAATCTCATGCCGATTTTCAATACCGAACGTCATTATCGCCAATTGCAATGTTGATGATTTTTCTTGATTTAATACTAATGAAGCTGTTAATTAAGAAACTAAAGTTTTTATCTTGTAATCAATCAAATATCCCCTCATTGCAATAAATGTTAAAAATGTCTAAAATTCATATTTTATTTTACAGAAAAAAAGTTGATTTTTTACCATAAAAACGTACAAATACATAAATTTGAATCACATTGCGGCATATTTAAATTTTGAAATTAATTTTAACAATTATTTTTGTCATACTCAGCATATAATATAACATCTTTTACGCATAGGTAGGTTTTGGACAATTTTTTAAACTATTATTTTGAATCAAAAATAATCTAGCCAAAATTAGGTCTTTTTTCACTTATTTCCAAAATTCAACTTCATTGTGGCAGTAGTAAAATTTAAAATTAATTTTTTTAATTATTTTCCCCTTAATCTCCATCCAAGAGAACATCTTTTCCGCATAGGTAGGTTTTGACACTGTGAAAAAAAAAAAAAAAATCGATCCACCCTACTATGCATACGAAAGAAGTGTTGAACCACTTTCGTGATTTCGTATTTGTTTCCAAAGCTCTATTCAAGCATTGATTTTGTCTGTAGTGGCCGTATATGTCCGCGTAGGTCTCGGTCTGTACAACACTTAAAGATGTCCTTCAATAAGTTGTCGACACTATCTCCGCACCATTTGTTCCTACGCCACATCTATCCCATAGACTTCCACAGAGGGGTATTAACAAGTGTTGGATAGACTGAGAACAGGACGGGCGTGCATAGACACTCTAGACGAAAGGAATGCTTGACTACAGTTTTGGAAGCAATGCCTAAATCACACAAGCGGTTCAACGCTTCTTTCGTATGCAGATTTTTTTCCCTTAAGGGCTGTTTGAAATTTATAATGTGGTATGATTAATGTTTCAACTAACATAGCACTTATCTAGATAAGTAATGTTACTTTTTATCTTCAATCTTTCCGTATATGGTTTGTCTTTTATACACACGTCTGTCCACAGTCGCCAGGGGAAGCTTATTATTTTCAGTCGTAAGTCGTTTGAAAAAAAAAACTTACTGCCTTATATTTTGAGTTATGCAAGGAAAGCATAGTTTTGTAAGCTTAAGGAGTTTTAAGAATCACGTATATTTTAGGTAGTTGGAGCGTATACAGACAGAAAGACAAACTGAATTCATAAATACTCTTTAAGTTTCTTGGAAATGTTAAAAAGGAGAACAGCTTCTTTACGGAATATGCCTACAAGAGAATGAAACATCATAACAAGGGCCCTCATGAAACATAATCAAATTTTCGGGGATATTCAAGAAATACCTGAAAATTAGACAACATAATTTCAACTTACTTGTATTAAGTAACCTCTCTCAAGTAATTTGTAATAAAATATTTCAACTGCTTATGACAAAATTATGTCAAACAATTTTCAACTTACCTAATGTCTACTTTTCAATTAAATAAAAGTGGTTTTATAAAACTTACACTATTCCTTTCTTATGATAATCTTAATCACCTGGATGCATCACCCTTGCTTATAACACATAATCTGCCAGATAAATGTCTGAGGTTGATAATAGAATTAAAATAATGTATGCACATAAATATATTTTAAGAGATTTTTCTTACTGAAAAAAATTATTAATCATTTTCTTACAATGTCTATATTATTCCATTACTTACGTAGTTGAACTATTAAACACAAAATCCTTTAAAGTTAATCAGTGAAAGTTACACCCATTATTTACCAAATCATATTAATTTTTAGTTTTAATAAAAATGCAAATTAAGAAAAAAACGCAATGTTCTTTATAAACTTATAATTAAATCGCTATTTCTTTTAATTAAATAACTCCTAATGAAATATATGCAGTATTATTAAAGTCATTATTAATAATATCAAACATTTGCTTTTCAAATTTTACAATTATTTTAAATAGCTTTTAAAATTCTTTTCACGATACCTAATTAGTTTATAAATTATTTCAAAATGATGTCTGGAATTTTTATTAATCTTATTTTGTGCATCATTTGGAATGAATATAAATTGCATATTAGGATAATAGTTTTTGTATTTATAAAAAAAAATATATATATATTTCTGAAGAAAGAAAAGTACTTTTTTCTTCATTAATATTGAATTTCTTTCAATAACTTAAATTTAAAAAAAAAAAATATTTTTTCCGTTGTTTTTTAATATATTTATGACCGAGTTACAATTCTTAAAAACGTAATGTAAACAAAAATAATGGTGATTATGCATTTTTTTCAATTTTTTAGTTTTTAATTTATGCATGATGTTCATCTGTTTTAATATCTTTTTAAGTAAATGTATAAATTAAGGTATTTTTTTGTTAGAAAATTACCCTTCAGAGTAATTCACGGATATTGCTGCAAGCTATTAGAGAGCTACAAAATTAGTTTAATCTTTCATGAGAACGGTTCACTCCTTTGTATGAAAAATAGAATGCAAAAGAAAAGAATTATTTAAATCAAACTCCATCACAAATGAAACGTGTTTAAACACAGACGAAAAATGCATTAAGGTAATTACATATTCTGGCATTTATATATATATATACATTTTAAAATGGAAAATTTTTAATCTAATAATAAAATTAAATAATGATATATTTCAATTGATTGTATACAAGACTAACATTTTTCCTGTCTTTTAAACAATCGCTATATTTTAATTTTAGTTAGTTTGGATATTGTTAATGCACATTTTTGTAAAAGAATAACATTTACTTAATCAGAAATTAATATTTCAATAAATCTTACGATATACAAAATTAATATTTCAATAATTATGTTTGTTAAATTATATGTAAATAATTGTTTAAGCCTTAATGTAAATAAATATGATTTCAGTTTTGAAGAAAGTATATTAGTCTATGTCTTTCTATTGTATGTTTAATATGTAAAAACATTGGTTTGAGCATAACGTAAAACGCCTGTACCAGAAAATAACACAAAAAAGTATTCCCGGTTCACTGGGGAATGTATGCAGAGTGATTGTGCATTGTTTATGAAGAGCAATAATCAATGTACAGGTTATGTGCCCGTATTCGCCTGTGAGCCCTGTGAATGGGGTAGAGGCTTTCTAAGGGAACCTATTCCGTACTTACAAAATGAAATGTAATGTTTCTAAAAAATTCACA
Source organism: Maratus speculifer (assembly GCA_964019185.1). Taxonomy (NCBI): domain Eukaryota; kingdom Metazoa; phylum Arthropoda; class Arachnida; order Araneae; family Salticidae; genus Maratus; species Maratus speculifer. Next base: position 364,527,105 of record OZ025294.1, read on the forward strand.
AAAACTTCAAATGATTGCTGCCAGCAGTTTTTTCCGTAAGTTTAACGTATTCTATCTAAATTTACTACATCTTTTAAAGTTTTCCTCAACTCCTCCGCTCAACAAGCGCAAGATGTTTTTACACATTTTCAAACTCATTTTTTAACATAAATATATAAAATTGGAAATACTGACTATGGAAGCGATTTGGAATTGAACTTAATTTTTCATTTTATGATAATTAAATTGCCTATCGAATTATCAAAGATTACGATTACGCGATTACCCGCTTTTCTCCTGCTTTTCGACCAGTTTTTCTGCTGTTGTCGGGAAATGTGTTCAAAAACGTCAAATTTGAAGGCTTGTTCATAAAAATCTATTGCGTTTGTATAAAAACAGAAAACTGAGTGCAATTAGATAGTTTCTGAATAACAATACTTGCTAGTTTCATGCATTTCCTAACAAAAATAAGTTAAAGCTTATGTCACAAAGTTGCCCTTTTTGATTTAAAAACACACTTAAATGGCTTTTGAATTAGGCCAGATTCAAGCCAAGATAACATGCCATGATTTTATTGCCCCCAATCAAACACTGTCTCCAGACTGACTTGACATATTTGTTCTCCTTTTGTAAATGTTTTCTCATCTTCTAAGATTAACGTATTGCTTGTCACTTAAAATTTGTTGAAAAACCAAGGCCAATCCTTGAAATGAATGACTTAAGGAAGTACGGATCACATTTTAAAATATTTTTTATTTATTGATTTGAAATTCTGATTTCTTTGTGATTTTTTCAATATTGTTTGTAAAAAAAGCACATGATAAAACTTCACATATTTATGTTTTCTTTAAAACATAAAAATTATTAAAAAAGAAGGGTTGTTAAAAGTTGTTATAACTCTAAATACTATTTATAGAATTTATTTTTTTTATTTAAATCAACAAAAATACACATAATTTAATTTTAATTCAGAATTTTGAAAACATATTAATTAAAAAAAAAAAATAAGTAATATACAAAGTAAAAATGTGCAAAAAAAATGTAATTACAAAAAAAAAAAGTAAACTTTTTTTTTTAATTTTCTGAATTAAAATTAAAGTAATAGAATTGAAAAAAGATATGACACAAGTTTGAACCATATATTTTTAACGGTTTTTCACTTGTAAGATTTTAAATAGGAGAAATGGTAATAAAAACCATTTGAAGATTTTTTTGCCCCGGAACCCTTAAAAGTTATGCATACACGTATATTTTAGTTTCTTTGTAACGAAATAGGCAACGAATATGCCTAAAAATGGTAAAACAGTGTATCAAGTCGTAGCTGCGCATTATTCGCAGAATTTTCAGTACGGACTGAAAAAAATGGCAAGATTATATACAGTGTAAAATTGCTAAACAGGAGAAATGCAAGAAAATATAAAATTAGTACTTAACAGCATATACAACACAGATCCTATACAAATGTTTTTAATATTTAAATAGTATAAACTAGTCAAAACTAGAAAGTTTTTTTCAAATTGGTAAACATATTTAAATGTATTGCTTTCCACTACAGAAAATGTCAGGTAAATCAATATGAAGAAGAAGTATAAAATATTACGAAAACTTTAATAACATTTGTCGGTTTTAAACAAATTTTCAAAATATTTGTCGTTTTCCTTTACTGCAGTATATCAGAAAATAGGATTTATGTCAGAGCACAACTCATATTCTATTCAAAGTGAACCTTTGATTTAAATTATTATTTTGTCAAAATTGTAATTACTTTTACGTAGCTAGTCAAATTCGGAGTCCAGTAGAAATGTCGGTAATTTTGTTTATCCCAGTGAAGTATACTATTTGACATTTTCAAAACAGTGTTTAGTTACTCTTAGCAATTTTAAAGTTTAAAAATCTTTGTCATAGCGGCTTAAATGCGTAAATATAAATTTATTTTCATTTTATTTAATGCTTTCTTTTTTAAATATTAATAATATCAATTTTAATAACATCTTTTTAAAGTTTGTAACTGTAATTTAAAAAATCTTAAATGTAATTTAATTTTTAAAAATTCCTTGCGTTATAGAAATGCAGGCGCGGGTAGATTTCGAAGTTAAGTTTTAATTTTACCAACAACATGTAAACTATGATTAGAGATAAGCTCAATTTAATATATTGTTTCGCCGCTTGTGGAGAGTTTTTAATTTTTTTCTGTAAGAGCTGGTTTTATCAGAATCATTTTAAAAAATATTAAAAAAATATATATTTTTATCCGCGCTCAACAACACAAAATTTTCTAACACTGTTTTAGACTAATTTTTAAAAGAATAAATGTGAAACTTGCTGACGTGATTTTTGAAGATATTAATAAAAAGTAACCTGGAGTCATCTTTCGTTCTATTACTAAGAACTTGATTTATAAACAATTATTTTCTCCACCATATGTTTCGTTTCTAATATTATTTTTCGGGAAATTCTGTTCAAAATGCCAAATTTGTTAACATTTTTAAAAATATATTCTACTTTATTAAAAATTCAACCCTTTCTTCACATTATATAGTTTGTAAACAAGAGAATCTGCTAAATATATGTTTTTGAGATCAAAAATAAATTAAAAAAATAGTCAGAAAATAAGAAATTTGTTATTTGACTTCAACCTGAATTTTTCGACCACCATCTCTCCGTGGAATTCAGTTCAAAATGCTTTCTTCGGCAGCATTTTAAAAATTATATTCTACGTTTATTAAACACTGGACCAATACGGCATATTATATAGTTTCTAAATAAGAGAATATTAAAGTATATCATTTACAGGGACATTAAAAATTTTTTTTAATTAGAATATGGTGTATGGATGGAAATTATTTGGAGATTATTTTAATAATATTCTACTTTTTTATATAAATCGAAGCTGATTTAAATCACAGAACTTCACAAGAAGAAAATTATGATAAAATAGGACATTTTCAGTGTTTGTAACTCATTTACAGAAAAACACTTAAGCAATCGATTATAGTACTGAACAATACTTGCGAGAACTGACTTTTCAATTTCTCTATGTGTATTTAAATTCAACTAACGATTTTCATGTTACTCTGTACATAGTAGTTTTATTTTTCGTATACAAGGCTAAAAAAAGAATCCATGTCCCATTCTCCTTATAAGCGCACTGTTAAAAATTTCTCTACAATAAAAAAAAAAAAAAAAAAAAAAGAAAAAAGTTAAGACTGTAAATTTACACCAGTTTTTGCCTAGTTGTCTTCGATTGAGAAAATTTGTAATTCAAAATACACACTTTAAAAAATCTTTTGCAGGTTTGTTAGAAATATTAAGGGGTTAGGGGTAGTCAGAATTTAAAAAAATATATTTTCTTATTTATGCATTTTTTAAAATTATAACATCATAAAAATATACTCTGAAAATTTGAAGATCCGACAAATACTTTTCGAGTTATTCGGATATTAACAAAGGGTTCTCGGACTTTCGAGAACGCTCCCAAGCAGGTAGCTAGCGAAAAGGCTGCCTGCGCGGTTCCTGATGTGTAGAGGTTATCAAGACAATGTATGGAAATCTGAGTAATGACAGTTTAAATTCAAGATTTGTGGGTGGATTCAATCAGAATAATAATGAAAGCTTCAATGAACTAGTGTGAAAAATATGTCCAAAAACCATAAATACAAGTTATACTATCGTATAAATTGATACGTATTTAGGTACTGGTATATTCAATCAAGATATACATTCAATTAAAGATAGAAAATCAACGATTATAAATGCACAAATAATGCATGGAAAGGTTAGCAAACAGCTGTTTGGAATCTACTATCAAGATTCTTCATCAGTGCAAAACTCAGCGAGTTAGAAAAAGCAAAACTGAGCTCAGTTTGCTCAGTTTTGCTTTTTCTTTTTTATTTCCTTCTAAAAAATATTATTTTTCTATTACTATTTTTCCTTATTATTTTTCTTCTTATTATTACTATTTTTCTTTACTATTTTTCCTATTACTGTTTTGCCCTGATGAAAAATCTCGATAGTAGATTCGAAGCAGCTGTTTGCTAACTTAAAATTTTATAAAGAATTTTTTTTTTAATTTTAAAGATAAATTATAAGCTAACCCATATTTTCCTTATTCGAAAATCTTAATTTTTCCAATTTGGCACTTAATGATTTTCCTTTACAATTTGTATAATAATAACCATACCCATTATTGCTGATAAAAATACAGAGATTTATGATTTTTTTTTTTAATTACTAATTACATGGTTCAGAATCTTTAAACTTTTGCTGTCTTTGCACTCAAAATTGTTCTACAGGTCTATAAAAGATTCTTAATTTCTAGTTTTCATACACTGTGTACGGAAGGTAATTTTGGATACAGGTACTGACAAATCTGACCATTTCGTTTTATTAGGAGAGACAGCTTCTGATAAATTTCATGCATAGGGTGCACATACACCGCGTTCTTTCAACTGGGTTAAAATTTCATTTCATGACAAATTAAAAAAGTTGTGTATTGGATGTATCACATATCTTTGTACTTTACATAATTTTGTTGTAAGCTTTAAATTTATGATAATTGTTTACAAATTTTCCGAAGCATTTAGTTAATATAGTATTATATTAAAAATACTGGTAATTTAAAAAATAATACGTAAAGTATAAATTTAAAATCGTTATTTATTCCGTTGATGAAGTTCTTACTTTCTATCTTTACAAAAATAAATTATTGGATAGGCGAATTTTTTTCGAATTCTGATTTTTTGACGGTTATACACGTTTTAGAGGTCAGGAATTCCAAAAAGCAAGTTTTTACAAAATGTCTGTCAATGAGAGAATCTGTGACTCTGTCTGTCTCTTTGTGACATACATTTTGTAGGCTCTGTATCTCAAGACTTAATGCACGGGACCTATAAAAAAATATGATAATGTAGTAGCTGATGTAAACAGAAAACTGAATTTTTCCTGATTCTTACACTAGCTCTATCTCAAGAAAAATCTTCACAGATTTTTATCAAACATAAGTTTCAGGTGCAGCTTGATAAATATTATTGTTGTGATTATTATTATTGTATTATTTATATTATATTATTTGAATATTATTGTATTATTTGAATATTATTGTTGTATTATTTATGTAGATTGATGGTGAAATTTTTCAAACATGTTTATGTTCCATAATATGTTCCGTATTTATTAAAATACACTTAAATATAGCTTTGATACCTAATGTATTTAAATAATGTAATATTGTATTTATATATCTTGCCTTTAAAAGAAAGGGATTGTTTAGTAGAAACACTTATCTACATTAATAAAAATCCCAAAAAGTTAAAAAAAATTTATGTTGATTAGTAAAAAAAAACACCTAAATTTTCGGTAAATTATCACACAAAAACAGATCTATGATTGAGTTAACACATGCTATTTTAAGAAATAAAGATGGATTTAGACATATCTACTTGTTACTCGTGGGTCCAGTTGCTCCAGCTTTCCTTAATTTATTGCGTCAATACTTTATTTATTTACAGCTACTAAGATATTTATTTTGAATTTACATTATGATTGCGAAATTTATTATTTTATCTCGCCTCAATATAAATCTGAATATAAGCATGAGTTCATAATCATTGGTAAAAGAAGCAAAAATTTCCTTATTTCAAAATCGTGATAACTAGCGAGTTATATATTATATATAATACTAATTCCTTATTTAAATTTATCGACATTTAAAGTATATAATTTAAAGTGTATTTACATTACAGTAATTTCAAATAAAATGTAATGAGACTAATATTTTGAAACATGAATTTTATGTTATTTTCTTCATTAAATATAAAACAGACATAAGTATAAATGCTCAGTGAAAGAGAAGATTTATTCAGCATATTTCAGTGTATATAGGTTGAGAAGATTTAGTGGCTGTGTAATCTAGAAATTTCTGAAGATTTCTTAAGTATGTGCCCTGGGTATTCATAAAAGATTCTGCTATAAATTACATTATTTAATGCTATTTTATTTTATTTAATGTCTGACTACATAAGGATCATGAACATACATTGGATTTGTAATTCTTATTTAGACTGACGTTCAAAAAGAAAGTCGTTTTTTGTAGTTTTTGTTGTTTTCATTTGTTTAAAAAATAAGCGAAATTCGAATAATGTTTTTTTTTTCTATCACTGAAAAAATATATTGCCAGTGATTTTCTAATTAAAAAAAGGTCTATTGTGTTAAAAAAATTCGAAAAGATATAACCTTTAAAAGGTACATACAAATAATATATAGACATACATAGAATAAATACAATAGAACAATACAATACAATACTCAACTGGAGTGAAAAAATAGCCAGAGCCAGGTATCGAGTCCTGTATCACAGCATTTCATAACCTTTTTTAATTAATATTTTGCTTCGTCATATAATTTCATGCTTTTGTAATTTTAGATAAATGAGATATTGAAATATTCATTTGCCGAAGTTATGGAATAATGCTTTTTTCGAAACCATGTAAATAAGATGTGATTGTTAATTAAAATTACCCTTTCAAAGTTCATTGATAAATACATAAAACATTGTGCTTATCTTACTGTTTCTTTATGTCTCACAAAATGATTAAAATATATTTTAATTCAGAGAAAAGTTTCTTAACATTAATTTTCTGTCTCTGACAAGTTTTATTAAGAGAAATATTATGTAAAAAATCAAGATGGAATAACAATAGCTTTAAATTTTCATATTGAACGTGTTTTATGAATAAATTTGTAGGCGCTCTATCTCAACACTTAATGCAGGGAATCTGTCAAAAAAAATTTTTGATAATGTAGTAGCTGATGTAAACAGAAAACTGAATTTTTCCTGATTCTTACACTAGCTCTATCTCAAGAAAAATCTTCACAGATTTTTATCAAACATAAGTTTCAGGTGCAGCTTGATAAATATTATTGTTGTTTAGGTTTTGGTATAAATCACCGAACAAATGGTGCTTTAAGTTGCATTTTTCCCGATTCCTCAATCGTCCTATGTCAAGAACTAATGAAAGAAATTTCATGCCTTCCGAATCTCACGATGAGCATAGATTGCAATAATTTTGTCTCTGTTCTAGCAAATATTTATGTATTAATATACAGGATAGTTTTAAGATTACCACATCCAACTAGTTTTAAATGTATTTATACATCTGAATATGCTCCTTTATGCATTAAAATGTATTTAAATGATGTATTACTCCCTCCTTTAATTTTAAATATTTTTATAGATGTTTGTTTGTATGTTTTAATGTGCAATTTTAGCGCAAGTTTCTGCATAATAATTAACAACAATATTGAAATACACGGTGTCCAACTGAATCATATTCAATGGTTAATATTTAAACTTTTGGTTAAAATTGTTTCAATTATAAAAATGTTTTAAGCTGCATATATGGCAGGTAATTATTAAATATATTTTCCAGTTTGACAGCAGTATTTTTGCGTCGGTAAAATAAATTCTTTCTATTTATGTAGATAGATGGTGAACTTTTTCAAATATGTTTATGTTCCATAATATGTCCCGTATGTATTAAAATACACTGAAATATAGCTTTGATACCTAATGTATTTAAATAATGTTATAATGTATTTATATATCTTGCCTTTAAAAGAAAGGGATTGTTTAGTAGAAACACTTATCTATATTAATAAAAATCCGAAAAAGTTCAATAAAATTTATGTTGATTAGTAAAAAAACTTAACTTTTCGGAAAATTATCACACAGAAATCAGATCTATGATTGAGTTAACACATGCTATTTTAAAAAATAATGATGGATTTAGACATATGGACTTGTTACCTCATGGGTCCAGTTGCTCCAGCTTTCCTTAATATATTGCGTCAATACTTTATTTATTTACAGCTACTAATATATTTATTTTGAATTTACATTATGATTGCGAAAATTATTATTTTATCTCGCCTCAATATAAATCTGAATATAGGCTTGGGTTCATGAACTTTGCTAAAAGAAACAAAAATTTCCTTATTTCAAAATCGTGATAACTAGCGAGTTTTTATATAATACTAATTCATTATTTAAATTTATCGACATTTAATGTATATAATTTAAAGTGTATTTACGTTACAGTAATTTCAAATAAAATGTAATGAAACTAATATTTCGAAACTTGACTTTTATGTTTTCTTCATTAAATATAAAACAGACTTAAATATAAATGCTCAGTGAAAGAGAAGATTTAATTAGCATATTTTAGTGTATATAGGTTGAGAAGATTTAGTGGTTGTGTAATCTAGAAATTCCTGAAAATTTCTTAAGTATGCGTCCTAGGTATTCATAAAAGATTCTGCTATAAATTACATTATTTAATGCTATTTTATTTTCTTTAACGTCTGACTAAATAAGGATCATGAACGTATATTATATTTATGATTCTTGTTTAGACTGACGTTCATAAAGAAAGTCGTTTTTTGTAGTTTTTGTTGTTTTCATTTGTTTAAAAAATAAGCGAAATTCGAATAATGTTTTTTATTTCTATCCCTGAAAAAATATATTGCTAGTGATTTTCTAATTAAAAAAAGGTCTATTGTGTTAAAAAAATTCGAAAAGATATAACCTCTAAAAGGTACATACAAATAATATACAGACATACATAGAAAAATACAATAGAACAATACAATACAATACCCAACTGGAGTGAAAAAATAGCCAGAGCCAGGAACCGAGTCCTGTATCACAGCATTCCATTGTTGCTGTGGGTTCTATTCTTGGAGCCTATACAAATTGTGACTTTTTTATCGAAGTTTCTGAGAGGCATTTCGTACAAATATAATTTTTTAAACACACAATTTATACAGTAAAATTTCGAGAGCTTTTCGAAAAGTAAAGATACAAAAGAACAGGAAAAAACGAAATGAATAATGGATAAATAATGAATAAAGGAAAAAAATAATGAATATCTTGGCAACACAGACAGTAATTTTGAATGTTTGGCTTTTCCCTCGCACTCATTCGTTAATTCTATAATGAAGCTACCTCGTGAAGCAACTGCTTATAATCGCTGCGTGAACTAAAAATCCCGTCAAATATGAAATTCGATCACTAGTACGTTTTCTTCATGTAAAAATCAAGCATTCAGCGGAAATTGACAAATTGTTTCTGTCTATAGGGCCATTTTGAATAGAATAAATGAAACGATTAGGTTTTGTGCTTTCTGAAATGTTAGGGCAATATTCATGAACATCTCTGAACAGGTAGGACATATGTGATCTCCGATGCGCTATTTCAAAGGATGGGGGAAGCCATTCGAGTAAATAAGGGTCTCACAATGAAATGATAGCATAAAATCATACTTTAAGGCGCAACACTAGTCACAAAAAAGACCCGGATGATAATGTTATGTTTATGGGGGCGTAGTTTAAAATATCTCGCTCATATTTTTAATATTTTCAGATGATTTTTTTCCGGAAAATAGCTGACGACTATCTTCAACCGGGTTAATTTTTATTTTTTCAATTATTAAGATTTTTTTTAAATACTCTAACTTTCGGAATTGATTAGAACTGGTCTGAAATTGAAACTATCATAATATAAAAAATATGTAACCAAAATCGAAAAACTAAGAATTAGCTCGGTTGTAAATTATCCTCGGCTATCCTACGCAAACAAATCATGTACAAATATGAAAATTTTAACGAGATATGTAAACCTAACACCCCCAGAGGCTTAACATTATCATCCAGGTCTTTTTCAATTCCTAGTGTGGCATCTTAAGTGTCTATAAAATTTCTTTATGAAGCTGTGATTGTGACTTTAAGGTACCGTAAATTCTGTGGAATCATGCAATGGAATCTGTTTGCTTCATGATATTGTTCATCCTCATGTAGTACTTCGAATCAAGATACTACTAAAAAAATCAAGTGGGAATTTCATGGCAACCGTCGTACAGGTCGGATATTGCATCCGGTAACTTCCACTTATTCCTTTACTGGAAGTGATCATCTTGCAGGGCAAAACTTCCACGACCATGATGAGATGAAATTTAAAATTGAAATATTCGACAACATGCTGCAAACTTTTATGAGAATGTGATACAGAAGCTTGCACCAAGTTAAACAAATGCTTGGACAATGAAACGGCGGCAGTGATGCTAAAAATTAAGATAGATAACTGTAAATTATTTGTAATAAACATTTTATCAAATAAGATTTCTTTTTTTGTATGTGGCTTTGTATCTTTACTTTTCGAAAATCCCTCGTACCGTATGTTCATCAATTGAATGTTAATCTTGCAAAATTTATTTATCACATAAATATAAGAATTAGAATTACATATATAATCCCTTATCTCCTAAAAATTTCATTTTTTATATGGAAGTTTCATAATATATATTTCTTTAACGTCTTAATTATTGTTTGTACTTTTTGTTGAAAAGTATTTCTAGAAATGAAAAACAGAAGAAAATAAGATTTTTTTAATGAAAAATGTTATAACCATAAATATATATTTTCATTATTATTTTTCAGCAATTATTTATCAATTAACCTTTTGAAATTGATATTTTGCTTTATCCTCATATAATTTCATGTTTTTTAAATTTCAGATAAATGAGATACTGCAATTTGCCTTTGATGAAGTTATGCAATAATGCTTTTTTCGAAACCATGTAAATAAAATGGGATTATTAATTAAAATTACCCTTTCAAAGTTCATGGATAAATACATGACACATTGTAATTATCTCATTGTTTCTTTATGTCTCGAAAATGATTAAAATCTATTTTAATTCAGTGAAAAGTTTCTTAACTTTAATTTTCAGTCTCTAATAAATTTTATTATTAGAAATATAATTTAATCAAATGAAGATGGAATAACAATAGCTTTAAATTTTTGTATTGAACGCGTTTTGTGAATAAATATTGCTACCTGGGTAACTTTATTTAAATATTAATTATGAATTTAATTAGCTTGTTCTTTATATTAATAAAAATTTCTTCGTTACGTATATTCCTTTATGCAAAATTTTAAAGGCCTTAGATTTTTATTTTATCTCCTTATGCAATACAAAATTATTGATTTTTACAGTTTGTAATACTTTAAGACAGTTTTAGCATTTAAAAATACCGTACAATTTTTTAGAATTTGTTCTCTAATTTTTCTTGTTCGTTATTTTTTCTTATATAACTATACGTCCTTCGTTTTAAGACTTATGTTAAGTATACATTAATTTTAGAAACTTTTTATAAAGGTTATTTTTAATAAATATTTATTCCAAAATATTATTACATTTATTAATGAAATAAGAAGCCTTAAATGCTTATGATGTCATTAATTTTGTTTTATTTTAAGTTTTTGTTAATCTTTAATGTGAAATTAAACCTTAATCTATAATGCAAGCACTTTCGATACGCTTGTTGTTTAATATGTAATTTTAATTTCACTTTCATGAAAAATGTTTTTGAAAACTTAAACTCTCTCTCATATATTAATGTATGCATATTAATTCTAAAGCTTTAAAGTTTTCTTAAATATGATTTTATTATTGTGTGCATTCATTTATTAATATTTTAATTCATATTAACATTTTGCTTTGAACATCATCAAATAATTTTATGCTTTCCCTAGTCTTGCATAAATATGACTTTAAAGATGAATCATGTCCGTGTTAAAGAATTTAAAAAAAAGCCTACTTTAAAGCCATGAAAATAAAACGTGAATTTTAATTAAAACTACTGATTCAAAGTCACGTTTAGTAATTCAAAAGGGTTGCAATTACTTTAAAATTCTTTTACGTTTGAGAAAATCCAAATCTAATTTAACAGAGAGGAAGATTTTATAGCGGGAATTTTATATATATAATTTTTTCAGTTGAATTTTAAAAGCCGTCTAGGGAATTGAGGTATGATAGAGAGAAATTAAGAGCAAGTTACTCTTCTTTATTGTTTTAAAGTATATATTTAAGGGATATTTTTTATTCAATGCTGTTTTAATATTTCGCAAGCGTCTTTTTTGCTTCAGTAAACTCGATTCTGTCTAATTATTTATTCCATTGGTGAATTTTATCAAATGTACAAATGTATTTAAATATGCCGATTAAAGTACACTTAAATAATGTTTTACCCGTTCGTTTAAAGGTTCAACATATATTTCAATAATTCTATGGATATTTATTTGCCCGATTTTATAATTTTTTGCGCTTGTTTATCTCATTATCAGCATATCTCATTACTTTAATTATATGCTGGGTAGGGCAAAAGGAAAAGTAGCGAAAAATTTTTTCGAAGTCTTGTTTGGCACTTGGTGCTTTTTTATGTTCACCGTGTTATTTTAAATTGAAATCTACTATATCTTCCATTACCCCCAGAACACCATAAGTATTTTAAATTGAAATTTTTTATGATAATTTAGACTTTTTTTTTATTTAGTTAGGCACGACCAGCGCCGTAACATGAAACACGAGGACAGACGTGGGGTTTCAAAAAGCCCCAAACGTGGCCTAAATAAGAAAGAAATCTGTTAATGATCTGGATCTGTTAATGAAATTTATGATAATTAACCTTTATCATGTTAAATGACAATTTAAATGTTAAATTTTCGCTAATTTTAAAAATTTAAGAAAAATAAGTTATAATCTCACAGTTATTTCCCTTATTCAAAAATCTTAATTTTTTCCCATGTGGCACTTGTTGATTTTCCATGCTATTTTTATTATAATAACATATAATACCGATAAAAATACCGATATTTATGAATTTTTTTGAAAAAAAAATACTAATTACATGGATCAGAATCTTTAAATTTTTGAGTGTCTGTACACTCAAAATCGTTCTACAGGACTAAAAAAAAGATTCTTAATTTTCTGTTTTCATATTCTGTGTACGGAAGGTTAATTTGGATAGACACTGTTAAAACCACAGGTTGCATATGGTACTCTTAGGGGTGAAATGCTTGTCTTGTGAGCGACTCCCCTGGGGGAGCCAGAATCGCAGCCAGAGGGCTCCCCTAGGTTCCTCAAGGCGTCCCATAGGGTGCCATGAGACTCTCATGGAGTTTCCTAGAGGTGCAATTGGGGTGCCATGGGGTGTTCTAAGTGTGCCGTAGGGGTGCCAATTTGGCTCCCCAAGGGAGGCGGGTCACACAAGATCTTCAGCCGTAGGAGTGCCATATGCAACCTGTGGTTTTAACAGTGCAGGTACTGACGAACCTGACCACTTCAGTTTAAAAGGAGAGACAGCTGCTAAATAATTTCATTCATGGGGTATCAAAAGACTGCGTTCGTTCAGCTGAGTTAAAATTTCATCTGGTGCCTGGTGAAAAAAGTTGTGTATCGAGTGTTGCACATATCTGTGTACTTTACAAAATTCTTATTGTAAGCCTGTAATTTACGGTAATTGTTTACAAATTTTTCAAAGCTTTTAGTTAATAAAGTTATTATCTTAAAGATAATCTTAATTTTATGATTAATATATGAAGTATAAATTTTAAAATCAATTATTTATTCCGCTGATGAACTTTTGACTTTATATTTTTACAAAAAGAAATTTATTGGATTCGTGAAATTATTAGAATTCGGTTTTTGACGGATTTACACGTTTTAGCGGTCAGGGATTCCAAAAAGCATGATTTTACAAAATGTCTGTCAATGAAGGAGTCTGTGACTCTGTGTGTTTGTATGTGACATAAATTTTGTAGATGATCTGTCCAACACTTAATGCACGGAATTTTACAAAGAAATATGATAATGTAGAAGCTAATATAAATTGAACACTGAATGTTTTCTGGTTTCTCCAATAGCTCTATCTCAAGAACTGTCTTCACAGATTTTTGTCAAACTTTAGTTTCAGGTATAGCTTGATAATTATTATCGTTGTTTATATTTTAGTATAAATCGCCCAACAACTGGCGCTTTTATGTTGTATTTTTTTTCCTATATCCACAATAGTCCTATTTCAAGCATTAATGAACGGAGTGTCATGCCTATAGAATCTCAAAATGAACATGAATTTCAATAATTTTGTCTCTGTGGTAGCAAATATTTAAGTATCAACATGCATGAGATACAGAATAGTTTTGAGATTGCCACATCCAACTAATTATAAATGCATTTATACATCTGAATATGTGTCTTTATGTATTAAAATGCAATAAAATGATGTATTACTCTTCCGTACAAAAATTTTATTTATTTTTAAATAGTTTTATAGATGTTTGTTTGCGCGTTTTATTGTGCAATTTTAGCGCAAATTTCTACATTATATCTAACTGCGTTATAGAAATACAGCTTGTCCAACTGAATGGTATTCAATGACTTATTTCTAAGCCGTTGTTTATAAATAGTTTCAATTATAAAAATGTTTTAATCTGTATATCTCGAAGGCAATTAATATTAAATATATTTTCAAGTTTGACAACTCTATTTTTGCGTCGGTTAAATAAATTATTTCTATTTATGTATATATTTCGTGAACATTTTCAAATATTTTTATGTTTTAAAATATGGCTTGTATGTATTAAAATGTATTTAAATAATGCTTTTCCCATTCGTAGAGAAATTTTACATAATTTTAAATATTTGTACAGACATCTATTTTCAAGATTTTACGTGTGGTTTTAGAGCCTATTTCAGCAATTATCTTAGTGAATTCTCAGATCGCTGTTAACAATATTCAGTGGCTATATTCTAAATTTCTTGCCATATCCACACAATTACACTTAGAAAAAGTGATTGAAATAATATAAATATTTACTTTAAAAGTTGTTTTAATTATTTAAAACATGCCATAAAAGATTACGAAATTTAACATTTTACACTTGCTTCAATAACTGATAATTAATAAATTATTTCTAATACACTACTATGTAGTAATTCGAACGATTTTCGAGCAAGCTTTATGATAGCTTTGAGTTTATTTAAAAACTTTGGATTATATAATCTAATGAAAATTTGATGAAATTATTTATCATTTTGCAAAAAATTTCGACAGTTTCCTTTCGACATTTTCTACAAGAATAATTCTGTTATTGTTAAATCACAGCTATACGAAATAAATAACGCAATCTGTGATTATACATGACTTCATTAAAAACACATTAAATACACGGATGGGCGTTTCAAAAATTTACCATATAAATTTCAATTACATCTGCATGTTTTAAGAGACTTGTCAAAACATACTCAGCTTCCATTTTCATACGCGTAAAGAAGCATTGGTATTAATGTGAAATAAAATTAATAGGCAATCCGATATAGGCTTCTTGAATAAATCGTGTTGTAAATTGTAGATTATAATCAAAAGAGTACGTATTTATAAATTCAAATTCCAAAGCAAACAGAAAAAATAATCCTTTTATCTTCTTACACTTAAATGTAAGGATTTAAAATTTTAAAATACTAAAATTATTATGATCAAAAATTAATCATATTTAATCCTAACATATTTCTGGCTTGATTCAACAGTCCATGTTTAGGAGATCGATATTTAAAAAATAAAAATCCAGATTTAATCTCTGTATATTGTTCAAATAAATGTTTTTTAAAATTTGTTTCATACCATTTAAAAGCTCCCTAGCCTGTTCAAAAGTTATGTAGTATCGAGTTATCATAACTTTTTAAATACTTTATAATTTTTTTTTCTAAAACTTTGATACATTTTCATAAAGCATTAAACACGGTTTAAATAAGTTACAAAGTTTTGTGTAATTTCAATAAAAATTTTGAGAGTTAAAAGAACTTAAAATTACATCCATTTTTCCCTAGCGATACAGTTTTTAAAAGATATGAGACCCCTTAAGAATGATTTTTTCAAAGAAAATCTACGTTATAGTTCTGAAATAAAACTTTTATGTTATTATACATAAAAACTTGTTCTTATGGTCACCTCAGGTGATATCTAAAGAGAAAATTAAAATGAAATTGATAGAATGGGTCGATAATATGACAGTTTTACTGAAGTAGTCTTGCAATGCCTTATAAATATAAGCAAGTTTTTATATATTTGGTTTATAACATTTAATAGGAATTTCATTTTACTGTTTTTTAACTGTTAATTACACACCTGTATGCTACTACTTCGTACACAATTAAAGTTTTACCACTAAAAAATGACGTTACATAAGTACGCCTTAGAATGAATGAGATATATTATTGTACGATTAAATAGGGTTAATTAAGTAATATCGCACCCATTCTTCAAATTCTATTTATTTTTTATATTTTTAAATTTAAGCGGGTTTTTTTTCGTTAAAATGACGTTTAAAACATGTTTCTATGTTAATAAAAACTAGAAACATATTTTCTTCGTTTAGATTGTTTCCAAAACCTCTTTTCCAAAATTCAAATGCTCTTTTCTTCATGATGGGTT
The DNA here is from genome assembly GCA_964019185.1 of Maratus speculifer. Lineage (NCBI taxonomy): Eukaryota > Metazoa > Arthropoda > Arachnida > Araneae > Salticidae > Maratus > Maratus speculifer. Next base: position 364,543,410 of record OZ025294.1, read on the forward strand.
TTTTCACCTTTTCTGATATTTAAACGGATAAGTCAGGAAGTTTAAATTGTAAATGATTCAAACTAAGAACATGTCTTTTTCAATCTTTTACTTTAATTTGACTCATTAAATTCGAAAAAATATATAAAAAATATTTACTTTTAAAAATATGATTTTGTTTAAAGTGACATCATTAAAAAATTAAATATTTTAATTTTTTATTTAAATTATTCTTTTAAATATTCCAGAATCAAAAACAAAATACATATATTTCTTTTAATATAAATGAAAAACAAATTAAGATTCTATAAAGAATATTTCGAGTCACAAAGACTTTAATTATTAATTAAACGACTAAATTACTCCGCTTTCTTACTAAATTTTAAATTAAATAAAAAAAAATCTGAAGTTTACCATGTTATTTTGGCTATAAATTACATGGTTATAAATCATAAAACAATTCACAATTCTAACTCATTAAATAAAAAATAATTTAAAATTTGTGCCTGACCTCCGTTAATTATTAACATTCACATGTTTTTGTAGGTAAGTTATCGATTCTTCATAACACATACAACAGTTTGATAAACTTTATAGACAAAAAGTGTAAAATCAGGTGCATCTAGGACGTTTGGAAAAAAGTCCTCTGAATATCGCAAATAAGTTTTACTTTATATGGTGTGCTTGTTTGTACCGTTGCTGAGCACACTGGAGTCTTCTTTCGATTACTAAAATGTCTTGCTCATTCACATCGAAAAAATGCTTGAAAATGTATTTTTATTATAAAGTGCTACAGTAAAAATTTTTGCTCTGCATAAAATTTAAAACAAAAGAAAAACTGAGACTAAACTCAACTGCATATAAAACCAAGGTGCTCACCGGGATGATCTCATGCCGCTAAATATTATAGTCTAAGAGCTAGCAACGTTTTCGTCACCTGATTTTATCAAGGCTCATTTTTTAATATGTTTTTCTATTTTATGATAAAATACGTTTGCTAGCGGTCTGGCAGTCGGGAGACGTTGCGTTTAACTGTGGCAGAGGGGGTTGTGCAGGTCAAAAAGCTTCAAAATCACGTCATTTTATCAAGGCTCATTTTCTTATATGTTATTCCATTTTATGGTAGAGTACGTTTGCAAACGGTCTGGCAGTCGGGTGACGTTGCGTTTACCTGTGGCAGAAGGGGTTATGCAGGTCAAAAAATTTCAAAAATCTGCCATTTTATAAAGGCTCATTTTCTTATATGTTTTTACCAAGCTTAAAAATTACAAGATATTACTCTTTGGACAGCAGACAACCTATAATTAATTTTCCAGACACAAATTCGGTTGCAAAGTTAATGCCAGACGTCTTTAAATATGGCAACGAAAGTGCCTGTTCCAAGAGCAGTTTATAATTTAAAAATTATAAGACCTCTTTACGTCATTTTATCAAGCTTAAAAATTACAAGATATTACTCTTTGGATAGCAGACAACCTATAATTAATTTGCTAGACACAAATTCAGTTGCAAAGTTAATGCCAGACGGCTTTAAATATGGCAACGAAAGTGCCTGTTCCTGGAGTAGTTTATAATCTAAAAATTATAAGACCTCTTTCCGTCATTTTATCAAGCTTAAAAATTACAAGATGGAAATCTTGGATACTCTTTGGAAGATGGATACTCTTTGGAAAGCAGACAACCTATAATTAATTTTCCAGACACAAATTCGGTTGCAAAGTTAATGCCAGACGGCTTTAAATATGGCAACTAAAATGATTTTTCCGAGTGTTGTTTATAATTCAAAAAATTATAAGACCTCTTTACGTCATTTTATAAAGCTAAAAAATTACCCGATATTAGTCTTTGGTAGGCAGACAATTTATAATTAATTTGCAAGACACAAATTCGGTTGCAAAGTTAATGCCAGACGTCTTTAAATATGGCAATGAAAGTGCCTGTTCCAAGAGCAGTTTATAATTTAAAAATTATAAGACCTCTTTACGTCATTTTATCAAGCTTAAAAATAACAAGATATTAATTATTTATTTATTAATTATAAGACTCTTTGGATAGCAGACAACCTATAATTAATTTGCTAAACACAAATTCAGTTGCAAAGTTAATGCCAGACGGCTTTAAATATGGCAACGAAAGTGCCTGTTCCTGGAGTAGTTTATAATTTAAAAATTATAAGACCTCTTTCCGTCATTTTATCAAGCTTAAAAATTACAAGATATTACTCTTTGGAAAGCAGACACCCTATAATTAATTTTCCAGACACAAATTCGGTTGCAAAGTTAATGACAGACGGTTTTAAATATGGCAACTAAAATGATTGTTCCAAGAGTTGTTTATAATTCAAAAAATTATAAGACCTCTTTACGTCATTTTATAAAGCTAAAAAATTACACGATATTAGTCTTTGGTAAGCAGACAATTTATAATTAATTTGCAAGACACTAATTCGGTTGCAAAGATAATGCCAGACGTCTTTAAATATGGCAACGAAAGTGCCTGTTCCATAAGCGGTTTATAATTTAAAAATTATAACACCTCTTTACTTTTTTTTATGAAGCTTAAAAATTACAAGATATTACTCTTTGGATAGCAAACAACCTATAATTAATTTGCCAGACACAAATTAGGCTGCATTCGGCAAATTCGGCAATTTTGTTTTTCAATATAAAGTTTACTTAAGAAAAGCTCTTGTTTATCAAAATATAAGTTTCTTTTTTTAAATATTAGGGTGGGTGCCCCGGTTTTGGCCACATTGGATTTTATTTGTCCAATATTTAAGCTGTGAGTTGATGTTAACAAATTATATGAATTTTTACACCTTAACCTTTCTAAGGGTGCACAAATTTTCCCCACATGAAAAGGCCTGTCGGTAAGACTTAAAAAAAATCCAACTTTCGTCAATCAAGCACAAAGTATCACAAATTTACTCAATCAGGCTCTGAAAAAAATGTCGTGCAAAAAATCAGGTGCAGAAAAATAGTGAATATAATCAATAAGACTCAGAAAAATCCAGTATTTCAAATTCGGTTCAATGACGTAAAGAGGTCTCATAATTTGTTGATTTATAAACCGCTCTTGGAACAGGCACTTTCTTTGCCAAATTTAAAGCTGTCTGGCATTAACTTTGCAAACGAATTTGTGTCTGGCAAAATAATTTAAGTTGTCTGCTATCCAATGTGTAATATCTTGCAATTTTTAAGCTTGATAAAATGACGGAAAGAGGTCTTATAATTTTTAGATTATAAACTACTCCAAGAACAGACACTTTCGTTGCCATATTTAAAGCCTTCTGGCATTAACTTTGCAACCGAATTTGTGTCTGGCAAATTAACTATAGGTTGTCTGCTAGCCAAAGAGTAATATCTTGTAATTTTTAAGCTTGATAAAATGACGTAAACAGGTCTTATAAAATTTAAGTTATAAACCACTCTTGGAACAGGCACTTTCTTTGTCATATTTAAAGCCGCCTGGCATTAACTTTGCAACCGAATTTGTGTCTGGCAAATTAATTATAGGTTGTCTGCTATCCAAAGAGTAATATCTTGCAATTTTTAAGCTTGATAAAATGACGTAAAGATGTCTTATAAAATTTAAATTATAAACCACTCTTGGAACAGGCACTTTCGTTGCCATATTTAAAGCCGTCTGGCATTAACTTTGCAACCGAATTTGTGTCTAGCAAATTAATTATAGGTTGTCTCTTATCTAAAGAGTAAGATTCTGTAATTTTTAAGCTTTATAAAATGACGGAAAGAGGTCTTATAATTTTTAGATTATAAACCGCTTATGGAACAGGCACTTTCGTAACCATATTTAAAGACGTCTGGCATTAACTTTGCAACCGAATTTGTGTCTGGCAAATTAATTATAGGTTGTCTGCTATCCAAAGAGTAATATCTTGTAATTTTTAAGCTTCATAAAAACATATAAGAAAATGAGGCTTTATAAAATGGCGGATTTTTGAAGTTTTTTCACCTGCATAACCCCTTCTGCCACAGGTAAACGCAACGTCACCCGACTGCCAGACCGCTTGCAAACGTATTCTACCATAAAAGGGAAAAACATATTAAAAAATGGGCCTTGATAAAATGAAGTGATTTTGAAGCTTTTTGACCTGCACAACCCCTTCTGCCACAGATAAACGCAACGTCTCCCGACTGCTAGACCGCTTGCAAACGTATTCTACCATAAAAGGGAAAAACATATTAAAAAATGAGCCTTGATAAAATGACGTGATTTTGAAGCTTTTTGACCTGCATAACCCCTTCTGCCACAGGTAAACGCAACGTCTCCCGACTGCCAGACCGCTTGCAAACGTATTCTACCATAAAAGGGAAAAACATATTTAAAAATGAGCCTTGATAAAATGACGTGATTTTGAAGCTTTTTGACCTGCATAACCCCTTCTGCCACAGATAAACGCAACGTCTCCCGACTGCCAGACCGCTTGCAAACGTATTCTACCATAAAAGGGAAAAACATATTAAAAAATGAGCCTTGATAAAATGACGTGATTTTGGAGCTTTTTGACCTGCATAACCCCTTCTGCCACAGATAAACGCAACGTCTCCCGACTGCCAGACCGCTTGCAAACGTATTCTACCATAAAAGGGAAAAACACATTAAAAAATGAGCCTTGATAAAATGACGTGATTTTGAAGCTTTTTGACCTGCATAACCCCTTCTGCCACAGGTAAACGCAACGTCTCCCGACTGCCAGACCGCTTACAAACGTATTCTACCATAAAAGGGAAAAACATATAAAAAAATGAGCCTTGATAAAATGACGTGATTTTGAAGCTTTTTGACCTGCATAACCCCTTCTGCCACAGGTAAACGCAACGTCTCCCGAATGCCAGACCGCTTGCAAACGTATTCTACCATAAAAGGGAAAAACATATAAAAAAATGAGCCTTGATAAAATGACGTGATTTTGAAGCTTTTTGACCTGCATAACCCCTTCTGCCACAGGTAAACGCAACATCTCCCGACTGCCAGACCGCTTGCAAACGTATTCTACCATAAAAGGGAAAAACATATAAAAAAATGAGCCTTGATAAAATGACGTGATTTTTGACGTTGCTAGCTCTTAGACTATTAGCTAAGACAGACATTTACCTTGGCGCCACCCCTATTAACGAGATCAGGAGAGGTGCGATATTAGGTTGCTACGTGATATTAGGATTTTGCACATATTAGGATCGTCTAATTTGAGCATAGCATGAGCAAGTAAATTTAAATATTTATATATTTTAAAGTACTAACCGACGGTCCAAGAGATTAACGTGAAATTATAATGTCGTTATTCTAAAATACTCTTTTTTAATTAGAAAAACAAAATTACCGTCTAACTACTATATTTAACTTTAGTCTCCGCAATTTTACAATATTTTAGAACATTGGCTGTTTAAGTCCACTGTTTTTGAAAATAGGAATTTTTAGAAGTTTAAAAGCTTCAATATTTACCAACACTCAGGGAAAATGTGTCAAAGTTAATTTTGTACATTTTCTTTAAAAGGGAAAAAAATTAAAATTTTTATATTAACAATTTGATAATAAAGGACAAATGGCACATAATAAAATACTTCAGTTAAAAGTTTTAAAGATAATAATTTAAAATTTGAGTTTGAATTACTACAGGATATAATTAATACATCAGTCATGGGCATTCATTTTTTGGAATTGTAAAAAATTAGGTGTTCTAGAGTTAATTTTATGTAAGGTGGGTGAACTTTTTGTACATATCAGATAATTAATAATAAAAAATAATAAAAATGCTCAAATTTAGTTTCTGTCGTAAACGTATCGATTGAGTAGCGTAGAAAAGCAATAGCCTGTGTCTACATTCAATTTGTTAAAACTCACCTTCTAAGCATAATTAGGATTAAAATTAACTTAATAATCTACAAGTTAGTTAGTAATACTAGATATTTTGCTTTTTGTAATCAAATCAATGGTTTATTTGAATCAAAAACATAGATAGAAATTTATTGCAATTTTAAATAAAGTGCGCCGTAACTCAGTAAAACAACATCACAAAAAAGAGAACTGTAAAAAAAGGAAAATTTATTCTCAAATAAGATTAATTAAGGCGTATTTATATAAACAGTAAAACAAATAAATTTGCTCACTATAGTTTGAATATTACTTCAATTTATAATACTCATTATTGTCATTCAGAGAAAAATTATAATTTCAATTATTAGCGGCCCTTTAATTAATGATACAACACATATTATACTTTTTCCTTTTAATCAACATATTTATCTTTCATAATTTATAAGATTTCATCATCGCAAAACATTTAAAATATTTTTAATAACTTTTTTCGTGAACAACAGATTGATATTTATTGATTTCAGAAAGAAACCAAATGCAAATTGATTGCAATAAATAAATTCAAAAAGCCCCATAATAATTTTGCATTTTTGTAATTATTTCCCTTTTATGTCAATTTTTGATGATAAAAATTTCCTCTCTCCGCTAGAAAAAAAATTCTATTTCTTTTGAATCTGAGAGAAACTAAAATAATTCTTAGAAAACTTGCAGTAAAAATCAGCTGTCCTTTATTTTCTGTGACATGTTATTATACGATAACAATGAAAGATATTACAAAATAAAATTATTGTTAGATAAGGAGTATTCTTTCACAAAAGAATTTAAATAATGCAGCTAGACAGCTGCAAAATTAATTAATTATAAAGACGTTTCAATCATTAAGATATAAATGTACCTTTTGTATTATTTGTAAATATATCTATTCAAGAAGAATGTTTCCTGATATTTGTAAGCTTTTATTATTTACAACGCACGTATTATAGCCTGTCTCAAAAGTTTAAGCACAAGCATAAAATATCGATTTTTAATGAATTATAAAAAGTTAGAATTAATAACATTTTTTTATTTACATATTTCGCAATATTATTTAAATAAACGATATCAAAAATAGAAAAAAAATAAATTACATAATTTTAAAAAATACAATTTTAAAAAAAGTTATAAAAAATCTGTCTCAAAAGTTTATGCACAATGTCAAAAATAACCATATTTATAATTTTTACTGAACTTTTAGTAAAATTTTTTTTTCTATGTTTTCGGATTAGTTCAAATAAACGTGCTTTCGTCGAAATTATTAGTTTTTGTGGGGTTTCTGGTGGCACAGAATACCATGCTTTCTCAATAGCCTCGTGGAGTTCTTCAATAGAGTCATACTCCTTTCCATTGCCTAAACTTGGCGGGTTAAAGTTTTCCACACATTCTCAATCGGGTTTAAGTCTGGACTTAAAGCTGGCTAGTCAAGTACTTTATCATTTTTCTGAGTAATCCAAAGTTTTGTAGAATGGGATACGTGGATTGAGGCATTGTCTTGCAGAAAAATTCATTCAAAACCCCCCAAAATGTCCCCGAATGGAAGCAAATGGTGGTTTAGGGTCTCTTGAAACTTTTTTCACTCTTCTCTTCCTTTTAGAAAAGCTAGAGAGGGCTGGCAAATGTCCCAAATGCCCCCTAAAGCATAACGGATTTACCGCCCTGCTGCCTGCTGAAAAATGTCCTTCGGTTCTTGCGTAACTCATGCCAATACGCCTTCCAACTATCAGGGACATCTAAGTTCCACTTTTTCTCATCGCTGAATAAAACAGTAAGCCATTTGTCCCCGTAGGTCATGTATTTTTTAGCCCAGCTCATTCTTACCTGTTTGTGATCTAATTTAAGGGACGGTTTGCGAGCCAATTTCTTTTACATGATGTAATCATACGCTTTAATACGTCTATTTACAGTGTTTTTGGACATCTGTACTCTGAAATTATTTTTAATTTGCCGTATGGGGACATATTTTGTCTAAATACCAATCTCCGTATTTTCCGATCAATCTGAACAGTCGTCATACGTGGTCGTCTGCATCTTGGTTTCCGCTTAAAAATATCATTTCTAGAAAGTACTTGATATATACATAGCTTTGATCAATTTAAAGCTTTTGCAATTTCAGAAACAGTTTTATTTTGAGATTTTAATTTAAAATCTTTCAAAATCTCACATTTTGTGAATTCTTTACTCTTTGTCATGTTTAAAACATTAGTAAATAATTTCTCCACCTTTTATACCTGTATAAAAGTGCAATATGATATCATACAACGTCATTACACAATACCAACCCCGTGTTTCTAAAAAAAAATGCATAAAGTGCTTAAGCTTTTGAGACAGCGTTTCTTCAAGAAAAAAAGAAATAAAAATAGATATATTTTTTATTTTAACTACCCAAAACGGCTTATTTTATTTTATTTTGATTAAATGTTGAGTATTTATTGTAAATTAGCATAAAATATTTTCTTCTTCAATTATTTTAAACGAGATTTGCAGAGTGCTGAAACTTTTGACACAGACTATAGACGCAGGTATTAGATATCCTTTAAAAATAATAAATTAACTTAATACTTACTTTGTCTTAGTAATAAAATATTATATATATATATATATATATATATATATATATTAATTTATTTATTTATTTATTTATTTATTTATTTATTTATATTTTTTTAATGTCTTAATATTTATATTATATTATTTTAACACAATCAAAGTGATTGGTAAATTTATCATACGAATTGACTATTTCCAACTGAGCGAAAAATTGTCCAGGCCGGGAAAAACCCAGATACTATCGGCCAGTTTGCTTAACATGTAAAGCATTGGCCTTGTAAGCCAAGTATTTATGTTCGATTCCCAGCCTGTGCAATTTTTCGCTCAGTTGGAAATATTAAATTCGTATGGATATTTATATTAATTTATTTTTATATTGGTACTTTAATATTATTAATTACAGTAACTTATTATAGCCTATAATAATTCATTTTGACATTTTTTATTTATTATTATTTTTTTACATTATTATTATCTTTGATTATTCATTTTGAGATTTTACATTTAATTATTGTTTGCTATTTTATATGTAATCGCATATATTTTTTAACGTGTGCATAAATTCCATAACTGCATATTTTATTATTTATATAATTATAATTATTTGTGATTCAAAAATAATATTAACAATTTTACATTCTTTTTCTTAATTTGGTATTAAAAAATTATGTATCTGATTATTTGATTTCAGAACACAGCTATCTTTGGTAAAAATAATAATAATAATAATAATAATAATAATAAATAAATAAATAAATAAAATAAACTAAAGTGGTTTTTTGCCGTATTACGATAATATATATATTTTAAATCCCATAAAAGATTTATAATGAATAATATTTATTCATGTATTTTTTTAATAGTGTCGTTTTGTATTTATTATTATTGCATTATTTATTAACCTTAAAAACCCGAGAATTTTATGAAAATATGTAATCAACCACTGAATTTTTTGACATAATATTAAGTCATCGATGGACTGATTAGAATGAGAAAATGATTTGACTATTGACACATTCACATGAGATTTGACGGCTATATCAGACCTTGTCTAGATGTCTGAAAGAATGTAATGCCATATGAATAAGAAAACTTTGAAGGTTTGGTTGATATTATTAATTAGACGATATTATAAGATAGAAAATGATATACAAATTAAATAAAATCTTGTCTATAACAAGTGACGAATAAATAAATTATCCGAAAGAAACTTGTTTTAACTCTTTGTATGACTGTGTTGCAGATATTCAACACAAACCAAATTCGATGGTACTTACACAGTAAATTTTAAAATAATATTTTACTTGTTTCCTATTTCTCAACACACAAGTTACAGGGGTCACAATGTCCCTAAAATTTTCGCACTTTTCTACCAATAATTTAAATCGAAAATTTTCGTATCAGATTCTTTAACGACTACATTGAAATTCTACAATAAATATTATCGTTTAAAAATTGTGGTGGGAAAGTGTGAGAATTTTAGGGACGTTGCGACCCATGCAGTTAGCTCAAAGTGATCTTTTTCAAAAGGCGATAATATTAAGTCAATTTCTCATACGAGATTTTTTGTTTATCATTTAAGTATTTTCATTAAATTATTATTAAATAACTTTCAATTAATTAACATATTTTTTTTCAAATTGAAAAAGCTGGAGAAATCCAAAAGTACATTTTTAAAGGTAATATTGTGTACTTTAAAATTTTGTATTAGAAAATGGACAATATTTATGAAAAGTATATATATTTTTGTTCATTGTAGATGAGATGTGAAAATGTAACTTTCATTCAATAATTATCTCAGTTTTACGTTCAAATTTTTAAATTATTTTTACACACTTAAAATGATGTTATCTAATATCTGAGTCAATATTTTTCAAGTCTTAATTATTCAGTCACAAAGTGCTAAGGTTACACTTTTAATATGCTGTTACATAGTATGATTTCTAATAATTATACCGGTTCTTAATACTATCTTTTAAAATAGTCTTCAGTACTTTTAAAACTACTTTTGCCAGTAATCCGAATGATGATGACGCGTTTTACTAAATACAAATAACTAATATGAATTAACGTGATTATGACATGATATAACGAAACGGTTCTTAAGGAATGCCAACCCAACGTGAAATTGTCACATGTAATTCCAAGGAATCGCATCGATTTTTTTTTTACTTCTAAATCGCCCAAAAATAAAATCAGGCACTTTCTCAAGAATTCAAAATACGCATTGAACAATAGTATTCGTTCCCATCCATGGAACATGAATAAAAACATAAAATTTCGATACAAAGCATAGTCTAAAATATGTAGTTTTGAGAGCTCAAATGGAGTCTCGAAGTCCATTCCAGAGTTGTGAGTGCGACGTTAAACATAATCTTCACAAATGGGGCACATAGAGCATCCAAATAAATTTCGTTACCCAACAGTTCAACATTGCTTCAATGACTGGTAATGTAAGCAAAAATCGAAGAACTAAAAGGCAGTAGGTTACCAACCAGCACAGAAATATCATAGCGTAAGTACCTTGAAGTTCTTTTAACTCTAAACTGAGACCTATACAAACAAAGAGGACCACATAGTTTACTAATTTTGAATAACAGCTACTTAATACCCATTACCCACCGTTATATGTATTCTACACTGTAAACAAAATCTATTACATTTACGACAAAATCTACTAGCAGCAATGTTGCCAGCAGTTTTTACCTTAAAAATTGCAGTAAAATTATAAGTAATTTTTTATTACATCTAATTTTACTGGAATTATTACGATATTGTGTGTTTTGGGGATATGTGTTTTTTTCAACAAACATATGTTTTACGTGTTTTACAGGTTCCAGATGAGGAATTTATTTATTAATGTTGCATAGGGTCTGGAAAGAGAGCATGCTTTACATGTTCGAGGTGAGGAATTCATTTACTAATGTTACATAGGGTCCGGTGGGGAAGCATGTGAAATGTAGCCATCGAGTGTTTTAACATTTGATTTTGCTATTCTCTATACTGGCAAAACCCCGCCGTCATTTATACATATTTTATTTGCATATTTAAAAACACGGCTGCTATTTGAAATAAAACCCATCGCTGACGAGGCTGCAACCTGTTTCTTTTGTATTTTTTTCGTATTGAAATTTCAACTGTTAAAAGAGTTTTTGTTTTGTGAGGGGGATGTGCTAGTTTAGGCTAAGTAAATTAATTTTATTGATTATATATATATATATAAATACCTTTATAAATACATCCAAAGTTAATAAGACAATACCATTAAATAAACCAATGAAACCAGTATTTTTACTATCATATTTTTAAAAACAGTTGAAGTTTGAAAAGAAATAGAAGGCAGATTACCAAAATAATAAAAGATAAATGGATAAATGGACATTAGAAGGCTTTTTAATTAAACCACTTGTCAGAGGTGCATAATTAATGAAAAAGCAAAAGCATCCAACCAGTTTCTGTTATGGGACGTGCTTAAAGCTAAAAAGTTCGTCGCACAATGCGCCCTACTGACTAGAAGCTATTTACTATGACAAATTCGTAAAAAGATGCTCATTGAAGAAAATAAAAATAATGAGAAAATAACAATAATATAATATTCCTTTAAAAAAAGCATATAGGGGGAACTGGGGTACATTGATACTTGGGGCACATTGATACACCCCCTGTACAGCACACTGGGTCATTATAGGAAGTTTCACAACAGCTCCAAAAGGTGATGCTAGTGAAATTAACAACATACAGAAAGTTTTGGAGTGATTCAATAGTTTGATGAAATGGGATGGGTGATTAATTGTTTTTGTAGGTCAAAAGTAAATTTGAGTTGTACAATTGAAATGGTATTATACAACTGTTCCAGTATTTTCAACCGAAAAGAATACCCTCCCTGGCAAGTAACGCTAATCTTTATCAGTTCTTCATTCTTTATTGTTACATAAATTATGATGTGTTGGATTTGCGACTCATTTTATTTAAAATGACTGCATGGGGCACAATGATACAGTCTTTGTTGGGGCACATTGATACAACCTAAATCCTTTTCTAGTTTCTTTTTTCATTACCTTTTATTCTTACTTTTACCATACACTCCTTAATTCAACCATTTTTCGTCAAAAATTTCTACTATTAGTTTTTATTGAAGTGAAATAGTTCTACTTTCTTTATATTAGAACACTTTATGATATTTTTGCAAACCGAAGACGTACAAACTTACACAATATCTAGTGCTAGTAGAATTAAAAAAAGAAATGGACGGCAGCCTGGCAAATCTCAAATTTATATCGATTCTCCAGAGAAAAAAGTATTATCGACATGAGAAATGTTAAGTAAGAAAAACAAGCTGCAGAACAGTACATGATAATTATATTATAAACATAATTTTTCATATAATTATCCTTTATTTTCTGTTTGTAAACCGATTTATTAACCGAAAACCTGGTAATTTTTTCACCTTTCCAAAGAAAGAAGAGAATTCTGGGGTAAAAGTGACAGATATGACAAAGTTACCACAGAAAACAAAGAGACAAGGAACAGCCAGAAAATCAGGTCATTATACATTTCATTTTGATTGCTTTAATATCGCTTAGAAATAAATTGTGTGCGATTTTAATGTCTATAAATATATATAAAATGGTTTGCTAATTTTTTTTCTGTGAAAAATATACATTGGTGTTATTTTGTCTCCATTTTTCGCAGACGTTTCAAAGTGTATCAATCTACCCCGGGGATGGAGCACTTTGATACAAATTACTTTTTTTGATTTTTTTAAAAATTGCATGCAAAAATAATATATAAAACAACGATTGTACATTTTTGTAACACACTACACAGGTTTTGCTAACATCACATAGAAAAATAATTTGAAATTTCTGCTTTCTAGACACCAAAAATTTTTTTTGAAAAAAGCTGTATCAATGTCCCCCAGTTCCCCCTATAAACTAAAATATTTACCATACCCATATCATATCAAGATTATATATAAAATATTGATATCACGCTTAGTTTTTGTTTTGTGCGGGGGGGGGGGAGTAAGCTAGTTAAGGCTAAGTAAATTCTTTTTATTGACTACATATATATTAATATATATATATATATTGATATCACACATAGTTTTTGAAATACGATCATTAGTTTTTTAATTGCAGTCTCCGCGATTTGATAGTTCTTTCTTTAAAAATAAGTAGGCTCTTACTCCACAGTTTTAATATTAACTGCTCAAAACTTTTTAGTGTATCCAAATGCTAATCATCATTTTGAATTTTTATTGCGATTCCTATTATCTAACATGTTTAATTATCATAGTCATAAAACACAATGTCTCTCTTAATTAATTTTGTATGCATTCAGTTACACGATGAAAAACGAAAAAAATAATCCCCCATTTAAATGGATGTTAGAAATTCTAATTTTCGATACTTTCTACGCCGTCAGTCCATTCTTTAAAAATTTACAATCATTCCCAAAAAAGTTTGTGGAATTCATGAACACAGACTTTATATATACCCCACTAAAAATAATCTTAAGATTATCTGAAGAAATCACCACTTTCTACAGAAATTCTACAGAAATGTTAAGAAAATTTGTAGACTTAGTTTTATCTTTAAAATATCTTCAGAATTTTTAAAGATATTCTTAAAAATATCTGCATAATGGGCCAAATATCTTCGGATTTCCCACAGATTTTGGACCAAAAAGTTATAGATTTTCTACAGATTTTTTTTTAGTGGGGATATGTATTTATATATATAATTAAAAAACTTTTTTTGTACTTTGCGAAAATTTTGTCACTTTTTCTATGCATATTGTGTTTATTTTACATTGTTTTTCTAAGCGTTCTTTATTATTTTATTTTAAATAAGCAAGTACAAAAAGTTATAAATGTATTTTCATAGACGTTTTACATTAATTATTTTCATCAATTGCACTTTTTAAAAAGGAAAAAATATTTTATTTAATAGCAGCAACCGTATTATGTTACGATTAAAAATAGTTCTTAAATATTAATAAATTTAAATTGAAAAAAAATATTTAAAAGTTACGTTTTTGTTCATGTTTTTAATATGTTGAAAATTTCCGACGTAACTAAAATATATTAGAACAGATAATGAATTAAGAATTATCAAAAGATTAGGATTTTCATAAACAATCTTTCTTTGGAAAACGTTGAAATTCTATTTCAACGAATGCATAAAACAGTATTGGTAATTTTTTATTATCTTTAAAAGAAAAACAACTCTATTTCTATAGATTTTGGCATTGACTGATGTCTCACGTCAAAAGGGTTATCTTCAGAGTTTTCAAAATAAAGGAAGTTATGAATGAAAGCTTTCAAATTATGCGAACATGAATATTTATTGAAAGACCCATAAATGTCAAATTAATAAAATTTTCTAACAATAATAGTCAATGTGGTGAAACTGTAATATTATGAGACTTCTTTATGTATTTTGTATGTCTAAATGTACTGTAAAATTGTAAAATATTTTTAATGAAATTCTATTTTTTCAATATAAATAATAACAACAAAATTGCTACAAAAAAAAAAAAAACTATTATCGGACATCTAAGCAGTTAAATGTCCATTTCCTTCATATACTTTCAGAATATAAAGTCACGTGGAATGTATTTCAAATTCCGTACATTTCTTTAATACATAAGTTAAATAAGCAAGTCATGCACAGAGTAACAAAATGCACATCAGTACTTATCATAGGTAATTTTTAAAACTAGCGAGAGTCCGAAAATAAGTTTATATTGCTGATTGGGGACAGAAATGTGTATGAATAACAAAACGTATAATGAAACATTAAAGATAAGACATAATTTTACTTTTCTACATAAGTGCTAAATGAGTTGAATCATTTCCATTCTCTTTGTAAGTTTCAAAAATCCTTCCAGGAAAAAAATGGCTATGTCCACGGAAAAAATGCTGCACCGCTTGTGCGATTTCGGCATTGTTTCTAAATTTATAGTCGAGCATTGCTTTCGTCTGTGATAGCCGTATACGCCCGTCCAGGTTTTGGTCTGTCCAGCACTTAATGATGCTCTTCACTGAATGGCGACACTATCTCCGCAACTTTTGTTTCGACATCACATGTGTCCCAAAGATTTCCAGAGAGGAACATTAAAAAGTGTTATAACAGACCGAGACGAGGACGGGCGTGCGCAGACACTATAGACGAAAACAATTCTTGACTATAGCTTTGGAAGCCATGCAGAAGTCTCACAAGCGGTTCAACGCTTTCTTTGTATGCAGAGCCCTGATTTTTTCCCTAAGGGGATTTTTGAAGCTCATAAAGAAGTAAAGTAAATCAACTCACTTTGCACTTATGTAGAAAAGTAAAGTTACGTCTTATCTTCAGTGTTACCGTATATGTTTTGTCTTCCATACATACTTCTGCCCACAGTCGCCAGGGGAAGCTTATTTTTAAACGTCGTAAGTCGTTTGAAAAAAAAAAAAAACTTATGTCTTTACATTTTGAGTTAGGTAAGGGAAGCATAGTTTTGTAATCATTAAGGATTTTCAATAATCACGTATATTTTAGTAGTTGTATCGTATACAGACGGACAGATAAGCTGAATTCATAAATACCTTTAAGTTTCATGGAAATGTTAAAAAGGAAAACAATTTCTTTACGCAACACGCTGAGAAATGAATACTCAGATTTCACGAAATTTTCCTCGTATTTGATGAAACCATTTCCTGGGAAATGCTCAGAACAAATATTTCGTCAAAGTGATGAAATGACATTCCTCGCTCGTTTCACGATACGAAATCGTCAAGAAAGGGATAGTGCTGCCATCTATCGAATTTTTTAGAAGCTCCTGTATTCATTAACTTGAAGCAGAAAAGACTTGTCATAGGTGAGGTTCGAACTCACAAAGTTCAGTGCAGCAGTTCGACGCTCTACCTTCACGCCACAGGTTCCTCAAACAGATGTGATCATAAAGACATATAGTGGATTATAGTGTGTGTTTAAATTTTTATAACGTGATAGTAATTTTATCGATTTCTTATAAATCTTGCAAGTTTTAAATAATAAGACGAATTTATTAATATGATTTTCTAATGGTTAATGAATAATTATAATATGGCTTAATTAAATAACATCTAAGGGAAATTTATTTGAATAAGGAATGATTAAAATATGGACTGGTTAATTTGTTGCTCACAAATAACGAATGATGAAGTGCTTATAGGGAGAGATTTGTGAATAAGATTTTAACAATTTACTGTTTATAGAGGAGAGAGATGAAAATTATGTGTATTTTTAATTTGAGTTAAAAAAAGAATATATTGGATATAAAATAGGTTTTGGAATTTTTAAAATTTTATTGATCAAATTTACTTTTTGAACGGTTTTGTAAAACGAAGTAATTTTTTTTTTCGAATTAAATCATAACGAAATACAACATACAAATAAATAAATAAAAATAGTAATAAACATCCCTAAAAACTTTAACCAAAAGAAAAAAAACTAATGCAGGACGAATAATTGCTTGTATTTCATTATTTTCTGAAAAACGCTAAAAAGTACTGTTTTAAACAAGAAATATACCCTTGCTATAATCGCAAGATTTGAGAAGGTACAATAGTGGGTCCTTCTATAAACAGATACAGCGACAGTTTCCTTAAAATTCATCAAATCTGGCTGTGATTAAGGAATAACTTTCGTCAAATATTTGAGAGTTCACATTTCGTTAAAAGTCACGTGATTTTGATACGAAATGATCGTCAAAAACGATGAAATAAGGCTCAAGTATTTCTGAATCGTCAAAAATGAGAGTTTTATTTCTGTCTGTAGTGGCCGTATATATCCGCGTAGGTCTCGGTCTGTCCAACACTTAAAGATGTCCTTCACTGAGTTGGCGACACTATCTCCGCACCATTTGTTCCGACACCACATCTATCCCATAGACTTCCACAGAGGGTTATTAACAAGCGTTGGATAGACTGAGAACAGGACGGGCGTGCATAGACACTCTAGACGAGAGCAATGCTTGACTACAGTTTTGGAAGCAATGCCTAAATCACACTAGCGGTTCAACGCTTCTTTCGTATGCAGATTTTTTCCCTTAAGGGCTGTTTGAAACTTATAATGTGGTATGGTAAATGTTTCAACTCACATAGCATTTATCTAAGTAAGTAATGTAACGTCTTATCTTCAATGTTTCAGTATATGGTTTGTCTTTCATACACACACGTCTGTCCACAGTCGCCAGGGGAAGCTTATTATTCTCCGTCGTAAGTCGTTTGGAGAAAAAAAAAAATAACTTACTGCTTTATACTTTGAGTTATGCAAGGAAAGCATAGTTTTGTAAACTTAAGGAGTTTTAAGAATCACATATATTTTAGGTAGTTGGAGCGTATACAGACGGAAAGACAAACTGAATTCGTAAATACTCTTTAAGTTTCTTGGAAATGTTAAAAAGGAGAACAGCTTCTTTACGGAATATGCCTACAAGAGAATGAAACATCATAACAAGGGCCCTCATGAAACATAATCAAATTTTCGGGGATATTCAAGAAATACCTGAAAATTAGACAACATAATTTCAACTTACTTGTATTAAGTAACCTCTCTCAAGTAATTTGTAATAAAATATTTCAACTGCTTATGACAAAATTATGTCAAACAATTTTCAACTTACCTAAGGTCTACTTTTCAATTAAATAAAAATGGTTTTATAAAACTTACACTATTCCTTTCTTATAATAATCTTAATCACCTGGATATTCAAATTTACTGATTGCACCCAAAACGCTTAATACAGAGTAAATAGAGTTTAATTATACTTACTTATAACACATAATCTGCCAGATAAATGTCTGAGGTTGATAATAGAATTGAAATAATGTATGCACATAAATATGTTTTAAGAGATTTTTATTATTGAAAAAAATTATTAATCATTTTCTTACAATGTCTATATTATTCCATTACTTACGTAGTTGAAATATTAAACACAAAATCCTTTAAAGTTAATCATTGAAAGTTACACCCATTATTTGCCAAATCATATTAATTTTTAATTTTAATAAAAATGCAAATTAAGAAAAAAACACAATGTTCTTTATAAACTTATAATTAAATCGCTATTTCTCTTAATTAAATAACTCCTAATTAAATATATGCAGTATTATTAAAGAATAATATCAAACATTTGCTTTTCAAATTTTACAATTATTTTAAATAGCTTTTAAAATTCTTTTCACGATACCTAATTAGTTTATAAATTATTTCAAAATGATGTCTGGAATTTTTATTAATCTTATTTTGTGCATCATTTGGAATGAATATAAATTGAATATTAGGATAATAGTTTTTGTATTTATAAAAAAAAATATTTCTGAAGAAAGAAAAGTATTTTCTTTTTCTTCATTAATATTGAATTTCTTTCAGTAACTTAAATTTAAAAAAAATAGTTTTTCCGTTGTTTTTTAATATGTTTACTAGCGAGCTACGCCCGCTAGCTGGGCCACTTTTTCAAAACGAACCTCGATATTAAGCAGTATATAATAAGCAAAAAAATTCATTTAATTAGCAAGTCTTGGTGTTCGAATCCTCAAGCACAAAAAAAGTAAATTAAAGAGCTATGGTTGTTATGCGCTCATTATCCCTTTAAAAATATGTGATTTCGCACAGTGGGCGCTACGCGCCATAGTCGCCATCGTCCCGTTGAAAATATTTGGTTTGCACGGTTGGCGCTGCGCGCCCATAATACATTTTCTCGTATTTTTTGGTTCATCAGAAGCAGACTTTTACGCAGATTCTGAATATGTAATCAGTTTTTTTCTACTTTAAAAACTGTCTGCATGATGGTTTAAGAAAAAACGCGCAAAAAATAGTTTGGGTATTAAAAACTGCTATAAAAAGAAAATAAGTAATTTCGTTAATATCACAAACAACATAACTAATAAATAATTTTGGCAGCTCGTTTTCCGTTTGTACTAACAGAAATTAGTATTAATCGCGTACATCTTAGGTTACACAATATTCATGTATTCTACCAAAAAGAAAAAGTATGAAAATGAGCTACAACGATTAATACTCACATGCAGAATAAATATATGAATAGCCAGTTACATCTGAGATCCTCAAAATATTAATTAGCTACACTATTACCTCTTAGTGAACATATCTTGCTGTGCTTAAATAGTTGTACTTATTATATTAATTAAACCGTTTTTAACATTTTTTACAAATCAGTTATTTTTCTCTTATACATTCTTTGACAAAATGACACGGGAGAAAAAGGGGTTTTTGGCTGCTTCTTCTTTTAGCCAAAGGGGAAAAGTTCTGGTCGATCACCGCAAGGTGGCGCAGTGTTATTCCTGAGAGGTCCGTTTGAGCCCCATTTTGGAAATGTGACGTTTTCCGTTTCGATTCCCGCCCGGTTTTTAATTCATAACTTTTTTAATTTTGGTCCCACGGTCTCAAAAATGCCCGAAATGACTTTCCCGGAATTTTTCGAATCGAAAGACACCTCTCGCGACTTCCAACTCGCCCGCGTTACGAACTGTAATCGGCTTCAAGCAGACAGACAGACAGAGGCGAACGGGTTTTATTAATATAGATGACCGAGTTACAATTCTTAAAAACGTAATGTAAACAAAAATAATGGTGGTTATGCATTTTTTTGCAATTTTTCAGTTTTTAATTTATACATGATGTTCATCTGTTTTAATATATTTTTAAGTAAATGTATAAATTAAGGTATTTTTTTGTTAGAAAATTACCCTTCAGAGTAATTCACGGATATTGCTGCAAGCTATTAGAGAGCTACAAAATTAGTTTAATCTTTCACGAGAACGGTTCACTCCTTAGTATGAAAAATAGAATGCAAAAGAAAAGAATTATTTAAATCAAACTCCATCACAAATGAAACGTGTTTAAACACAGACGAAAACTGTATTAGGGTAATTACATATTCTAGTATTTATACAACCCTTGGCAAAAAGTTTCTGATCACTGTTATCAAGTTTATGAGTTTTGTATTTCGAAGCGTATACTTCGCGATTCAAGAGCATAGGAACGTTTTGCAATATGCCAAATAAAAGAAAGAATGTTACAATATAAATAAAAAGTGAATTCAATATTACAATCATATAATTTATAATTATAATGCAGGCAAAAGTGTTTCGTCGTGAGAAAAAAATATCCGATCAAGATCGAAGTTGGAAAATAGTAATCGATCACTGAGGAAAAAAGTTTGAAATTTGCATATTGAAGATAGATTAGAGTGCCTGCGCATGCGTATGATATATGAATCCTATTTAAAAGAAGAAATCTTCCAGTTTCGAGATCAAAAGCAGTTCTGAAGTGCTGGAAAATGACTCGTGTGAAAAACCTGTCTCGCGATTTAAAAATCCGCAGGATTTAATTATTAGAAGAAGTAAATTCACAATGGAAAGTGGCTGATTTATGAAATTGTGCTCAAAGTATAGTATGCGATATTTGGAAAAAAATATCAGTTGACTAATAGCGTGGAAAATTTACCTCGAAGTGGACCACCACGAATATCAATACCTAGGAAGGAAAAGAAAACTTGTGAAAATATCGAAAAGAAAGCTGCGAGCAACCTCAAAACAACTTGATTCCGAATGGTCTAAGTATAACGTAAAGGCATGTGACCGCAGTACGTAATCATCTAAATGTAGCAAGATTTAAATCTTGTAAAATTAAAACAAAATCTTACATGATAAAGAAGCATAGAAAAGAGCGCCTGCAATGGTGTGAAAAACATGTGCACTAGCCATTTGATACATGGAATAAAGTTATTTTTAGCAATGAATTGCGCATATCTATCGGTAAAAGTGATGACTGTGGAACATTTGTTTGGAAGAGAGTTGGTGAAAAGTTCAATGATAAGTGTATCAATACGAAGACTAAATTTTCACCTGCATTTGCAGTTTGGAGTTGTATTACATCACAAGGCGTCGGCAAGTTGTGTATTGTGTTACGTACAGTAAGCTTTGAGGTTTACATTGACATTTTAGTGGATTTTTTTATTCCCAGCATCGATCAATAGTTCGGAAATTAAAATGACTTCTTATTTCAAGATGACAATTAGTTCCCCAACGCAGCAAATCAATGAAGCAATTTCTAAAAATGTAGGTAATATACCAATTCAAACCATATCCGGATCTTAATCCCATCGAAAATATGTAAAATATATTAAAAAGAAAAATCGATTTTTGATGAATTACAAATGCCATAGAACTTACGTAAAGCTATAAGGGAATGTTGGAGTGAAGTTGCTCCCAATGAGAGTAAAAATCTTAATGAGTCCAATCCACTAACAATTTGGACTGTCATCCGAAATAAAGGTGGATTTACGAAATATATAATTACAGTGATGGGTTATTTTTTTCCAAATCAAAGCATGATCAGATAATTTTTTCTTTGGTGCCTAAACTTCAATCACAAGTTTTCTGTTTATAAATTGATGAATGGTGATTTTTCTTTATTGCATATTGTTGTTCATTATATGTAACACAAATGTATTATCGCTAATAGTCGTTTCATTTTTATGCAGTGAGAATAAATAATCTTTTTTTTACAAAATATGGTGGTGTTGATGTAATGATCGGAAACTTTTTGCCAAGGGTTGTATATATACATTTTAAAATGGAAAATTTTTGCTTGCAGAAAACGAGTTTTTCAGCGTATAGTGCCATATTTTAACGATTTTTTGGATTAAATTTTTGAAATTTCAAAATTCCAAGAAATTTAGTTCGAAAACTTGTTAAAATATGGCACTGTACGCTGAAAAACTCGTTTTCTGCAAGCAATCTAAAGCAAGAAAAATGTCAAGCCAAGTATTCTTTGCAATCAGAACACTATATTCTAAAAATATTCACCGTTCGAAACTTCTGTGTAAGATTGATAGAGCTCACGTAATAAACAAACCGTTTACCGCATAATTCTATCGATCTTTGTTTTTGAGAAGTTTAATTTTGAAATCAGGGTGTTATTTGCTGGACACACTGTATTTAAATGTATTGTATTGCACACAAAATGGCAGGTAAATCAATATGAAGAATTAGGATAAAATACTACGAAAAATTTAATAACATTTGTCGGTTTTAAACAAGTTGTCAAAATATTTGTCGATTTTCCTTTACTGGTGTATACCAGAAAATAGAATTTATGTCAGAGCATAACTAATATCCTGTTCAAAATAAACCATCGATTTAAATTACGTTTGTTAAAATTGTAATTACTTTTACGTAGCTAGTCAAATTTGGAGTCCAGTAAAAGTATTGGTATTTTATCTAATACTATTTGTTCGGAAAATTTAGTTCAAAATGCCAAACTTCATAGCATTTTATAAAATATGTTCAGTCTTTGGAGAGTACACATTTTTACATTTCAACAAAAATAGTAGTGATTATGTATTATTCTCCGTTTGCTTTTTTCAATAATCTTTTATTTTTTAACTCATGCATGATGTTCCTTTGCTTTAATATATTTTTAAGTGAAGGTATAAGGTATATTTTTTGTCAGAAAATATACCTTCAGGGTAATTCACGGATATTACTGCAAGCTAATATAAAGTTACAAAATTAGTTTAATCTCTCATGAGAACGGATCATTCACTAATAATAAAAATAAAATGCAAAAGAAAATAATTGTTTAAACGTAACTGCATCAAAAACTAAAAGTATTTAAACACAGACGAAAACTGTATTAAAATAATTGCACAATTCTTGCATTTTGATATATATTTTAAAATAGAAATAGAAATTTAATTTAATACTAAAATTGAATAATGGTAGATAACATTTGACTGCATATGTCACTAACAATTTTTCCTGTCTCTTAAGCGATAGCAATGTTAACATTTTCTTTAGTTTATATATATTTAGTGCGTGTTTTCATAAAAAAAATAACACCTATTATATAAAAAATTAATATTTTAAATATTATGTTTGTTAAATTATAGGAAAACAATTAAAGACATAGTGTAAATAAAGACGACTCCAGTTTTGAAAAAAGTACATTAATATATTTCGTTTTACTGTATCTTTAATATATAAGAACATTCGATTGAGCTTATCTTAAAACACCTATACCAGAAAATTATACGAATAGGAATTTCCAATTCACTGGGGAAGGAATGCAGTGCGATTGGACATTGTTTATAAAGAGCAACAATCAATGTACAGGATATGTGCCCGTATTCGCCTGGGAGCCCTTAGAGTGGGATAGAGACTGTCTAAGGGAACCTATTCCGTATTTACATAATGAAATTCAACGTTTGAAAAAATTCACAAAAACTCTAAACGATTGTTGAAAGACACACTTTACTGAAAACATAAATTTCCAGAAATAAGCTGTCATGCTTACTACGACTGTGTGTAAATGGCGTGTTTACGTTGTATTTCAATTTATCCTGCTCTGAAATTAGTTTTAAAGGTCTTTTAAAGAATTTCTCTTCATTGTAAATGGTTTTATTAGCAGGAAAGGGGAAATTTCTTTCAGAGGTATAACTAGTACATCTATATGACCTATTTCAATAGCATGAGAAACATGCAATAAATATTTAAATTTCATAGTTTTTCTTTTTAATCTAGACTTCAGTGTGCCGTAAAATTCGGCATGTAACGCGCAGTTTTAATGCTAATAAAAAGATTGAAATTGCATATTATTCGACATTTATTAAAATGGTGCATTAAAAAATAATAAAAAAAATGAGTTTAACAAAAGTCAGATTCCTACATGCAACCCACTACGGTTTATTTTTTTAAATTGACATTAACTTATGAACTTAAAATTTTTTATTACACACAAATATGAAAAGTTCGTCATAATCGTTCTCTGTTACATCTTTAGTGTCATCATTGAATTCATCATTAGTATCATTCAGATTCATAAATAAATAATCACCATCCTTTATACCTGCATTTACTACATCTTTTAAATAACATTTAATAGCCCATATTTAATATCATGCCATGATTGTATTACCCAAATGAAACATTTATGCATGGAAATTTTTCTAGAGCGAAAATTCGCCTAAAATACAATATTTCATAATAATAATAATAATAATAATTGCTTATAGGCGTAAATAACAACTTAGTGAAAAAGATTCCATGCCGCGAATTGAACCAGGTTCATGCCGCCACAGGTTCGTGTTTGTCTCAGGTCGGTGGCTCACGGAATATATTCGATTTTGTGCTGCTTTTGTAGCCTTGGAAACATGTAATATTGAGAAGTTCGAGGCTGGGTGTCGTTCCATGTGGTTTAGTGAAAGGAACGTTAGTGCGCTATACTGATGGACCGGTTCAATTCTCTACATGGAATCTGTTTCACTACGTTGTCTTTTACGCCTATAAACATTTAAAAGAAATGAAATTTGATTTTCATTTCAAATACCAATCAAACACTGTTTATAGACTGGCATTCCGTATTTGTACTCCTTTTGTAAATCTTTTTTGAAACCCAATGAGAATCCTTGAAATGAATGACTTGAAGGAGTTCGGGGCACATTTAAAAATAATTTTTTTTTATTGTTTTAAATTTTTGATTTTTTGTGATCGTTAACAATATTATTTGTAAACAAATTACATGATAAAACTTTGGATGTTTTTTTTTTTATTTAAAATATAAAAATTATTTAGAAAATGAGGATTGTTCGAAAATAATATTTACTCGAAATAATATTTTTAGAATTCATATTTTTTCTTTAAATAAACACAAATATACATAATTTAATTTTGATTCAGCACTTTAATAACAGTTAATTAAAAATATATTTAAAGTAAAAATGTAAAAAAAAATGTAATAAGAAATGACATTTTTTAATTTTTTATTTACGTTTGCTGAATCAGATTTAAATTTAAAAAAATGAAATAAATAATCCCAAGTATGAACAATTTATTTTTAACGTTTTTTCACTTGTAAGATTTTGAATAAGAGAAATGATAGTAAAACACATCACGCAAGAAAACGCATTTTCAAAGAAAGTCGTTAGCATAACAACAATTAAATGAAAGCTAGATTTTGAAAATAAACCAAAGCAAAGAAAAAAATGATATTTTCCTATACAATTAAGATAGGAACATAATTTAAATATCATTTTAAGATTTATTTAGTGCATGATTTTTTTTAGAAAATGTGCTGATTTTTGTGCCCCGTAACCCTCAAATGATATGAATACACTTATATTTTAGTTTATTTGTAATGAAAAATGCGGCGAATATAACTAAAAAATAGTGAAATATAGTGTAAAATTTTCTCTGCGCCTTTTTCGTGGGATTTACAGTACATACTGAAACCAATAATAAGATTAAACTACAGAGAAAAATGCTAAACAGGAGAAATGCAAGAAAATACAAAGGTTAGTAATTAGAAGAATATGCAACACAGATCCTATACAAATGTTGTCTAATATTTAAATAGTATAACTCAGCGAAAACTAGAAAGTTTCTAACAAAACAGTAAACATATTTATATGTATTGTATTGCACACAAGATGGCAGGTAAATCAATATGACGAAGAAGTATAAAATATTACGAAAACTTTAATAACATTTGTCTGTTTTAAACAAGTTGTCAAAATATTTGTCGATTTCCCTTTACTGCAGAATATCAGAAAATAGGATTTATGTCAGAGCATAACTCAAATCCTGTTCAAAGTAAACCTTTGTTTTAAATTATGTTTGCTAAAATTGTAATTACTTTTACGTAGCTAGTCAAAGTGGGAGTCCAGTACAAATGTCGGTATTTTTGTTTATTCCGATGAAGTATTTCGTAACTAATTGACATTTCCAGTGTTTAGTTACTCTTAACAATTTTAAAGTTTTTAAATCTTTGCCTTTGCGGATTAATTGCGTTTACATAAATTTATTTTCATTTTATTTAATATTTTATTTTTTAAATATTAATAATATCAATTTTAATAACATAATTTTTAAGTTTGTAACTGTAAGTTTAAAAATCTTAAATGTGATTTAATTTTAAAAAAATCTTTGCCGGCTCGAAATGAAGGCGAGGGTAGATTTCGATATTAAGTTCTAATTTCACATACGAAAAATAAATTATGATTACAGATAATTTCAATTTAATATTTTTTTTCGCCTCTTGTGGACAGTTTTTAATTATATTTTTCTGTAAGATCTGGTTTTATCAGAATCATTTAAGCCAATATTAAAAAAATATATTTTTCCGCCCTCAACAACACAAAATTTTCTAACACTGTTTTAGACTAATTTTTAAAAGAATAAATATGAAACTGTTTCCATGATTTTTGATGATATTAATAAAAAGTAACTTGGAGTCATCTTTCGTTGTACTAATTAGAACTTGATTTATAAACAATTATTTTCTCCACCATCTTTTTCGTTTCTTGTTCTATTTTTTCGGAAAATTCGGTTCAAAATACCAAATTTGATAGTATTTTTAAAAATATATTCTATCTTTATTAAAAAATCAACCATTCAGTTCAAAATGCTCTCGTTGACAGCATTTTTAAAACTATATTTTGCCTTTATTAAGCAATGGACCAATATGGCATATTATATAGTTTCAAAATAAGAGAATAATAATATATCATTTACAGGGACACTCAAAAGAATTTCATTATAATGCGGCGTATGGATGGAAATTGTTTGGAGATTATTTTAATATTATTCCAATATTTCATATAAATTGAGCTGATGTAAATAAAGGAATTTAACAACAACGAAATTTTGATAAAATAGGACATTTTCAGCGTTTGTCATTCTTTTACAGAAACACACATAAGCAATCGATTATAGTTTTGAGGAATAATTGCGAGAACTTAATTTTCAATTTCTGTATGCGCTTTTAAATTTAACTAATTATTTTCATGTTACTTGGTGTATATAAATTTTATTCTTCCTATACAGGGCTATAAAAAAGTATTCATGTCCCATTCTGTTTGTAAGCGTACTATTAAAAATTAATCTAGAAACACAGAAAAGCAGAAGGACTATCTTTAAATTTATACCAGTTCTTGGTTGAATGCATTTGACTGAGTTTTTCGATCATCATTTTACAGACTTTCCCTTATCTTGAAATTCCATGTCTTTATTTAAAGAAAATTTGTAATTCAAAATATATACTTTTAAAGTTTTCTTGCACGTTTATCAGAAATATAAAAAAATCTATACTTTTTTTTTTTTTTAATTTACGAAGGGAAAATTATATATTCAGATTGAGTGAGAATTTTTATAGACAATCACTCAATCATTTAATTATTTCCTTCATATACCGGAAGGTTTTAGAAATTAAAAGTATATTGAGTCGTATTATTATTACTCTTTTTATTACATTTCTATTGTTATTTTTATTATTTCTTTGAGAACTGCGTTATACAAAAAAAATTTAATCTTCAAAAGCATAAAACACAAAATGAATAAAGTAATAAAAAGTAAATAAATCTCTTTTAAGTAGCGCATTATATTTTTATTGTTAATATTTCATTTATATATAACTAAGAATATTATAACGAAAAAAAAAATATCTTAAAACAAATAGTGAACGAAAAAGTTTCGGAAAATTCTTCAAAATAATTCTGTAATAAAAAAAGGATTGTATTCAATTTTTTGCTTTAAGAAAATCCATTGATTTTTTTTTTACTTATTACTTAAACTTGATAAAAATTCAAAATTGATTAAAAAATAATAGCTATTTTCTATCAGTCTTAAATAAATGAAAGCAAAGAATTTATAATTTTTCTAACAAATATATATTGAAGCAAAAACTTAGAAATGCATAAGTACGATAGACTTTTCTCTGATGAATCATAGAATACATACTTTGTACTCTAAGTCAACAACTTCTATAGCTCACTCAGTATTATGTTCTTCCAGTGTCCAGAGGCAGAGTTTTCGATGGCTTTTAAAAAACATTAGCAGTTTAGTGAATAATAAATAAAAAAAAACAGTCGCCAAATGAAAAGGAATTTTAGAAAAATAGATTAGGCGATAAATACTTAAAAATCTATCATTAACCTTCTATTTTATCCCTGTTTTCCTAATGTTCCAAAATAACCTATTTTTTGAAATTGTGTATAATTAAAAATTCGAATATCTACAACAGAAACAGTTGCAAATGAGTAAATTCTAAATGTATCCTAGTCCTAGATGTTTCAGAGATTAGATATCTAAATGAAATTTAAACAAGCAATCAATGATTTACCGTTGAAAAAATCTCATTTGATTGCTGTGAGATTTCATCTCCATAGAAAACATTTGACCGGACAGTGATTGCTTTGTACACAACTAATAATTAGGATGGTAAATATATAATACATGCAGAAAATATTTCGCAGTTTAGCACTTGATGCAAGTTTATTTAGTTTATGATTTTATTGTGATAAAACGTAGATTAACGCAGATAGTGAAAAACTAACAATAGATAAATACATATCATACAATTATTTCTTTATTTAACTGTTGTTGAATTGAACTGGTGTTGAGTCTGTATCGCTATAAATAGAACAAGGTAAATGGTACAATGTAACAGAATATGTAGAGTGCCATCCAATCGTTTAGCAACATGGATAAGAATCTCCACTGTATTCACCTACATATGCACAAAAAGGAGCAGAAATTCTGCCCTGGCAATTTGGCGAGTCCAATTGCTCTTTCATTCGCCAAATGGTGAATTTGTTGCAATGGCGAGTGCCGTGAGAACCTTGTGCAGAGGTCTCGGGTTAAAAACCTAGGACGACTAGTAACAAATTTTGTAAACATTAAATGATACAGCAGTTTACTCGAAAAGTTTAAATTCTTTTATACTCACTGAAGTTTGAGTCACTCACTAATTTTGTAAACTAAATTATGCAGTCACCATTAAAAATAAATTTACAGAATCTTTTGTATTTTTAACGGTGTTAATTTACAGAGTCTACTGTAAATTTCCCTTATAACTTCTCTGTTGTTAAACATAATCTCTGTTTTTCTTATTTTTGTAATTTTACATCGTATCTAAGATAAAGGATTATCCTCAGATTCTTTATAATTTCACAGATTTTTTTTAACAGTCCGCAAATAGCTGAAGACATAATTTCAACTGAGTTAAAAATTCCCTAACTCAAATTTTTGCAACCATATAGTTAAGAGATACGAATCTATATATAATATACATTATGAAGTAATTTCGATAATTTTCCAATTGTAAATGTACAGAACTACATTGGGTTTTCAAATGTGTTTTGCGATTCCAAGTATTTCAAGAAGATGTAATATTTTAATACGAAGCAATAAAAGCTTCTTAAACACACCATAAAAACTTAAATTCTTTGGGCCTTTCAAAAGAACTGAGTGTTTCTTCTTCAGGCTAAAAGAATAAGTGCGTCTGCTATGACGTATCGTGCCGCTGCTTTTATAGTAGACTCTCGTCTTCCTTTCACTTGGCGAAGAATGACTCGGTTCTTTATTGTTCTTTAAAATTTTTATGGTGTGTTTAAGGAGTTTTTATTTCTGCACATTAACCCTTCAGCACACGCACCCATTTCTATTACGTAACCACACGCACTGGATCAAAATGACCCTAACTTTTTCATGAACTTCTCGGTAAAATGTAGACATTGTAAATAAAAAAAATAAAGTCAAAAATAATATTCGAACAATTTTTTGAGTAACAAGATATATTATTTGTTTTAAAAATCCAATTTCGAAGCAAAAAAACTTACCTTTAATTTTGTATCTTTTTTCGGCATTTATTTGTTTTCTATCGTTTTGAAACGCTTACACATTTAGTAAATAATTTTAACGATTGTTTTCTTGAAAAAAGATGTTTAAATAGCATTACAAGCAATATTTTTCATAAAAAATTGTATATTTTGTTATTTTGTATATTTTGAATTTTAGGTAAACCCATTTACATTAGCTACTATAAAAAAATTCTCGTGTTTTAAGTTTCTGCTTCCAGGATCCCCTCTTGCTAAACCATCCAGTAAGGTACCGGAAAAGGCAGGTGCAAGTTTTGAGAAATTCCAGAAATTCGTGAGCATGATAGGGAGCGTCGGGTCAAAAATACCCGATGCGTGTGCTTACGGTTTAATTCATTCAAATTTCAAATTATTTTATTTGTAATATTTTAATTTAATAAATTTCAAACTTTTGTTACGTCATAGGGAGTGTGTTGAAAAGAATTTTGCAATCTATGCTTGGCGCATTCTTTTTTCTTGCTTGCTTTATAAATATACTCATAAATCTATATATATATATATATATATATATATATATATATAAAGAAAGAAAGAAAGAGGTAATAACGGTAATTTTAATTTTAATTCTATCGATTCTTATGTATACTATAAATCTGGTTGTTGCATTTGATTTTTGAATACAATCTACTGTTTTATGTCACTTTTACACATTTAGGGACCATGCACATATTATGACTTTTTTTTAATGTTTCTAAGTGAAAATCATAGAAATATAAATTTTTTAACGCACGATTTTTACGGTGAATTTCCATTGTTTTTCAAAAAGTAAAGATACAAAGCAGGCGATAAAAGAAAAAAAAATTAATGAGCATGTTGGAAACAGAGACAGTAACTTTGAATTTTTGACTTTTTCCCTCGCACTCATTCGTTAATTCTACAGTGATGCGACCTCGTGAAGCAAATGCTTATAATGGCTGTGGAAACTAAAAACCCCGCCAAATGTATTATTCGATCCGTTATACGTTTTCTTCATGCAAAAGTCAATAGTCAGCAGAAATTCTGAAAGAAATTATTTCTGTCTATGTGATCATTATGAACCAATCAACTTTTCTACCAAAAATTGAACCGACTTGAAAAACTACTGCAAAGTGAAAAATAATTTTTTTACAAAATAGTAATAAGAAATTAAATTAAGACTGTAGTATTTATTATGCGTATTATTATATTTATGCACATTAATTTGACTTTTTGGAGTCGGTGCCAGCCAAGCCAAGTTACATATAATTTTCTAATAGACACACATCCAAGTATCTACTAGTATTTTTACGATTTTATAGTTAGTTAAAAAATTTAACTTTATTCTTTTACGATTTGCACTGGATAATTAATTTTAATTTCGAACTTGGCTTGGCTCGCACTGACTCTAAAAAATCAAATTAATGTACATAAATATAATAACACGCATGGTAAATACTACACTCTTAATTTCTTATTACTATTATGTAAAAAAAATATTTTTCTCTTTACAGTAGTAAGTCGGTTCAATTTTTGATAGAAAAGTTTATTTTACTCATTTTAGTTTAAAGTTAAGAATCGGTTAATAAAAATTATAATACGGAAAAAAATATTGAAAACTATACACGCACGTCTGGAGGGGAATCGAACCCACTCTCTCTTTAGAGAACCAGAGCTTAAATCTGGGGCCTTTGACCGTTCGGCTATCCTGACTGAACTCTCTTCGGCAAGCTTATTCATCGTCCATATTACTTTGAATTTGCGAGAAATCATTAATTATATTAGGTTTTGCCTAATTACTAAAAAAATATTGAATCAATTTCAATGAAACGGAAGTGGTACCAATTCGAGTGCAACCTCTTTTATTTATGACACACACACACACAAAAAAAAAATTAATCGGTTGGGTGGTTTCGGAGTAATCGGTGAACATACATACAAAAATAAAAAATCATACGCGTCGAATAGATAATATGCTCTTCCTTTTTTAAAGTCGGTTAATAAAAATTATAATACGGAGAAATTATTGTAGACTATACACGTATGTCAAGAGTGGGATTCGAAGCCACACTGACTTTTGGGAACCAGAATTTAAATCTGGCGATTTAGACCTCTTGGCCATCCTGACCATCAATTCGGCAAGCTTATTCAACTTCCGTGTTACTTTGCGAGAAATCATTAATTTTATCAGTTTTTGCCGCGAAAATTTTTTTTCCCAAGCACCTTCGTCGTTCCAAGACCAAGCTCGCACTTTGATTGGTTGTTGTTCTCGGCACTGTTTTCACGTAACTTGGCGATAACCATACTTGGCGAAAAATACTTCGCTCGTAAGTGAACGAGTAAACCTAATTCCTAATCTACTCATTCTTATTCTTCCTTCATTCTTATCCTCGTGGTCTTCTTCTCTTGTGTGTAAAAACTTTTAAAGAGTACAGCTTTCAGTAAGACACGTTCCATCCAGTCCAATGCTGCAAGAGAAAAGTTACTTTGTACTCGGTTTCGAAGGAAATCAAACTCGACGGACGGAAGCATCTATCGCTACGCCAAGTATGATTATCGCTAAGTTACATGAAAACAGTGCCGAGAGCAACAACCAATCAGAGTGCGAGTTTGGGCTTGGAACGACGAAGGTGCTTGTGAAAAAAATTACGCGTTTTTGCCTAGTAACAAAAAAAGTACTGAACTAATTTCGGTGAAATGGAAGTGGTACCAATTCGACAGTAACCGCTTTCATTTAACACAAATACCAGTTTAATTGGTTGGATAGTTTCGGTGTAGTCGGTGAACATACATAAAAAAATACATACGCGTCGAATTAGTAATAACCCCCTCTACTTTTTTTAAGTCGGTTAAAAATAATTCTGGTAGAAAAAAAAGTTCTGTATTATACACGTATATCAAGAGTGTGGTTCGAACCCACGCTCACTTTCAAGAACCAGAACTTAAATCTCGCGCTTATAACTGCTCGGCCATTGTGTCTGCACTCTATTCTGCGAATATATCCACCACTTTTAATTAGCGAAAAATACCTAATTTTATTAGTTTTTGCCTAATTACTAAAAAGTACTGAACCAACTTCTATGAAACGAAAGTGGTACCAATTCGAGAGCATCCCTTTTCATTTAAAACAAAAATAACAGAAATCGGTTACATAGTTTTGGAGTAATCGGTGAACATACATAAAAAATACATACACGTTAAATTGATAACCTCCTCTCCTTTGTTTGAAGTCGGTTAAAAAATTAAAACGATTAGGTATTGCTCTTTCTCTAATTGTAGGAGCCATTCGAGTAAATAAGTGTCTCACAATGAAATAATAACATACAATAATACGTAACATTAGTCACTGAAAAAAAAACCCGGATTATAATATTAAATCTATGTGGTCACTAATTTCCAATATCTAGTTCAAATTTTAATATTTTCACATGATTTGTTTTCAGAGGATAGCTGACGACCGTCTTCAACCGGACTAATTTTTATTTTTCCGATTTTGGTTTCAGATTTTCTACAAAAAAATAATTTAACTTTCGAAACTGGTTAGAACCGGTCTGAAACTGAAACTATAATAATATAAAAAAAATATAACCATCGAAAAGTAAAAACTAAATTAAACCGATCCCAACCATAGTAAAAAACCGTAATATGAGCCAACCGTAGTAAAATCTACGGTTGAAGATTTCCTCAGCTATCTTGTGCAAAACAATCATATAAAAATATTAAAATATGATATTCGAAAAGATATTCGATACATTATTCGGGATATTCGAAAAGAACGCTCCCATACACTTAACATTATTATGCAGATCTTTTTCACTGAAAAAGACTAAAACTGTATTTTTTAAATGAGACATTTTCAATATAATATATATTAAAACCGTGAAACAAATATAACATATATTTGTTTCACGGCTGAATTATTGTTCGCACTTTTTGACGAAAAGTACTTCTGAAAATGAAAAATAGAAGAAATTATTTTTTTTTTAATTACAAATGTTATAATCATAAATAAACATTTTCATTATTATTTTCAGCATATTTTTATTAATTAATATTTTATTTTTCGTCACATAATTTCATTCTTTTTTAATTTTTTGATAAATGAGATTCTTAAGACAAAAATGTTACACAGCTCAAAAAATGAAATAATGTTTTTTTTTTTTTTTTTTTTTTTTTTTAACTATATAAATAAAACAATATTAATTAAAATTAAATATTCAAAGTTCATTTATAAGTACAAAAAAATTCTGTAATTATCTTATTGTTTCTTTATGTCTCACAAAATGATTAAAATTTATTTTAATTCAGAAAAAAGTTTCTTAACTTTAATTTTCTTTCTCTGATAAATTTAGTAATAGAAATATAATGTAAACAAATGAAGATGGAATAACAATAGCTTTAAATTTTCATATTGTATTTTATGAATAAATATTGTTAATTAACTGGGTAACTTTATTTAAAGATTAATTATAAAATTACTTTGCTTGTTCATCTTATTAATAAAAGTGTCTTCATTACGTATCTTCTTTTATGCAAGCATTTAAAGACCTTATATTATATTTTAGCTCTTGACGCAATAAAAAATTATTGATTTTTAAAATTGTAATACTTTACGACAGTTTCAGCATTTTAAAATACCGTACAATTATTTGTCATTTTTTCTCTAATTCTACATTTTCTTGTTCATATTTTTACTTACAGAACTATACTTCCTTGGTTTCAAGGCTCTTGTTCTGTCTATATTAATTTTAGCAACTTTTTAAGAAGGTTATTTTTATTAAATATTTATTCCAAAATATTATTATATTTATTACTGAAATGAGAAATCTTAAATGCTTATGACGTCATTTATTTTATTTTATTTAAAATTTTTTGAATCTTTAATGTGGAATTAAATATTAATCTATAATGCACGGTTGTTTAATACACTTGTTGTATAATGCGTAATTTAATTTCGTTTTCATGAAAAATGTTATTGAAAACTTAAACTTCATCTCATATATTAATGTATGCATATTAATTCTAAAGCTTTAAAGTTTTCTTAAATATGATTTTATTATTGTGTGTATTCATTTACCAATATTTTAATTCATATTAACATATTGCTCTGAACATCATCAAATAATTTTATGCTTTCCCTAGTCTTGCATAAATATGACTTTAAAGATGAAACATGTCCCTGTTAAAGAATTTGAAAAAAAAGCTTACTTTAAAGCCATGAAAATAAAACGTGAATTTTAATTTAAACTACAGATTCCAAGTCACGTTTAGTCATTCAAAAGGATTGCAACTACTTTAAAGTTCTTTTACGTTTGAGAAAATCCAAATCTAATTTAACAGAGAGGAAGCTTTCATAAAGGGAATTTTATATGTAATTTTTCAGTTGAATTTTAAAAGCCGTCTGGGGAATTGAGGTATGATAGAGAGAAATTAAGAGCAATTCACTGTTCTTTATTGTTTTAAAGTATATATTTAGTGGGTAATTTTTATTCAATGCTTTTTTAATATTTCGCAAGCGTCTTTTTTGCTTCGGTAAACTCGATTCTGTCTAATTATTTATTCCATTGGTGAATTTTATCAAATGTACTAATGTACTTAAATATGCCGATTAAAATACACTTAAATAATGTTTTAACCGTTCGTTTAAAGGTTCAACATAATGTTCAACAATTTTATGGATATTTATTTGCTCGCTTTTATATGTCGTTTCTGCGCTTGTTTATATTATTATCAGAATATGTCATTGCTTTAATTATATGCTGGGTATGATGAATGGAAAAGTAGCGAAATTTGTTTTCGAAGTCCTTTTTGGTGCTTGGTGCAATTTTAATTTACTTTAATTTTATTTTTTATGTTTATTAGTCTACCTGTTATTTTTAATTGAAATTTACTGTATCTTCCAGTACTTCCAAAAACACTATAAATAATTTGAATTGAATTTTTTATGATAATTTAAAATTTATTTATTTGTTTATTTAACCAGGCAGGACGGGCGCCGTACATTGTAAGATGAGGACATGCATGGGTTAGCAAAACAACCCAAACATATGAAATGGCATAAGTAATAAAACAAAAATCTTTAGAAATTTATCTGTTAATGAAATTCATGATAATTACTCTTTTTTATGAAAAGGGATAGCTTAAAAGTTAAATTTTCGTCAATTAAAAAAAAATTTATAAAGATAAATTATAAGCTAACCTATATTTTCCTTTTTCGAAAATCTTAATTTTTCACATGTTGCTCTTGGATTTCCATGTGGCACTTGATTTTAATTTACAATTTTTATTATAATAACATAACCCATTATTGTTGATAAAAATGCGGAGATTTATGATTTTTTAAAATTAATAATAATTCATAATTTATGAGATTTCATCATCACAAAACATTTGAAATATTTTTAAATAGCTTTTTTTGTAAGCAACAGATTGACTATCATTGATTTAGATATCTTTCAGAATTAAACCTGCTTAATGCAAATAGATTGAAATAAATAAATACAAATAGCCCCATAATTATTTTGCATTGTTGTAATTATTTTCTTTTTATGGAATTTTTTAATGATGAAAATTTCCTTTCTTCGATTAAAAGAAAAACAAATATTTCTTTTGAATAAGCGAGAAACTAAAATAATTCTTAGAAAATTTGCTGTCGAAATCAGCCTGCCCATTATTTCCAGGGACATGTTATTATACGTTAACAATGAAAGATATTTCAAAATAAAATTTTTGTTAGATAACGGGTATTCTTTCACAAAGGAATTTAAATCATGTAGCTAGACAGCTGCAAAATTAATTAATTATAACGACGTTTCAATCATTAAGATATAAATGTACCTTTTGTATTATTTGTAAAGATAGCTTTTCAAGATGAATGTTTTCTGATATTTGTAAGCTTTTCTTATTTACAATGCACGCTGTAGAATAAGGTATGAGATATCCTTTAAAAATAATAAATTAGCTTAATACTTAAATTAGTCTTAGTAATAAACGATATGAATATGTATGTATATGTATATTTATTATTTTAACTTATTGTTATATAATATTTTTATTTTTACTATAATAATAATTTTTATTATTTATAATAATTTTTATTTTTATAACATTTATATTACTTTATTCTTATATTGGTACTTATTGGTATTATTTTTTAACATTATTATTATCTTTGATTATTCATTTTGAGATTTGACATTTAATTATTGTTTGCTAATTTATATGTAATCGCACATATTTTTAACGTGTGCATAAATTCCATAACTACATATTATATTATTGATATAATTTTAATTATTTGTGATTAAAAAATAATATTAACAATTTTACATTTTTTTTTCCTAATTTGGTATTAAAAAATTATGTATATGTTTAATTGATTTTAGAACACCTATCTTTGGTGAAAAAACTAAAGCGTATTTTTGTCGTATTACGATAATATTTTATTCTAAAATCGCGTAAAAGACGTATAATGAATGATAATTATTCATATATTTTTTAATAGTGTAGTTTTGCATTTATAATTATTGATTTATTAATGAATTATTTATTAACCCTCAACAACACGAGAATGCTCTGAAAATGTGTAATCAAACACTGAATTTTTTGGCATAATATTAAGTCATGGATGGATTAATTAGAATGAGAAAATGATTTGACTATTATCACATTCACATGAGATTTGTCGGCTATATCAGACCTTTTCTAGAAATCTGAAAGAGTGTAATACCATATGAATAAGAAAACTTTGAAGGTTTTGTTGATATTATTAATTAGACGATGTTATAAGATTGAAAATAACATCAAAATTAAATAAAATCTTGTCTATAACAAGGGACGAATAAATAAATTATCCGAAAGAAACTTGTTTTAACTCTTTGTATGACTGTGTTACAGATATTCAACACAAACCAAATTCGATGGTACTTACACAGTAAATTTTAAAATAATATTTTACTTGTTTCCTATTTCTCAACACACAAGTTACAGGGGTCACAGCGTCCCTAAAATTTTCGCACTTTTCTACCAATATTTTAAATCGAAAATTTTCGTATCAGATTCCTTTAACGACTACAATGAAATTCTACAATAAATATTATCGTTTAAAAATTGTGGTGGGAAAGTGTGAGAATTTTAGGGACGTTGCGACCCATGCAGTTAGCACAAAGTGATCTTTTTCAAAGGCCGATAATATTAAGTCAATTTCTCATACGAGATTTTTTGTTTATCATATAAGTATTTTCATTAAATTATTATTAAATAACTTTCAATTAATTAACATATTTTCTTTCAAATTGAAAAAGCTGGAGAAGTCCAAAAGTACATTTTTAAAGGAAATATTGTGTACTTTAAAATTTTGTATTAAAAAATGGACAATATTTATGAAAAGTATATATATTTTTGTTCATTGTAGATGTGAAAATGTACCTTTCATTCAATAATTATCTCAGTTTTACGTTCAAATTTTTAAATTATTTTTACACACTTAAAATGATGTATTCTAATATCTGAGTCAATATTTTTCAAGTCTTAATTTATCAGTCACAAAGTGCTAAGCTTACACTTTTAATATGCTGTTACATAATATGATTTCTAATAATTATACCGGTTCTTAATACTATCTTTTAAAATAGTCTTCAGTACTTTTAAAACTACTTTTGCCATTAATCCGAATGATGATGACGCGTTTTACTAAATGCAATTAACTAATATGAATTAACGTGATTATGACATGATATAACAAAACGGTTCTTAAGGAATGCCAACCCAACGTGAAATTGTCACATGTAATTCCAAGGAATCGCATCGATTTTTTTCACTTCCAAATCGCCCAAAAATAAAATCAGCACTTTCCCAGGAATTCAAAATACGCATTGAACAATGGTATTCGTTCCCATCCATGGAACTTGAATAAAAAACATAAAATTTCGACACAAAGCATAATTTAAAATATGTAGTTTTGAGAGCTCAAATGGTGTCTCGAAGTCCATTCCAGAGTTGTGAGTGCGAAGTTAAACATAATCTTCACAAATGGGGCACATAGAGTATCCAAATAAATTTCGTTACCCAACAGTTCAATATTGCTTCAATGGCTGGTGATGTAAGCAATAATCGAAGAACTAAAAGGCAGTAGGTTACCAACCATCACAGAAATATCATAGCGTAAGTACCTTGAAGTTCTTTTAACACTAAACTGAGACCTATACAAACAAAGAGGACCACATAGTTTACTAATTTTGAATAACAGCTACTTAATACCCATTACCCACCGTTATATGTATTCTACACTGTAAACAAAATCTATTACATTTACGACAAAATCTACTAGCAGCAATGTTGCCAGCAGTTTTTACCTTAAAAATTGCAGTAAAATTATAAGTAATTTTTTATTACATCTAATTTTACTGCAATTTTTACGATATTGTGTGTTTTGCGGATATGTGTTTTTTTCAACAAACATATGTTTTACGTGTTTTACAGGTTCCAGATGAGGAATTTATTTATTAATGTTGCATAGGGTCTGGTAAGAGAGCATGCTTTACATGTTCTAGGTGAGGAATTCATTTACTAATGTTGCGTAGGGTCCGGTGGGGAAGCATATGAAATGTAGCCATCGAGTGTTTTAACATTTGATTTTGCTATTCTCTATACTGGCAAAACCCCACCGTCATTTATACATATTTTATTTGCATATTTAAAAACACGGCTGCTTTTTGAAATAAAACCCATCGCTGACGAGGCTGCAACCTGTTTCTTTTGTATTTTTTTCGTATTGAAATTTCATCTGTTAAAAGATTTTTTGTTTTGTGAGGGGGATGTGCTAGTTTAGGCTAAGTAAATTAATTTTATTGATTACATATATATATATATATATCTTTATAAATACATCCAAAGTTAATCAGACGATACCATTAAATAAAAAAATGAAACCAGTATTTTTACTATCATATTTTTAAAAACAGTTGAAGTTTGAAGTGAAATAGAAGGCAGATTACCAAGATAATAAAAGATACATGGATAAATGGACATTAGAAGGCTTTTTAATTAAACCACTTGTCAGGGGTGCATAAATTAATGAAAAAGCAAAAGCATCCAACCAGTTTCTGTTATGGGACGTGCTTAAAGCTAAAAAATTCGTCCACAATGCGCCCTACTGGCTGGAAGCTATTTACTATGACAAATTCGTAAAAAGATGCTCATTGAAGAAAATAAAAATAATGAGAAAATTACAATAATATAATATTCCTTAAAAAAAGCATATAGGGGGAACTGGGGTACATTGATACTTGGGGCACATTGATACACCCCCTGTACAACACACTGGGTCATTATAGGAAGTTTCACAACAGCTCCAAAAGGTGATGCTAGTGAAATTAACAACATACAGAAAGTTTTGGAATGATTCAACAGTTTGATGAAATGGGATGGGTGATTGTTTTTGTAGGTCAAAAGTAAATTTGAGTTGTAAAATTGAAATGGTATTATACAACTGTTCCAGTATTTTCAACCGAAAAGAATACCCTCCCAGGCAAGTAACGCTAATCTTTATCAGTTCTTCATTCTTTATTGTTAGATAAATTATGATGTGTTGGATTTGCGACTCATTTTATTTAAAATGACTGCATGGGGCACAATGATACAGTCTTTATCGGGGCACATTGATACAACCTAAATCCTTTTCTAGTTTATTTTTTCATTACCTTTTATTCTTATTTTTACCATACACTCCTCAATTCAACCATTTTTCGTCAAAAATTTCTACTATTAGTTTTTATTGAAGTGAAATAGTTCTAATTTCTTTATATTTGAACACTTTATGGTATTTTTGCAAACCGAAGACGTACAAACTTACACAATATCTAGTGCTAGTAGAATTAACAAAAGAAATGGACGGCAGCCTGGCAAATCTCAATTTTATATCGATTCTCCAGAGAAAAAAGTATTATCGACATGAGAAATGTTAAGTAAGAAAAACAAGCTGCAGAACAGTACATGATAATTATATTATAAACATAATTTTTCATATAATTATCCTTTATTTTCTGTTTGTAAACCGATTTATTAACAGAAAACCTGGTAATTTTTTCACCTTTCCAAAGAAAGAAGAGAATTCTGGGGTAAAAGTGACAGATATGACAAAGTTACCACAGAAAACAAACTGACAAGGAACAGCCAGAACATCAGGTCATTATACATTTCATTTTGATTGCTTTAATATCGCTTACAAATAAATTATGTGCGATTTTAATGTCTATAAATATATATAAAATGGTTTGCTAACTTTTTTTCTGCGAAAAATATACATTGGTGTTATTTTGTCTCCATTTTTCCCAGACGTTTCAAAGTGTATCAATCTACCCCGGGGATGGAGCACTTTGATACAAATTACTTTTTTTGATTTTTTTAAAATTACATGCAAAAATAATATATAAAACAACGATTATACATTTTTGTAACACACTACACAGGTTTTGCTAACATCACATAGAAAA
The DNA here is from genome assembly GCA_964019185.1 of Maratus speculifer. Classification (NCBI taxonomy): domain Eukaryota; kingdom Metazoa; phylum Arthropoda; class Arachnida; order Araneae; family Salticidae; genus Maratus; species Maratus speculifer. The sequence continues at coordinate 364,584,965 of OZ025294.1, forward strand.
ATAATTTGAAATTTCTGCTTTCTAGACACCAAACATTTTTTCTGAAAAAAAGCTGTATCAATGTCCCCCAGTTTCCCCTATAAACTAAAATATTTACCATACCCATATCATATCAAGATTATATATAAAATATTGATATCACGCTTAGTTTTTGTTTTGTGCGGGGGGGAGGGAGTATGCTAGTTAAGGCTAAGTAAATTCTTTTTATTGACTACATATATATTAATATATATATATTGATATCACACATAGTTTTTGAAATACGATCATTAGTTTTTTAATTGCAGTCTCCGCGATTTGATAGTTCTTTCTTTAAAAATAAGTAGGCTCTTACTCCACAGTTTTAGTTTTAACTGCTCAAAACTTTTTTAGTGTATCCAAATGCTAATCATCATTTTGAATTTTTATTGCGATTCCTATTATCTAACATGTTTAATTATCATAGTCATAAAACACAATGTCTCTCTTAATTAATTTTGTATGCATTCAGTTACACGATGAAAAACGAAAAAAATAATCCCCCATTTAAATGGAAGTTAGAAACCCTAATTTTCGATACTTTCTACGCGGTCATTCCATTCCTTAAAAATTTACAACCATTCCCAAAAAAGTTTGTGGAATTCATGAACACAGACTTTATATGTACATATATATATATACATATATAATTAAAAAAAAACTTTTTTGTACTTTGCGAAAATTTTGTCACTTTTCCTATGCATATTGTGTTTATTTTACATTGTTTTTCTGAGCGTTCTTTATTATTTTATTTTAAATAAGCAAGTACAAAAAGTTATAAATGTATTTCCATAGACGTTTTACATTAATTATTTTCATCAATTGCAATTTTTACAAAGGATAAAAATATTTTATTTAACAGCAGCAACCGTATTATGTTACGATTAAAAATAGTTCTTAAATATTAATAAATTGAAATTGAAAAAAATATTTAAAAATTACGTTTTTGTTCATGTTTTTAATATGGTGAAAATGCCGACGTAACTAAAATATATTAGAACAGATAATGGATTTAGAATTATCAAAAGATTAGGATTTTCATAAACAATCTTTCTTTGGAAAACGTTGAAATTCTATTTCAATGGATGCATAAAACAGTATTGGTAATTTATTATTATCTTTAAAAGAAAAACAACTCTATTTCTAAAGATTTTGGCATTGACTGATGTCTCACGTCACAAGGGTTATCTTCAGAGTTATGAATGAAAGCTTTCAAATTTTGCGAACATGAATATTTATTGAAAGACCCATAAATGTCAAATTAATAAAATTTTCTAACAATAATAGTCAATGTGGTGAAACTGTAATATGTTGAGACTTCTTTATGTATTTTGTATGTCTCAATATACTGTAAAATTATAAAATATTTGTAATGAAATTCTGTTTTTTCATCATAAATAATAACAACAAAATTGCTACGAAAAAACTTTTATCGGACATCTAAGCCGTTAAATGGCCATTTGGTTCATATACTTTCAGAATATAAAGTCACGTGGAATGTATTTCACATTCCGTACATTTCTTTAATACATAAGATAAATAAGCAAGTCATGCACAGAATAACAAAATGCACATCAGTACTTATCATAGGTAATTTTTAAAACTAGCGAAAGTCCGAAAATAAGTTTCTATTGCTGATTGGGGTCAGAAATGTGTATGAATGACAAAACGTATAATGAAACGTTAAAGATAAGACATAATTTTACTTTTCTACACAAGTGCTAAATGAGATGAATCATTTCAATTCTCTTTGTAAGTTTCAAAAATCCCTCCAGGAAAAAATGGCTATGTACATGAAAAAAATGCTGCACCGCTTGTGTGATTTCGGCATTGTTTCCAAAGTTATAGTCAATCATTGCTTTCGTCTGTGATAGCCGTATACGTCCGTCTAGGTTTCGGTCTGTCCAACACTTAATGATGCCCTTCACTGAATGGCGACACTATCCCCGCACCTTTTGTTTCGACATCACATCTGTCTCAAAGACTTCCAGAGAGGAACATTAAAAAGTGTTGTAACATACCGAGACCAGGACGGGCGTGCGCAGACACTATAGACGAAAACAATTCTTGACTATAGCTTTAGAAGCAATGCAGAAATCTCACAAGCGGTTCAATGCTTTTTTCGTATGCAGAGCCTGATTTTTTCCCTAAGAGGATTTTTGAAGCTTATAAAGATGTAAAGTAAATGTTTCAACACACTTGGCACTTATCTAGATAAGTAATGTTACTTCTTATCTTCAATCTTTCCGTATATGGTTTGTCTTTTATACACACGTCTGTCCACAGTCGCCAGGGGAAGCTTATTATTTTCCGTCGTAAGTCGTTTGAAAAAAAAAAAAACTTACTGCCTTATATTTTGTGTTATGCAAGGAAAGCATAGTTTTGTAAACTTAAGGAGTTTTAAGAATCACGTATATTTTAGGCAGTTGGAGCGTATACAGACAGAAAGACAAACTGAATTCATAAATACTCTTTAAGTTTTTTGGAAATGTTAAAAAGGAGAACAGCTTCTTTACGCAATATGCCTGCAAGAGAATAAAACATCGTAACAAGGGCCCTCATGAAAAATAATCAACTTTTCGGGGATATTCAAGTAATAGCTGAAAATTAGACAACATAATTTCAACTAATTTGTATTAAGAACCTCTCTCAAGTAATTTGTAATAAAATATTTCAACTGCTTATGACAAAATTATGTCAAACAATTTTCAACTTACCTAAGGTCTACTTTATAATTAAATAAAAATGGTTTTATAAAACTTACACTATTCCTTTCTTATGATAATCTTAATCACCTGGATATTCGAATTTGCTGATTGCACCCAAAACGCTTAATACAGAGCAAACAGAGTTTAATTATACTTACTTATAACACATAATCTGCCAGATAAATGTCTGAGGTTGATAATCGAATTAAAATAATGTATGCACATAAATATGTTTTAAGAGATTTTTATTATTGAAAAAAAATATTAATCATTTTCTTACAATGTCTATATTATTCCATTACTTACGTAGTTGAACTATTAAACACAAAATCCTTTAAAGTTAATCATTGAAAGTTACACCCATTATTTACCAAATCATATTAATTTTTAGTTTTAATAAAAATGCAAATTAAGAAAAAAACACAATGTTCTTTATAAACTTATAATTAAATCGCTATTTCTTTTAATTAAATAACTCCTAATTAAATATATGCAGTATTATTAAAGAATAATATCAAACATTTGCTTTTCAAATTTTACAATTATTTTAAATAGCTTTTAAAATTCTTTTCACGATACCTAATTAGTTTATAAATTATTTCAAAATGATGTCTGGAATTTTTATTAATCTTTTTTTGTGCACCATTTGGAATGAATATAAATTGCATATTAGGATAATAGTTTTTGTATTTATAAAAAAAAAAATATTTCTGAAGAAAGAAATGTATTTTTTTCTTCATTAATATTGAATTTCTTTCAGTAACTTAAATTTAAAAAAAAATATTTTTTCCGTTGTTTTTTAATATATTTATGACCGAGTTACAACTCTTAAAAACGCAATGTAAACAAAAATAATAATGATTATGCATTTTTGTCAATTTTTTAGTTTTTAATTTATGCATGATGTTCATCTGTTTTAATATCTTTTTAAGTAAATGTATAAATTAAGGTATTTTTTTGTTAGAAAATTACCCTTCAGAGTAATTCACGGATATTGCTGCAAGCTATTAGCGAGCTACAAAATTAGTTTAATCTTTCATGAGAACGGTTCACTCCTTAGTATGAAAAATAGAATGCAAAAGAAAAGAATTATTTAAATCAAACTCCATCACAAATGAAACGTGTTTAAACACAGACGAAAACTGCATTAAGGTAATTACATATTCTGGCATTTATATATACGAGGTGGAACCCGTCGAAATTCGACGAAAGAAAATGTTTAAGAAGGAACTGCATCATTGATTTATAATAAATCTACAAAATTACTTACAGTATAAAATGCATCTTATATTGATCAGTCTACCTCCCAAACAAATATTATAAAAAATAAATCTTATATTGATCAGTCTAACTCTAAAACAAATATTATTTTAAGCTAAGATTAACAAAACACTGTAAAACTCAGTTGTCCGAATTTTTAAAATTAAACTTCAATCGCATGCTTTAATCAGTAAAATATAATAAAGATCAGCTATTATGATGAATTTATCGATTGAGACTCTAATGTTTGGCAAAATGCGAATGAAAAAACAAAATTTATTCCAAATTGACACGATCATAGAATTTCACACAAAATTAAAACTCGTCATAATTTTCAATTTCTCAAAATTTAAAAACATTCTTCTCTCCGTATTCATTAAATTAAAAAAAATGGTACTTGAATTTGATCATTTTAAAATCACTTTAACTCAAAACTTGAAGTTATTTAACTGATGACTAAAATCGAATTCACGGAATTTTATAACAGACGATATTTTTTTTGCAAAATATACGCATTTTAATTTTTATTTTTTTTTCAATTTTAAGAGAAAATGGAGTGATTCTGATGCCACAATTTTAAAATTGGTACTAAAAACTATAAAAAAATTAATATCTCAAAAACAAATTGAGATACAGCTTTCAAACAAATTGCATTTAAAAGTAAATTTTTTTCTCTATACAACGGTGTAAAAATCGGAAATATACGATGTTTAGAAGTATAAAATTTGCAGTAGCGAAAAATGCAAAACTGAAATTGCATGTGAAAGTGTTGCCATTTGCAAAATGACGTATGCGTTACGCACAGATACGTTTGGCTTTTATAATATAGATATACATTTTAAAATGGAAAATTTTTAATCTAATAATAAAATTAAATAATGATAGATTTCAATTGATTGTATACAACACTAACATTTTCCCTGTCTATTAACCAAACGCTATATTTTAATTTTAGTTAGTTTGTATATTGTTAATGCACGTTTTCGTAAAAAAAATAATAACTCTGACCATATGCAAATTTAATATTTCAATAATTATATTTGTTAAATTATATGTAAATAATTGTTTAAGACTTAATGTAAATAAATATGATTTCGGTTATGAAGAAAGTATATTAGACTATGTCTTTCTATTGTATGTTTAATATGTAATTAGTTTGAGCATAACGTAAAACGCCTGTACCAGAAAATAACACGAAAAAGTATTCCCAGTTCACTGGAGAAAGTATGCAGAGTGATTATGCATTGTTTATGAAAAGCAATAATCAATGTACAGGATATGTGCCCATATTCGCCTGTGAGCTCTGTGAATGGGGTAGAGGCTTTATAAGGGAACCTATTCGTATTTACAAAATGAAATGTAACATTTCTAAAAAATTCACAAAAACTTCAAATGATTACTGCCTATCGTAAATATAATGGATTCTATTTAAATTTGCTACATTTTTTAAGGTTGTTCTCAACAAGCGCAAAACGTTTTGACACATTTAAAGATTCATTTTTTAAAAGAAATATATAAAATTGGAAACACTGACTATGGAAGCGATTTGGAATTGAACTTACATTTCCATTTTATGATAATTAAATTACCTATCGAATTATCAAAGATTTCGACTGCGCGATCACCCGTTTTTCTCCTGCTGTTTGGCCAGTTTTTCTGCTGTCGTCTGGAAATGTATTCAAAAACGTCAAACGTGAAGGCTTGTTCTGAAAAATTCATTGCGTTTGTATAAAAACAGAAAACTGAGTGCAATTAGATAGTTTCTAGATAACAACACCTGCTAGATTCATACATTTCCGAACAAAAATTAGTTAAAGCTTATGTGACAAAGTTGCCCTTTTTGATTTAAGAACACCCTTAAATGACTTTTGAATTAGGCCAGATTTAATAACATGCCATTATTTTATTACCCCCAATCAAACACTGTCTCCAGACTGACATGACGCATTTGTTCTCCTTTTGCAAATGTTGTGTCACCTTCTAAGATCAACGTATCCCTTGTTATTTAAAACTTGTTGGAAAGCCAATGCCAATTCTTCAAATGAATGACTTAAGGAAGTACGGGTCACATTTTAAAATATTTTTTATTTATTGATTTAAAATTCTGATTTTTTGTGATTGTTAACAGTATTGTTTGTAAACAAAAGCACATAATAAAACTTCGCATGTTTTTGTTTTCTTTAAAACGTAAAAATTATTAAAAAAGAAGGAATGTTAAAAGTTGTTATAACTCAAAATAATATTTATAGAATTTAATTTTTTTATTTAAATCAACAAAAATATCTATAATTTAATTTTAATTCAGCATTTTGAAAAACATTAACTCAAAAATGAATAATATTTATTTCAAGTAAAAATTTACAAAAAAAGAAGTAATTACGAAAAAAAAAATAAATAAAAATTTCTAAAAGTAAATTTCTTTTTGAAATTTGCTGAATAAAAATTAAAATAGAAGAATTGAAAAGATATGTCACAAGTTTGAACCACATATTTGTAAGATTTTAAATAGGAGAAATGGTAATAAAAACCATTTGACGATTTTTCTGCCCCAGAACCTTTAAATGTTATGCATAAACGTATGTTTTAGTTTCTTTGTAAAGAAAAAGGCAACGGATATGCCTAAAAATAGTAAAATATTGTGTCAAGTCGTAGCTGCGCATTTTTCACAGAATTTACAATACGCACTGGAACCAATAACAAGATTAAATTACTGTGTAAAATTACTAAACAAAAGAAATGCAAGAAAATGTAAGGTTAGTAATTAAAAGTATATATAACACATATTCTATACAAGTGTTGTATAATATTTAAATAGTATAACTCAGTCAAAACTAGAAAGTTTCGTACAAAATATTAAACATATTTAAATGAATTGCATTGCACTCAAATTGTCAGGTAAATCAATATGAAGAAGAAATATAAAATATTACGAAAACTTTAATAACATTTGTCGGTTTTAAACAAGTTGTCAAAATAATTCTCGATTTTCCTTTACTGCAGTACATCAGAAAATAGGATTTATGTCAGAGCGTAGCTCATATCGTGTTCAAAGTGAACCTTTGTTTAAAACTACGTTTGTTAAAATTGTAATTACTTTTACGTAGCTAGTTAAACTAGGAGTCCAGTAGAAATGTCGTTAATTTTGTTTATCCCAGTGAAGTATTTCATAATTATTTGACATTTTCAAAACAGTGTTTAGTTACTCTTAACAATTTTAAAGTTTCTAAATCTTTGCCTTGCGGCTTAGTTGCGTTTATATAAATTTATTTTCATTTCATTTAATACTTTATTTTTTAAATATTAATAATTTCAAATTTAATAACATCTTTTTTAAGTTTACAACCGTAAGTTTAAAAATCTTAAATGTAATTTGATTAAAAAAAAATTCTTGCCGGCTCGAAATGCAGACGCGCGTAGATTTCGAAGTTAAGTTCTAATTTCACCTACAAAAAGTAAACTATTATTAGAGATAAACTCAATTTTATATATTTTTTTTTTCGTCGCTTGTGGACAGTTTTTAATTTCCTTTTACTGGAAGTGCTGGTTTTATCAGAATCATTAAGTCAATATTAAAAATATATTTTTCCGCGTTCAACATCTCAGACTTTTCTAACACTATTTTAGACCAATTTTTAAAAGATAAAATGAGAAACGTGCTGACGTGATTTTTGATAAGAAGCAACCTGGAGTTTTTAACTTTCGTTCTATTCATTAAAACTTGATTTATAAACAATTATTTTCTTCACCATCTTTTTCGTTTTTTATTTTAAAAAAAATTCAAGAAATTTAGTTTAAAATTCCAAATTCGATAGCATTTAAAAAATATATTCTGTCTTTATTAAAAAATCAACTAATACTTCAAATTATATAGATTGTAAACAAGAGAACCTTTCAAATTCTTCAAATGTTTGAGATCAAAAATAAATTTAAAAAAAATCCCTGTCGGCTTGGCGTATTGGCGGAGATAGATGTCGAAGAGTGCTCAGTTCAACAACAAAAAATAAAATATGAATCGAGATAAACCCGGTTTAACATCTTTATTTTGCCGCTTTTGAAACATTTTAAATTTCATTTTTCTGTAAGAGCTGATTTTGTCAGAATCATCTTAAGCGAAATTCTGCTCAAATGACCATTTTGACAACATATTTTGAAATATATTCAGACTTTGTTAAAAAAATCGACCAATACGGCACATTATATAGTTCCTAACTAACAAAAAAATCTTAATTGAAAGCGTTTGAGAGCAAAATTGAATTTAAAAATGAGTCAGAAAAAACACAATTTGTTATTTCAATACTTCATGAATTTTCCAATCATGATCACTTCGGGAAATTCCATTTCAAACTACCCTTTTTGGCAGCCTTTTATGAAATATATTCTTCCTTTAGTCAAAAACTGACCAATACGTCAAATTATATACTTCCTACATAAGAGGATCTACCAATTGGGTGCGATTAAAATCACAAATTAATTTTAAAATGAATCAGAATATAAACAGTTAGAATTTGAGGTTTTTCTCCAATTCCTGTTATTGTTTAATTTATTTATGCTATAAGCTTCAGTCCTATGAAAAACTTGTCACTCTCACTATAAAAGTTGTTGATATTACTCAGTAGATGTAAAATAAATGAACTCGCATTTGATAACTTAATAATTGATGTTATGGATTTTTTTCTTTTTCCACCCTCTCCCGTCGTTTTTCTTTTCTTTTTTAATTCTTTATCGATAAAAATTGGTTCTATCAAAAACTTATAAATACAAAAGTTTTAGATAATTTGTAGAATATTTATGAAAAAATTATTTGGATTTAAAATCTTGTGAAATGACAAAGATATGATCTTTTTTTCTCTCAAAAACTCGGTTTTTCCCCTTTTGAGCACATTTTTAATTTTATAAAATATCTGTTATGCATAAACTTTTTGCCAATTTCTTCGAAGTATAATATACTTTAAACTGATTCGATATCTATTTTAAGTAAGCAGTTATAACTTTTTTTTTTTTTTTTTTACGAAAACGCTTCCACCCCTTTATCCAATTTTGACCATTAACGAACTTGAACGAGATTTTATAGCCCTTGATTTTATGCATGAGATTGGAGCAGAATTATAAAAGTTATCGTGTCTAGAAGAAAATGATATATATATATATATATTATATATATATATATATATATATATATATATATGTATTTATAAGAAGATAGATAAATAGGTTGGTAGATAGATAGATCAATAAACTTTTTTACTGATGGTAGTTTTGAGGTCTAGAGGATATCATTGGCGTTGATCTGCAAAAAAAATTTTCAGAAATTCCAACATAGGAGCGACCGCAATAGATAGCATTTCATACGAAATCACCTAAAATGAGTAAGAAAATAATATAAAAAAATATTTGATTACACCATGAATTCTTCCCGCACTATCTCTTCGGGGAATTTAGTTCAAAATACTCTTTCTGACGGCCTTTTTATAAATATATTTTGTTTTTATTAAAAATTGACCAATATGACAAATTATATAGTTTCTAAATAAGATAACCTGCCAAGTGCATGCGTTTAACATCAAATATGAATTTAAAAATAAGTCAGAAAGTATGAATTTTTTTTAGTACATTATGAATATTTCCAGCACAATCGTTTCGAGAAATTCGGTGCGAATTGTTTACTTTGACAGCATTTTTAAAAATATATTCAGTCTTTATAAAAAAAAAATGACCAGTATGGCATTTTATATTCATTTTGAATAACCGAACCTGCCAAATGGATGCGTTTGAGAGCAAAAATGAACTTATTGGACTCGTTAAGTTAGCAACTTTGATATGAGTATAAGTTTCATACGATATTTTTTTCTTCTATCCCTATTTTTGTGTAATTTTTAATACTATAAGAGTTGATCCTGTTAAAAACATGTGAAAATAAAAATCTTGGATATTACTGAGTATATGTATAATAAATTTAAGAGGATTTAATAGAATGTGAATTACTAAAATTATGGATTTTTTACTTCTTCAATCCATCCTTTTTGTTTTCCTTTTTATTTATTTTTACTTTCTTCTATCTTTACAAGAAGAAAAGTATTGGATTCATGAAAATTTTCGACTTCCGGTTTTCAACGGATTTATACGTTTTAGAAGGTCCTGAACACGTTTCGACTATTTTTAGAAAATGTCTGTCTGTGAGTCTGTCCGTCTGTCTGTCTGTCTGTCTGTCTGTCTGTATGTGACAAAAAATTTGTGGGCGCTCTATCTCAAGAACTAATGCTCGAAATTTAATAAAATTTTATATTCAGTTAGACCTTGATATGAGTTAGTGCATATTGGTTTTTGGTGAAAATTGGCCTGCAGGTGGCGCTGCTATACTACGTTTTTCATGATTTTCAAGATTGCTATATCTCAAGAATTAATGCACAGAATTTCACCAAACTTCAGATTCTGTGACCCCTTGATATACATAGACGATGATTAAGTTTTGGTGTAAATTGGCCAGCAGGTGGCGCTGCTACGCCACTTTTTTCATGATTTTCATGATAGCTATATCTCAAGAACTAATGCACAGAATGTCACCAAACTTCAGATTCCGCGATACCCTGAGATACATAGCCGCTGATAAGGTTTTGGTGTGAACTGCCCTATAGGTGGCGCTGCTATGCTACATTTTGCACGATTTTTGCGATAGCTATATCTCAAGAACTAATGCAGAGAACTTCATCAAATTTTAGATTCTGTTACACTAAAATATATAACATAATTAGACGCTGATTACATTTTGCTATTAACCTTGCAACAGGTGGAGCAGCTATGCTGCATTTTGCACGATTTTTCCGATAGCTATATCTCAACAACCAACGCACAGAATTTCATCAAACTTCAGATTTTGTTACAAAATGACATATAACATAATTACACGATGATTAAGTTTTGTTATAAATCCTTCAACTGATGGTGCTGCTGTGTTATATTTTACACGGTTTTTTTTTAATCTAGCTATATCTCAAGAACTAATGCACAGAATTTCATCAAACTTCAGATTATTTTACACCATAACATAATTAGACGCTTTTTTACGTTTTGGCATAAATTGTCTACGATATGGTGTTGCTGTGCTACGTTTTGCAAATTTTTTGTTATAACTATATCTCAAGAACTAATGGACGAAATTCCATCAAATTTCAGATTCTGTTAGGTCTTGACATAAATAGATGCTTATTAGGTTTTAGTATAAATTACCCAACATGAGGCACTACTAAGCTCATTTTCTCAGAATATTAATTAAATTTTGCGTTTTAGGCTTTTCGGATACCAGAATCTCGTTAGGCTAGGTCAAATGTTTGAGGAAATTCAATAGTGGGTAACTTTGGGGTCACCACTTTTTTTTTTTTTTATGTTAAAATGTACTCATGAGATAGAAGAAAGTTTTGGGATTGACACATCGAACTAGTTTTATTTATTTTTCGTTAAGAGTTGGCCTCATCAAAAACTTCTTAGTTCAAGAATTCTAAATAATATTAAGAAAATTTGTAATACTTTTAATCGAATTTGATGTTTTGAAAATTGTCGAAAATATGATTTTTATTCTCTAAAACATTACATTTTTCGCCCAATGAGACCATTTTTATTTTTATCAAAAATCTGTCAGACTGAAGTTTTTGGCCCTTCTTTTTGAAGCAATAACTTTAAAGTGATTCAATATTTATTTTAATTAAGAAATTGCGGGGTGTTTTCGGTTTCCCCATAAATACTCGCTTTTTCATCCCCCCTCGTCCGATTTTGCAAATTTTGTGAGCCTTGATTTAATTTACAATTTTAAAAAGATTTGAGCAAAAATATCTATGTCGTCGTGCCTATAAAAGAGTAAAAAGGTAGAAAGATTGGTAAAGTCTTTTACTGACAGTGGTTTGGGGTTCTAAGAGTCAAGATTGATGCAAATCTGCAAAAATGTTTCAGAAGTTTCAACATAGGAGAAAATGTAATTGGTAGTATTTCATACGAAATCTATCTAATCACAGTTTCATATTAAGAACTTTAGCAGCAAACTTAAAATTAATGTCGAAGTTCTTGCTTAAAATGAATGCTATTCCGTATATAAAAATCTCAAAATATCAGTTTAATAATTTTTTTCATTTAAGAAACATTGAATGTTTTACTATCATATAATGTTAATCGTATTTAAATACAATGATCAGAACATTCAGAAATTCTATTCCTTTCAATGCTTTATTTTCTATAATTCTCTCAAGAGTACTTAAATTGTCAAATTTGTTTATTTTTAAAAAGCAATTTTTCGATGTTAATCAAAAATACTGATACAATTATATTTAAGGTACCCTGGGGTAATAACGCCACGTTAAGGTTCTAGCAATTTTCACGGCTCAGTTTTAGTTTGTATTTTTCAAACAAATATATGATTTGATACAGCAACTCATTGACTATCTATAAAAAAAAAATAATTTAACAGATATGTATTCATAAAATGTTATGGCGTGATTTCTTGACCAATGCTATTTGGTGTTATTACCCACCTATATGGGTAATAACGCCATGCAAACAAAACAATGAAATAAGTTGGATTAATTGCATGTAGATTGCCCAATTCTAAAAATACAAACTCTCAGCTCTAGAAATTGACAAATTGCATCCTAAGCTATTGAAAATGTTCATTTTTTCGTGAAAATTTAAGAAAAATAAAGGTGTGATGTGGGGAGGGGGGGATGAGGCAAAAGAATATCAGACCGTGAGCTTCTTTTTGCTTAAAAAGGAGCGTTTAAATAGAATTATTAGAAACATTGCACAGTAGGGTGGGCCGAAAAAAACTTTTTTTCGATTTTCGATTATGGCGGGTGCGGAAAAGTGGCCACTGGTGGCACTTAGTTCATACAAAAAATTTGAGATTTTTTGGACATTTCCTTACCCTGCCGCAAACGGCTTGAAGTTTTGCAAAAATGTTCATTTTTGAACTTTTTTCGAAAAAAATTAAAAAATGTTAAATTAAATTTATTTTGGTTGTATTTACTTGAAAAGGCATATTTAATGTACCAAATGTTTAAATAAGATCTGATCATGCATTATTTAATATCTATGTGTATTATAACTTAGGCTATTTTTATAGCTTTTTCGCGTATAATAGGCAAAAGTTGTATTTGTTTGAATCGATCGTTAGTTTCTGTATTATTTATGTCCCTTGGTCTTCTTTATATATTTTCTATGTGTCAAACGTCATATATTTGGGGAAAAGACAGCAGTATACTTCAAAAACAAATCTGGAAGGTGAGAAAGTGGTGAAGCAGGACTCTAAGCGCGCGCAATGATTCTTCGTGATACTCAGGGAGTGAAGGACGAAATAGTTGAGAGCCAAAATTCGATAAAGGATTCTTATTATTTATCCTTGCTCAGTTACCTGCGACATTTGTTCAGTATTAACGTGAAACCCTTTTGTATTGATATGCAGTGCTTTTTGGGTCGTTTAATGTGCCATTATAGTGTTTTGTGCGTTTTATTACAACGAGCTTAGAAATGGCTAGTATAAAGGGCCATGACAATGCAAAGACACGCGATAGCGTGAAAAGTAATTCTTTAGGGGCATCATGCATATTGAAAGGATTGCAATTGCCAACCTATGCTGATAATCATGCACCACTACTACTGGTTGCTTCACCATGTAGAAGTTGTGACAGCAGAGGATACGAATCTCGTCATCGATAAAAACAAAGTTAGAAATAGAAACTTGGAAAGAAGATACAGGTAGAAGAAGTTATTGAAAGAAGGAAAATTAAAAGCATATTTTTTGATGGTAGAAAGGATAAAAGTATATTCAGAGGAAGAAAAATAACAAGCAGCACCGTCGAGAGAAAGGCGTGGAACACATCACCGTGTTGTTTGAACCTGGTTAGGAATACTTGTGTCACTTGATACCTCGTTCCGTTACCTTGATACCTCGAGTTCAGAAAAGTCTAACTTGTAGTGACTTGGAAGATTGTATAATGATTTTGCTATTTCTTTTCCGTGACCGGAACAAGATATCAAGTGACCCAAGTATTCCTAACCAGGTTCAAACAACACGGTGATGTGTTCCTCTCCTTTCCTTCGACAGTGCCGCTTGTTCTTTTTTTCCTCCGAATATACTTTTATCCTTTCTACCATCAAAAAATATGCTTTTAATTTTTCTTCTTTCAATAACTTCTTCTGCCTGTATCTTCTTTCCAAGTTTCTATTTCTCTCTTCTGACTTTGTTTTTATCGATGACCAGATTCGTATTCTCTGCTGTCACAACTTCTACTTGGTGAAGCAACCAGTATTAATGGCGCATGATTTTCAGCATAAGTTGGCAATTGCAATTCTTTCAATATGCATGATGGCCCCAAAGAGTTACTTTTCACGCTATCGCGTGTCTTTGCATTGTCATGGCCCTTTATACTAGCCATTTCTAAGCTCGTTGTAATAAAACGCACAAAACACTATAATGGCACATTAAACGACCCAAAAAGCACTGTATATCACCACAAAAGAGTTTCACGTAAACACTGAACAAATGTCGCAGGTAATTTAGCAAGGATAAATAATAAGAATCCTTTATCGCATTTTGGCTCTCAACTATTTCGTCCTTCACTCCCTGAGTATTACGACGAATCATTGCGCGCTTAGAGTCCCGCTACACCACTTCCTCACCTTCCAGATTTGTTTTTGAAGTATACTGCTCAAATTTCCTCAAATATATGACGTTTGACACATAAAAAATATATAAAGAAGACCAAGGGACATAAATAATACAGAAACTAACGATCGATTCAAACAAATACAACTTTTGCCTATTATACGCGAAAAAGCTATAAAAATAGCCTAAGTTATAATACACATAGATATTAAATAATGCATGATCAGATCTTATTTAAATATTTGGTACATTAAATATGCCTTTCCAAGTAAATACAACCAAAATAATTTTAATTTAACATTTTTTAATTTTTTTCGAAAAAAGTTCAAAAATGAACATTTTTGCAAAACTTCAAGCCGTTTGCGGCAGGGTAAGGAAATGTCCAAAAAATCTCAAATTTTTTGTATGAACTGAGTGCCATCAGTGGCCACTTTTCCGCACCCGCCATAATCGAAAATCGAAAAAAAGTTTTTTTCGGCCCACCCTATTGCACAGTTTTAACTGTGTTTATTTGAATCAGTATTTAGGATGGAGCTCTGCCACTGTAGGGAATCAACCGGGGTAAAAATTGCAAGGATTGGCGTTATTACCCCATTATAGTTATTGCACTGTACATTTTAAATTACAAATTATCTCGAGAAGATAGCCAAAATCTTCAACAACATTTTGAAAGGCCATGAAATGTACTAAAAATTTATGTAATTAACAAAGTATTTCCGGATAAAAAATATAGTCTTCACATCACAAAACGTATCTCGCGAATTTTAGATCAAGCGTTAATTTTAGCTGCTTGTAAAATTAATAAGACCTAAAAATGAAACAAATTAACTTGAAGCTGTTTTTTGTGATTTATATGACTCAAAACCCTTCTGCGAGGAACACATGGGTGTCATTTACCAGAATATTTCATAATTATGCAAAATATTAGCACTTGGCGTTATTACCTCGTCTGGCGTTATTACCCCAGGGTACCTTATATGAAAAATAAAATTATGATTTTTAGTATGATCATTTTCAGTTATAGACATTGATTAATCTATCCTCCCAATTTCCGGTGTTTCATGAAAAAAAACTTTGAAAATAGCTGTTTTCCGCAATACTAAGAAAAAATAAACACTTTTTATGCAAATCATGCTTTTTTTATAATTACTTTGAATTATGAAGACATATTTATATTATTTAAATTAAATTATTAAAAATAAAAAAATCGTATGCAAAAAGCATCATTTCTTCAGAAGATATATCACTTTCAACAACGCTTAAAATTTAAGTTCCTTTGAAAATAGAAATAAATATCATTTAATTTCATTTTTTATAGAAATATCAATTGGAAATTATTATATATATATATACACATTTAGTACATCTTTAAGTAAGTACACCTTTTACGAATAAAAAAACCGAGTAATTATCTTTATCTTTATATAACATATAACAGTAAACAGGTGGGTAATTGTGATCGCAGATCGCACAGAATATTTCGTTTCAGATTTCTTCAGGAATCTAAATTATTTAATTTGTTATCATTAAATGCTTACATGGATGGTCGCACCAATAAATTTAATTTTAAAATAATTAGAAGTAAAAGTATTCTTTATTTTAATATAGTGAAAATTTTTCAAATCGAATTATTTAAATAAAATCTAAAATTCGATTTTTTTTTTTTTTTTTTTTTTTTTTTTTTTTTTTAAATTCCGAAAAAATAGCGAAGTGTAAGTAAAATTTTTAATGTCTGAAAACGGAAAAATATGTTTAAATAAAATTTTAAATGATCAGAGATCAATAAATCGCAATAGTTTTTAAAAAAGATAAAAAACTTACTTCCGAAATATATTAGGAATAGTAGTGGATATTCGTCACATTATAAGAAACACTTAAATTGATAAAAAGTACGATTTTTTTTTTATTAAATACATTGTAATATGAATATTTCAACTTATAGAACTAGGATTTGAAAAAGAAGCTTGTGTTTATTAGCCAGATGCTTTACTTCCAAGCTGACATGACATGACAAAACATGAAGTTAGGGTTATCTCATAAAATTTAAATCGCAAAAATGAACGGATGACATTGAAAAAAATTAATTAAAATAATACACTTTTTAAATTTTCATGATTTTTTCATGTTACAAGAGGCATTCAACAGTAATTGCATGTAATTAGAAATTTCTTATTTATACAATTTTTATGTATGAACTGTGAGACAAATAGACAAAGCAACGAGACGAATAGGGTTTAGTCAGACCAAGAAACCCTAAAAAGATGTGTATTTAATAAAGTTAATCTTTTTTGTGTCAAACATTTCTTATGAAACCTAAATTTATATATAAAAAAAAGTCTTATTATCTCGACCGAATCATTCCTTAGCATCATCACCTAGTTTGCACTATATCACACGATCTTTAAATTATTTAGTTGCTAATTGTGATTATTGTTACCTGGTTAATGTTATAACATTAAATCATACAATTCATTAAATTGAATACTGACACAAGAGATCTTTGGTTAATTATTCATGAGATTTAAATATATATATTTTATGAACGATTAAAAATACATTGCTTGAAAATTAATTCCATTGTTATATTATATTTTGAAGGTTATTAACAAATATTTCAAAAAAATTCAATAACTTTTTATAATATTTTTTCTTAATATGCATCATTTTAGGATCAGTTATGTGTTCAATTTTCAGCAACATATTTTTTGAACATACGTTTTGAATCGTTTATATCATAAACATCGTTATAAATAAATAAATAGTTTTCATATATCCAAAAGAAGGAGCAAAATTTAGAAAATTTGTTTTTTCCAGTAGTATTTAAGGGATCATTTAAAAAAAGTATTTTACATGAAATTATGGTATTACCGATTACGGCAGTTTCAACAGATTATTTTTTCTTATTTTTGCTTATAGTATTGGATCATCACGCTTTACATTTGCGCTCATTTAAATAAGCGCCTGTGTAGTGAAATATTTAGGAAAAAAGGTATAAAATTATTAAAAATGGAAAAAAAATAAATTGCAGTTTTTAAAGAGATACTTTATATGGGATAGTACATGCTTTTCCACGTTGCTAAAACTGTATTAAGGAATTATATATTTTCAGATCTTTTAATAATTTAAATCTTTCTGATTTAACATGTTATACTTTTATTCTGAGATAGGTTAAGTTAAAATAAATAACGCTGCAAAGAATTTTATAATACATTTCTAGCATTTCTTAAAAAAATGAATATTATTCACTGTATTGTGTATATTTTACATATTATATTATCATAAGATGCATTTTTTAACACCTAATATTTATAGTTTCACGTAAATAATTTAACTGATGATTGATATGAATATATTTATTTTATTATGGTGCACCGAATGTCTGACTTCGAATATTTCTCTAAGAATATATTACATCACACCATACTAAAAATAGTCAATCGGATTTTTTTCTAACCAGTGCTTAGTAAATTTAAAATTTTTAATTGAATTTAATCAATATATTGAAAAAAAATTCCAAGCCTGGAATACAACCAGTGTCATTGATTATACACTATACACTCCAATGCGTACTCACTAAGGTACCTGGATGATGCCATTTCTCAGACTTCACACTCTTATTTGTTACTGCAAACCGCAGCATAGATTGAAATAATATTTTTGTGCTCCATATTTTAGGCAAACACGAAACAAAAAGAAATTCGAGAATTGATATGAATGTTAATAAATCTATCTATTTATATATATAATTTTGGATTTTTTTTTTCATGGAAAATTTAGTAAGAAAAATATCTTCTATGTCGGTCTTTTTGACGTCCATATAAATTATCTTCTGCTAACATCTTATAATGCATTCTCTTAAAAATACAATGATAAACTATCAAGTAGCTGACTTTAAATATTTTCCTACTACTATATTGAAGTAACAAGAAACCTCTGTTTTTCTTTCAGATTCATTTTTTCAAGAAAGATTGACATTGGTGGAAACGTCTGTGCAATAATCACTAACGTCAGTTCATTTTTACTTTTTCTCGCCATTGCAAGTCTTATTGAAAAAAAGGATATCTTAAACCAACTTCAAATTTATAATTTCACTGAAATCTAATAATCGAATATTAAGTGAAAAAAAATTATATTTTGTTATGTGGGGGCCTGTGGCATAAAGATCAAGCGCGACTAATAACGTTGTGAAAAAAGATGAGACTTATCTCAGGTATATAGATGTATATTTAAATGTTTTTTTCTAACCGATGACCAGGCCCTTACCTGTTACCTCAGCTTAACGGAATATTTAAATGCTCAAAGTTTTAAAATAAAACACTGTTTAAATATGTATAATCAAGTTAGACTATTTTCAAATATAAAGCGACTGATCCTTGAAGCATTTTATTTTTTGATTTTTCTTTAATGAACGTGCGAAATTGGTAGTGTAACATGGTCAAAATTATGATAGTTAGGTTGTTCTTGGATTAACCCTTTCCGGCACGGGCAAAATCTGTAGTAAAATGAGAAATTATAGACTGACACCGGAATTCACAAGCGAATTTTTTAGATATTTTGAATTCCTTAAATTTAGCTTTTATTGTAAAGCCAAAATTTTACTAAAACATTATTGGTGCCGTTTGCAATTTGGAATTAAAATTAGGTATCCCAGACCGGGCACAGTGTGCCGGAAAGGGTTAACACGTTCGCTGCCGCTTAGAAGATGTGATGATAGTTAATGATGCACTGTAGAAGTGGGTTTTTCCCAGAAGCCGATTTACTTTTTATAGCAAAGAATCAGTGAAAGATTTTCTTGCGGCACCGCGTGACTGTCTTTTGGACATCACCCCATATCATGCGCTCGTGCGTGAGTGGGCGCTTACCGTTGGCGCTTTATCACGCGCTGGCGCGTCAGCGGAAGCAAACGTGTTAATTTTTTTTTTTTTTTTTTTTTTTTTTTTTTTTTTTACTTTTGCATACATAAAAATGTGCCAAACAGTTTGGGAAACGAAAGAGAGTACAAGTTGTTTACAGATTTCACTTTAATATAAGGGTTATATAGATTAAAATAATAGACAGTTCTGTTAAATTAGTCATCTGCAAGATTTTTAATCCAAAGATAAAAATTGTCTTTTGACAGAAGAAATATCTGTGTTTTCTCCCCTCTCTTTCTCATCTGGAACATGTTAAGGGCTTTTATATATAAATTCTCTAGTTTATAATTTTCCAAAAACCTTACTATCTAAACGTACTCTGATAATCTAGGAAGTACTGTTAATTTAAACAGTTTCAGATTAACATGTTTTATAACATCGCCAAGATTGCTCATAATTTCTTCTTTACATTGTAAATTTTCTCTAATATTCATACGCTGCCGAAGTAATATGAAATAATAATACATGTAAAAAATCCACGTTTAATGCACAATTATAATCGAAAATGAATCAAAAAGCAGCATAAAACGCAATGACAACAAACAACTTTAAAATACCTAAATAAAAAATACGAATTCTCGTTTAAAGTGTTGAGTTATTCAATAGCTTTTCAATTAAAAAAATATTGTTCTTCTATTGCGCATTTTTTAATAAAATTTAATTTATCATGTTGCTATGGTAACATACGACAAACAATATCTTTATAGTAAGGATGTAGAATAAAAGTTTTGCTAATGTTTGTGTAAGAATGTTTTCTTTATTTTTTTGAAAAGGTTATAATGAATCGCAATAAAACAATATTTAAATATTAGTATCGAGGTAAAAGAATTATTTGTTGAAGCGTGACTACATAATACGTATATACTCACATTGCAGTAAACATTTAAATCTGGTTAGAACTCGCGCGATTCCCAGTTGAACGTAAAAGAAAAAATGTAATTTGACAAATTACAGCAATTATATGAAAAATGTTTTTTTTTCAAAGGTAAAATTTAAGATAAATAAATTCAATATTTAAATAAATAAAAATAAAAAACATCATTTTTATGATAATCAAAGCGTGGTTTACGTAATAACGGAGTCATATATTTATGTACGCCATGGATTAAACATTAATATGCCTGGACTTATAATAAACAAATTTTAAATGAAATTTTAGTTTTACATTTTTCGGTACTGAAAATTTTAAACTTCTAAACATCGCACATTTTCATATTTTAGATTGTCATATTGAAAAAAATGTACTTTTACATTCGATTTCTTTAAAAGCTGTACCTCAACTTGTTTTTTAGTTAGTATTTTTTTTATAGTTTTTAACATTTTCTTGTCATTATGGCAACAGAAGCATGCCACATATAAGTATGCGATATATCTATTCTTGTGCGAGAACAACAACCATTTTCCAAATGATAAAAAAGGGAAAAAATCGTTAAAGTATGCATTAAAAAATCGATTTAAAGTTTTTGAATATTTGGCCCCAATCGTTCATGGGTCACCTACTAGTAATGAGTGTGCCAAATTTTGTAGCCCTGTGGTGTCGGAGTTTTTGAGCGTACACACATACGCGCACAGATTTTAATAATATAGATTAATGAAATATGCAGGTGAAGTAGAAAATTTATTATGATTATCCACTCAGAAAGGTATTAATATATTTCAGCAATATTATAATAGATCTATTTAGATTGAATAGAGCAATACAGATTAAAATTACAATAAAAATATTTGTTAGAATTGAGTTGAAAATATTTTTTGAACATTTAGTTGAATTAAGGTATCTGCCTACATCAAATTGGCTGTTTTGGGGAAAAATTTCGAATTTTTTTTTAATTGTTTTCTATGAAAGAGCAATCTTTTACGATTCCAAATCTGTTTTAATTTTATTCCTACTATTATTAGAAGAGGAGTTATGGCAATTTTAATAAACATCAAAATGCCATTTTGTGAAAATTTTCAATTTTTTTAAATTGTTTTTTATTAAAGAACAATCTATTACGATTCTAAATCACTTTAATTTATCAGTTTTAATTTATAATTCAGGGTATTTAGGACTTTTACCTGTATTCTAACAATTAGGAGTATCAGTTGAACAAAATATGATCACAAAACATTTTAAAATTTATGACGAGCGAATAAAAAATTCAAAAGTCACTCGCTATCCTCTGCAAAACTTACCAGGAAAACAAGAGAGCTACTAAGAAGTTAAAAATGTTTAAATATGAAGTTAAAAATGGGTTTGAATATAAATGTGGTGCATTTTAAGTGTATAAATTAAATATAGTAGATTTTTACATGAAAATACATGTATGCGATTTCTGGAAAATTATTTTTTTCGTTATTTCTATGTTCAATAAGCTTCATTACATAAAAAGTTCTAAAGATATTTCAGTAAAATTTTGTAAGTATGCTTTCAGTGTCACTCACTTTGCTCTGAAGAAGGATCTAAGCTATATGTAATAATTTAATTATTTCATAGGCACTCGAATATGAAAAAATGGTAATTTTTACTAAAATATGTACTTATTTGAATTGAGTGTACGCTGTCTCGCGTAAGCATGATGTTTTGCTAGAAATGAAAAATTCAAATCGTCGCGCGCCACACACAGCAAAACTTACCGGGAAAACAAAAAGAGCTACTAAGAAGTTAAAAATGGTTAAAAATAAAATTAAGGAAGGTGTTAGAATATAAATGTGGTGCATTTTAAGCGTAAAAATTAAATATTGTAGTTTCTTACCTAAAAATAAATCATTAAATGCGATTTCTGGAGAATCATTTTCTTCGTTATTTTCATGTGCGATAAACTTCATTACACAAAACGTTTTAAAGATATTTCAGTAAAATTTTGTACGAATGCTTTCCATATCACTCACTATGCTCTTAACTAAGATCTATGCTATATTTGAAAATTTAATTATTTTATAGGCACTCAAATATGAAAAAATGGTAATTTTTAGTGAAAACAAATGTACTTTTTTACATATTTTGAAAAATTTCAGCTATTTTTGAAGATATTGTAAAAATCCTAGTTCAGTGCACAGATAAGTGCAATAGAAGTGTGCAGCATAAAGGAAATTGAAATATATTTATTTTAATTGAATGTACGTTGTCTGGCGTAAACGGGAAATTTTTCTAAAAAAAACAGTAAAAACCCCCAATTTTTTAAAATATTAAAAACAGATTTTATGTTTTATGGATTTTATGTTTTCTTATCATTCTGTAATACAATAGAACAAAAAATTATTATATTTTTTCAAAACTGTCCTTTTTTTAAAAAAAAGTGCTCCGCACGTAGGCGGATACCTTAAAAATGATTTCGAATTAAATGTACAATCTTTTAAGAAAATAAAATGGTTAATTAATTTTTAATAAAACCTGAGCAATAGAAGCGAAATGCTAATAAAAAAAAACATCGTTTATTTCATCATTTTCTTTAATTTTATAAGCCTTAAAAAAGATTTTAAATAAAATACTGCAATTACGTTAATTATCTAATTTAGATTTCGAATGAGAAACTCTTTTCTTTAGAATAAGAAATACGCCTTTTCTCAGTATAAATATTAATAAATGTTTATATTTTAATGTACCAGACACACAACCATGTTTAAAACCATCTATTATGTTGTATGATCATTTACAATACCTTAATTTTGAAAGACAATGTGAAATTAAATTATGCTTGATTAAAGATAATTCTGTTATCAGAAAAGTGGAAATAATAGTTCTAGACAATTGCGAAATAATAGTTCTAGACAATTGCGAATTAAGTTAAATGTAAATTTATTTAAAAATTATGCTAATATAAAAGTCTTTGGTATTCTTGCAGATTTTTCGCCTACATCCCAATTAAAATATAATGTTCTTTTATGCTGTCAAGATTTTTTTTTAATCTGATATAATTTATAAAATCAACTGTTCACTATTTTTATGTAGTAAGTTTTTTATTTAATAGAATTTAATTTATTAAAATAAACCATTCAATAGTTTTTTCTGAGACGTGTTAGGAAACTAATCAGAATCTCTTTGTAAAACAATATTTTTATTTAATTTCGAATAAAGTTTTTCGAAATGAAAAAAATATATATATATTATTGAGCTAAAATATTAAAATCAGATTTATTTTTTTTTAATTTTATTAAACATTGACTCTATAAGCAGAACAAAAAAGTAGAAAACTGCTACAAATTGCGCACCTTATCTCCAAAAATTGAAAACGAATTTAAAATGAAGTTATTGAATTAGTTGTTTAAAACCATTAATGTTAGGTCTTTGTTTAGAAAAAAGAAACGTCCTTGCATTTTTTATGTTGCAACAGTAATTTAAAATAAACTTTTTTTGCATAATTTTAAACATACCACAATGCTCCGAACTAAAAAAAAAAAGATTTATATTATTACCTTGATGGCCAGTTATTTAAGAACATATAATGTATTTATCTGTTTATTTTTTTATTGTTTCATATTTATTGTTTACAAAAAGAAATTTAAAAGGAAATGGCTAAATAGAATTATTGTTAGTTTGATTTTTTTGAATATCACGGAAAATAACCCAAAGCAACTTTCATCTAACTTAATATTGTGTCATATTTCCTTTACTGATGAAATATTACATATTTTTAAATACAACAATTTGGTGTTACATTACAAAAGTGTTACATAATAATACCAAATCTATAGTAAATAGTTTAATTGAAAGTATTGAAGAATTGACGTTTTAATTAGGTGAAAAACGTAAAAAGGTAAATAAGATAAACATTGCTTACAGATATCTATTCGATTTTCGCAAATTAAATTTAAATGTGTAATGACATTTTTTAAGCTTGCTTCTTGATAGTTTTATCGAATTTTTTAAACACATTCTTAGGCAAAATATATTTTATTAATACAAATTAAATTTTTAAGTCAGTGCTCGGTATAGCTGAGTGGATAGATCTTTGAGCTGTCACAATACATGATAGTATTTCATTTCCAGCTTTATGTAAGAATTTTATTCTTAAATAAATCCCTTAAAGCAGCTCATTCGAACTTTTTTTTTTTACTTTCACATATCCTTTTAACAGGCATTTTAAGGAAACAAAGTCAGGCCCGTAGCCAGGTTTTCATTTCGGAGGGGGCCTATTCTTGGAATTTTTTCTGATCTGGCACTAGTAATTTGCACAGTTTAAAGCAGAATTTAAAAAAAGGTAAACGAGGTTATACAAAAGGTACTATATACCTAAGGTATGTTCCTGCATGTTACGTGTCATATATATGTCGAAAAATTATTTTGAATCATTTTAAATTTCTATTATTATTTATGGTTTTCAAGAACATTCCCAATGTTTGAAAACCAATTCGGTCTAAACCAATTCGGAAACTTGAAGTGCTTTTAGAGGAGAAAAACTGCAACAAAAGGAAATAGCACAAACTAAAAATAATTGACATAAACCTTATGCATTCTAATAGAAAAAAGTTAAAATTTATTGAAGATCAAGTTAAATAATTTGAATAATTTAAAACACAGGATTGATATTAGCGAGCTTATGTGTTGCATTATAAAGGCAATGTCTTAACAGGGGTTAATGCATACAGGAAAATGATTACAGGAATTATTTTTCAAAAGAAAAAGTAATTTTTAAAATTTATCAACTATAATAATTATGTTTCATATTCTATGATTGCAAAAAATATAACTGCAATAATCTTGATATCTCAATATAATAAATATACTAGTCTGAACATCTCTGCTTGAAATGTTAATAGTTTCTTCAACAATCAAACTAAAACACATTGCATTACATATTTTGTAATTACATGTTCGTTAACTTATATCCGAGCATAGTTTAATCATTTCATTCTGAATACCTTGGCTGAAGTAAGTAGCATTTCTACGACTGTTTATATTGTTACATTTCATAATCTTCGAACTTTACTCTAAATCTTAAAAGAGTTTTTAGCTTACAGCCTTTTTTATTGGTTCTCTAAAGTTAGAAGACTACTATCATAATCCCCACTAAGTATAGCATCCCTCGCTTTCTTCAAAATGTTAGTGTTAGGATGTTAGATGTAACCTTTTAGAAACCTATAACTTCGGAGGCGTTGTGAAAATCTGTCGGAAAATCTGTACATAATATTATCTATTCCGGAAGTAAATAATAAAGTAATTAAAAATAAGACAAAGAAACTTTCCCAGACAAACGGACCACTATGTGCACATTTTCTTTCAATTAAGGACTCATGTGCAAACAATTTAAAGCAAAATTATTCAAAGAAGAACTGGGGGATGATTGCCTGCTGAGGCATCTTTGAAAGTCTGACGATATCCTATCATATTTCCACGCATCATTCATTTTAAATATTTTTGCTACTAGTTTTTTTTTCAATAATTTTTTTTGAGTTATAATATCAGTTTAAAAGATACTTTCCTTAAAATCCCTTTTTTCACATAATTTTACATTACAAGGGGCTATTAATTTTTTTACTCCTTTCTGTACAAAATATTAAGTCTTCATTATATAATGATATAATGAGAATAGAGAAAATTAAGGAAGATTTAAAAGTGTAAGTAAATGTTTTGATATTAAATTATACGCCATACGCGTATTTTATACTTAGTTTTTCGCAGCCAAATTAATGATATGGAATTTTACTTATCGAATTTTACTGCACATAAAGTTACAATGGCGTTTTAAGCAGAAATGAAATTTTTAGACTTATATACGAATAAAGCAGAATGTATCCGAATAAGCGATGTAATGAGGAATTGCGCGATAACTTTAATTGAAAAAAAATATATATTTTTAGAAAAAAAAATATATGTAGTTCAAATGTAATGGAAGACAAAAAAATATGTCAATTTTTATTATTATTCGATATATCTTCTGAAACTTTAAAGTGGAGCTTCACCCCACCCCCTCTTAGCCCCCTCTCTGGCTACACACATTCACAGTACTTTGAAACCATTTCTTCAATTTTGAATAATACAGTAATATATGTAGTGGCACAATACTACACACTAAATATAAAATAAAATAAAATAAAATAAACAAATAAATAAATAAATAAAAGAAAATTTTTGTATTATATAATATTTTACTAAAATTTAAAGTTGAAAATTCTCACTATTTTTACAAATATTAATATTTTTCATTCAATTTATTTTCCACATTATTCCATAGAATATCATACATAGAAGTGTGTATGGATTTTTAGATGTATGGAACTTCATATTTAATATGATCTTTTTCTCTCCTGTATCTTAATAAA
Source organism: Maratus speculifer (assembly GCA_964019185.1). Taxonomy (NCBI): domain Eukaryota; kingdom Metazoa; phylum Arthropoda; class Arachnida; order Araneae; family Salticidae; genus Maratus; species Maratus speculifer. The sequence continues at coordinate 364,611,751 of OZ025294.1, forward strand.
TGAATGAAATTCAAGAAACTCGCAAATTAATTATATTTTTTAGATAACTATAAACTTTAATGTTAAATCTATGCACACAAATATTACATACACCATGTAGAACAAGTTAAAAAAAGATTCAAACTTCTATCTAAACTAGCAAAAAAGTTTTAATGTGAACTGAACAAGCAAGTTATAAAAACATGAAAATATTGAGAAAAAGCAATTTAAACTTTTTTATGTGTATGGGTAAATTTGCTGCATCTATTAACAAAATGCATCTATAAATATCTCAAGAACTAATTGTCGTATAAATGAAACTGAGAGTCAAAATATTCACAATTACAGAAGCTTTCAGTTTTAAAAAAATCGATATTTTGATGAATTTCAAGACATTGTGATCCCTTAATATCGTAGTACCCACATTAAAAAAAAAGATGCCACTTTTCCTTTTCCATTCAAATAGATAACGTAAAAGTACTTTTTTTCCAATAGTAATCTTCTTGGTATAAGTACTTAAATATTCCATACAAATTGCATTGACACTTCTGTTATATTACTTCTTTAAGTTGCATTTGAATGGTAATATTTATTTTTATAATATTAGCTAAACATAAAATATCAACGTAGAATTAAAAAAAATAATTAAAAAGATAAGAAATGAACATTAAAAGAAAAAAAATCTTTCAAATAATTTGCTTACAAGTTTTGTAGATTGACATCATTTTCTTTGTCAGTATACACATAAAGTTTTAGTAAGCATAACAGATTCTACAATGTTTAAAATATATTTGAAAATAAGTATCGCCATTTTAAAACTCACGTGTTCGTATTTTTTATTTAAAGGTTAAAAAACACCAGTGTCTAAACTTTTGCTGAGCACGGTATAAAGTTTTAGTAAGTATAACATATTTCGGTAAATTTAGATTACTAAGGTTACAATTTTTTTTTTTTTTTTTTTTTTTTTTTTTACAGTTTGAATACTTTTTCAGAAAAAGGTTCGTTTTAGAAATTAAGCTGCGTGCCAGCTATCAAAAGACCGCGTGAATTGTTTGTGATTATTTATGGTCACAGATCGTTCATATAATATAGATGTTACTTTATACAAAAATTCAAATTGAAATTTACTTTTTTTATTGCAAACTTGATTAATGCTGAAATAATATTCGCAGTTGTAAATATGGTCACAAAGAGCCTTTTTTAAGGCTATTTGACTCCGAATGCACCTACTTACTGCAGCTTGTGATGATCACTATGCATGACAATAAAAATAATAGTGATCTATGTGCCCCCCCCCCCCTTATATGTTCTCAAAATTAGTGACTGCTAGAGGTTTTTTTGTGGGCCTTCTGGTACTCTCAATGATACCTTCCCGCCCCGATCACTATAGTCTGTCAACGTATGTGAAGACTTTCTAAAAATATAGAAAATTATTGCTCTATTGGGCGTTATATTTACCTCGATAATCCAACTAGGGAATGCAAACAAGGATTGTTTCCTCTATGCTCCACCTGAGTGCAAAACTATTAGAAATTTTTATTACCTTGATACATTTAATCGTAATTTTAGGTTTTTGCGCTTCGATAGAGGTTTAATAGGGATTGCGAATCACTCTAAGTATTCCTTAAGAACCCGCGTTGATTTACTTGTATCTAGGAGTTTTGGAAAACAGCGTTTAAAGATCAAACTGAAAACTTGAACGAGACAAATTCTGCTTAATATTTCAGGACCATTAGTCAAGGTTGCAGAATTTGGATGCGTGGATTTACTGACCCAGTATGTATTTTTAGTTTTAAAATTAAATATAAATGTCCATTATGCTGATGTACTGCAATGGCATTTACAATAAATCAGCGATAAAAAAAGTTTGTCTAATTTATTCGAATACTTTAATTGTATGTAAAATTGAATACATTTGCTAAAAAATTGTATTACTGAAAAGGAACTCAAGAATCATTAATATTTACTTTGATTTTACACCATAACAATCAAGATATTAAATTTAAAAACAACTAAAGTTTTGTGAAAAACCTTATAACAGTTTAAAATATTATTTTATGCTATAAATTGTATCTACATAATTTGATTATTAATTACAACGTTAAGAAAACTGTCTCATTTTAAAATCTAAAATAAAAAATCCTTCGTGGAGGTAAAAAGGAATTACTAAGCGAAGCTATTTCGATAGTGTAAGAAAGGGCATAAAAATGCAATTCTTTTTGTAAACGAATGATATAGGAAAAAGTATTTTTAAATTACATTTTGCTGTTAATGCATGAAACGCCGCAATGCTGCAGAAGCTCCCGATTATAATGACTTATATTGGTCAATTAAAGATTGTTTATTACAATAAACCAACCAAGAATTAAAATAAGCATTTTCCTTTATCCTTCGCATTTTTTCTCTTTTGCTGATTTACAAACTTGTATTCAAACTGCTTAAATAAACGCAATTTCACTGTATTATTTTATAAATTAAGTATTTAGAATTACTAAAAAAGATTTTCCGTTTAAGATTTTTATAACGTAATAATTTAGTGGATTAAACGTGTTTTATTGGCAGTAACCCAAACTTCGTAATATCTTATAATAACGTAATTCAACACATATACGTTTCTGCATACCTAACCCTAAATAAACTTAAATCTTGTAAAGTTATGACATTGATTGATTATTTAAGAGATACAGGTTACCACGAAACATATTAATATTTTTCAGTGATTAAGCAATTTACTAATGATAAATGATTTCAGCATTTATTATGAGGCAAATTTACTAGCTTTAAAATCATTTTTTTTTATTTAGGCATATAAAATACGAATTTTTTATTACCAGATACAGTAAAAAAAAATACAAAATTATTCTCATTAAAAGAGTATATTATTCAATAATATATATATTTTTTAATTTGAAAGTAAGTATTTACCGAAGCAAATATTATGCACAAACATATGTTTGACTAGATAATTTGAAATTGGTCTCTAAGGGTTGTTATCGATTCCATGAAATATATATATATATATTATGAAAATTTTTCAGATAAAATTGATAAAATAAGTTGTTTCCGATAAAAATGAATATTTCTTCTAAATGAAATATTTAATTTTATAAACTGTAAATGATTCTCAATAAAAAAGAACATTAACTTTTTTAACTATTGTACTAAAATGATTTAGAGAAAAATTATGTATTTGATATGATTTTTATAACTTTTGTAATTGCACTCAAAATATAAATACATTTGTGTAATGAAAAAGCGTTGTGCATAATTTCTACTATTCGAATATTGTACAAAAATTATTGTCCATAGTGTATATAAAGTATTAGTACTGCGATGAGTGATGTGGAATAGCGAAGCCTCATGTCTTAGATGCCTTTATGATGAGTTTCAGAACCATGGCTGCTATATTAACATGATTTAAGAGAAAAGAGTTTTCAAAACCTATTTTTACAATGTTTTTAAACAATGGTACGGTGAGATCGAAAGGCTTGTTTAGAACTTATGGATCTAGATTTGTGATAGTGAATGAGACGTGGCTTTGGCTACATCACTATGATCCCGAATCCGCGTATTAACCACTGTCATAAATCTAGCCCCCATAAGCTTGTAAGTAGCCTCTTATACTCATCCTCACATTTTACTGTAATTTAGTGCGGAATGCTACTGCATACATAGGCGCAATACGTGATCAATGTTAAGCCCATGACGATCTACAGTGAGCACAATACACGCGTTAAACACCTAGGCGACTTTTTTTAAAGGTTACTGTAGTACTTACATTACCGATTTTAGTCAACTAAAGGGGTAAAACTCTACATTCAATTTTTATAAAATTTGAATTGGTTTGAAAAAAGTATGGAGCAACTACATATTTTATATTTCAAACGAGTCGGTTGGGTAGCTTTTACTTTCTGCAATTCGGATGTACTGAAGGACGACTATAAGTGCTACGTATTTGCAAGATTAGGAACGCACCTTCTGTGATTAGTCATTGGCCGGGGGGCACCGTAATACTTACCCATCATGGATACGGATATTGAAACATATAAAAATTAAAAATATGTCAAATATTTATTAAATTCACCGTAATTCCAAAATAAAATAGTAATACTCTATAGCACAATTAAGAATAATATTTAATTAAGCCATCGGCTCATTTTGACAAATTACTACATAAAACGTCAAGCTACTCGTAAATTCTGACAATTGGCGTAATTTTTATTTTAAACTAGCTGACCCGCCCGGCGTTGCCCGGGTCCGTATTAACAATATTAAACGAACTTGAAATTTGTATGATTTTATCATTAACTCGAAACATGCAGAAATGCATTGTCTGAAATACGTGGCCACTGACTGTGTGAAAAATCGGTTTAAAAACAGCTAATGTTAAGCTCTAAAAATACTCAAAATGAGCGATGAGAAACGTGGGAGGGAATATGTATCCAACTACTGCGTGATTTTTGTGTTAAAGTGTTGATATTTATCAAAAATCACTGTTAAGTCACGTAACTAATTAATTTTTTTTTTCACTTAGAAATCTCAAGTGAAATATCTTGAATTTCAAACTAATTATATCACTCTTAAATTCGACTGTACCATGAATGAAATCGATACTCGCTGGTAGCTAAAATGTTGGTATGTAGTATTATAATTTCAGAGCCATTTAACAAAAGTAAGTGTTATTTTTAATCAAATCATGCGTAATGTTCACTCTATGGATAAATTCCTAACCGTAAACTTTTGTACCGTAACCATAACCTGACTGTAACCTAACTTTGACTTAACAGTACCTTACCGTAAATTAAATATAACATAAATGTAACCTAGCCTTCACTTTATTGTAACATATCCTTATTCTAACCATGAAACAAATGCAATTTAACTTTAATCTAACTTAACCTAACTTTAACTTAACCGTGACCTAACTGTAACCTAACGGGATATTAAATATAATCAAAGACTTACCGTAATGTAATTGCAACCTAAATGTTACCAAACCATATATTGGTTTCATGTCCCTGGAAATTATTTTGTCTTGTTCGGATCTGTTTATGATTCATTAGAACATTTTTGTCGGGTTCAGATTTCGTTCGGTTCAGATTTTAGGTATTTTTTGATATTGAGTTATAATGTTCGGGTCGTATTCATGTCCATGGAAATTATTTTGCCTTGATCGGATACAGTTATGGTTCTTTGGAATATTTTTGTCGGGAACAGATTTGTTTCAATTCTGATTTCGGCTTTTTCTTCAAATGGAATTTTTGGGTTCGGGTTTTCTTGCGTGTTCACGGAAATTATTCTGCCTTGTTCGAATAAGAACATGCTTCACTGGAATATTTTTTTCAAGTTCAGATTTGGTTCAGTTCAGATCTCGTGATTTTTTCAAAGAATTTTTATAGGTTGAGATTCGGTTCATGTGAATGGAAATTTTTTGTCTTATTCAGATCCGGTTACGATTCTTTGGAATATTTTTTATCAGGTTTCGATTTGGTTCGATTCAAATTTCAGATATTTTTTCAAATAGAATTTTTAGGTTCGGATCTCGTTCATGTCCACGGAAATTATTTTGTCATACTCGAATCCAGTTATGATTCTTTCGAATATTTTGGTCGAATTTAGATGTGGTTTGGGTCAAATTTCAGTTTTTTTTTCAAATCGAATTTTTTAGGTTCGAGTTGCGTTTATGTCCATAGAAATCATTTCGTCTTGGTCGGATCGGGTTATAGTTCTTTGGAATATTTTTGTCAGGTCCAGATTTGGTTCAATTCAGATTTCGAGTTTTTTCTTCAAATATAACTGTTGAGTTCGGGTCTTCTTGCATGTTCAGGGAAATAATTCTGTCTTGTTCGAATAAGGACATGCTTCACTGGAATATTTTTGCCAAGTTCAGATTTCGTTCAGTTCGCGATTTTTTCAAAGAAATTTTTTGGGTTCGAATTATGTTCATGTCCATGGAAATATTTTGTCTTGTTTGGATCCGGTTGCGTTTCTTTGAAATAGTTTTGTCAGATTCAGATTTGGTTCGATTCAAATTTCAGGTATTTTTTTGAATGGGAGTTTTAGGTTGGTATCGGGTTCATGTCCACGGAAAATATTTTGTCTTACTCGAATCTGGTTATGGTTCTTTCGAATACTTTGGTCAGATTTAGATGTGGTTTGGGTCAAAGTTCAGGATTTTTCAAACGGAGTTTTTTAGGTTTGAGTCGGGTTTATGACCATGGAAAGTATTTTGTCTTGCTGGGATCGGGTTATAGTTCTCTGGAATATTTTTATCGGTTTTAGATTTCGTTCGAGTCATTAACGGTTTTTTTAAAGAAAATATTAAGGTTCGGGTCAGATTTCATGCCCACGAAAATTATTTTTCCTTGTTTGAATCGGGTTATGCTTCACTTGAACATTTTTGCGGGATTTAGATTAGGTTAGGGTCAGTTGTCAAATCCATAGTTTTTTCCAAACAGAATTTTTAGATCAGGGTCGGGTTTATACTCAAGGAAATTTTGTGTATCACGGATCGGAGTGTGGTCTGTTTTTTTTTCTGGTTGGGATCGGGTTATGTTTAAATTAGTCTAAACATTAAGGTTATAATCAGTTTTGCTACTATTCTTTTTATGGCTATTTCTGATAGATAATTTACTTTGCTATTTGATAATTTATTATGGTGAATGAATCGTTTGCGGATACAAACAATTGTACGCCAAACAGCTATTTTATTTTTGTTTTAAAAACAAATTACGGCCAGATTACAATTTTAAATTGAATACACAATTAAATTGAACACATTTAAATTTAATCAATGATTAAAAAAATAAACTCATAGAAAAGTGTTGTGTAATGTTTTTTACTGCAACACAGCTAATGACTCATATATTCTAATGTTCGAAATGCCAAAAATATGCGTACAACCATATAGTAAAAAGAAATTATTGGAGTGGCAGTATAATGTCTTGGGGTGACGCAAAAAATGTAAATACGTGACATTAAGTCCAAATAAGCACCAACGAAACCATGTGCTTTGAAACTCCGATCAATTCAAGCTGGTTTAAACCCGTATTTCTTTGTTTTTGTTTTTTACCTTTTAAACTGTTATTGAATAGATGACTAAAATTTCGTTTAAAAAATAACGTTTTGTGCCATTATTGCCTGTAATACACGATCAAAATGCATGAAAGATACAATTAGATCAATCATAGGCAAGAATTATTTGATTATTTTTATCATATCACTTTGAAATATCAATATAGAAGCATCATTTAAGACTTTGCTCGAAAAATCAACATTCTTATGTTAATGTCTTAAAATCTTCTGCACTCTGAAATCTAGGTTTTAGATTAATATTATTATTTAAGTGTTCATGCATGATTTTAAAAGAATCTTTTCATCACTATATTTTACATATTGACATGGAATTATAAATATGTTGCTAAATCATAAAAACTTTTTATCTACGTTATAAAATATTAAAAATTTCTGAAAAAAAGAGAGAAAACTTTTAGTAATACAATTTTTTACTTCAAATCATATGTTTTCAATATTTTATTTAGTTTTGTTTTAATTATTTTTAATTTTCCAATTTCAATTATTTTAAAAGCAAACATTTATTTTAATAAATAATATAATAGAAAAAAACATTTAAAAAAATTACTTTTTCTTCGTAAAATATGATTCAGCTGTAATTCATTTCTAGCAATCCGTCTTATTAATACAAAATTCCTTCCCCGTGCTTTATTTTGAGACATTAAAATTTCAGCGATAAATGGTTTCATATTGCAAAACTTTTATTTTTTCGGTTTACTTCGCCAACACCTATCTTTTTCCTCCATAGCTTACAGCAGCTGTGATTAAAAAAAATCCTCATTTAAACTGACAGTTTGCCAGTCTATGAATTTTAAAGATCAGTCCCAGTTTTTAAAATTATTTCTGCGAAAATTTTATGCAACCAACCAACCATAAGAGAATGAAAAGGAATAAAGCTAAAAAAAAGCGATTTTTTATGAGAGTGAGGTTTGGAATTTAATTAATTACTCAGTTATTAAATAGAATTTTGAAATTCTGAGCATCAGGTGCATCAGAAGAGATATTGGGCTACTCTCAGAAAAATTTTGAGCTTCGTGCGTACCGTAGTTTTCGCTAACTATCGCACACACACACACACACACACACACACACACAGAGCGATTTGTTATTTTATTAATATAGATAACGAAAAAACAAATGAATTAGTGAAAGATTGATAAAAATACGAATTAAATGCTGAATTAAAAATCGCTTGATGATGTAACAAAAACGCGTAACGTGTATAATGTCAAATGAATAAAACATTAACGATAAGCTATTATTGGCTTTGAATCTTATACTTTGGCAATAGTTTTTTGGATAATCAAGTAGAAAATAATTGTGTAGAAGAAGAACCCTTATAACTCCAAAAAGGACAATCATATTGACTAATAATTTATTGCGTCAGATTAAACGTTTCATATCCAATTGAAATTTATATTTGAATTGAAATTTGAATGAAATACAGGGTAATGATAAATCGAAGAGAGTGGGAAGTGGAATAACAAATATTTCAGTAAATAATTATCCGATCGACTTCGAATTTTATGCAAAATTTATGTTTTTTATTGCCTTTTAAATTCACTCCTTAAAATAATTCGAAAACTTTTATCTACCATTTACAGAACAATTTTTTCGAGAGTCCGAAAAACGAGTTTTGAATAATCGAGGTGACTGATATTAAATAGGCTTCTTCTCATTATTATATACTAAGTACACACCAAATTTCAAGTCTCTATCTCAGACTCACAGACAGGTAGAAAGCAATACACAAAAATAGACGGGCTGCCAAATCTTTTTTCTAAAAATATATATTTCTTAATATCCAGTGTCTAAAACGTGCAAATCCGTCCAAATAATTTTTTCATTTTCAAAACTATTGCATGACTTACCCTTTATTATGTATGATCGGTAAGTAAAACAAAATCCTCCCTGGTTATCTGATTATCTTCTTCAAAAATCATAATCTAAATCTATTGTTTTTTTGTAATATAATTTGTAATAGTGAATCTTTTATTAAAAATTAAAAATTAATATAATTTAGAACATCCCTGTATTTTAAATTAAATTATATGCAGTTTCCAAAAAATAACAATAGCTGTTAGCAGCTATTGAAAGGCTGCACAGATACTTAAATATAACTGAATATTAAGACTATTTTAAAATATATTGAATTTATATAAAAAAAACTGAAAAAGCATTGTAAAAATATTTAATATATTTAAAATAGCTGCTTAATGTAAAAGTTATATAGATGTGTAGAAACGAATCATTTAATTCAAATATCGCTTAAAAAATCATATTCTAAATCACTTCAGGAATCACGTTGGATTAAATCATTTATTAATAATAAATTAAATTCAGGAGTCGCATTTTGTAAGAAAAATTTTATTCTTTTTAACCTGAGCCCTTAACCAGTTATTTTTTTACCTTTATGTTAATATATCCCATAGAAAGGTACGATGAAAACATATTTTTCAAAACAGAAATGGGAACAATAAAATTTCCTTATAGAATGGGACCCCTGTAAAATTGCACATACTTATGCTCTCTATGTACATAGTAACCAGCATAGTACTCTAATACATGAGTCTCAAATAAACTTATAAAACTCAGAAAAGAGTGATATTTTGAATTCCTATAACCATATAATTTTAGATAAATTTTAATCAACACTTTCTTACCTTCGTTTTTTTAAGTTATTTTTTAATATTACATATCTGATAAAGTTAACAATTTTTATGTTTTGGTACGAAATTAAATGGTTAGATGCTTTAAAATTACTTTAAACTGCGACGGAGATTTGTATGCTAATTTAAAAAACATCTTGGAAGTATTTAACTATTTATCTCCTTGTGACGAATAATCTCATGTTTCCTTAATTAAATTTGTACATTTATGCTTCTAAGAAGAAAACAGTTTATTTACTTTTCGCCTCAGTGAAATACAAACTTCATTAAACACATGCCTCGGGTTTCTAATATGCCATGAAATTGCCTTTCTTTTTACTATTTATTAGAAGAGGATAATATATAAAAATACTTATGAAAAGGTCTATTTGTTTGAAATTCGTGAAGGTAAATTATGAGATATGATTTTATTAAAATATTCGAACCGAAAAAAACGGTATTCTTATATTAATAAGGATAAAGATGTATTTCGTTAGAGTTTACGTCTGTCAAAATTCTAACCCAATAAAACATAATTTAATGTTTGGTTGGTCATTGATACTTAACTGAAGTGAAGTAGTACACTGTTTATCATGTATTAAAGACAATCTAATTTTCTATACATATTGATTATTTCTTTAATATTGTATTGTACTAAAATAAAATTATATCAAAACTTTCTGTAACATTTTCAATGCATATAATTTTTACTTTCAATTTTTGGACTATTGTATTGCATTTATAATAAAATTTATCTTGTAATAAACCGACTTTAAAAAATTGAATTTTAAAGTTTTTATTTTTAAAAAGTTCTAATCAGCAGATGCATGGAGCACTGCCATTGGTCAAAATAGAGATCTATACAAATGGTGGAGTAATTATGTAGCTACAGCTGCAGATTTCTAACATTGTTAATTTTCACATTGATCAATCTTTTTTCTCTAAGAGCACAAAATCTATCTGGATCCCGGTAGTTGTCTAGTCAAATTTTTGCACTTTGAAGTAAAAGGATCGCTTATCAGTGTAAAAGTGTTATTACACGAAGAGACAAAGTCACTTCAAATTCCAGGCGTCTCCATGTTATGCAATGGGACCAGGAGAGTTGCTTGGTTAGCGCGCGAATCTCTTGTGTCGAAGCGTGTTTGATGCCTGAAACAAAGCGAGTCGCCAGCAAGAGCCAATCAAATGCTTGGAAATCTAAATGATGGTAAAGACTCGTCTCGAACAGCCAATGAAATGCTAAGAAAACGAAAAAACGCAGGCAATTTTTGTCGCTTGCAATTTTTACGTATAATAGCGCTTTAAGAGCAACAGCCTAAAAAATGAACGCTTCTAATTGGACAACTGCTTCAAAAAGTATTTGAATTTTTAATGTTTTTGTTTTTTAAAAAGTTCTAATCACAAGAATTTGATGAACTTGAAATGGGACCACACGGGCCATCTTATACTTTCAAAAAAAAAAAAAAAAAAAAAAAAAAAAAAAGATTTATTAAAATCGGTTCATATTTTGGGAAGTAATGAGTGAACAAGAAGTACATACAGGTCGAAATCATAACCTTCTCCTTGAAGTCGGTTAAAAAAGGGGAGGCTATGAATTCGATGGGCATGTATTTTATCTTATGTATGTTCACCGGTTACTTCGAAACTATCCAACATATTAATTTGATTTTTATGTTAAATGAAAGAAGTTGCTCTCGAATTCGTACCACTGCCGTTTCATCGAAATTCGTTTTGTACGTTTTTAGTAATTTGGCAAAAATTAATAAAATTAGTGATTTCTCGCAAATTAACTTTAATTTGGTTTAATTTTAATATCGTTTTCCCAATTATAAGCATAAAACTATCTATTTATCTTTATCAGCGCCAAGTTGTAGCCAAGCTTGGTGCGATTTAGTGAGATATCGCCAAATTTGGTGTCTAATTTAAGTTGTCATAAATGTAGCCAACTTCACTATAGCTGACTTATTTCGTGACGTTGCAAAAATTCAATAATAGATCTTTTCCAATCAGTTTCTTCGGATTTGTTAATCGGCAGTCATATTTACAGTTGTCAGAACTGTGAACTTACAAAGAATCTACGGAAAATTTATTATCTTAAGTCTTATGTAAAATTACAGAGTTTAGAAAAAGCAAGATTCTGTAAAATAAAAAAGAACTTTTTTGATAAAATTACAATAGACACTGGAAATTATAAAAATGTATTAAAAATGTATTGTAGCAGTAATGTAGTAAGTGTATTTAAAATGCACAAGATTCTATGAATTTATCTTAAATCATAATAATTTAATTTATTTTTTTAAAACCAATAAATCTCTCAATATTCAATCAGCTTGACACAATTTGAATTTTTTGGGTAATTTTGAACTGTTGTATAGTTATTTGTTTTGGAAGTAGTTTATTTGTAGCCATCCTGCGGTTTGAACACGAGACCTGTTGACAGTATAGGAACAGCTTACTGACTCAGCTATAGGAACTTATGTTGTTACGTTCAAATAATGTATTATTTTATGATTCAAAGGGGAAAAATCGATAAATATCACTACTAATACTAAAACGATGATTTTTCCCTTTTAAAAATAATTTAACTTAAAAATTAATAATAATTAAAAAAATAACTAAATTTTAATTTTTAATATTTTTAAAAATTTAAAATAATTTTATGATTGTGTATTTTGGATGGTAAGTTTCAACAAAGATAAAAATATTTTTAAGTAAAGAGGAAATCCCTACAGGGAATTCGATATAAGAAAAGGAATATATTGGTAAAGTGATGACCGAGAAATTTGAACAAATGCATTTAACCAAGATTTAGTGTAAAATTACAGAGAGTCTGGCTGTTTTCTGTGATTTTACTTATTTTTTAAGAGTGTAATCATTTAAGTCAAATGTATTCGGTTTGACTCACGAGCTGGGATTTATTTTAGCAGTTCTAGTTTGTAAAATTATATTTGTTAAAATTTTAATATGTGTTCACTTTATATCCCTGTAAATTTTTATAATCATCAAGGAATAACTTTGTATTATGTAACTTCAGATGAGATGCCATCTTGCACAAGATGCCGTATTTTTCTTATGCATAGGCATTGTAAGAAGAAACGCCGCGCCGCGCCACTCAGTTCTACACAAAAGGCTGCCTATTGTTACTTTAATTTTCATTTGTGTTATTTTTTAATAAATTTTAGTTGTACTTTTTTATTGTTATTTTGCTTAATATTTCTTGTAAGTGTGAAAATTCGATTGTGACTTCTATAAGTCTCTTAATTTAAAGACCAGAGAAATAAATGTGATGTTTTATAGATAACTGCTTTTTGCCGTTTCTGCAGAGCATAAATGGCTTCCAGATTCAGCTTCTTCACGTCAGTATTGTAATCAGGCCTTCCCGTTGTCCATCTTACCCATATCATCGGGTGAGATTACGAAAAGAAGTGTTTGACAAAAACAAAATTTCCAATGTTTTCTAAAAATTTGTAATATGAAATATAGTTTTAAATCCTACATATGAGGACAAACTTTAACAAGAAATCAATGAAAAACAAATAAAACATTAAAAAAAGTTAAAAGCTTAGGTATCTTCACCCAATTTACCCTATTAAATCAGGCTTCTGGTGTTAAAAGAAAAAAAATTAAAGGTGAAATTAATGTAACGTTTAGCAGAATGAGTTTTCATCATTTAAACCAAATATTTAAATAATTAATATAAAATACAGTAATTTTAAATTAATCTGGATTTTATATGTGATTTCAATGCTGCACGTAAAGTTGTAAGAATGTTATAGCAAAAATTGAAATTATCTGGCAATGTGACGTAAAGAAGTTATTTAAAATTGTGTTGAATTTTGTATTGAATTATGTAAATTGCCTGTATTTTGTGACTAAACCTATATTAAGAAATACTTTAACTGATTTAAAATAAAAAAACTTTACTGAAAGCGTTTTTATTAAGAATATCGATAGATATTATATTAAAGGTGCAACGAAAGGTGGTAATGAAAGGTGCTCTATTGTGTAAGTTTCCGGATGTTTTTATTGTGTAGAGCAGCGGTTCCCAAACTTTCTTGGTACGAGACCCACCTTTCAGTGACAAAAAATATCGCCACCCACGTTTCAGTAAAAAAAAAAAAAATAAATAAATAAAAAAATAAAATAAAAAATCGCGACCCAGCCAAGAGTTATATATCAGTCTGGCAATTTTTGTACGATCTCCATACGCTTAGCTAATATATCCTACCAAAAGCTCAAATTTTCGTACAAAAGATACATAATCAACAAAAACAAGAGTCGGTAACCTCCATTTGTGTAAGTGAATAAATAGTAATTCAAACAATGCACAAACTACAAAGATAATTGAAAATATGTTCAATTATTATGAAAACATAATTTTATAATCAATGTAATATCTGGTACTGGTGTTTACCAAAGTGGGAACATAAATTAACACGCAGATTGTCTCAGTACTTTTCTTTCAAAAGCAGCAAAGTAAAAAAAAAAAGCATATTCTCATAAACACGAAGTGTTGAATTTCACCAAGGACCTCAAAGCTGATTTAAATATTTAAGGATATTCTGTTCGTATATTAATCTAGAAGGAAATGAACAATTTTCCCTTGAAATATTATTTCCTGTTGAAATTTTCATATCTTTTTAAACAGATGACATGAAAAATATATTTTGGTGACAAACCTCGATTGTTCCGCGATTGCCGCGGCCCACCGGTGGGTCGCGACCCATAGATTGGGAACCGCTGGTGTAGAGTATACTTCAAAGTATCAGGTTTTTAAAAACTATTCTGAAATTGTCTCATTCACAAAAATGATTTTCAAATATAACATTTTAGTTCAAATATTACTGCATTTATGTGTATTGGATACCTTTTTTATCTCCTAGAATATATTGAGCAAAATTTGCTAATTTAATAAATCAGTCATTTAAGATTTACTTACTCCATACTTCCAAAGCATTTATTATTAAATCAATTATGAGTGAATAATGAGAGATATGCTTTTTTATTTCTTGTAATGAAACATAATATAAATCAATCGCTAATTTTCCAAAGAGATTTATTAGATTTTTTTTAAAACTTATTAGTAGCAATTTAAGAAATCATTTTTTTCTACTTAATTTTTTATTCTTTGCAGAAATTTGCTTTAGAAAAAGAATACTCTAAATTTTGTAATGAATACTCTAAAAAAAGTTTTATTAATAAGATTATTAGCAAAAAATATGACAAAGATTAATTTGTCTAAGAAGTATTTTAATTAAGCAGATTATTTTACATTAATTATTTTCTTTACAGCATGGAAAATGCATTACTTAGAAAATGGAATGTCTGTGCAAATCTTGGTTAATTTTGTATTTGTTTTTGTATAATTTTAAAATAAAATAAATGATTTTTTATTGAATTACAAATTGAAACAAATTAATAAAAGAAATATTAATTAGGAACAAATTTTATCGTTAGTTTATTTGATATGTCTTTTTGGTAGATTAATTAATTTTGTATCTTATATAAGGAGAAAAAGAAATTTGCTAGAGTAAATTTTATAACTTTTATCGTATTATAACAAAACTCTTTACTATGTACAGGTGGTTCTTTCAGCACTACATTAACTGTGGAGACAAATATTGGGTTAACTTACAAAAAAAAAAAAAAAAAAAAAAAAAAAAAAAAAACGCATTTTTTAATATGATTTATAGGGAAAAATCTAATATTAAAGACAAGGATGTATAATATATAAGATGGTGTGTCATATTTTATGTTTCAATTTGTAATATATGGTTGTCAGTAGCACACTAAACCTCTCTAGAATTCGAAATTATACATTAAAACTAAATAGAATTGTACGCTCTTTTATATAGTATGTAACGTGACGAGTGTTTTGTGAAGTGTTAATCAAATATTTGTCGTGTATTTATATTACCTTAAGATTTATTATTGTGACAATTATTAATTAAATTACAAAAACATTTTTATGCTTTTCTAAGATATTTATCATCCCCATTACTCAATATTTAAGTATTTTAAGAGAGGAATCTCGCTTTGGGCAGTTTATGTGACCATAATAGACGATCCTTTCCCTCTCTCTCTCTCTCTCTTTTTCTGCTTTATATAGTCCTTTTACCTTCTCTTAATTCATTTATCTTTTCATATCTTATGTGTAATATTTTAGTTTATTTTGATTTGCTATATGTTTATTAGGAGCTACATATTGTCATTTTAGGCTTAATGCAAACAAAATTGATTGAAACAAACATATCTTCACAATTATTAAACCTGCAAACTCCTCTGACGATTCTTTGGGCTATTAAAATTACAAACTTATAGCTTTAACGAGAATTTTTGTTTATTTTTAGCATTCTGTTAACCAGTTTACATATTTGTGATTCAATTTTTGTTATACATGTTATGCGTGTGTGACTAATATTTGCAGTTTTATATGCATACATTGAAAGCTATATAATTTAAAATTATGTTTTTCACTTTTAAGTAAATTAGGGAGATTATGAATATATTTTTTTACAATTTATTTTAATCAATTCATATTTAATTCATGAACCTACCTTATATAGGCTGTAATTTATATTAATTCCTATGACGTTAAAATAATTAAATCAGCAGAAGTAGAACATCTCAATACAACATAGAGCATGGCCACTATATATGACAAAGAAAGTACGATTAGTGCTACAGTACTACACATTCACATAATTCCCATTAGCTTGAAATGAAACATTTACACGTGTTTGTATATTATAAAGAACTTTTATTTCGACGCTTTATTTGTATTTTTTAAATTATTTTATGGATGTATTTATTTTATCATTAATTAAGATTATTGCATGTTTTGATTTATTTTTCACTTTTTGTTTCAAGCCTATATTTAATCTTTACATGCATTTTATAGTTATATCCGTGAATATTGTTTGTATAAATAAATAACATTAGGTTCCTTTGCAATTTTAAGTAATCATTGATATTAATTGTATTTCTTAATAATTGTATTTTGAAATATGAAATATTTACATTTTATTAATAAATTAAATTTCTTAAAGAATACTTTTTTTTTTGTTTAATCTGATAATTCTTCATCTAAACACTTAAAATCATTTGGGCCTAAACCATCTGAATAAAACAAATATTATATTTCACTTGTTACTATGTCATCAATAAAATAACCCTTTTCTCTAATACATGTATTTTTTTTTCATTTAAATTTATTAAATTTCCTATCTTAAGATTTTAAAATAGCGACTTTCTTCGATTTGCATAATTTAGACAGAGCTTGAATAATTGTTCAATATGTACTTTTTTTTCGATCTTGGTAATCGGAATAATCAAGTAGTACGAATTTTTATAATGGAAAAGTCCCATGTATTTCTATATTTTTCAATGCAACGGTGACGCGTGTTAACTTAGTCTTCTATATCTGGATGATTAAAATAAATATTGTACAAGGATAAATAAAATCATGAGACGAACATATAAACTCACACAAACGTGCATGTAAACAAAATAAAAATAAAATAAATGGGATAGAACAAAAAAATATTTTTCTGTACTTAAATTCAAACGAAGGCTTTTCTACTTCTATTTTCAATTACCCTAATAATAACAGACTAATCATTTCAGGCGAATTAAAGTATTTGTACTAATGGAACAAAACAATATATTCTTTAACTATGGCCGCGGAAGAAGGAAGCCGAAAACACTAAAGAATTTTATATAAAATATATATTTTTAACACATAACTTTTATTTATTTATTCTTGCGGCATCTTAGATAAAACGGTGAACAAATTTAAAGTACATATTTTGTCTTTTGTGTTTTGTAATGCTTTACCTAATTATGAGAATGCAATTTAACAGAACGTAATTCAACTAATAAATGAATGATAAATATTTAAAAGATGCATATATATAGATAATGTTTTTCTAAATGTTGTATAAAAATAAAATAAATACCTTAAATGTCTAACAAACAAACATAAAGAAAAAAGAACGAATAACATCTTTAGATAATATGAAAAAAGTTTTCATATTATATGAAACAATGGAGTCAAGTGTCTCTATTCTTACGTTTAAAGTCAGATTTAAAAATTCGCACGATACAATTAAATTTTGCACCGTTAAGAAGAGTGTTAAATTAAAAATGTATTTATTTTGACTATTTAATGTTATAATTTATGATGTAAATAAATCCTTTCACACTCTTAAAATAAACATTGTTTCACAAGCCCTTGCAAATCCATTTAAGCCCTTGCAAATCCAATTTAAGATATGATTTCAACAAGTTAGTGTATCACGCAACACATGTTTTAGAGATTTTTCAGGAGAATCTTCCATTAATTTATTTATCGTGCCTCTAATGATTATTTAATTGTTAGCCTGGAAAAAAGTCAATTTTGTACTTATACCGTTTTTTTAACTTATAAAGCAAATATCCAATTAGCTAACATATATTTCTACATTTACTAATACATTATTTTCTGTAACTCACTAGAATAAATAATATATATATATATATATATAAGGTACCCTGGGGTAATAACGCCACGTTAAGGTTCTACCAATTTTCACGGCTTAGTTTTAGATTGTATTTTTCAAACAAATATAGGATCTGATACAGCAACTCATTGACTATTTATATAAAATAAAATAATTTAACAAATATGTATTCATAAAATGTAATGGCGTGATTTCTTGACCAATGCTATTTGGCGTTAATACCCACCTATATGGGTAATAAAGCCATGCAAACAAAACTATAAAATAAGATGGAATAATGGCATGTAGATTGCCCAATTCTAAAAACACAAACTGTACAGCTCTAGAAATTGACAAATTGCAATCTAAGCTATTGAAAATGTAAAATTTTTTTGTGACTCTGAAAGAAAAAGAAAGCTGTGGTGGTGGCGGGGGGAGGAGGCAAAAGAATATCAGATTCTAAGCTACGTTTTGCTTAAAAATGACCATTTAAATATAATTATTAGAAACATTGCACGGATTATTTGAATCAGTATTTATATTCCCATGTATGCATTCTATGCGATAGTAAATATTGATTTTTTTTTTGTGAAAGTGAAAGAAAAAGGAGTGAGGGGGAGCTTCAACAGAATATAACACCCTGTGTCTCTCTTTGCTTAAAAAGTCCCGCTTAAATATGATTATAAGAGACATTGCATGGTTTTAACCATTCATAATGTAATATTTTAATCATGTGAAGTTTTATAATAACTAGAGTTAAATGTAATAAATATTTTTGTTAAACCTTAATTGCTGTTAGCGTCTCACATACCGCTGAGTTTTTCAAGTTTCAGAGTTTAACTTGCCATTTTTAGTTTAACTATAGATACCGGGAAAATTTTGTTTCATTTGGAGTCCTATTACTATCTATAGAAACTTTTGAATAGCTGAATTTTATTTATAATAGTCCTGTATATAAGGTTCAATACAAAAATAATATTCTAAAAGTTAATTTAACATTTTATTCATCGTTAGATTAAGCGGTCTGACAGGCCGCTCACAGTAAGTTATGCGACAATTTTTGTCACAGCAGTTAAGGGTTAATACTATTATAGTAATCTAGTAAATAGTTTTTAACCCATAACTCTACACTAATGCGGATTCTCCAAACCTACAATTAAATTGTCGACGTTTCAAAGAGCATGCTTTAATAAATTTTTGATTAAAAAATATTATCCCCAAGAGACCCCTTATTCAATTTTATACATAATTCATATGGTTATATATCATTATCTCTATATTAGCAACAAAATTAACCTTTAACTGCTGTTAGCAATCTGACTGAACACTGTACCCCCTCACCCCCCCCCCCCAAAAAAATAGCGTTTAACTTGTATTTTCCAGTTTAACTATAGTTACAACTGAAATTCTCTTTCGTTTGGAGTTCTCGTAATATTGTTAGAAATATTTGAATAGATTAAATTTCATTAGAATTAATTCTATACAAAAAGTTTAGCGCAGGAACAGTATTCTATGATTTTTAATCATGGATCACATTTTAACCTTTAACTAATGTTACCGGTCTCGTAGAACACTATTTTGCTTTTAATTTTTTAGTTTAACTTGTAGTTTTCAGTTTAACTGCAAACACTACCGATTTTTTTTTCATTTGGAATTTTAGTACTATCACTAGAGACAAAAGAGGTGAATATTAAGTATAATACTCTTGTATAAAAAGTTTAGTACAAAAACACAATCCTATGAGTTATTCCCGCCTTTTATTCATCTTTCAATTTTGTGATCTCACAAACCGAATCACATTCATACGTTACAATTTATAAAGTTTTGAAGAACCGAACGCTGAGAAAGCGGACAGTTAAAATTTCGAACTCAATTGAACAATCCAGTGAAAATTTAATAGAAACCTGATTTAGAAGATGTTCGAATTTGAATCTCGAAAACATTTTGATATAGTTTTATTTACAAGCGTTAAAAATTATTTTTTACATTAGTAAAAAAAAATAATAATATAATAAAAAATAAAATAGAGAGAATATTTTTAAGTATTGGGCACCCCCCCCCCTTAATCTTACCATTTCAACAATGATGATAATGCTGTCCCACATTAATATATAAACACCCTTCGGATATAGTTCGGCCACTGTTGGGAATCAACCGGGGTAATAACGCTAATCCCTGGCGTTATTACCCCGGGATGCTTATTGCGCGGTAAATCCTAAACTACAAATTATCTCGAGAAGATATCCAAAATCTTTTACAACAATTTGAAAGTACATGAAATACACTACAAATTTATGTAATAAACAAAGTATTTCTGGATAAAGAATATAGTCTTCAGATCAAAAACCTTATCTCGCAAATTTTAAATCAAGCGTTAATTTTAGTTGCTTGTAAAAACAATAAGACCTAAAAATGGAACAAATTAACTTGAAGGTGTTTTTGCGATTTATATGACTCAAAACCCTTCTGCGCAGAGCACAAGGGTGTCATTTACCTGATTATTTCATAATTATGCAAAATATAAGCACTTGGCGTTATTACCCCGCCTAGCGTTATTACCCCCAGGGTACCTCATATATTGTTAAAACTGTATGTGCTTTGGAAAGTGGAATATGCCAGCTATGTAAATATGTAATAATAAAAAAATTTTCGTCATGTTCCCGCTTCGATTTTGTTCCGAATACTCATAATAATCTGCCTTTACTTATATTTCAGTAACACTCTAAATTTTAATTATCATCTAAATTTCCCTTTTTCTTTAATTCGGCGTAATTTACTAATTATTTTCTTAAAAATAATTCATATGTATTATTAAAATATCAATCATTCATTTAGAACTCCTAATCTGTTTTATTATTTAATTTTCCCTTTTTAGAATAAAAAATATTCTTTCGGAAGTTTTATTTTTTACATTTTATTAAATATCATCTACTATCCCATAATTCTTTTCAATCTTTTGGCCCGTGTACATCTCTTCAATTTGGCATGTTCTTGCGACTTGAGTATAGTTCTAATGTGATGTCCTACATTTCGGCCAAAAACGTAATTGGATACACCCAGTTCGTGACCCCCGACGCACGCTCATTAGTGTTCGGCGCTAAGGCTGTAACTTTGTGCGTATTTGACCCCTTTAAGACGGACTGACACTGGCTCAGTGCTCAGAATTTGTTTGAATTTGCAACTGCCAAAATAACCCTGTCGAAAAAATAGTGAAATCGAACGTTTTGCATTTTGATTTCAAAATGTTGAAGTTTGAAGCTAAGTGATCATTCAACTTTTAATGAGTGGCGGACTTATTAATATTCAGTTATGATATCTAGTAGTTTTGTGAAATTATGCAACAATAAATTACTAACTGCTCTATCACTTGTCTTCATAAGAAAAAAGCCTCTTTTCAGATCCTTTTGGCCACAACTCTCC
Organism: Maratus speculifer; assembly: GCA_964019185.1. Classification (NCBI taxonomy): domain Eukaryota; kingdom Metazoa; phylum Arthropoda; class Arachnida; order Araneae; family Salticidae; genus Maratus; species Maratus speculifer. The sequence continues at coordinate 364,633,352 of OZ025294.1, forward strand.
GCCCTAATAGCATGCATGGTCACAGTGACGTCACAGTGACGTCACTGTGAGTCACTTTGGACACAACACATCTGTGACCAAAATGCCACCACTCAGTGACGTCACATTGTGACTGAGATGTGACGTTCTTAAAATTCTTTAGAAATTTATAAATATCCTTCAAAACATGTTATTTACTTTAAAAAAACATGTTTCTGGCAATTTTAATATCATCGCTTTTGTCACAGTTTCTTCACAATGTTAATGTCAAATTAGTCACAAATGACACATTTTTCACAAATATGTCACATTGTGACCACTTTGTGAAACGTCACAAAAGAGCTCTAAAACGGCCATAACGACTTCCCATTTAAGTCACTGTGACTTCACATCGACGTCACGTGACGTCATATCGACAATCGATGGGCACAAAGTCACAATGTGTACAACGACGTTGCAGTGACGTCACCATGCTTTACGGGTGGCCATGAAATCTATGAAAAGGAACTGATCGAGAATCAGTGTACAGTTTTAAGTGGCTCTCATTTGGCATCGAATGCTCATTTTACCTGATGATCTATCTGTTTCGGTCATTTTGCTGCTACTTTATGGGAAAATCGTCCGTCCATCTGTGATTATAGGATGTTCATCTCATGTATATATATATATATATATATATATATATATATATATATATATATATATATCAAGATTTCTACTATGTAGCTTTCTGATACCTCTTTTTAGAAAATTCCATTATGGGTAGCAATATGCCGTCTAGTTATATCATATATTGGGATTTAATATATTATTTATGGATAATATTAGCTGTTTAATAATATAAAAATTATCTTACATATTATATACTCAATATCTTGATATTCATTTTATTATTTTTTCCTATATTTTAATGTGGTAATTTTATATTAAATTCAATGGTTCATGTATCGTTTAACAATTAATAAATATGAATATAAATATAAATATAAAAAAATAAGGAAAATTGATATATAGAAACACAGGGAGAAGAAAAAGGTAGAAGCTTTAAAGTAAAATACAAATGTGAACAATGCCGATCAGTGGAAAGATAGAAAGAAGAAAACTATTAAGTGTGTGATTAAGAATTAATAAATACTTGGATTTCAAAATAGGTAAAATGGCTATAATGGCACAAAATCATCAATATGAAAACAAATTGAAGATTAAATGGAAATAATACAGGATTAATGTGAAAATGCAGCTATAAATTCCTATATTAAGAGGATATACCGGGTGTCCTAAAAATGACTGATGGATTTTTAAATTCAATAACTTGCAAACGGTGACAGCTATTGAAAAAAATTTTGCAGGAGGGTTATGTGTAATGTCTGGCGGTATTTACCGTAATTTTTTATTTTAGTTCGAATTTCAAACAATAGCTGCACTGACGGCAATTGAAGCCTAGGTTGACGCCGACACTGACCTCACTCAGAACTGATCACCTGGCCTTTAATCGCCGTCAGCGCCATCTATTGTTTGAAATTTGAACTAAAAAAAAAAAAACTTTTGATGTTATACATAACTTTTCTGCAAAAATATTTTAAATAGCTGTCACCGTTTGCAAGTTATTGAATTTTAAAATCCATCAGTCATTTTTGGGACACCCGGTATATATATATATATATACGTATATGTACATATACATAAACATGATGGCCAAATCAAAACACTCCTACTCTGTAGAAGTAATTCAATATATATTTTAGCTAGTCGACTAAGATGCATCTGAGATGAAGTAGAGTGATTCCTTCTTTCAGGTATTTCAAAATTTATGGAAGATCTCGATAAATAAAGATCCCAGCCAAAAAAAAAAAAAAAAAAAAAAAAAAAAAAAAAAAAAAAAAAAAACACTGATTAAGATTCGTTGAACAAAATGACCAGATCATTAAACATACGTGTTTTGCTTCTTTGTCATTATTGGAATATTTCAAAATAAATAATAATCTACACAGTTTTTATTCTCTTTTATAACTAGCACAAGGTTTCAAATAATGGGTTTATGGAAGGTTTTGTGCTTACAAAGTGCAACTGCCGTTACGAAGGCATTTAACGTTCATTTACTTTTTTTTCAATGAGGCAATATATCTTGAATCTAAAACGTTTATTTAACTTGAGTATGTTTTTTGTATTTTTTTATGTTGCACATTGCCATATATCGGTGTTCTTAAAGCTAAATATTTTTGTGTAATATGTATCTCCATGTTTCCAATAATAAGTACACAGAATTTTAAATAATAAAGACCAAAATGAAACAATTAGTCCTATTTCAATCGAGTCAATTATTATTGACATTCAAATTTAACGATAAGTATCTTTGCACTTAACTTACTCGAAATCAAATTTTTGCCGCTTGTGCTCTTGGCCTCTGAGGTCCTCAAAATGCAATCAATTTAATTTTTTAAACAAATATTTAGTTGAAAAGGCAAAAAAATCCATCGATTTTCTTACATTGTCTTGCAACAAATATTCCATTCATTGTACGTTGTTATTGCATGTATCTATAAATAAATTATAATGTAAAGTTCCTTCTTTATTTATAATTATTATTTTAACATAGTAATTAGTCTCGTAAACATGTCCTATCACGCTGAAAAAAAGCGTTGTTATACAAATCATTCCAAATCCATTTAGGCTAATTTAATCTCTAATTAGTTAAATTTCTTTTAGCACGCAACATGTGTCTTAGACACTTTTTAGAACCGTCCATGATAAATTAATTTGTGACTCTAATGTTTTTTAAATGGTTAACATGCATAAAAGTTAATTATTTACACATAATTAACCTTACAAACAAAAGACTTAATAATTAGATGTTTATGTTTTATATGAAAGCACTATTTTAAAGTACAATTTAAAAGTGTTTGATATATAGGAAAATTTATTGCTTAAAAATAAGTTACTTTTAGAGCAATACACTAACTTACCTCAATAAATTGTCTTAGATAAGTACTCTCTTATTTAAAAAGAAAATTGCATTTAATCTAAAAGCAACACAAGGTTTTGTCCACGTAATTATGAGGTCCTCACAGGAAAAATAAATCGAAATGAAATAATACTGCAATCAAAATAATGGAAGTTTGTCTCTTCCTGTACATAGTTCGTTGAATTACACTCAGGAGAAAATAATATTACTTTGTCCCAAACACGAAAAAAATATGTTCTGTATAACCAGCTTTATGAGAATACATATTTTTGGCGTTTCATACAATAGGAAAATACAATATCCCAAACAATAACAACAAAAATGAATTTTTAATCAAGTTGTTAAAATTTATTTTATATGATGGCTATATATATTGTGGAATTTCAAAATGCCATGCTTTCCTTGGAAAATGTATTTTGCAAAATTTATTATAAAAAATCAGCAACAATGAGTTGTATTTTTCATCTAACCTTGCATTATCGTGCTCTCAGACGATCTTGGCAATGAGATCGATAAAATTGCTCTAATATCTCTGAAACACATGTTTAAGTGTTATGTATTAGAATAGTTCGGACATAAAGTGCTATAGTAGGGCTGTTTTGTGGGTAAGTGTATACCCCAAATGGTCGAATTTGAAAAAATTTTGATGAAAAATTTTAGAAAAAAACGATAGAAAATATCGCATTATTATGCAAGGTGTTTCCAAATGAATATCGGGGAGTTAACGCGTGGCAGTATTTATCACGTAAAATTATAATTAATACATATAATAAAAGAGCATAAAAAACAGTTTTACCTGCAAGCTTACAAGTGTTCAAAGTGAGAACATTTCGTCACACGGCACACATCAAATCAACAGCTCAGTTTGTGAGGGAGTGTCCTTTGTGATAAAGGCACTCTAGCATTTTAGTGATATCGTGACGTCACTGTTTTAACTAGGGCTCCTATAACTCAAGCTGAATCATCAGACATCTTGTTTCACAGTTACCGTTTGTTTCCCATTGATTCCTATGGGGCGAAAACATCTGAATGACTTTAAAGCTACAAAATCGTTAAATATGGACGATTGTTTAGCAGAAAATTATTCTGACCTGTTCAGGAATGGGTTTAGAGTATTTAAATTCCATATAAATAAAAAAAGGGGAATAATTTGTGTGTAAATACTTAAAAGAAAAGATCTAGATTGGGGAACTTCGCCAAATATCGCGCCACCTAATCACTTGTATGCAACAAACCGGTTCTTCGATGCTGATGTGTTTTATACCAGACGGGTGAGAAAAGAAAAGAATTCCCCGTTCCTTCATTTATGCAACTTTCGCCTTATTTACTTATTTTTTTTTATTATTATTTTTTTAATTTTGGAGTGTGAGATATTGGTTTAAATGGTTGAATTCATTTAATATTTAAGAAGTAAAGAATAGAGATATTTTAATTCGATATTGAAAAAAGATATTATACTTTTGGGGCGTGAGAAAAGGAGGGGGGGCACAGTTGAATAAAAAGCGCCAAAAGTTCAAAGGGAGGTGGGATTTTATAATTATAAATTTATTGTTAAAAAAAATCATAAGTTTTAAAGTTTTTAAATTTTATAAGCTAAAAATGAGGGATGTGGCATATTTTATTATTATTTATTTATTTATTTATTATTATTTTTTATTTATTTATTCTTTTAGCGTAGAGTTAGATGGGATGTTTGATTTAACAATTTATTATTTATCTACAATTACAATATAGACCAAATAGAACAGAAAAATAAAAATGAAAAGGTATTGTTTAATTATTTTATATTTTGAATGTTCAGTTTGGAGGAAGGGGTGAAAACGGTAATTTCAAAAGTTGGAGATTTAAATAATTGATTATTTATTGTTGCAATAAAGTAATGAATAAGCAGGAAAGTTTTAAAAAATGTTTTACAAATCTTAAGCATTTGATTGAAACTTAAAGTAAAGAATAGAGATAATTTTAACCGAAATTGAAAAAGATATTATACTTTTGCGGAGGAAAAGGAGGGGGGGGGGAGTTAAAAAGGAAAAAACCGAAAATTCAGAGATAGGTGGAAATTTATAATTATAAATTTATTGTTTAAAAAAATAACAAAAACATTACAAAAAATTATAAGTCTAAAAGATTTTTAATTTTTAATCTAAAAATGGAGGAGGTGTCATGTTTTATTATTATTATTATATTATTTATTTATTTATTTATTTATTGGCGTGTGGGGGGAACGTTTGATTTAACAATTTATTATTTATCTACAATTACTATAAAATTCCAAATAGAACAGAAAAAAAAATAAAAATGAAACAGTATTGTTTAATTATTTTATATTTTGAATGCTTTGTTTCGGGGGGAGGGGGGCGAAATCGTTAATTTCGAAAGGTGGAGATTTAAATAATTGATTATTTGTTGTTGCAATAAAGTAATAAACAAGCAATAAAGTAAATAAAAAAGTTTTACAAATCTTAAGCATTTGATTGAATCTTTTAGGGATTCAGGGGATAGGGGGGGGGGGGGCGAGTTAAGATGAAATTAAAAGAAACCGGAAACGCGGAAGGATTTCATTCTTCCTTTTTACATTATTTCCTTTTTTAAATTTTTAATTAAAAATTATTTTACATGCGACTAATTCGTAAAAACTGTGTCCTTAATTTACTAACTTATAGCAAAGAATATTAGCATTTGAAGCTTTTTTATTAAAAAAAATATTAATCATAATTTCACAGTGAAAATAAAAAAAGAATAAAATCAGTCTAATGCATGTGAATATATACGTATACTCACATTAAATTAAATTTAGAATTAGTTCCATTTATATTTTCTTTCTTAAATAAGCATGTGAAACATATCAATAAACATAAATTAATGGAAATAACTTTTTAATTCTAATATAGCATTATACAAACGGATACCTACATGTTATTATTTTACCCTTTAATATACAACATATTTAAATGCCTTATTCTTCTATTTTCCCGTGAGAGAGATTGAGAAACTAAAATTACTCGCCTCGCCATCTACGCGATAAGATGCCAAATCAGGCAACCGTTTTGGAAACTTAATGGTGTCGTGATTCAGCCCGTTATATAGAAGCTTTATTTTTAACATGTGTAGCGTGAAAGCGACATCTATCCTTTGTTTTACTTTAACTTTCTAGAGCGTGTGTGTCGCCCTCGGTTCTACAGTTAGTTCGCGGTTAGGAGTAATATGCAAATTCGTAATGCCGTCTTCAGTTTGCAAAGTATAAAACCTTTGAGTTGGAGTGTGTGAAGTGTGCGGTGGCGAGGAGAGGTGGCGAGCCAGCCAGGTGAATTGGATTTCGCTATAGTGAGTTAGATTTTTAGCCTCCAGTGAATAAGATGACGTTTTAAGAGTGAGCCAGCCAGCAGTGTGCATCGAGTTAATTTATTCAGAGCGGAGCTATCCAAGAAGATTGCCGGTGGTAAGAGAGTTTAATTACGTTGAGTATTTTAGATAATAAAGAGTATTTATAGCAACGGGCTGTCTTATAAAGATTTGATCTAGCATCTGGCTGAAGCCTGAAGGAGATTTTAGTTTGAAGTGCCCCGACTGAGTTAGGTGCCGGAGTTGTGAGTATAGTTTTGAGCAAAATCTTTTAGTATTGTGACTAGTTATCGAACTGACGCTCCACTTTCCCTGAGTCCTAGTAGTTTAAATAAACTGTCGTGTCGTCTACATAACAACCCTACTGCTACAAATGACACCCAGTCTGTGTACACACATGCTACAAGTACTTCTCAGAAATTTGTAAATTTATTTTTTTTCTTTTGTGAGTCTTAGAATACTTTTATACTTAAGTTGATTCATCTAATGAATTTCCTAAGTGAACATCTCCCCATAATTTAAAAATGCGAAACCTTCTACATTGTTCATTAAATAATGCATACTTTTCTCTGATATTTTTGTATAAATTAAATATTTAAAATGAAATTTTTGTTTGTCGTTGCTGTCTTTTATTTATTTCTTATAATAAAATGATCTTCGATAATTTCCAAAATAATAACAGAAATTGTAATCCTGTTAAATATTTAAACGCAAAATCCACCCCTTTGATTTTCTGATATTAACCGAGAGCGCGTGTTAACAGCTTTCATGTGTATCAGAAACGGTAATAATCAAGACCTTTATTTATGATATGTATTAGATTTTACAAAGCACTCATTGTTTAATTAACCTATGAAGCGCCGATATATATACATATATATATATATATATATATTAATTTTTTTTTATGGAATCAATGTTTATTATATGTACTAGCGAGCTACGTCCGCTAGCTGGGCCACTTTTTCCAAACGAACCTCGATATTAAGCAGTATATAATAAGCAAAAAAAATCATTTAATAAGCAACTCTTGGAGTTCGAATCTTCAAGCACAAAAAAGTAAATTAAAGAGCTATGGTGGTTATGCGCCCATTATCCCGTTAAAAATATGTGATTTCGCACAGTGGGCGCTACGTGCCCACCGTGCAAAGGCGGCCCACCAGCCTACCACCCACCGGCGCTACGCGCCATGGTCGCCATCGTCCCGTTAAAAATATTTGGTTTTGCACGGTTGGCGCTGCGTGTCCATAAGACATTTTCTCGTATTTTTTGGCTCATCAGAAGCAGACTTTTACGCAGATTCTGAATATGTAATCAGTTTTATCTACTTTAAAAACTGTCTGTATGATGGCTTAAGAAAAAACGCGCACAAAAAGTTTCGGTATTAAAAACTGCAAAAGACTGCTATTAAAAAAAATAAGTAATTTCATTAATATCACAAACAACATAACTAACAAATAATTTTGGCAGCTCGTTTTCCGTTTGTACTAACAAAAACTAGTATTAATCGCATAAATCTTAGGTTACACAATATTCGTGTATTCTACCAAAAAAAAAAAGTATGAAAATAAACCGTATTTAACATTTTTTTAAAAATTAGTTATTTTTCAAAGAACCGAAACGAAAGAAAAAGTCGTTTTCCTGGGAGAAAAAAGAGGTTTTCGGCTGCTTCCTCTTTTAGCCAAAGGGGAAAAGTTCAGGTCGTTCACCGCTAGGTGGCGCAGTGTTCTGCCTCAGAGCTCCGTTTGAGCTCCGTTTGGGAAATTAGACGTTTTCCGTTCCGATTCCCGACCGGTTTTTAATTCATAACTTTTTAATTTTGATCCCACGGTCTCGAAAATGCCCGAAATGACTTTCCCGGATTTTTTCGAATCGAAAGACACCTCTCGCGACTTCCAATTCGCCCGCGTTGCGAACTGTAATCGGCTTCAAGCAGACAGACAGACAGAGGCGCACGGATTTTATTAGTATAGATAATGAATAGGATGATATTAAAGTAATTATTTTTAAAAAAAATATTTCAATTATTTATTTAAAAAATGGAATGTTCTCGAAACGGGAGCAATAGCGGTTAATAAGGATTTTGTTTTTCAAAAATATACTTTTTCGTCCATGCAGTTATAACAATTATTTTTGAATTCTATAGAAATAAAAAAAGACTATATCATTCTGAAACAAACGTTTTATGAAAAATGTAGATACGTTACATCTAAAATCATAATAAACATCTACATTTATGTATGTATAAATGTGTATTTATATACATATCTCTTTTTTGCATCTTTACATTATTTTGTACTCTATTTTATAATACGACTGCATAATATCTATGCAACATTACATTGCACTTTTTACTAGAAAGTCGTGTATGTTTTTTAACATGCTTTTTATCTAAGTTGTTTTCCAGCATTTTCGAGAAAATGGTTCAGAAATCCTTAAAGGCCCTGACTGGGAACTGAATAATTTCTGAATAATTTCTAAATATTTTCTTTTTTACTTTTCTCAATGACGAAACAATTTCACGGAGAAATTCTATCTGTGTAAGTTTTCCATTACGTTTTTTATGGATTCGCCTAGCTACTACAACTCCCATATTTAGTGTGTTGATGAAAAATGGTCACCACCATTTCTTCACTCTAATTTTTTAACGATAAATAGTAAAATAGGTCAAGAAAAACGGACCTTCTCTCTTTTTTTTCTTTACTACACGTCATCATTATATAAGTCATCCGGGAGATGTCACCTACCGGTTCTGAGCAGAAGGACTCTGAGTCATCTGAATCACAAAAAATAAAGCTGGAAGTTATAATTTTTCATTTGTGTACCTTATCACTTGAGCAATCACATAAGAGTCAACGCCCGATCTAAAATTTGCGTGTACATTTTGTGATCTGAAGTCTAACTGAAGATATCTTTCTCTTAAAATCTATAAATGATATGAAAAAACAGAAAAACCTAGAAAAAAATTATTACATTTTTTTTCTAGGTCTTTTTCATCTTTCTTTATTACATTAAGAAATTATGTAATAAAGAAAGAAACAGATTTTAAGAGTAACAATTCCAAGAAACATTTGTTGAGAAAATAAAAAAAGCATTTCCAAAGCTTCTCTACCTCCTGTTTTCGTGCTCTTTGTAAAATTATAATTCGGTGCGTTTCGTCTAGTCTTAAAAATAAACGAAAGCGCCATTGCTCCCGCTATGGGAGCAACTCATTCCTTCATCAAATGTGATCAATATATCTTACTTATTAATTGCAGATTTATGAAGCATTAGACAATAGAAAGTTCTAAACATATTTAAATGAAAAAGATAATTTTTAAGTTATTAAAAAAATATTCTCGCGACAGCGGTCAAAAAGCGAAATCTCGCCTTTTTAAACATCTATTAGAAATTGAAAATACAAATGAAACTTGAAAAAAATACACAGAAGTCATTTCATTTGTTCAAAATACAAATTACGTAAACTATTTGACAATATATAAAATACTTATTTTAGAAAAAAAAATCCCAAAAAAGTTATATATATATATATATATATATATATATATAACTTTTAAAAAAATATATTTCAAATTTCATAACTTATTCTAAAAAATCATTATATTATAAAATAAAACATTGCATATATTTGTAACCACCTTCAAAATCCTGACTGAAATTTATTTGCTCAGAAAGTAACATTTTGGGAAGATTGACTTATTTTCATAGTATTCAGACGTCTTTTTTTTATATATATAAACATGAGTTATTATGTGTAGGTTATTCACCTTTCTTTATATCATTAATATCCTTAAATCGAATGCATTTTTTCTTGTAACAATATTTTGATAACAACGTTAGTTTTAATTTTAACATACTTATCTACTAAAAAAATTATTTTCTGCTCAACTCTCTAAATAAAATATAAATTTGTAATATTATAAAATTAGTTAATGGATCGCAATGTTTATTAAAAATCTATGCCTTATTCTTTATTAATTTAAACCTTTTAAACGATTCTACTATATTTTTGTATTTTCAAGCAACCGAGTTTTCATTTCTCTGTAGTATCCTCGAAAATAATTGAAAAAAAAAAATAATCAGATAGCGCAATCGCAAAACTTTCATTTATCACATACATGTTAATACTTCCAGAAAAATGAAACATAGCAGCGTCACCGGTTAGGTAATTATAGCCCCCTCCCCCCCAAAAAAATCTGCAACAACTTATTTCAATTTCTAACTTAATTTGAAATTTGATTAAAATACGTGTACCAGTATTTGAGATAGAAAGACAACAGAAATCGTAAAAAAACTAGATAGAAGCGCCACTTATTGAGCGATTTACTCCAAAAACAAAATAGTACTAATTTATACAAGGTGCTAACTTAATGTGAAGTTTTATGAAAAATTTGGACATCCGTTCTGAGTGTTTTGTATCAAACATTTCATTTATCGCAGTATTAGTTATTAATCAAACAAAAGTTTCATAGCTTTATACTCATGGCAACAGATCCAAATTGTCACTGGAATGTTTGTTTGACGGTTGTATTTATCTCGATACATTTTCGTTTATAAAAAATGCATTTCATAATTTCTGAAAATATAACTTTCATATAGTTTTAAGTTTTTAAGTATAATATAGAGCTTATAACATTTGCTTTAGAGATTTCTCACAAAAGCTATAAGTAGTAACAGATTATTTATTGTGTGAATAGTCTGAAAGTATGGAATAAAAATGAGTTTTCGTCTTTAAAGTTTTACAGCTTTAAATTAAAAAAGTCCTTCCGTCAGTACCGGGAGGAAGAGGTATCTTTCATATGCCTTATTTATTGATTTATTTAATTATTTTAAATTAAGTTATATTATTCAAACTTACGAAGTTCAAGTAAGTGGAACCCGGTTATATAAGGCTGAATACTTGTTTTTGTCAATAATGAATATTATTGGAAATTTTTAGAAATTAGTCATCTTTTATTCAACCTGGTTTTATTTTAAGCGACTTATAGTGTCGCCAAATTCCACGATATCATGTAGTGTATACCATTTTAAAACAACATTATATATAAAACAAACCAATGAGCTTGGTCGAAATCTTAATTCATGAGTACATGCACGCTCAAATCAAAATTGATTAATATATACGAGTGCTGTCAAGGGCAAATTGATTTTAAAAAGAAATATCACCCACATTAGAAATTCAAACTGCTATATTTCAGGCGTATCTTAAGGTAAATTCAAAGCAAAAAATACTTCGGAATTCATTAATAAGATCAAACACTTTAGAAATAACCCTTTTCCAATTTCTAATTTTTTTTGTTTGTACAACATTATACATTTAAAAGATTTTTGCCTAACTTAAATGGCCGCCATTTTGAAACAATACAGCGGAAGAAAATGGCCAGTGAGCTCGGTCAAGACAATGGTATGTACTATGTACATGCGGAGTTATATGATAATCAGTTTACAGATATGCGTATTATCCAGTGACAAATTTCAGACGGTTTCAAAACGTCAACTACACTGGAAATTGAAAGTGCTATAACTCAACCATTTTTTAAGATATAGATGAAATAAAAAATGCTCTGGAATCTTTGTATCAAGTTCACACACACAAAATTTAAATCTTTTTCAATTTCGTTCTTTTTTTAATTTTAGATTTTTTTTTAAAGAATTTAATATTCTGCCATTTTCAAATAAGATGACTAATGGAACTGGCCAACTAAATAGGTCCAGACATCGGTATGTACTATTTACGCACCAAGTTACATCCAAATCGGTTTATAAATACGCGTTATCACGTGACGAAAAGCAGAACATTTTGCAATGTGAACAACACTAGAAATTAAAAGTGCTATAAATCAGCCCTTTTTTAAGTAATAAAAAAATAATAAAAAATGCTCTCTAATCTTTGTATCAAGGTCAAATGCATAAAAGAAAAATCTTTTTCAATTTCTAACTTTTTGTACCTAATTTTAAATTTAAAATTAAAAAAAAATAAATGGCCTCCATTTTGAAATAATATGGCGGATGGAGCTGGCTAATGAACTCTGTCCAGACCTCATTATGTACTATGTATAAACCAAGTTACATCCTAATCGATTCATAAGTACGCGTGTTATCCCGTGACAAAAATCAGATCGTTACAAAATGTCAGCCACACTAGAAATTCAAAGTTCTAAAATTCAGTCATTTTTTATAATATAGACAAAATAAAAAGTGTTCTGGAATCGTTGTTTAAAGTTCTAACACATAAAAGAAAAATATTTTTCAACTTTTAATTTTTTCGTAATTAATTTTAAATTTTAAATTTTTTAAAAAATCTGAATGGCCGCAACGTTGAAACAAGATGGCGGATGATGCTGGCCAACGAACTCGGTCGAAACATTTGGTTGTACTATGTACATACCAAGTTTCATTCAAATCGGTTCAGAAATACGATAGTTACAGTATGACAAATAACAGATATATATATATGTATATATATATATATATATATATGGAGTGCAAAAATTAAGGACGGAGCAGATAAATTAGCATAATAGCCGATAAGACAACCGAATGAAATGAAAGGCCAATTAGGAGATAAATCTGAAACAAATGCATCAGGATGCTCATATGTGGCATATGGCGTAAAAGGAGGAAGTGTTAAGGGCGATAAAATGCAAAGGAGGTGACCTTCAGAAATTTGGTGAAATCTATTGCACTGTATAAAGTGATTTCAACGACGTTGTTTTACTACTATTGTGTGATATAGACAAGAGGCAATCTAGGAGATGTCATGTGGATGTGTTTACACAAGGTCGAATCATTTGGAAGTTGTAAGAAGGTCGAAGTGAGACGCAAGAGTTCATTATCGCCCATAACATCGTTTTACGAGCCTGAAGTGCATTTCAAATGAGTGGATCAGCTGTCTGAGAATACAGAATTGTTCGCCCACATACAACAAAAAAAAAGTCGACTGATATGTTGTTCCACAGGCGAAAATAAATAAGCGGCAGGCAGCTGTAGAAATCGAAAGGCAGATTGAACACACTACTGGACGTAAGATATCACATTTTGATCATGGCTAAACACTGCACAATGGTGGTGTATATGCATGACGTCCAGTATCATGACGGCGTGTATCATTAACGCCTGCTCATCGGAGACGCCGGTTTCTGTGGTGAGAGAAACGCAAAAAAATGGGCACAAAACGAGTGGGCTCGAGTACTCTTTACGGATTGGAGCCGATTTACTATGACGAGCTATTCACGACGACGTTTAAACATTTGGAAAGAGCAAGAAATACCTAAACCCCACTCCAACATCATCGAAAGGTACAATTTTGGTGGTGCAAGAGTTATTGTTTGGGGTGGTATCATGCTTGGTAACCATACGAACCTCCACTCTTTCAAAGAAGTTCAGTATCTGGTGCCCGCTATTGCTTCCAGATTCTCTTCACTCACGTGCGTCTTTTTAGAGGTATTGTGGGTCCAGACCTCTTATTCACGGACAACAACGCTCTCCGTCATCGTACAGCGGTTATCGAAGAACTCTCGGAGAGTGAAGATATTCAACGCATGGATTGGCATGCAGCATCTCCGGACTTAAATACAATAGAACACATGTGGGACGTTCTCTGGACACGCTTGTCATCACGTGACTACGCACCGGCAACAATTCCGGAGTTGAAATTCGCGTTACAAGAAGAATCACTCTCAATGCTTCAACATCTCCTAGACAACCTCATCCTGAGCATGGACAGACATTGTAAATCCTTCATCGCAGTCCGTGGTGACCATATCCTCTATTAGAGGCTAAATTTTTCTTGCCAGGTGGCTGTAAGAAAGATGCTTCTGTTTTCTCTGAATTTGTGCTCCAAGTGACCTTTACAATAAAGTGCTTATGTATACTTTTGATTCTTTGTTTATATGTTTTTTAACACTTGCCCCGTATTTTCACATGTTGAAGATTTTATGTTATGATTTTGGTCGATGTAGAAACCCTCCGATCCTTAATTTTGCACACCAGTGTATATATATATATATATATATATATATACCGGTTGTCCCAAAAATGACTGATGGATTTTAAAATTCAATAACTTCCAAACGGTGACAGCTATTTAAAATTTTTTTGCAGGAGTGTTATGTATAATGTTAGGAGCTTTTTTACCGTAACTTTTTATTTTAGTTTGCATCTCAAACAATAGGTGGCGCTGACGGCGATTGAAGGCCAGGTCGACGCTTCATTCAGCATTGATCACCTGGCCTTCATCGTCGACAGCGCCACCTATTGTTTGAGATGCGAACTAAAATAAAAAATTACGGTAAAAAAATTCCTGACATTATACATAACACTCCTGCAAAAATTTTTTAAATAGCTGTCACCGTTTGCAAGTTATTGAATTTTAAAATCCATCAGTCATTTTTGGAACACCCGGTATATATATATATATATATATATGTATATATATATATATATGTATGTATATATATATATGTATGTATCAACATTTGAACGGATGGTGTGTTTTGGGTTCTGTGAGTCATGATCGGTAAAAATATACCAAAATTTTCCGGAAGTGCTTTCCTCCGGACGGCTGCAAATGGTAGTTTTTTACTTTTTGTAATGAAAACTTCCTAAAAATGAATAATTTTAGCAAGTAATTTTTAAGCAAATCAAGAAATGAAAACTCATGCGTCAAGGAATTATGAAATAATTTCCAATACATTCACAATAATGTAACAAAACCAAAACGTTCAATAAGTTAAAGTAATATGCATAATTCAACTATAGCTGAAATGCATAATATATTTGAAAACCCAATTTCAGCTGTTCTCATCTACAGTCTAAAAATTAACTAAGTTATTTTATCAATTCAATTTTGATTGCAGTAATATATTTATTTGTACCTATTAACTTTAAGCATTCTAAAGTTTAGCTCAGTAAGGAAATACATATCTCATTTGTTAATACTTCTTCAGTAATTTTCGCTAATAAACAAAATGGAACATGGATTTTTTTGTGCTTCCTTGTATACGAGGAATTTAATTTATATGGGTAGTGGGCAAAAAATATCGTGAAAACAGTAAAAATTTATAAAAATTTGAAAAATAACCGAAATAAAAGCCGGTTTGCAGGTCTTGCATTACTACAACAGGAGAATTGTTTTCAGAACGGGAAAAAAATTTAAAAAGCCGACAGAGGATGCTAGTGCAAGCGACTTTGGTGAAAATATGCAGATGAAACCATTATGAGAATTTTTACACTGAATCTAATGCCAGTTCACCATTATAAACCGTGCATGTGAACAAGGATGTTGAGTGTAAGGAGAGAGTTTTATTGGTATTGTTATTTAAGATGAACTGGGTTTCAGCGACAATTCCCTTGCCCAAATTACGCATTCTGAAGAATGTCATGACTAGTATAGAGTCTTTAGCAGAAAAAAAGCGGCATGAAGTTTGTTTGGATACTTGAGAAAGCAGGAACAGTAGTGGATAGTAAGTTCCCATGTCTTCTTAGGTCTCCAGGCTTTGACACCAGCAGACTTCTAGTTACGGGGATATTTCAATTTTTTGTGTATCATTGCGGTCTACCTTGTCCGTCGAAATTGAAAAATACGATCAACGAACAAGGGTCATGCGTATATTCGGACCTGCACTACTCTGCTATTGCTATATTTATGACTCGCGGACAGTCATGCGGAGCACATGTAACTATGACAAATGATTCGGAAACATCCTGTTCCTTATTTAAGTATCTTTTTCTGTAGTTTTGAATGTAAGTGCAATCTATTATTTCTTTTTTTTTTCTTGTCTGTCATAAAAAAATTCAAGTGAACTACAAACTGTTTTTATTTCGGTTATTTTTATGATTTTTTTGAGTATTTAAAGTTTTTACATACGTTTTGCTCACACAGTACAATACGTATATGCGAAAACAACGACAAAAAAGTTAAAGTTAAAAGAGTAATACCAAAATAAAAACTACCTTCTAGGAATTATTTCTCAATGATAGTAAAGTGATCGATTTAATTTATGTCATGTTAAATCAACGAGAAATTTTTAAATGTCCTATTTGATCAAAATCATCTGTAGTGAGTTTAATGATTTGTAAAATTTTTAATACTATAAAAAATACATTTTCAATACTATATAAATGTAATTCTAAAATACCTAAATGCCAAAACAAAATTTTGAACATATTGTTTACTTTTACTTGCCCATTACATAAATAAAACATTTGTCCTTTCAACTTTTACAGTTAACATATAATGGTGTACAAGAAACTAATGTATATGCATGTAGGTAAATTTAAAGAAAATTCAAACTCGAACGTGAATTTCAAATCATTACTATGTCTTCCACGTTCTTTAAATATATGTTATTTCTCTTAAATCAGATTTCGTTTACTCTGTAACCGCATTTTCTTACAGGGCAAAGTGTTGTTGAAATCCCTAATGAGCTAAGACACAAAGCGTAATAGGAATGTAGATTATTTTTTGTAAAGTAAATATTTTAGATAAAACCTTACGCTGTAATGAATTTGACAAATTATTTAAAACTGTAATCGATGCATTTAAAACTTATATAAAGCTTATATAAAGGAAAAAATAAATATTACGTATTCATTGTCTAGCGTTTACACTTGTATTATATACACTTGTGCATAATTAGAAATTTAAAATTTAAATGAATAAATAATTTTATATACTTGGAAATGCTTGTAACATCTTAAACTTTTGTCTAAAAAAAGTTTGTAGAAAAAAAGTTATCACTTACGAATGTTATTGAATGCAAATTCATGCGATGCATGCAAATAAATTTGAGGTATTTCAATTTAAGTTAAAAGAGATTTAAATTTTAATGCATAACTATTTTGTTTGAAATATATGTCGAAAATAGTACAGATCATTTATAAATTAAATAGTATAAATTGTACAATTATAAGAATTTAGAATAAACTTGAAAAAGATGGTAATAATGGAGCTTTTAGAAAAAACGGTGAACTAGATTTGACAATGTTCACATTAGATACAATAATCTGTAAATAAACGAAAAATAAATTATAAAAACCTTAAAAATGTTTATTCATCAATTATTATTTTCGTCTAATTTTACAAAACGGAAGTACTGGTTTCGTGAAAATTTTGGAATTCCAGTTTCGACGGATTTACATGTTTTACGGGGCAGAGATCTAGAAAACATGTTTGTACAAAATATCTGTCTGTGAGTCTGTGTGTCAGTATGTGACACAAATTTTCGTGGCCTCTCTATCTCAAGAACTAATGCACAGAGTTAATTAAAAATTTGTATTAATTTAATGCTTGATATATATTGATGTTGATTAGTTTTTAGTTTACATAGCTCAACATGTGACACTGGTATGCAGCGTTTTTCATTTTTTCCACAATCGCAGAGATTCAATGCACGAATTTTTATCCATTTACAGATTCAGTTACTCCTTGACAGAAATGGGCGGTTTATTTTTTTTTTGTATAAATCGCTCAACAGGTAATGCTGTTACCCTACATTTTTTAGATTTCCGCAATTGTTATATCTCTTGAACTAATGCACGTATCTTTTTCAGATTCGGACATTCCTTTAGATGATTTGACGTTTTTTGCGTTTTAATGTCAATGGTTTAACAGGTGATGCTGCTCTGATGCATTGAGATTTCCGCAATAACTTTATCTCAAGACTTCAAGCAGGGATTTTCATCTGTCTTAGGATTCAGTCAGACGTTAACACAATTGTTGCTGATTAGGTTTTGGTGTTAATCGTACAATAGATGATATCAGTAATAGATGATGACAATTTTGTAGAATTCACACGAATTCCCCAAAAGTCCTATACATGGAACTAATGCAAGGAAATTCATATCTGTAGAATCCTTGTGATGGGCATAGGTTTCATTTAATTTTGGCAATGTGATAACGAATTTTAACATTAGAATTACCAGGTTTCTTGTATACCTAGAAATACCGGGGTGGGTCACATCTGACCCATGGCTTTTAAAGACGTTATGCTTGTTTTATATGGAAGATAAAGGCACACAATAATTATTGACGATGAATGCAATGATTTTTAATTAATAATTAATACAATCTAGCATTTAGACTATTACATAATATGAAATTTTGAGAATAATTACCACAAAGGATTTTTTTTCTATTTTTAAAAAAAAAATTGCTTTGAGATTTTGATACCTTTTTAATAACTATATACATCTGATTTATGGATTTAAATTGTTTAATAATGTTCCTTCAGATCACTTAGATATTTAAATACAATAAATATATACACATATTCGAGATTTTTTAGTTACAATTTTACTTTTTATACAGTTTACTGTCCAATCAATTCCTACAATATGCCATGGTCTTTTTTTCTTTTTCTTTTTTTCTGTGTATTATGCACAAACAAGTTATAAGCAGTTTCCGCCAACAGTGTTAGTTTATTTGTCTTAGCATTGCTTTATGTGATAACATTTTTGATTTGTTCGAAATTTCAGTGCCGGTGCGTGGAGTTATATCTTAAAGTTCTTTTCCAATCTTGCTTTTATTTATAATTTTAGCAAGAAGACGTTTTACTTACATTAGAATCTGTTGTATCTTTAAAAACTACCGAAACATTTATGACCACTAGATCTTGAATCAGATTTTGCATAATATTGAACATTGCGGCTGTACCGTCCATATAGCTCGATGTTCCAAATCACTTCAAAGAGTGATTTATTTTGTATCTTTCTCACTTTTTAGAATTATTTCGAAAAATGAATTCTTTTATTTTTAATTTTCTGCAAAATATTTACAATTTATTTGTGTCTCTTTATTTTTCCCACAGTATTTTTTTGGTTATTTTTATTCAGCTTGCTACTACATGTATTGTATTTGAACAATGAAATTTTATTGTCATTTTCAAGAAAAATTGTTTTGTCATTTATGTCAAGATTTTCAGCATCATCAGATGACGACAATAGTTACTTCTTCACTAAATTTCTTCCCTAAAGTCATTTAAAGACAATTCACGTTACAATTTAAAAATGTTCTCATTCAAGAAACTTCTGTAGTGATGCCATTATTACAAATGTGTGAAAGTCAAATGCAACAAACAATTTTTTTTTCTCCATGTGGCTTATGAGAGGAAAAGTACTCTTTTTAGTTACTTTCTAAGGTATAACATAAAAAACAACTATTTACATAATTCTTACAACAGTCTGAAATAAAAACTCACACATTTAACTTCCAAATGCATAACAGATATGTGATCAAGACCCCCCTCCCCCCCGTGCCTGTTCCCTCTCTTTTGCGAAAAGTAAGTGTAGAACATATTCTTACACTATTCTTATCTTATTGAAAAACATAGAGTTGAAATCCTTGTTGAAATAAATAAAAAATACAATTATTTTGATCGGGTCAGCGATGACCCAGAATGGTAATTCTTGGTATAAAGTTGTGTATATAAAAAAATTTTCATCCGATTTCAACTAAATTGCGTGCTATGGCATCATACTACGTATTTAGGAAAAGTCGATCGGTTTCAAAGTTTTACTTTGAAAAGCAACAGTAACAGGAGCGAAAGACCACGTCTTGGGTCACACATGACCCGCCTCGGTAATTCTAGTGTTAAAACATTAACATGTATGGCATGGAAGAAAGATTTGAGATTGCCACATGTAATTAATTATAAACATTCTTTGCATTATTCGAAGTAAAAAATTTTCACTAAAAACCATTGAAGAGCCAATATCCATATGCAAATGAGATATGCTTCAGAAGTTTTTGTAGAAGCATCACGTTTTCAAACCAAAAGGTAAATAGAAACGAAAGATAATTAAAAATTAGAAATATAATACATAGTAATGACACCCACTCTGCTATTTTTCTTTTAAACATAAAAGAAACAGATAATTTTATAAAATTCAGTTTAGTTTTCAGTAAAAAGCATCTGGAGAAATTTATAAATTATTTAGACAAACTTTTTTATGGAGCTGTTGGCGAAAATGTCACTTTACAAAAACGTAGGCGTAAATTACACACAAGCGTATGTATTAACCAATTCATTTCCTTTTATAAATATTGTGTAAAAGTGCTTAACAAACAAACAAAAAATAGTAATAGTGTGTTTTTTATATGACTCATTTGATTAACACAAGTGCATTTGAAACGAATTTAAATTGCAAATTACACTACTATTTTTTTGTTTTTGTGGAAAATATTTATAAAGAAATAAAAGTATCATTTTCTTTTTAAACATTTTATTTTTTTCAGTAACTCAAATTAAATTTTTTCCCATTGTTTTTAATTATTTTTAAGAATAAGTTACAACATTTAACGATGTGATACAAAGAAAAATAATTGTAATTATGCAGTTTTCTTAAATTTCTTCTGTTTACATTCTTGCAGTTTTTAATTTATGCATGATGTTATCATCTCTTTCAATATATTTTTAAGTGTAGGTATATATATATATATATATATAAACTACTTTTCAGAGTAATTCACGAATGTTGCTGCAAGCTAATAGAGCAGTAACAAAATTAGTTTACTTCCTTGCGAACGGTTTACTGATTAATATTTAAAAAAAGTTTAACGTAAAAGAAAAGAATTGTCTAAACACGACAATTTACGAAAATTGTATTAAAGTAATTACACATTTCTGACATTTTATTAGATATTTTAAAATGGAAAAATGTTAATTTAACTATAACATTAAATAATGATAGTTCATTGTATAGGACACTATTAACTTTTCCTAACGTTTAATCAATGCCTATGTTTTAATTCTAGATAATTCGCATATGTGTACGCTTTTTTGTAAAAAACATAACACTTACCATACAAAATTTCTGTTTTAATAATTAAATTTGTTAAATGTTATGAAAACTATTCTTTGAGACTAAGTGTAAGAAAAAATTATCTAAGTTTTGAAGGAAATATATTTAAGTAGTTTATTTATTTTTATTGTATGTTTAATATGTAACAACATTAGATTGATTTTGTGATGAGTCGGTCTAATGAAGACATATTCTGAGTAGAATTAAAAGCGCAAAACTTTTATTTACTGTAATTGGGGGAACGGTGAGTGGAGCAAAGTTCGGTATTTTGGACAATTAAACACACTACTATGAGAATAAACTTTAGCTTGTACTCACATTACAACTAAGTCCGGCTCAAATCACTCATTCAGCTCTTCTCTTCAGGTCGCGGACTACTTTTACTAACCTGTAAATAAACAGCCCGTGGCTGCACAAATATCTTTATTTTAAACAACCGAAGTGCAAAATTACTCTGAAATAATTCTTACCGAACTCCTGTACTGAGGCTCTCTATTTTCATCAGTCACACGTCAGCTCTACTACTCGTCGCTGGAGGCTCTTCCCAACTCACCGCATCACACACCCTCCAACTCATAGCTTACAGCTTTTATAAGAAGGGGGGAGGATTGTACTTTGTGCTTATATATAACTAAATAAATAAACAACGTTAAAGAGCACAAATATTATAAAATAAATGATGTTAAAAGCATACAGCTGTTTCAGGACTTTTCAAGTCCTATTATCAGTGCTAAGAATCAGCTTTTATATTTTGCAAACTGAAGACGGAGCTAGATATTTGCATAAGAACTTTAAAAAAAAAACCGCAGTTAACTGCAGATCGATGGAGCCACACATATTAGAACATTGCGATATCACTCAAAACACCAGACTGCCTTCATTTGGGACACTCCCTCGCAAGTTTAACTTAAAACAGCGGTACCAGAAAATAATACTAAGAGGTATTTCCAGTTCACTGGTAAGTTATGTAGTGTAATTATATACTCAAAGGATATTTGCCCGAATTGGGAGATGTGCCCTTAGAGGGGATGGGGGCTTTCTGAAACGACCTATTCCCAAATTACACAAGGACATGCGAGGTTCAAAGAAATCCACCAAAAACTCGAAACGATTTTTGAAAGGCACACTTAACTTAAAACATAAAATTTTCATAATAAGGATGTAATATTTACCTACAATTGTGTATAAATGGTCTGTTTACGTCACATTTCGATTTGTCCTGTTCTGAAATTAGTTTGAAAGGTCTTTTAAACAATCTCTCTGCATTGCAAAGGGTATTAATAGCAGAAAAGAAGAAAAAGTCTTTATATATACATATATAAATACACCTATATGATTTATTTCAATAGAATGAGAAGTATACCATAACATTTTGGTGTATAATGCTTAATATTAAAAATAAGATTAAAATTTCATATTATACGCCGGATATAAAAATGATAGATTCAAAAATAATGAAAAAAAATGAGCATAACAGGAATTCGATATTTACATGCAACGCAGTATAATTTATTTTTAAAAATTATTATTAACTGATGAACTTAGAAATTTTCCCTATCAAAAAACATGACAAGATTTTTATATTCTTCATGCGTTATATCTTTAGAGTCATCATCGAATTCCATTTCAACGACAACATCAGTATCATTCTGAATCAAAAGTAAGTAAATGTATTCCATTCTATCTAAATTTGACGTATATACTACGTCTATTAAATGACTTTTGAGTTTGGTCAATTTTAATTATATTCCATGTTTTTATTTACCAACTATGACACTGTATCTAGACTGACATGACGCATTTCAAATCTTTTTGTAAATGTTTCGTTGCCTCCTAACATCCACTTGTCGGTTGTCGCTTCAAATTTGTTGGAAAGCCAATGACAATACGGATGATATGAGGGTTCCCGTGGCACATCTTAAAGTAATAATTATTTGTTGACTTAAAATTTTGAAAAAAAATATGATTTTTTAACATGTTATTTTTAAAGAAAAGCACGTGTTAACATTTATAATATTTTTTTTAATTAAAAATTAATTTTTTTTTTAAATGAGAGTTGTTAAAAATCGCTATAATTCGAAATAATATTTATAAAATTTATAATTTTTCAAATAAATAAGCAACAATATACAACTTTTAATCTTGATTCAGAATTTTCAAATAATTAATTTAAATAAAAATTAAAAATATTTAATGTAAAATTTGCAAACAAAAAGATTTGAAAAATATATATATATACTATTTCGAATTTGTTCAATCATAAATAAAGTAAAACTATTGAAATAGACATGTCCCAAGTTTGAACTATGCATTATTAACGATTCTTGATTTATAATATTTTTCGTAAGAGAAATGATGAAACAAAACATCATGAATAAAACGCTTTTTCAAAAGAAGTCATTTCCACAACAACTATTGAATGAAAGTTAGATTTTGTAAATAAACCAAAACGAAAAAAATCATATGTCCTGTTCCTATTAAGATAGAAACATCATTTAAACATCATTTAAAAAAGAAAATAAATAAAGAAAATTTTAATGCTTTTTTTTTCTTTTTTGAAAACTTGAAGGTTTTTGTCCCACGCACACCTTTAAGTGATAAGGGCATCGAATATGTACGCTTGTATTTTAGATTTCTTTGTAAAAGAAAGGATTCAAGTTATACGGCGAATTTACTTAAAATATTGCAATATTTTAAGTAAATTCGCACACATATGATTTTTTTCAAATCATATGTGTGCAGTATACACAGAATTTGCAATACGTACTAAAATTAATAACAACATTAACACAAAACAAAACGCTAAAGTAGAGAAATGAAAAAAAAAATAGAAATTGAAAAACATAAGACTAGTATTTAAAAGCATATACATTATAAATATTATTTAATATTTAAAATAATATACTATTATATACTATTAAATATTATTTGCTATTAAAATGCCAATACAAATGTTATTTACTATTTAAATAGTATAATTCAGCCTTAACTAGAAAGTTTCTTACAAAATAATATACATATTTAAATTTATTGCATTGTACACAAAAAGCCAGGTAAATCAATATGAAGAAGTAGGACAAAAACTACTAAAACCTTACTAACATTTGTTGGTTTTCAGCGAGTTGTCAAAATATTTGCCAATTTTCCTTTAGTGCAGCATATGAGAAAATGGGTTTTGTGTCAGATCATAACTAATATTCTGTTCAAAGTAAACCTCTGTTTTAAATTAGATTTGTTAAAATTGTAATTGGTTTTACGTAGCTAGTGAAATTGTAGGGTCCAGTACAAATGTCGGCGTTTTAGCTTATCCCGCTGAGGTATTTCATGATGGTTTGACAATTTCAAAACAGCATTTAGTTATTCTTAGGAGTTTTGAAGTTTACAAATCTTTTGCATTAATAGATGAATTGCGTTTATATAAATTTATTTTCGGTTATTTATTACTTTATCTTTAAAATATTAATTGTAATAATTTTTATAATTTCCTTTTTTTAAGTAAATTTTAAAGTTTTAAATGCAATTTAATTTTTAAAATATCCTTGCCGGCTCGACCTGAGCAAGTTACACAATTTTATTTAAACACTTTTGGAGTTATTTATTTATTTATTTATTTTCTGTAAGAGCTGCTTTATAGAAATAATGTTAAGTCGTTACAAAAAATCTAGCAGTCTTCGTCCTGCTGGGTGGTTTCTCGAAAGGAATCTTAAATCAAATAAAATACATCCAGTAAAAATAAAAAAATAAATAAAAATTTAATATCTAAATAAACATCCATAATTGTTGTCATATTTCTATAATCTTACATTATTCGGCTCAAAGTCGATGTTAATGACATAATAGATAAAATAGCTGTAAATTGACTTAAGTATCTATGTTTAGCTATTTTTTTAGATGTTTATCTTGAATTTCTCGCTTCCAACTAAACCTACTGCTAATATAGCGAAATATCCTAAGCTTGTGACCATTCTATTAAACCCGCTTGTGTGGGAATTTCTAAAATAGATAAAATACATGTTTTATTCGATAAAATACAAGTTTATTTCGATACATTAGGTAAACTGAAATTCGTGTTTCTTTCTAAAATTCTTTCTAAAATATGACGGAATGGCCTTCATTTTCGTACCTCTTAATAAACCTTTTAGACGAGAGGATTTTCTAAAATCACTGGAATGGAATTTTAATATTTTTAATAGGTTTTTCATCTTGAACATCACGCTTCTAGATAAGACTGCCGCTTTGAAAAATACAATTGATAAAATCATCGATTATTTCCAAAAATGTGCAATTACGATGTCCGACAATCGATAATTAAGATAAATGCTTTTACATGCTTATAAAGTATTTTCGTGGTAACTAAAAACAGATTAAAAAAAAGAAAAAGAAAGAAAAAAGAAAGGTTAAAAGCAATAGTCGGAAAGTTACGTGACGGTGTCACCTGGTTGCAAAAAGTTGGAAAGGCGCGAGTAATTGTTAAAAAAAGAGGTATAAAAATTAGAATTTTTCGACAATTAGCAGCAAAATATCCAAAAAATTAAAGGCACATGTGTTGGCAAAAACATGAACTAAATAGATGATAAATGTGATCAATATCTTTATTGATTTTTCTACTTCATTGAGATCAGTTCAATAATTTCCCCATTATTATAAAACTTCCATATCTAATAGGACAGTGTCAACGCACGAGCGGAGAAACATTGGTAGAAAGGGATGTATAAGTTCAACATGTATAAGTTGCTACATGGCTTTCCAAAAATATATAGCTAACTCTCCCTCATATTGACTGGGACAGACCTCCCACACAACAATTTTGTAATGAATATCACATAATTATTTTCAGGCTTATTTAATGCTCAAAAGTCATGCTTAGAATGAAAGCGCAATATTTGTGCACTAATTAAAACCTACTTACTTTAATTTCTATGGCATATTTTATCTGAAAAATCGTTTCAAAATATTGCTAAAAAAACTCACTTTTTACATTGTAAACACTTCACAACTAATTATGTCTATACTTTATTGAATTATACCCATGGAGTGAAGGTTGTTGTTTGATCATTACATTAACTTTAGTTGGCATCTCGTAATACGTATCTGAAACACATTTAACCCATTGCAGCGCAGGATAAATTCATTGCTTAAGTGTTGAAATTAATGACTGACACCGGAAATTGAAAACAAATTCATTTGTAAAAAGAAAACTCAATATTTCACGCATTGAATAAACCTTAATTTTTTTAAACAAAATTCCGGTGCCATGTAGCATTTGGGAATTAAAATAAAGAGGTATATCTATGAAATCACAGCGCCGCAAGAGGTTAAATGTGGAAGTGGACGGTTGGGTCAAGCCTCCCGAATGGACAACCATCCCTAGTCTCCCTTACATATAATATATTTTTAAACTTTCTATCAAACACATTTTACATTAAAAATTACATATAATATTTTAATACAGCTTTTGGTTACTAAAAATTCCCACTATTACATAAAAACGTGAGGGTTCAGAAAGAATCACAAGCGCTGCATGTGCATTTTTATTTTTTATGTGAAATTTAAAACCTAACAATTAATCAAATATATTAATGTAGTAGAAAATTTATTATGCTTATCCACTTAGAAAGGTAATAATTTATTTTAGTAATGTTATAATAAATACATTTTGCTTAAAAGGAGCAACACAGATTTAAATTAAGTTAAAAATATTTGTTTTAGTTATCATTTAGTTGAAAAAAATCAAATTAGCTGTGCCAATTTTAAAAGAAATAAAATGGTTAAGATTTTTTTATTAAATACTAAAAATTAGAAGTTAAACACTAATAAAAAAGAAAAAATCGTTTATTTCATCATATTATTTAATTTTATAAGCCTAAAAAGATTTAACACAAAAAACTGCCGATGATTTTTTTTTTTTTTTTTTTTTTTTTTTTTTTTTTTTGGTAGAAACTTTTTTAATTTAAAAAATAATACGTGCTTAGTCTTTTAATTCACCAGAAACACAACCATCTTTGAAACCTTCTATTGTGTTGTATGATCATTTGCAATACTTTAATTAAGAAAGACAATGTGGAATTAAATTATACTTGGATAACAATAATTCTATTATCTGAAAAGCGGAAATAAAAGGCCTAGACAATTAAGAATTAAATTTAATGTAAAAATATTTAAAAATTTATGGTAATATAAAAGTCTTTATTATCGCTAATTTTTACCCTACATCACACTTAAAATAAAATTTTCTTTTACTTAGTCAAGCTTCTATTAATATGACTTAATTTATAAAACGAATTGTTCAATATTTTTTTTATGTAGTAAAGCTTTTATTTAATATAATTTAAATGAACTGTTAATTATTTTTTTTTCTGAATGATAAATTTAATTAGGAGCTCCGTGTAAAACAATATTTTTATCGAATTTCGAATAAAGTTTTTTGAAATGAAAAAAAAAAATGTATCTATTCGATTAAAATATTAAAATGGAGATTTATTTTTTAATTAGTGCAAACATCGACGCGATATGCAAAAGAAAAGTAAAAAAAACTACTGCAAATTGCACACCACATCACCAAAAATTCAAAATCTATAAATTTCAAAGAAAGTTCATTAAGTTATCAAGGTAGAACCCGTCGAATTTTGACGAAAGAAGATGTTTATGATGTAACTCTTTCATTAATTTAAAATTAACCTTCAAAATTATTTACGAAATCATTCCACTTTATAAATTTTAGTGTAATGTTAAACAAAGGGTAATTTTAACTTAAAAAATGCGACATTTAACCTAAAGTAAACAACGTCCTATTTTTTAAAAAAATTCATCTATAGAAATTAACTGAAATAGGTTGAAACGACACAATCACATGGAACAGGGACCAAATTCTTTGACGTTAGCCACGCATTTTTTCTCCAAATGAAAATGATCTGCTTACACTCAATCAATTTTTTTTTTTCATTTTTTTCTGCAAAAGCATGCGGTTGTGTTAGGGCCTAATGTAGCAGATTTTAGTGTTTCATCTTTGGCGTCACCACCAGTCACCATCCTTCATCTCTATTTTTTCTTTTTACTCTCTTTATTTTATCCCCTTTCCCTTTACTTTTAATACAAATAGAGTACTTTTGTTTCCACAATTAAAAAATGGTTTTAAAAACTGCAAAAATATTAATATCTCCAAAATAAATTGATATACAGTTTTCACACAAATTGAATTTAAGAGTACATTTTTTCTGTGCATGACGGTATAAAAATGGGAAATGTGGTAGAAATTGGAAACGTTTAAAGTTTTAAAATTTTGCAATAGTGAAAAAAAAAAATCATTTTCATTTTAAAGTGTTGCCATTCGCCAAATAACGTATGCATTATGCCTTTGGCCATTACATTATAGCTTGCTTAAAACCGATTAACATGAGGTCTTTGTTTAACTAACAGGAAAGTTCCTTCCATTCTCTATGTAAACACGGTACCATAAAATAACTTGTTTCTACAATTTTAGGCATGTCACGTTGTTCAAAACTAAAAATATATTAATATATTTCCCCCTCCACACACGTACAAATATTTGCCAATATAACAACAGGTTTTTTTGGCCGATTTGGATTGCTAACAAAAATTGTTTCATCGTTAGTCTGATAAAGAGTGTCGTGGAAAAAAATTGTTAGTAAATGTTGAAATTTTTAAATAATTGAGAAATTATAATAAAAATATCCTTTAAATTAAATAGCTTCAGCGATCTTCGTGTTTAACAATATTGTAATATTTATAATATAAATTAACAAGTTAGTAAATTCGATCAAAAGCTAGTACAGGACCAACTCAGGACCATTAATTAAGGTTGCAGAGTTTAGAACCGTGTATTTATTACCAAGAATGTATATTTAGCTTTAAGATTAACCGTAAATATCTACTCAACTAAACATTTTTAATGACATTTTTTATGTAATACCACTGTTATAAGAAAAATTTTAGCTAATTTATTCGAATATTTGAATCATATTCGAAGTGGAATACATTTTCAGAAATTTCAATTTCTGAAATTAAAATCAATAATTGCCAATATTTACTTTGATTTTACACCATATTAACAAAGAAATTAAATGTTAAATCAACAAAAGTTTTATGATAAAATTTATAACTGAATATAATATTCCTTTATGCTACAAATTGTATCTACAGAACTTGATTATTAATTATAACATTAAGAAAACTGTCTCAGTTTTAAGTTTAAAAATAAAAAATAAACAAATCCTCCTTCAAGGAAATAATGAATAATAAAGCGAAAAATATGTGGATAGCTTAAGGAAGGGCATTATAAAGCAATTCCTAATTTAAACAAATAAAATAAGAAAAGGAGTTTTAAACTACATTTTGCTGTTATTGTAGTAAACACCACATTGCCGCAGTGCGCTTCCGTATTATGGTTAAATTTTTTTAATTAAAGATTGTTTATTACAATAACCAAAACTAGCATTACAGTAAGCATTTTCCATTTGATTAAAATTTTTCCCTTTTGCATATTTTACAAAATTGTATTCAAATTGCTTAAATATTGAACACAATTGCACTGTACTTCTTTGTTATTTTATAAATTAAGTATATAGAATTTCTAAAAACTATTTTATATAATTTTTTTTATCACATAATAATTTACTGGATTAACTGAGTTTTGTTGGCTTTAACCCAAACTTCGTGATATCTTTTAATAACGTAATTCAAGGCCTATGTGTTTCTGCATACCCCGTTCGAAATAAAATTAGATCTTGTAAAGTTATGGCATTGATTGATTGTTTAAGTAGTATAGGTTACCAGGAAACGTATTAATATTTTTCAGTGATTTAGAAATCTGCTAATGATAAATGATTTCATCATTTATTACCATGTAAATTTACTAGTTTTAAAAATCACTACTTTATTATTTTATTTAGACATATAAAATGCGAATAGTGTATTACCAGTGCAATAGAAAACATTGCAAAGTTATTATTTTTAAAAAGTATATTATTCAATAATAATTTTATTTAATTTACAAATAAGTGTTTACAGAAATTAATATTTTCAATAAAATATGTTTGGGTGAATAATTTAAACTAATTGTTAAGGCTTGTTCCGTTATATATATATATATATATATATATATACATATATATTACTTTGTAATAATTTTCCAAATAAAATCGCTAAGCCCTTTTAAGACTTATTCCTTTAAATATAATACATACATATTCATATGTATATGCATTATGATAACTTTCCAAATAAAATTTATAAAGTAAATTGTATCCCTTAAAAATGGATATTTCTTTTAAATAAAATATTTAATTTTAAAATCTATAAATGGTTTCCAATAAAATAGACAATTCAATTTTTTATCTATGGTACTGCGAAAACGGTTGATACAAAAATATTTAATTACTATGGTTGATATAAATTTTTTAATTATACACGAAATATATATACATTTCTGTGATAAAAAACACAGTGAAAAGAAACCACCGGTGTTTTTTTTTTTTTTTTTTTTTTTTTTTTTTTTTTTTTTTTTTTTGTAATGGAAAACCGTCATGGAAGTATTAAATTAAAGGAAATGTTGAACTCATAAAGGATATGATATTTATATTTAAAAGGATTATTAATAATAAAAAATTGAAGGCCAAAATAAAAGGCGGCTTTCGAATTTTTAAAAAGCGTCAGTTCATTTAAAAAATTCAAAGTGAAAGCACAAGTAAAAGGATTTTATCTATAAAACGATATTTTTATGACGAAATTAAAATATCATCTTGATCTTCATGAAAATCAAAACTATCTCTTGCTTTTGCGCAGTCCTTTCCACAACAGTTTGCGCAAGCTTGTGAACGTGGAAGTCCACATCGGCAAAACATACACACTGTGTAGTGTTACATGGATCTTCAGTTGTAATTTGGCAAGCACATTTAATCATTTTTAACATGTTGTCTGGTGCTAGATTTAAGTCTGTTAATACCGGTTAAAATTTACTATTAACTAACTGCCAACCCCATAGTTTAGTATCAGGAATTGACATATTCATGTTTCTCCATATAAAACACTACAAAAGCATCGAAGTGGGGGGGTATACCGATGCATTTTGTATTGGAGGCAAACGAGTTATGTCAAATTCTGTTTTAGCTGAAACTATCTGATTTTCATGACGAGGTATGTTTAGGTAACTTATTGCATTTTGCTTTCATAAAGTGACACAAGAACTTTACAGCTATTTTCAATCAATTCTACCGTAGTAACATCTTTGGATGGTCCATAATGTGAAAGCCATTCGCATATCATTTTCGATTGAATGATTTATTAGAAATCAGAATATTTACTTTTCACAAATAATGCACTGGTGGTGTCAGATCCCGTTAATGTGTGAATAAACAGTAAAGTTTTGCAAAGTTTCTCTTCAATAGATCTTTGCATTGTTTGAATGTTTCGAAAAATATACTAGCAGACTGCATGAATATGTTCTTCGAAGATTGATATAGTAGTAGGATTAAAATGACTGTCTAATCACCTACTACAATGATATGTTTTTACTGCGATAACTTTAGAAATACTTTGGGGACATCCTCCTGTATGAATGATGAAATGACTGCTTTCATGAAAATAATTCCTTTAAATTTTAATCAATGCTAGTAAAAAAAAAGTTACACATAGTAGTTTAAGTTACTTTTTAAGGCGGTTCGGGTCAACAAACAACTTCAGATTCAGTTAGATCCTGATGTAAATGTGTATTTTTTAATTTTCGAAATAAGTATCTTAAAAGGTTGAGCAGCTATGCGACATTATTCATGATTAACTTAATAGCTATATCTCAGGAACTAATTCACAGATTTTCATCAAACTTCAAATTCAGTGATTCAATTCAAGAGAAATGAAACATTCCATTTCACTTAGAAAATGGAAAGGAAATGGGATAATTCATTTTCACATAGGGAAGAAGTGACACAGCATTTTTGCAACATTTTTTGTGTTTTCATTTTTTATGTTCGAAAACTATTATTTGGCCTCACTTTTTTTTTTCTTCTCCATGAAAAATCCATGTTGTTGTGCATTTGTTCACCAAGTATATGATATACATTACCTGGCCATTGATGAACGTCCACTTGCTATTTTAAACATTTTGTTAAATATCTAGAAAAATACATGAGGAATTATCCCGAAACTCTTAGTGTATAAATATAATATTACAAGTCATACATTTCCGTGAAGAGATTTTCCCGAAACTCCATAGGGGAAAGACAAAAAAATAAAAAAGAATGAATATATTTTGAATAACCCTGTCAAAACTAATGTAGCAAAAGCGCTCAAACTCTAGATTATGATTAAGTGCTTTATTGTAATAAACTGTGTTCATTTTTGTGCAAATAGCATGCGTACGCGCAGAGAAATTAAGGTTTTTCTAAAAATGGTCCCAAATTTTGCAACTTTTTTTTGCTTATAATTTTCAGAGTTCTTACTATAAAGTAACATTCTTTTCTGAAAATATGACAAATAATATTGCACACAATACCCTGTAATCAGAATTAAAAACAAAATAAAAATTGTTTTTTTTTTAAAAATGAGTAGGTTTAATAAATAATTTTTCACTGCGTATGCGTCAACGATATCAAAATGCCATTTGCATATTTTGTTAGATAAATGTGTAGAGCAACTTTTGTGAAATTCGCATAATCATAACAGGAAAATTCTGAAAATAATCGTCAATTGATTAAGTTGAAAATCCGTTATTCCCCAAATGAAGCAAAAATAAGAGGGGTTGTATCCATATATTCATTGATAAGTGTCAATATAGAATACACAATATGGGACGTGCCACTACATTTGGATAAAATCCCGCATTTTTTTTTTTTTTTTTTTTTTTTTTTTTTTTTTGCTTCATTTGGGGAATAACGGATTTTCAACTTATTCAATTGACGATTCTTTTCAGAATTTTCAAGTTATGATTTTGTGAATTTCACAAAAGTGTCTCTACACATTTAGCTAACATAATATGCGAATGACAGTTTGATATCGTTGACGCATGCGTAGTGAAAATTTATTTAGTAAACCTACTCATTTTACAAACAATTTTTACTATTTTTAATTCTGATTACAGGGTATTGTGTGCAATATTATTTGTCATATTTTCAGAAAAGAATGTTACTTTATATTAAGAACTCTGAAAATTATAAGCAAAAAACTTGGCAAAATTTGGGACCATTTTTATAAATACCTTAATTTTTCAGCGAGTATGCATGCTATTTGCATAAAAATGAACACAGTTTTTTACAATAAGGCCCCTAATCATAATCTAGAATTTGAGTGCTTTTGCTTCATTAGTTTTGACAGGGTTATTCAAAATGTATTTATAGTTTTTTAATTTTTTGACGGTCACCTATGGAGTTTCGGGAAAAAAAAACCTTCATGGAAATTTATGACTTGCACTATTATTTTTAAACACTAAGAATTTCGGAATATTTCCTCATGTATTTTTCTAGATATTTAACAAAATGGCTAAAATCGCAATTGGGCGTTCAACAATGGCCAGGTAGTGTATTTTGTTCTTTTCAACTGTGATGCTTTTTTGAGTATGAGTAATTGAAATATATCAGATTTTGGACCTTTTGAACATTTAACAGATAATGTCTACTAACAGGAGCAGTATCTCGTTAAAGTTGTATATTATTTAGCTTGTACAGGTTACACTTTTATATTCTATAAGAAAATGTTTGGGACACTATGCTTAAATAAGATAATGGGAAAACGGTATGGAAACGGTGTGGAAAACGGTCAAAGACGTCGTTTTGATTATATTTTGGGGCAACATAACAATGTAAATTAACAATGCCCCATGGAAACAAATTAACTTTACTAAGCAAGCTGTGTTATACTAACAGTTTATGACAAAAGAATTTTCGGGTGTTTTTGCTTTCCAGAGATATAGCATTCCAAACTTACTGGCATTATACTATTCATGAAAAATGGCATTCATAACCTTGAACTTTGACATTTTTTTATCGGTAAAGGGAACATTTTTTCACGACGTCAAAAATGTAGATTATTTATTAAATATCACCTTATTTCACATAAAAAATACAAACCAGTTAAAAAAATACTACTATCAAAATATCTTTTTTATGTCAGAATTTCAAAATAATGGCTCTTAAATATTATTAAAACCAACCAAAATTCCTCTATTTTCATTTTAAATCCAGTTATAATATAGCAACATGTACAATTTAAAGTATAAATATATATACATACTAGAGGGGCCCCGCCCCCCTGCTCGCTATGCTCGCCAACCCCCCGCGTAATCGCTTCGCGATTCCAAATTATTGGCTACTCCTGCTTGCTGCGCTCGCCAATACCCCATGGTATGAATAAGCAGTTGCAGACCTTTCAAATGACGTGTCAAACGACTGGTGTTGTAAAGAAATTAAAAATGTGCACCCCTGGGGGGCAGAGTGGGAGGCGACACAAAAGACATCCATAACATGAATAAGCAGCTGTAGACCTCTCAAATGATGTGTCACACGACTGGTGTTGTAAAGAAATTAAAAATGTGCCCCCCTGGGGGGCAGAGTGGGGGTGACACACAAGACATCCATAAATTAAATAAACAGTTGCAGACCTTTCAAATGATGTGTCACACAATTTGTGTTGTAAAGAAATTACAAAATGCGCCCCCTTTGAGGGCAGAGGGGGGGGGGTTACACACAAGATATCCATAATATGAAAAAGCAGTTGCAGACCTCTCAAATGATGTGTCACACAATTGGTGTTGTAAAGAAATTAAAAATGTGCCACCCCGGGGGGCAGAGTGGGGGATGACACACAACAAAGCAGTTGCAGACCTTTCAAATGATGTGTCACACAACTGGTGTTGTAAAGAAATTAAAAATGTGAGCCCCCCCACCTGGGGAGAGCAGAGTGTGGGGGTGACACACAAGACATCCATAATATGAATAAGCAGTTGCAGACCTTTCAAATCTTGTGTAACACGACTGGTGTTGTAAAGAAATTAAAAATGTGTCCCCCCTGGGGAGCAGAATGGGGGATAACACACAAGACATCCATTATATGAATAAGCAGTTGCAAACCTCTCAAATGATGTATCAAACGACTGGTGTTGTAAAGAAATAAAAAATTTGGCGAAATATTACAGTTATCGCCAAGTTGGCATTACTTTTGAGAACTAATTTTGGTCGCCAAATTTGGCGATATATCGACAAGTTGGCGACAAACTTGGCGATTGTAGGCGATGGTAACCTTTCCTCTCTTTATGGTAACCCATACGGCGATGCATAGACGGAGTCCTTTCCTGATTGGTCTATTCGACTCATGGAAGGAGTGGACAACCCGGATTCGTTAGTTCCGGAAATCTTCCACATCAGCATCATTCCAGGAGTCATTCCTTTTAAGGCTAGTTTTTTTTTACTATAGAAGGATATTGAAATCTGTGACAATGGCTTAGGGGAATGACTTAGGGGGATGCCTTAGTCATGCAATGACTGTGCTTGATTTGATTTTAAATGTCGTTAAAATTATTCTTAAATATGAAGCACTGCTAAAATCCCCAAAGAGACAATTTTTTAATTTGATAATCACATAAAGTCACATAAAGGACCCAAGAAAAATAAATTTTATAGAAATTGCACCATTTATGATAATATATTTTTGTTTGTTAATTCGTTATTTTTCAAAAAAAATTACGATTTCAAAATTTCAAATTTTTTTAGACAAACTCAAAATGACATAAGCATAACCATATATTTTTTTTCATAAGATCCGTAGCCTATTTATTATGCATGAATTATTTGAGGATAACTTGTCGAATAGATATTGAAATATAAATTATATTTATGCGATGCTACATTTTTAAAACCGAGCAGTAAAGAATGCCAAGTGAAGTCAGATTTTCAAATTTATGATAATTTTTTTTTTTCTCAGAAACCATTTTACCAACGAGTAAAAAATTACTGATAATCACACTTAATAGTAAGAACAAACCATTTAAGTTTCATTTACATTTATGATTGTGATTTACATATAGATACTTTACTGCCTGATTTGATGTGTAATGATCCATAAAGATATAATTGTTTATTTAAATGCAAACAAAAATCGAAATTCTACAAATAATATTTAGTTATAACCATTTTAAAATATTCTCTTAAAAAAAATTAAATTCTTTAATAAAATTATGTGTAGTTTTGTCATGTGATTTTGTTTAGATAAGGTTAACCATCTTAAAAAAAATCAAAATTTTTACTTGGTAAATAAAAATAATTTAAAAATGTGTCCTAGACCCCCTAAACTTACGTTTCTAATTAAATTAACTTTTATATATTTGATGTGAAATTAAACTTTTAGATGCTTTAAAATAATTTCAAACTGCTTGAAGGTTTTAAGCACTAATAAAAAATAATAATTAAAAAAAAAATCTTCGAAAGATCTTCCACGATTTACCTCGTTGTGACGAATAGTCTTGTGTTTCCTTAATTAGTTTTATGCATTTATGCTTTTAAAAAGAAGATTGTTTATTTATTTATCGCCTCAGTGAAATACAAACTTTATTAAACACTTGCCTCGGGTTCCTAATATACCATGAAATTACCTATCTGTTTGGTATTTATCAGAGTATAATATTTTAAAAAAAAAAACTTGATAAAAAGGTATGTTTATTTGAAATTCGGGAGAGTAAATTAGGAGATATGATTTTATTAAAATCTACGAAGCGAAAAAACAACTTATGGGTTAAAATGAATAAAGGTGTATTTGGTGAGAGTTTACGTCAAACAAAATTCTGTTTGAATAAAACACAATTTAATGTTTCGTTGGTTATTGTTACTTAGGTGAAGTGAAGTATTTTACACCATTTATCATGTGTTAAAAAAATTCTAAACATGTATTGCGATTTTCTTTTATATTGTATTGTACTAAAAATAAAATTGTATGAAAATTCTCTGTGATATTTTTGATACGTGTAACTTTTTCATTCGATTTAGGGACTATCGTATTGCACATGTAATAAAACTATCTTATAATTTGGCTTATTTTTTTTTCAGATATTTTTTTCTTTACTGGTTCTTTACTAGAACAAACCAGTCAAAATCGCAAAACTGGAGAAAACAGCTTTATTTTATTTAGTTTATTCGTTTAGAAAATATTTGAAATTTGATTTTTATTTATAATATTTATCTTTAATTTTCCTAAAAAATCTTTAATGTTCCAGTTTTCCAACGTTAAATTTTATTTCACTGCTAACTATTTTTCAACTATTTTTTTTTTTTTTTACATTGCACACCGAAGTCCTACCATCCCCCTCCCTACTAACTTCAGAACAGCAACGCATATAATAATAAAAAATAGTAAATTGCTATACGATTTGAGTAAATGTGTCAGCTGCCCTGTTAAAAAAATTAATACTGCATGTATGAAGCAAGAAAAATCTGCATGCTTACTACAATTGTATCTATACACTGTAAATAAATAACTAAATAAATAAGTCTACTAACCTAGTTCTACCATTAAAATCTTTTTTATGTGTTTTCCAATAAGATATGAATTCGCAGACCGATTGCGTTTTTATATGTGAATTGAGATGAAAATAACTCTAGATTTTTACTCGTAAACTTGAGGATCTGATTGCCTATGCAGCTAGCTTCCGGATTATAATAAAAGGTGCTACATTATGTAAGTTTCTGGACTCTTTTCCTACATATTGAAATATCCAGTTATTTAAAACCTACTCCAAAATCGTGTCTTTCTGAAAAATATTTTTAAATAAAATTTAGTAATTTAACAAATCAGTAATTTAAGATAAACATACTACACTTCTAAAGCTATTTATTACTAAATCAATTACGATTGAATAATGAGAGATATAATTTTGATTTTTTACCTCTTATAATAAATCATATAATAATAAATCTTTCTCTAATTTTTCATAAGGATTTAATACATTCCTTTGGAAACTTACTGATAGCATTTTAAGTAATCAGTTTCTTTTCTAATTTTTTTTTATTTTGTATGAATTTGCTTAAGAAAAAGAATTTTGTAACGAATATTCTAAAAACAGTTTTATTAATAAGATTATTAGCAAAAAATATGACAAAGATTATATTGTCTAAGAAATATTTAAATTATACAGCTTATTTTGCATTAATTATTTTCTTTACAGTATGAGAAATGACTTAATCAATAAATGGGATGTATTTGCAGATCTTGGTTAATTTTATATATTTTTTAAAAAAATTTTAATATAATAAATATTTTTTATTGAATTACAAATTGAAACTAATTAATATAAGAAATATTAATTAGGAATAAATTTCATCATAAATTTCCTTGTTATGTTCTTTTGTTAGATTCATTCATTTCGTAATGAATGTAAGGAGAAAAACAATGTTTTATAGTATGTGTGTACAATATTTTTTGGTATTCTATTAAAATTCTTTTGAAATATACAGAGTGTTCTTACAACACTACCTTAACTATGCAGACATGTAGTCGGGCTCCGAATGTTTAAAAACTAACAAAGAACTATATTTTTACCATTATAAGATTTTAGGGGGAAAAAAACTAATATTAACAAATCGAGTGCTACGTCACTCGCCAGTAACTGATACTGATGTTTAGGTTTAGGCAGCGTACCCGTGACTGACAATCTAAAACATGATTTAAAACTAAAAAAAAATTATTGTAAGTAATTACTGAAGATTTACTTAACTTTAATTTCTTAAAGGAATATACTTTGTTAATAATTACTTAAAGCAACATTTTTCTTTAGTTTTATATCCTATTTCGCACTGTCAGTCACTGGTGACTGACACGGTTTGAATGAAAAGATCATAGCCAGTCATCGTGCACTCAACATGTTAAACATAATATTTATTGAATATAGGGATGTATAATATATCATATTGTTTGTCATATCTTATGTTTCCATTTGTAATGTACACTTGTCACCACCACTCAAAAACTCTTCCACATTTATGGAATATTCAGTTCTCTGATGTAGTATGTAATGTGGCGATTGTCTGTTTTCTCGAAGTGTAAATTAAATGTTTATTACGATTTGGTGCTACAATCTGATTGAAAAGTGTGATAATTATTCATTGGTTAGTTACAAAACAAAAACAAAAACATTTCATGATTTTATACCATTATCACTATTTCAGAATTTTGAGAGTGAATCGTCGCTTTAGGCAATCTATGTTATCATAAGAAAAAATCCTCTCTCTGTGGCTATCTTTCTTTCTCTCTCTCGCTCTATATAGTTCATTTACTATCTTTTAATTCATTCATTTATCTTTTGATATCTTACAGGTAACATTTTAGTTTATTTTAGTTTGCTATGATATATTTAGTAAGAGCTAAATTTTGTCATTTGAGAAAAAAAATAGATAAAACAAATATATCTTCACCATTTATTAAACCTGCAAGCTCCTCGGACGGTTCTGTAGGTTATTCATAGTTTCCTATTATACATTTTTAGTTTTCACTCTGTGTTAAATTTTTAATAGAATTTTATGTGTCAAGTTAATAGAATTTTATGTGTTAAAATTCTATTAACTTGTTTATGCATTCGCGATTTCATTTTTGTTATATATATATATTAGGGTGTATCGATTTTTAACTTTTCTTTTGTCTCCAAATTCCAAGTTGATAAAAAGTTCCTACTAGACGCCACAACACAAAAAAATTTGGATTTAAAAAAAAAAATGTTTAGATGTTTAGAAATGTTTAGAATGTCCCCCGCACAAGGCCAAAAATTTAGAAATTTTACTTAAAATATAAATTTCTACAAAATTTCTAAAAAAACCTAAAACACTTTTTTTTAATTGCAAGTTAAAATTCCACTAAGAATAGGCATGAAAAACGATGGAAAATGTATTTCAAAAACTTCGAATAACATAATTTGGACGAAACTTTCGTAATTTTTAGTGTAAATGAACCATTTTTTTTCGTTAAAAACACTAGACTTCAGTGTATTTTTGTTACAGGACGCATAAAATGACATGCATAATATACATACTACATAAATAATTTATAAAGGTTGTATACCTTTAAAAAATAGTTTAACGATATAAATTGTTTGATAAAGGTGTTAACCCGTCAGTAGTCGCGTGTCGGTCTTTTTGACGCCCATATAACTTATCTTCTCCTAACTTGTATCACATTACAAATACAACGGAGATCTACCATGTAGCTGAATTTGAAGTTTTCTCGACCACCTTAGTGAAGTAACAGGACACCTCGGATTTTCTATCAGGTACTTTTTTAGAAACAAAGTTGAAATTGGCGAAAAAGTCTACGTAAGAATCAATAGTGTCAGTTGATTATTACTTTTTCCAATTATTCCACATCTCATGAATAAAATGCATAATTTAAGAAAACTGTAAATTTATATCTTCATTGAAATGTTATTTTCATATATTAGGTGAAAAATATTTCTTATTTCACATATTTGGTATAAAGGGGGCCAGCGGCGAAAAGACCGAGCGCGACTAATGACGTTGTGAAAAAAGTCGCGACTACTCGCGGGTTAAAATAAACTCTATCATTACTTGTGATTAGTATTGTTTATTATAAATATATAAAATATTATAATGCGGAATAAAATGTAGTATATAAGTACAAAATATTGCTGATGTATTTCGTCGCGATGCAATATCGCGAAAAAAAATTTAGAGATGGGTTGCGGACGAATAAAGTTTGCGAACCACTGGTTTAGGACTTATTCATTTAAATTCTGCATGGAGTTAAAAAAAAATGTTGTCTTAATCACTTAAGGAATCGCTTTTGCTTAATCATTATTAATAATAATTTAAATTTATACATTTTTTCGTCTTCTATATACACAGTAACCAAAAAAGTACATTAACACATGAGCTCCAAGTGACACCTCAAAACTCAGTAAAGAGATGAAATTTTGAGTTCATTACCCAAATAATGCTAGTTAAATTTTAAGTAACATCGTCTGAAATTAGTTTTTTAAATACTTAAAAATTACCACAAACTGCCTGATATATTTACGCGTTTAGTAAAAATAAATAAATAAATATTTTTTGTTACGATTTGCCTCTTGTGATGTGTAGTCTTACGTTTCCTTAATTAAATTTACGCATTTATGCTTTTAAAAAAAGAATGTTTATTTATTTATCGCCTCAGTGAAGTGCAAACTTCATTAAACACTTTCCTCCGGTTTCTAATATACCATGAAATTACCTACTTTTTTAGTTTTTCTCGAAATATCATATTATATATATATGTATATAAGTA
The DNA here is from genome assembly GCA_964019185.1 of Maratus speculifer. NCBI lineage: Eukaryota > Metazoa > Arthropoda > Arachnida > Araneae > Salticidae > Maratus > Maratus speculifer. The sequence continues at coordinate 364,674,699 of OZ025294.1, forward strand.
CTTGATGAAAAGGTTTATTTGTTCGAAAATTCATGATTAAGAAAATGCATTTCTTGAATTGTATAAATGTGTTGAAGCAGAAATAAAAGATTTTAAAAGTTTAGAGGTAGATTTTGAATCAAACCAAGAGTATACGGAGAAGTTTATTTCGATAAAGTCTAAATTAAATAGCAAAATGAATAATTTACAGAAAGGGGAAAGCAGTTTCGTTTCAAATTTGGCTGATGCCTCTAATAATATGAGCACCAATTTGCTTCTAATGGATGAGCATAGCATTCGTGTTTACCTGCCTAAGCTGAACATTGAGAAATTCTATGGTAATTTAGAAAACTGGCAGAAGTCAGTTTAAATCAGCTGTACATGACCTACTTTTTTAGTTTTTCTCGAAATTTCATGTTAAACAGCTCATATTCAAAATATTAGAATAATTGAGAAAAAGTAATAAAAAAAAATTATTTGTCATTTATTTATTTTTTATACTAAGTAAATGCAATTAAATTTCTTATAAATAAATCTGGAATGTTTAGATAAGATTTTAACATTTATAAAATATAAAATACAGCACAATAAATAAGGTATACAGCTTCCTTAAACACACCTGAATATTACAATAAAATTTAGATTGGTTCAAAATATTAGAATATTTTATTTTACGCAACAATATTACCTTATGAATATGAAGTAAATGGTAGTTAATATTTTGTAGCATCCCCTTTAGCTTTCATAACAGCGTACAATCGATCTTGCATACTATATACAAGGTGTTTACAAACATTTCTATCAATATTAGCCCAAATAGACTTTATACGTGCCACTAACTCAGTTTTACTTGAAGGAGGATTTTCTTGAAGTTTTTTCTTCATTATACACCATAAGTTTTTGATGGGATTAAAATCTGGTGAATTTGGTGGCCAAGGAAGTACCTTAATGTTGCGTTGGCGGAACCAATTCTTAGGTGAAACCGAGGTATGCGGGGACGCTAAATCTTGTTGAAAGATGAAATCATCTTCAAATAAATCTTCTGATGATGGAATCATGTAATATTCTAAAATTTCTTGATATATCAGACAGTTAACCTTTTCATAGACGATGCATAACTTTCCAGGTCCTTCTGCACTCATACAACCCCAAACTATGACACTAGCAGCAAATTTTACGGAACGTTTAAGGCATTCTTTATCAAATGCTTCTTGCTTCATTCTCCAAACTCGAATACCTTGATTACCATATGAAACACAAAACATACTTTCATCACTAAATAATATATTTTTCCAATCTTCATTGCTCCATAAACGTCTTGATTTACACCAATTCAATCTTATACGCTTTTGTCTTGCAGTCATGAGAGGTTTTGTTTTCGGTACACGAGATTCAAATTTAAATTTATGGAGACGTCTTAATGTTGTCGATGTAGAAACTTCAACTCCTTCTTCTTTCCAATTTCGGTGCAAGAATCGCACACTTTTAAAACGGTTTTTCTTAACTATACGCTTCAGTTTCCTGTCATCTCTAGCAGATGTTTTTAGTTTTCGGCCACCATTTTGGCGATTATTTTGAAATTTTCCAATTTTTGAATATTGTGTTAGTATTTTACTAACGCTCGATTGCGAACAATGTAAATAATTCGCTATAAAACATTGATTTTTACCGTGCCGATACAAATCAACAATACGAAGTTTAGTAGATTCAGGAATATCACTCACACGGCCCATTTTAAGACGAAAAAGAAACAAACTGCAAAAAAGAATACTGATTTTAAATAAAATAGTCTGAATTTAATCAATGATGCCACCAGTTAAGAATTGGTAATAATTAAAGGAGAATTAATGTGAAATATTCTAAAATTTGAACCACTTGAATAAATATTCTAATATTTTGACTTTTCAAAATAATTTTTTTGCAATTAAACTTTTCAAAAATGATATTAAATTTAAGATAACAAGTAAGTTTAATCAACAATAAGTTCTTAATAAAAATATCGTTTGCAAATTTTCATTAAAAGACATTAAATTAACAAACGATATTTTCAATTTCTAAAAAAAAAGGTAATTATTCTAATATTTTGAATATGAGCTGTATATATATATATATATAAGTACTTGATGAAAAGGTTTGTTTGTTGAAATTCGTGAGGGTAAATTATGAGATATGATTTTTTTAAAATTTACGAAGCGAAAAAAGAACTTATGGGTTAAAATGAATAAAGGTGTATTTGATGAGAGTTTACGTAATGCAAAATTCTGATTGAATAAAACAAAATTTAATGTTTCGTTGGTTATTGTTCCTTAGGTGAAGTGAAGTATTTTACACTGTCTATCATGTGTTCAAAAATCTTATTCTAAATAAATATTGCGATTTTCTTTTATATTGCATTGTACTAAAAAAAAAAAATATGTGAAAACTCTGTGTGATATTTTCAATGTATACAATTTTCACATTCGATTTGGACTATTGTATTGTATATAATAAAACTATCATATAATTTACTTTGTTTTTAATTTCCAAATTATTTTTTATTTTCAAATATTTTTTTTTCTTTACTTATTCTTTACTAGAACAAAATAGTCAAAATATGAAAGCAAAACTGGAGAAAACAGCTTTATTTTATTTATTTTATTTGTTTAGAAAATATTTGAGATTTGATTTTTATTTATAATATTTATCTTTAATTTTCCTAAAACATATTTAATTTTCCAATTTTCCAATTTTTGTTTCACTGATAACTATTTTTCAACATTTTTTTTACGTTGCACACCGAAGTTTTACTATATCCCTTTCAGAACAGCAAAACATACAATAATAAAATAAATTTAGTAAATTGCTATGTTATTGGAGTAAAAGTGTCAGCTAACCTGTTAAAAACAATTATTACTACATGCATGGAGCATGAAAAATCTGCATGCTTACTACAATTTTATCTATACACTGTAAATAAATAAATAAATAAGTCTACTAACCTAGTTATACCATTAAAATAATATTTTTAGGTGTTTTCCAACAAGATAAAACTTCGCAGACCGATTGTGTTTTAATATGCGAATTGAGATTAAAGAATTCTAGATTTTCATCCGTGAACTCGATGAGGTGACTGCTTATGCAGCCTCCTCCCGGTCTATAACGAAAGGTGCTACATTGTGTAAGTTTCCGGACTCTTTTACTACATATTGAAATATGCAGTTATTTAAAAACTACTACAAAATCGTTTAATTCTCAAAAATATTTTTTCAATTATATCATTATTAGCTCAAATATTACTGAATCTATCTGTATTGGATACCTTGAATATATTGAATTTAATTTATTAATTTAACAAATCAGTAATTTAAGATAAACGTACTCGACTTCTAAAGGTATTTATTACCAAATCAATTATAAAGGAACAAAGAGAGATGTAATTATGATTTTTTACCTTTTATAATAAATCATATAATAATAAATCCTTCGCTAATTTTTCATAGAAATTTAATACATTCCTTTTGAAACTAACTTATAGCTTTTAAGGGGACTCGGCACCTCAAACTAAAAAAAATTTGCTATCCACTTTAAGCAAATAATTTTTGCTTATTATGAAATGTATACTAAATACAAATACTTTAATGTAGAAAAACAGAAAAAAACAACATAAATTTTTTTTTAATTTAAAAAAAAGTTAAAATTTTTCAACTAATTTTAAAATGCTACTACTATTTTAATTTTCAAGATTTTGACTTGGCTTTTTTATATCATATCAATAGTAATATAGTAAATAAGTGTAAGGATTGAATTTTGTTTAAACTTATAAGTTTCTGAAAAAAAAATTAAAACCAAAATCTTACATGAAAACGTGGAAAAAAACATGATTTATCACATATATGATTTTTTTTATAAAAATGTATTTAACATACTGCAAATCCGATCCTTACATCTCTTACATATGATATAATGTTCACTTAAAAAAAAATCAAACAATTTCATGCACATTTGACAAAGCCTTAGCAATTTGAAGATATTAAAAATACGAAAAAACACGAACTGAGATAATTAACTTTAAAGATTTCATTAGCTTGTAACTTTTTTAAATATGATCAAAACTCTTCCATATTTTTTATGAATGCTTACTTATTCATATAATATAAAATAAAACTATTTAGTAGCATAAATATGACTATTTATGTATGAATAAACCACTAATTAATAAGTGCAATAAAATATTAAATTTCTGAAAAACTGAAAATTTTGAAATTGTTGTAAAAATACAATGTAATAAATATATTAGTTTAGTAAAAAAACTCTTTCTTAAGTAGAATGCAGTCTAAATAATATCAATATAATTCATAAATCACATGAAAAAGGTTTTAAACAGATAATTACCTAAATAACGATAAAACTTTTCGAAAAAAAAATAAATATATATACACATATATCTAAAATATTAGAAACATCCTGAACCACACTGAGAAAAAAAATATGCCGCGTTCAACTAGAACGAATAGTTAGTCACTTTCTAAATACCTAAACTAGAAATATAGATGTCCAAACTATGCGAGTAGGGTAAACAACTAAGCTGATTAGGCGAAATGACTTGACATTTCTAGTTCCTTCTTTTCTAGGAGACGAAACGACATTGAACCGTTTCAGTACCGAGAATTTATCGCTTGATTTTAGGAATGATTTTTTAAGCTATAATTACAGTTACTAAATCAAATCTCTCGAGTTCGCATCTATTTGAAGAAATTTTTAGATGAATTTGACAACAAAAGTATCGGAAAACGAACTTGAATTCTAGTAAGAGACTCTAGAACTGTCTAAGAAATGGAACTAAAATTTATAAGGATGACATGGAACTATTTTTTCTAGAACCATTACTTAGATTCTATATGCCAGAACCGTATTTTTTTCTCAGTGCATATGTAAGACCTTCTTTTTTCTTTGTTATCATATTTCTTTTAAATATAGCTTTTTTTATTGATTGTCTCATAAGTTACTACTTAATATTGTTTCTTCTGAGTCTAAACTTATTTTTTCTCATTTCAAGTACTTTACCCAAACGTTGCGTAACACTTCCACGATAAATGCCCAATGATTTCTGAATATTTGCAATCGTGTAGCATAAACCTTTGTTATATTCACAAACTGCCTCCATAACAGAACGCTGGACTCTTTTTTTGTAGACAAAAACATCTTTAGGGCATTTAGACCATAACATGTTATGTAAACTCTCATTGGCATTTTGAGTTTTACATTGGGTGCATCTTTCGAGAAGTTCTTTTGATGCTAACCTTTGGTATACTGGCATAATATGTGTCAAATATTTTTCATCAACTGGTGTGTTAATATTTAATTTGTGAGATCCTGGTATCTCACCTTTAGCTTTCGCTGCTTGGTAGAAACACCATGAATTCTCACCAGGTGTACATTCTGAATGCAGGGGTTTTTTGTCGGTGGAAATACTATGATAAAGAGTAGCATAAATATCATTTTTCATAGCATTCGCACTACCCTTATTCCTTAAAATTGCCCTCTGGTAGTATACAGTGAGTTTTTTTATGGTACTTTCTTTCAAGCTACCATAACCTTTTTCCACCTAAGGTAACACCACGAGCTTTCCATTCATTCACTGCATTTCTTAATCCTGTGCCTAATCTTTTGCTCACATGGTTCACACACTCTTCTTTTTTTAATATGACATCTTTTCCGTATATCTGCTTTTCAGATAAATAATTAAAAGTTTTGGCATCCCCATCAGACAGCAAAGTTGTGTATCGAAATCCATAGCTCACTGATCGCTTCCACAATGTCAATGCTGCTTCCATTTCCATCGAAGCTGAAGATCCAGTGTGATTTAATTCACAAGCAGATTTATGGCCTTTGTGCCAAATCTCAAACTCAGCAGTTTGCTCTCCAAGTTCTTTCTTGTGTTATTACAAACTCGGCATACTTTACTCATAACCTCAAAGTCTATAACATATCCTGTTAAAACATCAATCACACAACTTACTCCTAATAAAGATGTATGCCCTCGAGTAAGCCATGTGCCATCAAAAGAAACAGCTATGCCACAGATTTCACTTTTTGTTGAAAATATGGATATATTTTTATATTTTATCTCCTTGTGTACATCCGCTAACATATTTCTTGTGGCAACTAATTGTGCATCATATAACTTCTGTATACATCTTGAATATGTTGAAGAAGAAAATGGATCCATATTCATTATTAAACAAAATTTTTCGATAGCAGAATATCCCTTAACAATATGAGAAATGGCTTGAGTAATTCGAAGATTTATGTCAGCATGATTGCTCGATGAACTTACAGAAGTACTAACGGAAGAATTTTCTGCATTGCAGATACTACAAAATAGTTTTAAATTCGTTGAAAAACCATCTTTACCACAAGAATTCAAAACCAAACTTTGATTTTCACACGTAGAACATTTTACTGTTGCAAATAATTTTTGCAATTGTTCAAAGTCAACAAAAATATATTTAGTTTTGAGATCACTTTCATAATTTTTTATACACGAAAGATTGTTTATTCTGGGTGAATTACTTGAAACGTTAGTAATATTAGAAGTAATAGAGTTCATACTTCGATTTTCACACCATCGTTTTTTATTCATAGAATCTGCTTTCAATGACTTTCTATTTCTTCGTGGCATATTTTACAAAAAGAATTATCAGAAATACTCTTCAAACCTGTATTTATTGATTTAAATATCTTTTAGTCTTGGATAATAACGTTTTTTCTGACAAAATTTGACAGAAAAGGAACAATCAAACGGCTAATAACTAATCAAAACAAACAACTGTTATCGGTTACAGTTATTCAAACAGTAAGCACATATTCATCTTTTCATTATCTCATCACTTTTTAAAACCTTGAGTTGAAACAAGAGGCAATGCAAGCTGAAATCAGCTGTGAGTGAAAATGTAAACACTGAAGCGGGTGTGGCGTTAGGAGGGCACGTGTAAGACAGATATTTGATAAAACAGCCGTAGGGGGCGTTCTAATAGGAATATAGCTCTGAAATTTTCTCAGAATGTACTTTAAGGTATGGAGATAGTTTTATTATAAATATCTCAAAATAGGTATTTTCGTCAAAATTCGATGTTTTTGAGGTGCTGAGACCTCTTAAGAAATCATTTTTTTCTTCATTACATTTTCTTCATTCTTTGATTCTTCATTTTTTTTACTTTGTTTGAAACTGCTTAAGAAAAAGAATTTTGTAATGAATATTCTAAAAATAGTTTTATTAATTAGATTTATTAGCAAAAAAATATGACAATGATTAATATGTCTAAGAAATATTTTAATTATGCAGATTATTTTGCATTAACCGTTTTCATTACAACATGCAAAAATGTATTATTTAGAAAACGGGATGGCTAAGTAAGTTTTGATTAATTTTGTATTTGTTTTTGTATAATTTAAAAAATATATATTTTTATTATTTTTGAATCACAAATTGAGATTAATTAATAGAAGAAATATTTATTGGGAATAAATTTACTCGTAAGTTTCTTTGATATGTCCTTTTGTTAGATTCGTTCATTTCGTATTTAATGTAATGAGAAAAAGAAATGTGTTAGATTAAATGGGTATAAATTTTTTCGTATTTTATCAAAATTCTTTTGTATTTAAGGGTGTTCTAGCAACACTGCGTTAACTATACAGACCAGTATTCGAGCTCCGAATATTTAAAAACTAACAAAGAACCATACTTTTACAATTATAATATTTTAGGGAAAATAATATTAACGCGTTGAGTGCTATGACAGTCACCGGTGACTGATGCTGATATTTCCGTTTAGGTCCCGTCAGTCACCTGTGAATGGCAATCCAAAATGTGATATAAAATTAAAAAGAAATATATTTTTTAGGTAATTACTGAAAATTAACTTAACTTTAATTTCTTACTGGAATATACTATCTTAATAGTTACTTAAAACAACATGTTTTTCTTTTTCGTTTTTTTCTGTTATTTAAAATATAATATCCAGTTAAAAATTATTAAAAATTTAAACTAAAATCTCCAAAAACGTTAAATTCTCAAAAATAACTTTCAAATATAACATTATTGGCTCAAGTATAACTGAATTTATCTGTAATGGATACCTTGAATATATTGAATAAAATTTACTAATTTAACAAATCAGTCATTTAATATAAACATACTCCATTTCTAAAGCTATTTTTTACTAAATAAATTATGCGCGAATATTGAGAGATATAACTATGATTTTTTACCTCTTATAATAAATCATATAGTAATTCATTCACTAATTTTTCATAGAGATTTAATACATTCTTTTTGAAACTTAGGATAGATTTTTAAGAAATCAGTTTATTTCTTCATTTTTTTACTTTGTTTAAAACTGCTTAAGAAAGAGAATTTTGTAACGTATATTCTAAAAATAGTTTTATTAATAAGATTATTAGCAAAAATTATGACAAAGATTAATTTGTCTAAGAAATATTTTAATTATGCAGCTTATTTTGCATTCATTATTTTCTTTAGAGAATGAAAAATGTCTGAATCAATAAACGGGATGTCTTTGCAGATCTTGGTTAATTTTATATTTGTTTATGATTTTTTTAAAAAATAGTAAATGTTTTTTATGGAATTACAAATTGAAACTAATTAAAAAAGAAATATCAATTAGGAATAAATTTCATTGTAAATTTCCTTGATATGTTCTTTTTTTAGACTCATTCATTTCGTAATTAATGAATGTAGTATGTAATGTGGCGATTGTCTGTTTTTGTGAAGTGTTAATTAAATGTTTATTACGATTCGGTGCTACATTATGATTGAAAAGTGTGATAATTATTCATTAGTTAGTTACAAAACAAAAACAAAAACATTTTATGATTTTATACCACTATCACTATTTATGAATTTCATCGCTTTAGGCATTTTTTGTTATCATAAGAGAACACCCTCTCTCTCTGGCTCTCTTTCTTTCTCTCTCTCGCTCTATATAGTTCATTTACTATCTCTTAATTCATTTATCTTTTGATATCTTACAGGTAACATTTTGGCTTATTTTAGTTTGCTATAAAATGTTTAGTAAGAGCTAAAATCTGTCATCTGAGAAAAAAATGGATAAAAAAAATATATCTTCACCATTTATTAAATCTGCAAACTCTGACGGTTTTGTAGATTATTCATAGTTTCCTAATACACATTTTCAGTTTTCACTGTGATTTTATTTTATGTGTTAGAATTCTATTAACTAGTTTATGTTTTTGTGATTTTATTTTTGTTATATATGTATATGTATGTGACTAAACTGTGCAATTTTATATGCATACACTGAAAGCCATATTACACGTTTTAAAATTGTGTTTTACTCTTTTAAATAAACTGAGGAGAATATGAATATAATTTAATAGTTAAGAGTGGACTTTACACTGTTGTTTAATATATGAGTATTAAGACAAGCTCAGAATTTTTGTTTATAAATATGCTAAACAGTGTACAACTGGATAAAATATAATATTTTAAAATCTACATACCTTTTGTATGACGTTTAATCATTATAAACAATTATAAAATTATCCCTACGCTGTAAACCGTACTACTCGGTCATTTTCAAGGGAAAACAAAAATTTGAACTGACAAAGGCACGTAATTTATCTGGCCGAGAGATGAATTTAAAACGCTAGGGACAAAAAGGAAAATGAAAACATGGAGGGAAAACTCAACAAGAAACGCCAGATGCGGTAAAAACATGGAACAGGAAAGAAAAACAGTAAGAGGACAACAAAACATGAAAAAAATATCAAGACTGAAAAAAAGAAGGTGTGGGCTATATTAGTTTCAGTAAATTAAACCAAATACTAGATAGTAAATCACATATTATCATTACATACTTCAAGTTGAGAGGTAAAATTCTCCATAAAAATATCTCCACTCTGTGCCCTTACGGACATGTGTTGGTTTAGCTGATGCCGAACTCTTATTGTTGTAGCTCGAAACCCGTCCTGCTTAATTTTTCATTTAACGGTGATTTTACAAAGTTTTTCACTTTATTTAACAATTTATCGCCAGTGATTACGGTTTTTTTTCACTAAAAATCTCCATTGACTTTCTGATTAGAGAAATGTAGGGGTTATGTTGACGGGAGATAATAACGGCTCTATTAAAGTCAATGCTGTTGATTTTATTACTGTGATATAGCTTAGAGAGAGCAGTAATTAAGTTTTTGAGTCCATTATCCGTTTTATTCTCCTTTAATCTCTTTTAAAAAATTCTCTTAGTCATACCTATATAATACGATTTCTGGTAATTGTTTAAAAGGATAGGAATTTTATAAACACAGGCAAACAGATCAGGGGGATAGGATCTAATTTAGCAAAAAATAAAACAGAAAGGTTGGGAGGCTGAATGCCATGATGTAAATGTTAAATATAAGCAGGGACATCTAACCGTTCAAAACCAATGGGGATATAAGAAATTTCCTATAAATTGTTTGGGTTAGGAGGGATACCTTAACGATACCTTAAGAATTATGCTTATGAATAATGTGGTGTATATAATTAAGAAGGGGTGAACCATGATCTTTAGCAATACTAATAATATTGTCAAGTTCATATTGTAAGTACTCTTCAGAACATATTAGGTATGCCTTATTAACAAAGGAATAAAAAGCAGATAATTTATAATTTAGGGAGGACAAGCATTAAATGGTATGATGCAGTCAGTTTTAACAGGTTTCCGATAGACTTTACGTTTGTGGGTATTATTCTCTTCAATCAGTAAAAAATCAAGTAATTTAAATTGGCATTATTTTCCAATTCTAGGATAAATTTAATATTATCAATGTACAACAAGCGATAGTTTCCTATTTCAGTTCAATCAATTATTATGGATGTTCAAATTTAATGTTAATTTTCTTTAAACTCAATTTACTCCAAATCGAATTTCTGTCACTTTTATACTTTAAAATGCAAATCTTTAAAGATTACTAAATGTTTTTTAGGAAACTGGGATTTCTAGATTTTTTTATGTACCAGGTTACAGATAAAATTTTAGGAAGGTAATTGTAAATTTAGTAGATTTGTTTGTAAAGTTATAGATTTCTGTAGCTTTACAAAAATTAGTTTTGTAGATTTACATCTATTCTTATGCAGTGTACATATAAAACCTTAGTAATCTTACAGATTCGGCAATTTGACATCTGTAGGATTACAGATTTTTTTACAGTGTTCCCCTTGGATTTTTAGGTCCTCAAATAATTCAATATAATTTTTTAAATAAATATTTAGTTGAAAAAGCAAATAAATTCAGCGACTTCCTTACATCGCCTTGCCAACAAGTATTCCAATGATTGTAGGATACTATTACATGTGTCTTTAAAAAATTGTTTCATAATGCAGAGTTTATTCCTTTATTTTAATTATTATTTCAATATCGTAATAAATCTGGTAAACAAGTCCTACACTGTAAAAAAAAATCTGTAAAGTTATTAAACGTTTTCTAGGAAACTGGGATTCCAAGAACTTTTCATGTAAACGTTACAGGAAAATTTCATGTAACCGATTCTGAAACTTGAATTTTTGCTGTTACCGTTACAGGAAATGTTTTTGGAATCCCAGTTTCCTAGAAAAAGTTTAGTAACTTTACAGAATTCTTTTACAGTGTATCAAGCTGAGAAAAGAAGAGTTGTTATACAAACTATTCTAAATGGATTTAGGTTAATTTAATCTCTAATTAGTTAAATAAGCTTTAGCACGCAACACATGTCTTACACGTATTTAAAAAAAATCATTGATAAATTAACTTGTGACCCTTATGGTTTTTAAATTGTTATTTACATAAAAGTTAATTATTTATATGTACTTAACCTTTGAAATTAAAGACTAAATAATTAAGTGTTTTTTAAATAAATGCACTACACTGTAAAAAAAAAAAATCTGTAAAGATACTACACTTTATCTAGGAAACTGGAATTCCAAGAACTTTTCCTGTAACGGTAACTACAAAAACTCAAGTTTTAGAATCTGTTACTTGGATTTTTCCTGTTATCGTTACATGAAAAGTTCTTGGAATCCCAGTTTCCTAGAAAATGTTTAGTACCTTTACAGTTTTTTTTTACAGTGTATTTTTTAATTTTAATTTTAAAAAGTTTGATGTGTAGAAAATGTTGTTACTTAAAAAAGAAAATTTTAAAACAATAACTAACTTACTTTATTAATTTGTCATAGAAAAAAAATAAATAAATAAATATATATATATATATATATATATATATATTTATGAAATTATATTTAAGTTTAGAGAAACACAAAACTTAGTCCATGTTAAGCATGAGGTTTTCTCGGAAAAAATAAATCCAAATAAAAAAAAAAATACGCAATCTCAATAATGTAGGTTTGTTTCTTCTGGTACAAAGTTCGTTAAATGACACCACGGAGAAATTAGACCCAATCACAAAAACAGCTAGACGGATGTACCAATTGCAAATCTTTCCTCTATCTCATACACCTTAATATTTCCAGAAAAGTGAAGCATAGCAGAGTCATCGGTGAGGTGATTTGTTCACGATGTGTAGCTACTGCGGAAATCATTGTTTGGTTTCGTTTATTTTATATCGGCCGATTATCTACACTGGGAAACAGGCCCTAAAGGGGTGGGATGTCCTCTGTAGGGGTCTTTCCAAGGGAACTTAACTCGTATTTACTCAAGGAAATCCAAAGTTCGAGGAAAGCCACGGAAAAATCTGAACGGTTAGGTGGATGGCCGTGATTGGGTAGATTCGATCATCTGCCATCTACCAGTTGAGAGATCACAACATCTCGGCCGCTAGTGGGGCCGGAAATCATGAAAAAGGAATATAGCAGCATTTCAGGCGATATACATCAAAAACAAATCAGCTCCAGTTTATATCGAGATGTAACTGAATATAAAGTTTTGTGAAATTCCGTGCATCATTTCTTGAAATAGTGAGCGTACAAAATGTTTGTCACATACAGAGTGACCGTGACAAATTGACAGAAAGAGTCACAGAGAGACAATTGTTAAAAAGATGTTTTTGGGGCTCTCTGGCCCCTAAAATCTGTAAATCTATTATAAACTGGAATTCGAAAATTTTCACGAAGCCAATACATTTAGTAAATTCATAAGTTCTATTAAATACTTTTAATAAAGATATAAGAAATTAAAAATCTCACCTCTAAAAATAATCTTAAGATTATATGAAAAAATTGCTACTTTCTTCAAAAATTTTCCAGAAATTTGAAGAAATTTTGCAGATTTAGATTTATTTAAAAATTATTTGCCGAATTTTGTAGAATATTCTTAAAAATATTTGCAGAGTTGGCTAAATACCGACGGATTTTTGGGCCAAATATCTGCAGATTTTTTTCGTGTTTTTTTTAAGTCCTCTTTATAATCAATTTTATGACAATGCGCTTTTCTGCATTGCATGTAATGTGAAAATATGCGATTTCCGTAACAATGAAAAATAATTAAGAAAATGAGAAAAATCCTTTTCATATCACATCTTTATATATTCTGAAAATTTAAAGTGCTATGTTTTCATTGGAAAAATGTCTTTCACAAAATTTGTAATCAAAAATAAGTAACGATATTTTTCTGTTTGTCTAACCTTTCATTATCTGGTTCCCAGAAGATTTTGCTAATGAAATCGGTAAAGATGTTCTAAAATCATTGACATACATGTTTAATTGTTACGTATTAGATTACATCAGTTGAAAAAGAACGTAGTACACTGTTAAAAATAAATCTGTGAATTCCAGGTGAAACTACCGGCAGCAATGTAGCCGAACTGTTACCGTTCCGTAAGTAGATTTTCCGTTGTGGGACATACAAGAAAGGAAAACTCCGTTTGAAGAAGCGGTAACTTTCTGTTACAAAGTCTGATTTTTAATGATAATAATTTAATATAATTTTTAAAATTAATAAATCGAATAATCGTCAAAGAATTCGAAATTACCGAGTGATTTTAAGCTGTTATGTTATTTTACGTTTTATTATTATTGCACAATTTAGTTCACGCCATCCTCAGGATCGAACTCGGGACCTTTTGAAAGCGGAATAAATCTTTACTAATCGAGCCAAAGCTGCTGATGCCGGGTTGTACAGAATATGTCTTTTATGAATTAGTGGGAAAATCTGTTGTGCTTTTTAAAGATTTCCTTTCAAATACATTCTTTATAATATTTGTAAACAGTTTATTTTATTTTATTTTAGATTGATGCATAATGCTTATTATTTTTTAAAATCAATTTTTATTTTTTAAATAGTTTAAATAAAAAAAATCACTGTTTAAAACCACTGTTTTTTTTTTTTGAATGAATGAATGAATGAATGAATGAATGAAAAAACTTTTTATTAACAACTTTTTTTTAGAAAAATAATGTTATAGACAATTTTTTGAAATTGTCGTACACTATTTATTTATTTATTGGCTAATTAATTAAAAGATTTTTTAATAAGAAATAAAAGAAAAATAAACAGAAAAAATGTATATTAAAAGGGACTTTTTATGTTTTCATTAATTCTTGCCGCCAGCGGGATACGAACCCACAATCTGCGCTCGCAGGCAATTGGCGGTATGGTGCCTTGACCACTCGGCCACGGAGCCCCTTGCGCAACGGAGTGTCTCCGTTTTTTGTTTTTATTTCCACCCATTTCGTTTTTTTCAGGAAATATGGTGGGATTTGCTGATTTGTAATGGACAATGCCCTTTTGTTGTGAAAAGGAACTTTTTCTGTGAAATTCAGGAAAAAAATATTCGTGAATTTCAGAATTTTTTTAACAGTGTAGGGCTGCTTTGCACCTAGTAAAAATACTGGGGAAATACCACGAAATGACTTCAAAATTTCTAACTGCCATGGATTAATTCAGGATGTACCTCTCTAATTTTGAAAATAAATATTTTCTTTACATAATTTTATACGTTTGTAAATAAATGAGAGGAAAATTGCATTAGAAAAATAAAAATTTTCAAACGTTAAAACAGCCGAAATTTTATTTTCGCAACTATGTCATATATAAACAATATAACTGAAAATGCAATTCATGCTGCAAGAAATTTCTAACTCTCCAATGTTATTGTATAAGCGATAAGAAGGTTAAACATTTTAAATAGAGTGAAAACTCCAAATAAGGGACCCTTCGAATAACAAACACACTGTTAAAAAAATTCTGAAATTCACGAACATTTTTTTCCTGAATTTCACAGAAAAGGTCCCTTTTAACAACAAAAGGGTATTTTCCGTTACAAATCACAAAATTCCATCATATTTCCTGAAAATAACGAAATGGATGGAAATAAAAACAAAAAACGGAGACCCTCCACTGTGTGGGGAGCTCCATGGCCGAGTGGTCAAAGCACCACACCGCTAATCACCTGCGAGCGCAGATTGTGGGTTCGAGTCCCATGGGCGCCATGGAATAATGAAACATAAAAAATTCCTTTTAAATTACATCTTTTCTGTTTATTTTTCTCTTTTTTTCTTATTAAATATCTTTTAATTTATTAGCCGAAAAATAAATAAATAAAAAAATAAATAGTATACGACAATGTTAAAAAAAAGTCTCTCTATATATATATGTATAGCACTTTAAGAATAATGTGTATCGGCAGATCCAAAGTCCCATGCCATAATGAAAAATGAAATCAAACTATTAAACTTTAAAGGAAATAAAAATCGAGTAAGAAAAACAGTAGAAAGACAAGATAAAAAGGCTGTGGATCTCATCAGCAGTGGGAAGTTTTAAAATTTCCCACCGCTGATGAGATCCACAGCCTTTTTATATTGTCTTTATACTGTTTTTCTTACTCGATTTTTATTTCCTTTAAAGTTTAATAGTTTGATTTCATTTTTCATTATGGCACGGGACTTTGGATCTGCCGATACACATTATTCTTAAAGTGCTATATACATAATTTACGTGATTATTGCAGCTATAGCGCTGATCATGTGGATTTTTCGTGAACTTCAGTTCACTTAAAACTTTAAAACTTTTTGGACTATATATATATATATATATATATATATATTTGTAAAAAAATTGTTAAGGGGTCAGGTACCTTTCAAATGGTCAAAATTTCGATTTTTTTTATTGCTTTATATGAAAGTATAATCTTTTAGATGCATATTAAAACAAACCCCATAAAAAAATTCTCATTAGAAACGAAGTTATGGGCAAAATAGTAAGGCCTCTTTTCATGAAACAGCGATATTTAAAGGGCTAGACTGTTTGTTTACATTTTTCACGCAGCTGGCGCCAGCCGTAGCTGATAAGATTCAAGGATTTCTACTCTAATTTTCTTTACTCTGTGGTTATTTATATTTCCTTTCCTTTCAGGAAATCAAGCAGAAATTAGCAACTGCTACTTCAGCTTTAGATACCAAGCTATTTAGCTCGATTTAGCGATAAATCTATGCACGTTGTGTTGTTTACTCTTTCGATTCTAAATTTTTGATTGTTTTTATAGTAATTTTTTTGCGGATAAGTTTTATTTTAGCTTTAAATTAATTTTATTTATTTCGTTAATAATCTTCTGCAACAATGAGTGACGTTCTTAGCGAAAACACACCTAAAAGGGCTTCTGGGATACGACGAAAAAAAGGAAATTTACTGGGAATATACTCTCTAAAAAGCTGACGAAAAGTGAAAGTGATTCACTGAATAACAGTGCTTCACAGAGAAAACTTTCTGTAAACAAGGAGTTTGAATATAATTCTAGTTTTGATGGATATCGTATTATGGATGTCAGTCACATGTTTTTCATTCTGGAAAAGTTTTTATGCTGTAAAGCTTGTGGTGGTGAAGTAAGTATAACAGAAGAAATTGAATGTGGCTTATCATCTAAAATTTCGATTTTACGTGAAAATTGTGCTGAAGTTATTAAATTTAAGAATTCTAAGAAGATCGGCAAAAATAAAAAAATTTCAGAAATTAACTATATATTTATGCCATTAGATCAATTGGACTGGAGTATGCAGCAATTGTTGAATCATGAATCTGCCTCAACCGGTTTCCAAAAAATCTTACAATGCTGCGATAAAGGTGCTACAGAAATGCTTCGCATCTGTCGCAGAAAAATCTATGATATCTGCAGCTTCAGAAGAAGTAACTCTGACTGATTCTTCATACTTAAACATCAGTGGTACATGGAAAACTCGGGGTCACACTTCATGAATAGGTGTGTGCACTGTCATCGGTGACAAAAGCGGCAAAGTTATTGATACTGAAGTCCTTTCCTCATTTTGCAAGTCGTGATGCATGGAAACTAAAAAAAGGGACGCATGAATATAATTCATGGAAAAAACCCATGAAAACGATTGCCTCAATAACCACGATGGATCTGCTGGAAAAATGGAGTTAAGCGGTATGGTTCGAATATGAAAGAGTGTTTGAAAGAGTTAGACGACTAAAGGATTGCAGCTTCTAATTTACGCTTTCTCCAAAACACAAAAGAAGCAAGAAAAAGTAAGCGAATGAAAGAAATTGCTCAGAAAGAAAAATTTCTCTTGGAGGAAGGTGAAATTTACAGTGCCGGTGCTTTTTAAATGTGTTAAGTTTTGTCAAAATCTTTGAGCAATGTTTTTTTTCATCTGTTATCCCATGAGATGATAGTTATCAAAGTATATGTATGTAAATTAGTGTTCAAATTTCTAAAAGGTTTATTTATTTCATGCAATAGAAAACATCAGCATGAATTTATAGATTTTTGTTTCACAAGTCTTCTAATTTATTGGCAGTATGATGAAAAATGATGCGACAAGTGTCCATATAATTAAAAGATCATCTGTTATTTTTTATTTATTATGTGTAAATCAATTTCTACATTCTACAAAAAGTTTATCAACCTAATAATCTAAGTAAACAGATGATGCAGTATTGCCCTTGTAAAGGTAAATTTTATTTTTATTTCTACTTTTATTTTTCTTGATTTAGTGCACAATATTTATTATTTTTTAATATTTATTAAATTCATGTGTATAAATAATAAGATAAGTAAATAATTATATAAATTACTGCAATATTTAAAAATTATGTTTCATAATATGTTCCTAAGTCAATCTTTTCTTTCAATTGAATTTTCACAAAAATAATTTTCGTTTTTACGTTTACGATTCAAAAGCGCGCATGATTTCTCAGAAATGGTTGGCTAAAATGTTATAAAAAATTAATAGCTCTTACAAAACATTCAAATGTTGAAAATGACGAAGTATTATCAGTGTCATGTAAGGATTTATTAAATAATGGTTATTTAGAAGAATGATATGAGGAAAATTTATTTTCGTTTTTACGTTTACGATTCAATAGCGCACATGTTTTCTCCGAAATTGTTGGCTAAAATTTTATAAAAAATTAACAGCTCTTACAAAACATTCAAATGTTGAAAATGACTAAGTATTATCAGTGTAATGTAAGGATTTATTAAATAATTAATAGTTATTTAGAAGAATGATATGTGGAAAAATTATTTTCGTTTTTACGTTTACGATTCAATAGCGTGCATGATTTCTCCGAAATTGTTGGCTAAAAGTTTATAAAAACTTAACAGCTCTTACAAAACATTCAAATGTTGAAAATGACGAAGCATTATCAGTGTCATGTAAGGATTTATTAAATAATGAATGGTTATTTAGAAGAATGATATGAGGAAAAAATATTTTCGTTTTTACGTTTACAATTCAATAGCGCGCATGATTTCTTTGAAATTGTTGGCTAAAATTTTATAAAAAATTAACAGCTCTTACAAAACATTCAAATGTTGAAAATGATGAATTGTTATCAGTTTCATGTAAGGATTTATTAGATAATGAATGGTTACTTAGAAGAACGATATGACGAAAAATTATTTTCGTTTTTACGTTTACGATTCAACATCGCGCATGATTTCTCCTAAATGGTTGTCTAAAATGTCATAAAAAATTAACATCTCTTACATAGCATATAAATGTTGAAAATGATGAAGTATTACCAGTTTCATGTAAAAATTTTGTAAATAATGAATAAATATATAGAAAAATGTTGTATCAGTATATGTTATTTGTGTATTTATATTCATTTTGCGTGTTTTATAGCACACTATTTACTATTTTTTTATAATGAAACTTATTGAATTTATGTTTTTATATAATTAGGTAAGTAAATAAATATAAGTATACTTAAATATCTAAAGATATTTTGCATAATAGGTTTTAAAAAGAAATTTTATATTTAAATTGGATTTTCTCAAAATGCTATTTTTTCAACTTGCGCGCATGATTGCTCGAAAATGGTTGGGTAGAATTTAATGAAATTTTTACAGAAGTTACATAACATATAAATGCTTAAAATGACGAACTACTATCACTTTTGTGTATGAATTTTTCAAGTTATGAATTATTATTTACAAAAAAGTGCTAAATTTTGTTATTTTTCATATTTTTATGTATTTTTTATACAAAGACAGAATTTAAAGTAACTGGGGTTCGTCATTTTGATTATTGACTATTTTTCTTTATATATAAATTGGTCTTAGGTCTTTATGATATTTTTTATGCATGTTAAGCTGCGCGCAAGACTATGTATGATTTTTCTTCGAGAAAAAAAGACCTTTTATAATTTTTTTATTTTATTTTATGGTGAAGGCATAAAAATATTCTATGACCTGTAACAGTTACAGGAAGATTATTTAAATATGTGTTAAAAATTTGAAGTTTTTAAAAGCGATAGATTTAAAGATATTGAGATCAATACTGTACGCAAATTTTGCTTCTATTTTCATCGATCAAAGGTACCTGACCCCTTAATAAAAAAAAAAATTTATTCAAAAAAAAAAAAAAAAAAAAAAAAAAAAAACAGTGGTTTTAAACAGTGATTTTTTTTAATTTAAACTATTTAAAAAATTAAAAATTATTTTAAAAAATAATAAGTGTTATGCATCAGTCGAAAATAAACCCTTTACAAACATTCTAAGGAATATATTTGAAAGGAAATCTTTAAAAAGCACAACAGATTTTCCCACTAACTCATAAAAGACATACTTTGGACCGTTTAGCATCAGCAACTTTGGCTCAGTTCGTATGAATTTGTTCCGCAATCTGAAGGTCCCGAGTTCGATCCTGAGGACGGCGTGAACTAAATTATCCAAAATGATAATTAAGTAAAATAACATAGCAGCTTAAAATCCCTCGGTGATTTCGAATTCTTTGAAGATTAATCGGTAAATCATTTTTAAAAATTATATTAAATTATTACTATTATAAATGAAACTTTGTAACGGAAAGTTACTGATTCTTACACCGGAGTTTTCCCTTCTTGTATTTCCCACAACGGAAAATCTACTAACGGAACGGTAAAAGTTCGGCTACATTGCTGCCGGTAGTTTCACCTGGAATTCACAGATTTATTTTTAACAGTGCACCTCTATTTAAGGGGCAAAAGTTCCAGTCACTTACTATGGGACCTGTAACGTACTTACCTCTCAATAAGGGACAGTCGATTTAAGGGCACTTAAAATTAAATTAAAGATGCTGGTTTTTGCGTTTCATATAATAAAGTAGTCTATGGTGAAAATTAAAATGCAGATTTTTGGGAAATTAATATTGTGACAAGCAGTCATGTTGATACAGAGGCATACAACACAACCGAGGAGCATATATTTATCCATAATTCAAATAAAGATATTAGTGCATTTATCTCTATTGCTGAAGATTGTGAGGATGAAGAAAAAAGAAAAGAAGAAAAGATAAGACGATATGAAATTTGTTAAATAAAGAACTTAACAGATGTTTTAAGATACATAAAACAGTTGAATACTTTTTTTGTAAATACTGCTCATAATGAAAGATTAAAATTTGTATGCATCATAAATGGACATGTGAGAGGTTTGTAGTAAAAATTAAAATCTGAAAAAACATCACTTTTGATCTATTAGTACTTCTAGTAAGATTATTTTAAATGTTATTGTAATTTTTGCATGTATACAAATAGTTATGTAAAAAGTATAAATCAGTAATTGTACGAATCATTTAATGTAATTGAAAATTTAAATTAATTATTTTTCAGTTTCTTTTGTGTCTGATTAGTAGCCTCAGGGTACATTTAAACTACACTTTTAATGCTTGGTTATTTTTTATGCCTTTTTTAAACAATTTATTTAAAAAAAAGGAAAAACTCCAAATAAGGGACAAAAATTCCGGTCCCATGGGTGTACCTTATTAGGAATTTTCGCTGTATAAAAAAAGTTCCTATCATCAGGATTACGTGCTAATCTGTTTGACTAAATTCGAGAAGAAATTTCTGCAATACTTACTGACAAAAATGTCGATTGAATCAGAAGATCTCTCATTTTATAAAGGTATACTATTAAAAAACTAAAACATTGTGAATTCTTTATTTTACCAATGTCTCACATATACAGTACAAAAAAAGAGTAATTGATTCTACTTATTTGAAACTCTCTACTATTAAAATTATGACTTTTTACATACATCTAATTTCATTTTGTATCATGACGTTCCAAATTGTGTATCCATGACCCGATGTATCCATTTTATTCCATCCGCCCAGCACTAACAAACATATAATAAATGAATATTAAATTTCTTTCTGGATACATCGTAAATGAAAGAGATGTAAACTTAGAAAACAACAATTCTCAATAATCATTTCTCCCAACAAATGGATTAGTATTTTTATCGAAAGCACCCAAAATTGATTTTATTTTTTATGAAATTTTCTCCGTATTTAAATGTATCCCCTAATTTATTTCACGAATTATGTTACATGATATATCTTAAAGAAATCTAGAAATAGTTTAAAATTTTTCGTATACATATGCGAGTAAATGAGTTTAAAATCTTGCCTAATGTTTGGCGCACAAGCTTACAAGTTTTCACTGTGAGCATTATTTGTCACACGATACACATCAATAGCTCATTTCTTTCCAAAAGTTTATGATTTTTACTCACTTATATATTTATATATTTTTATTTATTTTTTTGTTTTTATGAGTAGAGGAATACTTCTATGCTTAAGCTAAATCATGTAATGAATTTTGTATATGAATATTTCCTTATAATTTTGCAATGCTTAACATTCTACATTGTTTATTAAATATTGACTGCTTTTCTCTGCACTGTTAAAAATAAATCTGTGAATTCCAGGTGAAACTACCGGCAGCAATGTAGCCGAACTGTTACCGTTCCGTAAGTAGATTTTCCGTTGTGGGACATACAAGAAAGGAAAACTCCGTTTGAAGAAGCGGTAACTTTCTGTTACAAAGTCTGATTTTTAATGATAATAATTTAATATAATTTTTAAAATTAATAAATCGAATAATCGTCAAAGAATTCGAAATTACCGAGTGATTTTAAGCTGTTATGTTATTTTACGTTTTATTATTATTGCACAATTTAGTTCACGCCATCCTCAGGATCGAACTCGGGACCTTTTGAAAGCGGAATAAATCTTTACTAATCGAGCCAAAGCTGCTGATGCCGGGTTGTACAGAATATGTCTTTTATGAATTAGTGGGAAAATCTGTTGTGCTTTTTAAAGATTTCCTTTCAAATACATTCTTTATAATATTTGTAAACAGTTTATTTTATTTTATTTTAGATTGATGCATAATGCTTATTATTTTTTAAAATCAATTTTTATTTTTTAAATAGTTTAAATAAAAAAAATCACTGTTTAAAACCACTGTTTTTTTTTTGAATGAATGAATGAATGAAAAAACTTTTTATTAACAACTTTTTTTTAGAAAAATAATGTTATAGACAATTTTTTGAAATTGTCGTACACTATTTATTTATTTATTGGCTAATTAATTAAAAGATTTTTTAATAAGAAATAAAAGAAAAATAAACAGAAAAAATGTATATTAAAAGGGACTTTTTATGTTTTCATTAATTCTTGCCGTCAGCGGGATACGAACCCACAATCTGCGCTCGCAGGCAATTAGCGGTATGGTGCCTTGACCACTCGGCCACGGAGCCCCTTGCGCAACGGAGTGTCTCCGTTTTTTGTTTTTATTTCCACCCATTTCGTTATTTTCAGGAAATATGGTGGGATTTGCTGATTTGTAACGGACAATGCCCTTTTGTTGTGAAAAGGAACTTTTTCTGTGAAATTCAGGAAAAAAATATTCGTGAATTTCAGAATTTTTTTAACAGTGTGAAACGTTTTCTGTAAAATAAATGTTTAATTAAAATAAATATTAATATATATTAAAATAAATATTAATGAACATTTTTATTACCATTGCTGTCCTTTTTTATACCTTTTTTTACAATAAAACTATCCTAAATAATTTCTAAAATAATAATAGAAATCGTCATTTTATAACATATTTAAACGCAAGAGCCACCCCTTTGATTTTGAGATGTTATCCTAGAATGTGACATGTATTACTGAAATGGTAAAAAACTCAGATCTTTACTTATGATACGTTTTGGACTTTACACGTAAGTATTTATTTGAAGAGTGAATAAATGATTCATATACATATAACTTTTCAAGTTTCATAAACTACACTAAAAAATGTTGATAGTGTGAAATAAAACATTGTGTGTTTGTAACCTCCATCAAAATATTACTAAGCATATTATTTCCTATACCATTATAAAGTAAAATAACCTTAAAATAATGAAAAAGTTATAAGTCCAACTATGTAAATAATGAAAAATATTAAAAATGAACTATGAATATTTATTAAACTTGTGTTTTGTTTACTTTGTTGATTGAAATTTTTCTACCCAGAAAGTAATATTTAACGAAGATTGACTGCTTTTCAGAGTATCCAGACTTTTTATTAATATAAATATGGGTTAACATACATATGTTAATCACTTTTCTTTATACCTTTAAGGGGGTAGAATATCTTTAAACTTTCGAAATTTCCGAGATTTTCTTTATGTGTATTTTGATACCATAATCCTTTCTGAACTATATACAACTGCCGTATTAAAACATTCCCATTACTTTACTAATTATGATAATTTTATTAAGAGTACATAATATGATGTAAAATGAGATAATAAAGTTTTCAGTCGCGTTTATTTATTTAAAACGATGAATTTTCATATTCTGCGTAGTGCTATCAAAAAAAAAAAAAAAAAAAAAAAAAAAAAAAAAAAAAAAAAAACACATGGCAATTAAAAGAAATTTATTCACTTCTGTATTATATACAACTTAAAGCCAGGAAAACGTAAGATTTTATTTCATTTTTTCTTTTGCATTTTGAAAATATTATTAAAAAGCTGAAAATTATTGATTTTTTTAAATTATTATGCTATTTTTTTAATTTAGTCAACATTTTTTACAAATATTCTGAAGGCCACACTATTACGTATCTATTTCCACAAAACTTTCCTCTTTATATGCATATTTTTAGAATTTATCATGAGTACAACACTTTTTTGTTCTCTTTATATTATATATAGTTTTTAACTAATCATTTATTTGTGATTCAATATTTATTTATGAATTAACAAGTATATATATGTGCATTGAAATATAAATTAAAATATGAGTTTTATATTAAAATAAAGTTTAGTTTTTATTTTTGGCTTATTATACAAGTTTCAAAGCTTGAAACATTTGGATAATTCTTGTTTTCCGACGGGTTCTTGCCCCCCTTAAAGCCATGATATTCAATTTAATTTTTCTAACTTTTTTAATAAAGTTGTCTTTAATTTCAACATTATTATCTACTATAATATACAGTGCTCAGCAAAAGTTTAGACACTGATGTTTTTTAATCTTTAAATGAAAAATACTAACACTTGAATTTTACAAATGGCTATACTTATTTTTAAATATATTTTAAACAATGTAGGATTAAAAAATAGTTATATTATAAGATCATATTTAATTTAACTGAAAAAAGTAAAATTTGCACATCAAAAAATTTAGACACTTTTTTGATTTTTATTCCAACTGTTCATGGAAAAATGCAAAATTCTAAGTTATGATGTCACATGTCTGAAATATTTAAGTATACCTCGATATAGCATCAGTTAGTAAGGATGCCGCGAGCTAAATATATTCAGTTAAATGAGGTAATTTTAGTAAGAAAGCTGATTTGCAAAAGGAAGACTATAGCAGAAATTCAACAGCATTGGATCGTCCTGAGTGGTCTGTCTACGAAGTATAGTCTAAGGGTGACTCTTTGAAAACAAAACATAAATCTGAAAGACCTTGTGTGACCAGAAAGTGAGATGACAAAAGGATCCATAAACTGACATTTACACAAATAATGATTGCTAATCACATTAAAAGTAAATCAGGAATTTCTTTGTCGACGGACATAATTCGTAGATGAATTAAAGAAACTGGTAAATGGATTTACCTGAAAATGATAAAACTACCAGCTTTAAAATCTCACTACAAAATGGCGAGAATGCAATGAACTTGCAAACATACGTCATATGAGCCCAAATGGTACGCTATGATATTCAGTAACGTAAAAAAAGCGGAATTTGAATGGACCAAACGGGTGAACATACTAATGTCACTATTTGCGCTGAGCCTCTGACTTTCTTAAGTCGACAACAAGGAGGTGACACTTTAATGATTTGGACCTCACTTTTTTTCAATGCTCAAGTATCTCTGGAGTTATTCAATGGTTGCCAAGCAATACAAGACTACGTATATACACTGAAGATTAATTTTTAGTCATTTGGGGGAACTTTTAGCTGGTCCAAAGAATGGATTTTAGCAAGATAAGGCGTCTATTCATGTTGCATACAAAACAAGTACTTCGTTTAGCTCTGGAAATACTTCTGATCTCAATTGGCCAGCGTATAGCTCTGATCTGGACTTAATCGAAAATTTTTGAAAGACCATATGTCGTAAGGTATTTGCAAAGTTTTGCTATACTTTTCTGTTAATGAGCTTCAAGCGACTGTTGAACATGTTTGGTGCAAAATAGACCCCTAAGTGACTGAGCATTTAGTTTCTTCGATGAAAACACATATCCTTGCACTAATTGCAGACAAACTGACTGCAAGTTGATTTTAATTTGTTGTTATTTTTCTCTAAATATGCAAATTGTCTATACTTTTGCCACAATGTTAATTTCGTTTTTTTTTTTTTTTTTTTTTTTTTTTTTTTTTTTTTTTTGTCATTACATATTATGTAAAAGGTAAAATTTAAAGTTTGTTGTTTGTGAATAAAGGATAAGTCACAAGTAATGTATGATAGATGAATTACAAAACTTATTATTTTTCTTTATTCTTTGCTAATTTAATCAATACTTTAATCAATAATCAATTCTTTTTCTAAATCTATAATAAATGTAAATCTTTTCGCAGAAGGCAAGAAAACTATACTTTGTATTTCAACTAACTGAGTCTTTATTTGATAGTTCTCTCAAAAATGATTGAAAAAAAAATTTCTTTTTAATACATTGTAAAAAAAATCAGTCTTGTTTTATATTACACTGTTCCTTAAAAAAAATGAAATTGGAAACAAGTATTCATACATTTCACAAAAAGCATTTAATCATTTTCATATTTTTTTTCGAATAATATCTCCAGGGTTTCAGATTTAAATAAATTTTTATCCACATAAATTAATCAGTTCTCTATTGTTGATAGACAATGAACGTAGTCATTTTACACTTGGTTAAAATAAATTTGTATTTGAAAAAAATATAGATAAAATGCAGTTCTCGTTTCACAATCATCGTTAAAAAGCATTCATGTTTAACATAGCTGTGTCATTATCTGTTTTTAGTAAAGTAAAGAAAAAGTCATTTATATTCTTTTTTTTAACTTTGATAATAATAAATGCTTTTAAAATACACTTTTTCTTGTCAAATAATCTTTTGTGTTTATGAAGAAAGCAACAATGCATATATGTCGCACGATAGATTATATTTTTCTAATTTTCATGCAACTCATTTTTCATTATAATTTTTTTAATATACGATATTCACTACTGAACGACTAAGAAATCAGCATGAATATCCTCTTTTTAAAATTATAAAAAAAATGAAGCCTTGATTACTTATTCTATTATTCTTATCTTTTCTATTCATATATTTTTTTTTTTATTTCCGAGACCCTTTCCCATTTAAATAATAGTTATTTTTAACTGAAAGTTTATGATTAATATTTAGAGTGATTCAATATGTTAAACCCATCATATAAATAGTTAGAAAATCTTTTTCGTTTACCCATTCCATAGATTTAATTTCCACATTTAAAAATAGATGTTTATTTATTTTCCACGTGCTGTTAACAAAACAAAAAACATGTTATGACAGTATCACGATTAAATATTTTTAGGGCTAATTAGTATAATTATTTTTTTATTAATATTATACATATTATATATTTGGAAATTTTTGTAAGATATAGGCATCAATTCTTACAAATTTTAGTAAAACTATACTTCATATTTCTAAGCAGTTAAGTTTTCAATGTCGAAATAAAACAAAAGGTATATATATCGACATAAAATAACGTAAAATAAATTCGTCTCCATGTATATCACACTCTTTCTTTTTCATTTAAAAAAATACATTCTTGAAGAATAACATCGTGTTAACTGTGTCATAAATTAATTTCTTATTGTTCGATTAATATCTCTGGAGTTTTCTATTTATACAAAAGTTTTTATTAACATAACTTAATCAATGATCTATTGTTGATAAACAATATACATATAAAATTTCACAAAATCCTAGTTCAAATAAAATATTTTATTTAGAAATGTAGTTTTCATTTTATAATCATCGCCAAGATGCATTCACGTTTAAAAGAAACTGTCAAATTATTTCTTTTCAGGTAAGGTAATGAAAAAAAAGTTTTTTATTTTTAAATTTTGGAGATAAATTTGAAAGTTTTTTTTTTTAATTTAGTTTTTGATATCGAAAAGTAATTGCAAAAAATAAATAAATCATATATTATTAAAGCGCATTCTGCAATTCAGATATAACCCCACGATAAATTATAATGTTTTTATTACTCATATTACTCAGTTTTCATTTTATAGTTTTCAGTATGAAATATTCATTACTGCACGATAAAGAAAATAAATCAACCATATATATGTTTTTTAATTATTAAAAAATATAATATAATGTAATGTAATATAATATAATATAATATAACAAAAACTCGTGTTATTTATTTCCTCTTCAAATGCTTTCTGTCCCCAAGAGGCTGTAAAATAATTGTAATTTTTAACCAAAAGTTCAGTTTTGTCATTCAAAATAATTTCATGTGTTTAACACAGCATTAAAAAGTTAGAAAATGTTTTTAACTTTACCTATTCGAATGAAGTTTTAAAAACGAGTTGCATGTATAATAAAACAAGATAATTTATTTATTTTTCACATGATAGTAAACCAAATATCGCAAAGATTTTTCTTTTTTTCCAGCACAATGTAAACATTTTCGGGATAATTCTACATTATTTTTTGCATTATTATTTTTGAAATAATAGTATATATCTAGGGATTATTACACTTTAGGTTTTGCTTAATTTACATTGCAACGATATCGATCTATGCAAAAATTTAGTAACATTCGCTCAAAACTCATTACAAATACCACTCCTTTTTTGTATTTAAAATAATTGTAAATTTCTCCCAATAACGTTATTGCTTTAATCTTAACATATTTAGTACGGAAAAATCTACGTATTAACAGATTTTATTTGAAAAACTATTATAAATACCAAATCAGTAGAAAACGCAGGGCAGATAACAAAAATAGGTCTTGCCAATTAAATACTTGTATAATGCATTTATAACATTAACATAATACATATTTTAAATGAATTTAATCAGATTACTGAAAAGTTTTATGTTTTATTTTATTTTATTTTTCTTCACAGTCTATAAAGGGAATGTCGCATTTTACAGTTACTCCGATCTTAAGATTGATCTTAACTTAATAAAACGGTTCGGAACTTAATGGCTTATTTGTCTCAGACTTTTTGGATAATATGGAATATGTTATCTTATTTAACTGGAACATTCGGAAATTTTAAAACAATAATACTTTTTCTAAGAGAATGGTAGTGCACAAATTACTGGAGACATTTCATTTTGATCGACTGGACATGTCCACGGTTTACTTCAGGCACCTGAACAGGTCCTATTGTAATGCTAATCGCATGAAAGAAATTTATTAAGGTATCTCGCTTGAATTTTAATATTTTTAAACAATTCTTTTTTCGTTAATTAGCCGAGATCAATTTGTACGAAGGGCATTTTAACTTTTTCTATTTAGTTTTCAGATCTTTTTAATTAGTAAATTTTCATTTTCAGAACAAGTTTCGAAAACAAAAGCATGCTTTTGAAAAAAAAAAAGCTTTAAAAAATAATGAAAAAAAAGAAAAGAACAGATAGAACTTACATAATCCATGCAAGGATAATAAAGTATTAAAAAATATTAAAATTCAAAAGAAATGTCTTATTGTATTTCTGCCGTAGGCATTAGGGAATCAGAGAACGAGTCTTCCAAGTGATTAAAGTAGTTATTAAAAAATTAATAAATGTTGACCAAATTAGCAATGATTACTGTTTTAAAAAGGTTGCTTTAAAACCCATAAATGACAGACTTTTTTCCTAAATAAGTTTAAGTATGTTTTCTATTTTTCATTTATTAAATAAATCATGGAAAAAATACTGAAAAAAATCATTAAAAAAATTACGGCTAAAACAACAGGTTTTTGGAATTGACAGTGATGGGCTTAATTAAAAAGACGATTTTTCTTGATTTACTTGCATAATACAGCTCATATTCAAAATATTAGAATAATTACCTTTTTTTTAGAAATCGCAATTAGCGTTTGGTAATTTAATGTCTTTTAATGAAAATATGCAAACGATATTTTTATTAAGAACTTATTGTTGATTAAACTTACTTGTTATCTTAAATTTAATATCATTTTTGAAAAGATTAATTGCAAAGAAAATTATTTTGAAAAGTCAAAATATTAGAATATTTATTCAAGTGGTTCAAAATATTAGAATATTTCACATTAATTCTCCTTTAATTATTACCAATTCTTAACTGGTGGCATCATTGATTAAATTCAGACTATTTTATTTAAAATCAGTATTCTTTTTTGCAGTTTGTTTCTTTTTCGTCTTAAAATGGGCCGTGTGAGTGATATTCCTGAATCTACTAAACTTCGTATGGTTGATTTGTATCGGCACGGTAAAAATCAATGTTTTATAGCGAATTATTTACATTGTTCGCAATCGAGCGTTAGTAAAATACTAACACAATATTCAAAAATTGGAAAATTTCAAAATAATCGCCGAAATGGTGGCCGAAAACCAAAAACATCTGCTAGAGATGACAGGAAACTGAAGCGTATAGTTAAGAAAAACCGTTTTAAAAGTGTGCGATTCTTGCACCGAAAATGGAAAGAAGAAGGAGTTGAAGTTTCTACATCGACAACATTAAGACGTCTCCATAAATTTAAATTTGAATCTCGTGTACCGAAAACAAAACCTCTCATGACTGCAAGACAAAAGCGTATAAGATTGAACTGGTGTAAATCAAGACGTTTATGGAGCAATGAAGATTGGAAAAATATATTATTTAGTGATGAAAGTATGTTTTGTGTTTCATATGGTAATCAAGGTATTCGAGTTTGGAGAATGAAGCAAGAAGCATTTGATAAAGAATGCTTTAAACGTTCCGTAAAATTTGCTGCTAGTGTCATGGTTTGGGGTTGTATGAGTGCAGAAGGACCTGGAAAGTTATGCATCGTCTACGAAAAGGTTAACTCTCTGATATATCAAGAAATTTTAGAATATTACATGATTCCATCATCAGAAGATTTATTTGAAGATGATTTCATCTTTCAACAAGATTTAGCGTCCCCGCATACCTCGGTGTCAACTAAGAATTGGTTCCGCCAACGCAACATTAAGGTACTTCCTTGGCCACCAAATTCACCAGATCTTAATCCCATCGAAAACTTATGGTGTATAATGAAGAAAAAACTTCAAGAAAATCCTCCTTCAAGTAAAACTGAGTTAGTGGCACGTATAAATTCTATTTGGGCTAATATTGATAGAAATGTTTGTAAACACCTTGTATATAGTATGCAAGATCGATTGTACGCTGTTATGAAAGCTAAAGGGTATGCTACAAAATATTAACTACCATTTACTTCATATTCATAAGGTAATATTGTTGCGTAAAATAAAATATTCTAATATTTTGAACCAATCTAAATTTTATTCTAATATTCTGGTGTGTTTAAGGAAGCTGTATACCTAATTTATTGTGCTGTATTTTATGTTTTATAAATGTTAAAATCTTATCTAAACATTCCAGATTTAATTTATAAGAAATTTAATTGCATTTACTTAGTATAAAAAATAAATAAATGACAAATATTTTTTTCTTATTACTTTTTCTCAATTATTCTAATATTTTGAATATGAGCTGTATTAAATACATAATTTTCAAGAATTGTGATAAGCAATAAAAACTTACTTGCTCACTATAGATTAAAATAAGATATTTCGCAAACTTCTTAACAAAACAAATAGCGCATATAGCAAGAATTGAAAAAATAAATCTATCTTTATTTTTAAACAGCACTATTCTTGTCACCTACATATTGAATATTGGTTTATTAACATCTTCAGTACGTATTTTATTGACAACATTAGGCATTAAAATTTCAATATTATTTTTATATTTTATAAAAGACTAAATTGGATATGTTGAACAGAATCAAGACACGGCATTTTATGGTTAATTGGGTTCGGTGAATCAATTGAAAAATTTCACCACTCACTTGCGAGTAACTGCTTATCATTATTGTATCAAATACTCATGTTTGAGACAGATTTTAAATAATAATGACAAATAAAAAATATTATAACTCAATAAATTGAACTACAGTTGTCAAGTCAAACAAACATGTTTTAACAATTATTCAAGTATGTAAAATTTGAATTTATGATATATGTAGAATTATGTAAAATAGTAAAACACAGAAAGCCCTATCAATGTTTTTAGAATATTTAATAGAATATCGTGCAATATTTTTAGAATATTACAAATCATTAAATTGAGCAACAGTTTTTAAACAAATTTCAGTTGAAAATGCGTGCTTTAATAATTATTCAATTATGTAAAATTTGAATTTGTGATATTTATAGAATTATGCAAAAAAATAAAGCTCAGAAAATCATATCAACGTTGCGACCATCGCACAGTGTGTAATTTTTATAATCTAGGGGAACATATTTCCAAATCACAAACTATGCGCGACATAGAAATTAACACGTTAATATTAAACTAGAACGTCCCTCACAAAAGTATCATGGCTTATATTTTGTTAGTCGCCGCGCGAAAAGTAGAAATAACATGTCGGAACTTGTCCGATCAGAGTTAAAGGGGTTCGACTCAAAATTTACTGCGTCATTCGTTAGCATATGCACGACGAGCGCGCAGTGTTGTGTACCTTCTTTGTTATTTTGTGTGTTTATTGTGATCTTACGTGTATGCAGGTATGTATTCAGTATTTATATATTGCTTATTATTTAAATTATTTTCAAAATAAGGTTTATTGTATTAAAGTCAATAATCTATTACCAAAATGGAAGTTTTCGTTCATTATACGTATTTATACAATATTGCCGCCACTTTAAAAATATATATATACTTGTATAATACTTGAAATATGAGAAATCGTTTGCGCATATTTGCGACACTCATAAATTTTTTTGTAAATTCCAGAATGAATCCGAAAATCCTTAAAAAAGATATATTTGAGATACGGAGGACCACCACAAAAAATCAAGGACTGAAGCGATAACACAATACATATTGGAAAATTTATGCAGAGATACTGTACCAGATGACGTAATTAGTGGCATTAAGGTCACTGTTAGAAGCGTATGTCAAAAAATTGAACAAAAATGGTCCAAATCGGGAAGACATCAAACACGCTTTTTAAAAGAAAATGCAGCGTGGTTGGAAGGAACAGTTTCGTTTTCGAAAAAAATTACACAGGCTGTTTCGAGTTCTCAAGCAGACTCAGACACTACTAAGAAGCTTGGTAGACCACCCAAAGATTTTTCTGCCTGCAGCAGAAAAACAAAAATACGAAAAGTACAGCGTTTGGTCG
The DNA here is from genome assembly GCA_964019185.1 of Maratus speculifer. Lineage (NCBI taxonomy): Eukaryota > Metazoa > Arthropoda > Arachnida > Araneae > Salticidae > Maratus > Maratus speculifer. Next base: position 364,707,781 of record OZ025294.1, read on the forward strand.
AATCGACAAGCCAGGAAGAGTTAGCCATGGCGACTGAAATAAAGCTGTTAAAGCAAGGCAAAAGAGACTCGGCTGCCATTGTAAAAGAATTCGCTGAAGCTTCCCCCGAATGTGGTACCACGAGAAAAAACACTCGCATAGCCTTGGTTCCTGAGCATAGGACGATGTCTTCGAATCAAGCGCTGCACAGTGGGGTATTTGACAAATCTGGGCGGCCAAAATTATTTTTTTGTTTTAAACTAGTTTAAACGGTTCAAAAACGTTTATGTAATAAATATTCTTTACTATTTTAAAAATCATTGATGTTTTACAACTCTGGTGCTGGTTTTATTGAACAAAATTAGTATTATAAAATAAATGATAATTATGATGAATAGCATTATTAGTGTGGTAAGGAGATGTATTATTGGAGTATTATTGGTGTAGTAGTAGTGAAGCATGTATTGGTTTTGCCAGATAGTTTTGTTGTTTATGTTGCAAAGTAATTGAATTGGAACCAATAAGCTCTGAAATATGGAAAGAGGAAGAGGAATCACTCTCAAATTTTTGTTGTTATTGTTTTTGTTGCAATCCATCACTGCCCCATTTACATATAAGAATTAATGCACATTTTTCCTCTTTATTTAAATTTACCAAAAATTCTTTCAAATAACTGAATAATCATGTCACTGTTAAATTAAGTTATTCTTAAGTATTGATTTATGCGCAAGTTTCGGTAATTTTAAAAGACTGCTTTTCTGGATAGCAATGAATTTCAGCTTCTTGTAGAAAACTGTAGCACGGGTATACATTTTATTTATCATTTCTTATAATTTCATATTGGTTCCTGGAAAGATTAGTTTCGACAAATAATGATAATGCTTAAAAATATGTTTAAAAAAAGGGGATATTTGTGTTTTTTTTTCTGTTTGCTGAGTTCTCAAATATGCTTTTTTATATTTGGATGCTTGCTTTGGTGATTATGTTAATTCTTTTGACACATGGGCAGCATCTATCTTCTCTGAAATTTCTAATTTTAACTGAACGGCATGTGTAAGTACTTCCACATCTGTTATTCTCCTCAAACTTTCAAACATTTTCCGCTTTGTCCTATCATTTGATTCAGTGAAAATTTTTGCTGTCATCCCTGATCCATTTATTTTACTTGAAATTTCTACTGTAGCTAAAAGTCAGTCCTTATTATTTTTCATAAAAATATCTGATTTGTGAAGGACTGCGATCCATTTGCTCTTGAATTTACCCTTAAATTGGGAAAAATTGTGCTTGAAGTTTTTTAATTCATCATCATCAAAAGTATTATTAAGAAGGTAATTTTCAAGAAAAGTCAGTCTATCATTTACATTTGATGGTTTTGCGTTTACATAATGTTAAAAAATTCATTTCTAGTCATTACTTTAACATTCGAAGACACTAAATTAAAATAAATAAGAAAAGTAGAAAACAGAATGCATAATAAATATATACGAGTTAGATAGATAACATTATTTTATCTCTTACTTTTTTTTTTTTAAATCTTGCAATCTTTAACTAATTTTTAAGAAAAACTTATGTAAAATTGATGCAACTTATTTTTAGACATAAATAGTTAACAATAAGCAATAAATTCCTTTCATTTTCTGAAAAGTGCTTTAAAAAGATAAAAGGGAATGAATACATTATTTTAAAGCAAATTTTTTTTTCAAATTAATATAAACTAATTTCAATAAGATTGACTGAAAAGTAAACAAATATGATCACTTTCTAATAAATCATAACAATATTTTTCATTTTAAAATTTATATCATAAATATGAGTTAAATATCTGTACATAGTGATTTCAGATGCTTACTCAGAATTTTGAAAGAGAATATTTATATTGCCTTCAATTTCAAAGGCAGACGAATGCAGAACTACTTTTAACGAAAACAAAAAAAGAAGGGAGAATACTTATTGCTACAACAAGTAACTCTGCTTGGAAAAGCTTGGAAATATAACAAAACCCTTCGTGAAGTCAGAAATAAGGGACAAAAATAATAGAAAAATATACGTTGTTTTCAATTAATTTTGCAAATACGAAAACTAACTTTTTCTTAATTTAAAAATTAAAAATATAATAATAGATACATGCCTCGCCACTATCCATAACAATTAGATTTTAAATACTTTCAAAAATAAAGTTATTCACTTTCGAAAATAGAAAGTCACAATGCACAACGATCTGTCGCCGATGCGTTTAACGGAACACTCTAATTTCAACTGATAACAGGAAGTCATCGTTTGCTTAAACAAGATAAAAATGGTATCACAGGATTCCCCAAAGACTCAGCTTCAAACTATACCCCTCCATTCGATCGTGCGATGTACTTTATGAAATCGACTTTTGTCCAGCCAGATTCTTCAAATACCCCACAGTGCGCTGGCAGTTATGGTTGATTCAAACCTTTCAACACACCAATACAAGGTCATACGCCAACAAGCAAAGAGTATGAATTGCAGGTTGTATCCACCGTATTATAAAGTAAAAGAAGCTAAAGAGTTATGTTATCCTTCAGATGTCACTATTACAGAGATTTCAGCCGAAATAAAGCTACAATCTTTAATTGACCACACCACCAGACGACTGTGCACCGTACAAGAAGACGTGATAAAGTCTTTGCCCGATGATAGTTTCGATATCGTCATAAAATGGGGTTATGATGGTGCAGACCAAAAAAGATATCGCCAAAAGTTTTCGAATGAAAATTTTAATGATGAAAGCTTATTTAGCGTTTCTATGGTACCAATACAAATTTATTCTGTAAAAGGTAAAAAAATAGTTTGGAAAAATTTGGCACCTTCATCAGCACGATATTGCCGTCCGATAAAATTCATGTTTCCAAAAGAAACCACGAATCTAATAAACACGGAAATTGAACAAATCAAAACCCAAGTTACCACTTTATTGCCGACAAAAATACTCTTTGATGATCACGAAATTACGGTAACCCCGAGAATGGTCCTTTAAATGATTGATGGAAAAATATGTAACGCGGTGGCATCATGTGCCTCAACCCAGACTTGTTATTTATGTGGGGCAAAACCCCGTGATATGAACAATATCAATGCTCTTTCAACAAAGCAGGTGAATCAAGAATACCTATCTTTAGGGTTATCGCCCTTGCACTCATGGATAAGATTCTTTGACTGCATTTTACATATATCATATCGCCTTGAGATAAAGACATGACAAGTACGAGGTGCTGAAAATAAAAATAAGCTGGCAGAAAAGAAAAAATATATTCAGGATCGATTTAGAAAAGACCTGGGTATACTTGTTGACATGCCTAAACAACAGACGGGCAATACTAACGATGGCAATACTGCCCGTAAGTTCTTCAAAAATCTAGAAAAGTCGTCTGAAATAACAGGAGTAAACCTGGAATTGATTAAACGATTCCATATCATATTGGAATGTCTGAACTCAGGATATCAAATCAACAACAATAAATTTGAAGAATTCGCAAAAGATACGCGAGAACTACACATAAAAGAATATCCTTGGTACTCAATGCCAGTAAGCGTGCCCAAAGTACTATTCCATGGCAAATATATAATTGCGTCCTGCATTCTACCTATTGGCCAGATGTTGGAAGAAGCCCAAGAGGCTAGGAATAAAAACAGTAGAAAATTTAGAGAATTATTCACTCGCAAAACCTCAAGGATTGATACAAATACTGATTTACTACATACATTATTAATCACATCAGATCCAATTATTGCTAGTCTACGTGCATCGCCGAAAACTCTACGTGGAAAAATTTCTTTGGAAGTGCAAGATCTGTTGGAACAATCTCTTCCAACTTTAAATAAATCAGAAAATTTAAATGCAAGTGAAGATGATGATGATGACGGCGATGATGACTAAATACACTGCAATACTACATTATTTTAACTTAACTTACTTTTTTTTAGCTTAGATAAGCTATTGTAATACGGTAATAAATATAAAACATTAATATCACAATACTTGTTTATTATTTTCTCTTTTCATATTTTGTCCTCCTAGATTATAAAAATTACACACTGTGGTACGTTCAAAAGTAATTATATTTTGGAGAAAGCAGAAAAATTTGTAGGGCAAAAACAGGTCTTGGTTACTACTAAACATTTTGAATTATGAGTAGGACATAGAAAAGTCTCATACAGTAAACATTATCTTATTTAATGATAAAAATTTTGACTAATTTTCTGAAATTCTGAAACCAGTTGTTGGAATTCTGAATACAAGTATTTTCTTATAAAACATTTATTTTTAATAAGAAATTCTGTAATTGAATTAAGCAAAATTATTTCTAAGAATGTTTTTTATTAAAAAATACGGAAGTTGTAACTTGTTCACTTGGCAACAATAAAAAGAATCTCTTTTTCCTTTTGTCCAAATTATGAATTTATAAAAGTAATTTATATTACACTAAGATAGATAATATTTTTTCAAGGAAATGTATAAGGAAGTTAGAAATATATAAATCTTTGTTAGGTATGAAATATATTCCATAGAAAAACTATTGCTGCATAATTATAGTTATTTATTTGTTGATAACAATAAATATAATAATGTTAATAACTTTAAAAAATTGAAACTATTCTATGACAATATGGAATAATTTTTGCACCATAAAATAAATAAATTTAATTTATTTCATGCTGTTTTAAAGAAGTTTTTTCACCTCAATTATGTAACACCAGCTTCAACTTTATTTATTAAGTTTAAAGAATTATTACTGTAAATGAGGGATGTGCTGTAATATGTATTTTACGAATGCATAAAGATGGATATTTATAATTGTTTTCACATTTTCTTTTGTAAATAGGAATGAAAAATATAACAGTTTAACCAGAACATTTTAACTGCTGTTTTTTTATTAATTGAGAAAATTTTAATGAGCGGCATTCCTTGATTTTATCAGTAAAAAAGAAATTCATTTGAACCTTTTTAGTTTGTATCATTTCATCAGAATTCTTATTTTTAAATATAATTTTATGGAAAATATAGTTGTATTAAAACTTTATTAGACGAAGAAATAGTATAAAATATTATGGATATACGAAAAGAAAAAAGAATTATACATAAAAATCACGATTGATTATAGTTTATTTCTGTATCTACTCTTTTAATGATGTAAAGTTTTCTTTTAAAGAATATGGCAAATGCATAGAAAATTCCTTCCCTTACTGGCTTTGAAAAATACCATTTTTTAAACCAATGTTTTATTTCTGATTCCATACCCGTTTCTAAATGCTTCCATTTTTTTCCTAAATGAAAAAATATCATCTAATTAATTTGAAATATCATCTTAATATTTGTTTTAAAATTTTTTTTCAATACATTTTGCATAAACATTGAAAAAATAAATTGTTGACTACTTAACTAAAAGAACATAAAAAATACTTTGTTTGCTTCAAATGAAGCAGGCCGTTCGGGCGATACTGTAATACTTACTCATCTTGGTCAGGCATAATATAAATTATAAAAATAAAACATGTGTAAAATATTTATAAAATGCATCGTAATTCTAAAATAAAATGTAAATGTACATTTAAATATTTTTGGCACATAGTAAAGTAGTATTAATGAATTGCTGATGAACCAATTTCGACAAATTATATAAAACGCCAAACTACTCAAGTAGTACCGAATTATGTAAAAAACATCTTTAATTCTTCAAAAATAATAATCATATTAATTTACAAATTACTGCATCAGACTGAGCGTCTCATACCCAATCAAAATGTATACTTGAATTGAAATTTGAGTGAAATACAGGGTCATGAAAATTCGAAGAAGGTGGGGTATAGTATTACCAATATCTCGGCAACTCATTATCAAATCGACTTCGTTCTTTATGTAAAATCTGTAGTATTTTCTTGTCCTTTACACCCACTCCTTCAACAAAATCGAAAACTATTATATACCTTTCACCAGAACGAATATTTCGAAAGTCCAAAAAAAATAGTTCCGGATAATCGAGGTTACCATATTAAATAGGCTTCCATTAATACATAATACACACCAAACTTATTCCAAGTCTCTATTTTAATTTGTTAGAAGATAAAATGTTTCCAGACACGCAGACATACAGACGGCAAGTTTCAAATTTGTATTTTTTTGTAGTAAACAATCATGACAAAATTACGATAAATGTGATAAATTTTATCATAAATTATTAAATTTTTGTTACTGTTTTTATGCATTTTAGCAAAAATCTATGTAAAAAAAACGTGTATAAATAAATGATATAAATTCATCGCACTCTTCGTAATTTACTAATAAAACTTTTGCTAATTTTCGTTATTTCACACCTTTTCGGTCCTCTTCATTGCATAACATAAAACAACTTTAGTATTTTATGTTCAGACGTGGGGAAAAAAGAAAAAAAAGTAATGACCCCCCCTACTAAAACCGAAACAAATATGCTGGTTACAAACGAACCAGTTTACTAGTAATGTTTATTGTTAAATGATGTATATAAAATTTGCTTAGAGATCCAACTGCAATATCAAATGAAACCAAAATCTATTTTCTTTAATGGCAATATGCAGATTTGACACTATATTTGAAATCTTCAGTTTAGACTGTGCCCATGAGTATTTCGAATTATAAACATTCAAGATTTAGAACAGCTAGTGGTAAATTATACTTTGATATTTTATTTATATCTCCTCAAATTACGATTCCAACGTGATATATATATTTTTTTGCTTATAATATTAAACAATCCAAATCCAAGTATTCTGAATTTATAACTTAAAAAATATATATAAATTTATAATTATAAATTTCGAAAATTATATTTAAAAAATACATGAATTGCAATTTACAATTTTTATATATATTTATATTCATTATTTCCTGCTTTATGCAGATTCTCAATTTAAAAGTTTTCCTAAAATTAGATTTCGAATTAAGAGTAAAAATGTCAAGATGATGGCTTATGAACTTATCTATAAAATCCAATAAAGCCTAATTTGGAAAGCTCATATTTTACTCAGATTATTAAAATATTTGGGCTGGCAATAGTAGAAACAAATTAAGGGTGTATTCGAAAAAACGCTTTTCTACCTTCAACAGCTCGAAATTTTCCGATACAATTTCAGACACATTTTTAAAAGTAGAAACATGACACTTGCTGAGGGGATTCTTGAAGGGACGTATGAGGTGCCGTGTGATGTCTTTTTACGCTCAATTCATTAGAATTTGAGTTACAAACAACTACCTTATCAGTATGACCCTTTTTTTCGTTCCCAGATCTCCCGCTTGGGAAAAATCGGTATGAAATTCTGTTTTTGATTGCTTTTTTTGCAATATTTTCTGCATTTATCAAAGAATCGACAATCATGGCACCTTGCGTACTTTCCAAATAAGAGATTTTGAAAGTTTGGTGCATTTGAGAGTAAAAATGAATTCAAAAATAAATCGGAAAATAAGCAGTTTGAATCGAAATACAACCTTAAGTGAGAAAAAGTTAATATTAATTGGACATAGTATAATAATAGAAGTAAAAGTGAAATTCTGTAGAATCTGTCTCATTTCTGTGTATACTATGTTTATGAAGATTCTAAGTCAATTTTTAAAGAAAGAAATTTTTTTACATAGCAGTAAGGAAATCGTCCTGAATTATTTGAACCTTTTAACGCATAATCGGGCAGCTTAAAACAGTATATTTTTTTAAACCTCTTAAAAAATTTAATGCAGAAAAAAAAATTTCCATCTTCATTTCTGTGCTCACTTGAAATACTAGATTTTTTAATGTATTTAACACGTATTTATCTGCCAGTTTATAGCTTTACGTTATTAAAATTCTAATACGTTATCGTTACTAATCTCAAAACGATAACATTGTATCCCTCTTTTATTAAAATATAATGTCCCAAGTTCTTGCTTAAAAGCATACTTTATGTAACTTATGAGAATTAATTAAAGAGTTTAATGAGCCCCTTACGTGTTACACCTTTTATGTAGAATATGTTAAGCTATTTAAAGCGATCTTTTAATTTTACCATTTTATTAAGTTAATATATTATTTGTTGATTTTGCATAAAGCATTTTAAAAGTCATTTTATATACTATCATCGAAATATCAAAGAAACGCGTATTTATTCACAAATTCACAGCTTTACGCTCACACAATCTCATTGCTATCAAAAGTTATAAGATTCTGTTCCTCTTTTATTAAAATATAATGTCGCAAGTTGGTGCTTAAAAGCATACGTTATATAACATATGGGAATAATTTAAGAATTTAATGAGCCATGAATGCATTAAATCTTTTATGAAGAATATCTTTCGCTATTACATGCAATCTTCGAAATTTACCATTAATTAAGTTAATATACTACTTGCTGATTTTGCATACATCATTCTAAAAATTATTTGATATATTAATATTTGTATGCAAAAACGATCTAAATTTACAAGAATTAGTTTTTTAGATTTAGAAAATTTTTTCTGTAAAATGTAGAGATAAAATATTCGTACTCACACTAGATTTATTCAGTTTAATATGTGTAGACTTACACTGCTCAAAACAATTAAAGAATATTGCAGTTTTAGGTGGATTTTGTATCTGGGAAACTTTTTAGCTGGTTGATACATGGTCGACAGACATAGTAGGTTATATGAGAATAAATTACACATGTTTGGTAGAAAAAAATGCATTTTATTGCGCATTTGTGTACAAAAGGAAAAAAACACAATTTGTGCATATGAGAAAAAAAGAATAAGAAAAGGTGTTTTCTTCAAAGAAAATCATTTTCAGAAGGGGGTATGGTTTCCACGCGCGGCCAGCAACGATGAACACCTTTGAGGCATGGACTCAATGAGGCTATTAATGACGAGTCGGGGTCTATATTATGTTGGGATATAAACATTTGATGGATGTCATGTGCTGAACAATCCAGTTTACGTATTAGAATGGACATCAATTTGATGTACATGGATGTATTCTGGGTAAAGAGCTCAAAATAGACGTAATATCTACATATGTGCTGTGTGGGTATTAATGACGAGTTGGGGTATTCTGCCCCACTCTTCCAGAAGATCTCTTTCCATATCTTGGAGAGTTTGTGGGGGTTGTTGGCGGCCAGAAACTCGTCTTCCTAGAGCGTCCCAAACGTGCTCGATTGGATTCATGTCTGGAGAACACGCTGGCCATTCCATTCGAACGATTCCTTCCTCGAAAAGGAAATCCTCCACCAGGTTTGCACGATGTGGTCTGCAGTTATCGTCCATTAAAATGAAGTTATCTCCGATTGCTGCAGCGTAAGGGACTACAATAGGTCTGAGGATCTCATCCCTATATCGGCAACCAGTCAGAGCTCCATCTCGATTGATGTAGAGGTCAGTGCGCCCGTCAATGGAGATGCCATCATACACCAACATTCCTCCACCGCCAAATCTGACACTTTCGTGCTCGAACGCAGGATTATTACTAATGCCACGGTCCCTCCAGATGAAAATACACCTATTATCCGGATGCACAGAAAAACGGGACTCGTCAGAAAAAAAAATATTGCTCCATTCATTTCTCCTTCAGTTGACACGCTCGGTTGCCCACTCCATGCGGTCGCGACGATGCCTTGATGTTAATCTAACACATACCATCGGTCGGCGAGCATACAGACCTACAGCATGGAGCTGGTTTCGGACAGTCTGAGTTGAAATCGTGGTGCCTGTAGACGAGCGAAGGTGTTGTTGGAGAAGAGTAGCGTTCATGTTTCGGTGTCTCCGAGCTGTTAACGCTAAATATCGATCTTCATTGGGCGTTGTTGCCCGTCTACGACCTTGTCCTGATCTTCGGCCTGCACATCCACTCTCCAAAAAACGGTTCCATATCCTGGAAATGACACTTTGTGACACTCCAATGACTTGCGCTACTTCGGCTTGAGTTTGGCCCCCTTCTAACCTACCAACAAATCTCCAAGCTTCTGAATCTGTCAAATGACTTCGCTGAGACATCGTACTCATCGAAACAAAGCAATCACTGAATGCCGATCATCCTTGCCTTCATTCTCTTTTATCCAGTTGAAAGTCAAATTTCATTCGCTGCCGCTGAAGTGACGTTTTTGACGTCGAACTCAAAATTTGCATACTCCACAGTTTGAAAACCAGAAAAATTTGCATTTGTGATTCTCCTCTTCTATTTTCGGCAAAAAAAATTTCGTTTATATCTTTATTTTATATAAAACTTCAAATATCCTTTAATTGTTTTGAGCAGTGTATTTATTTACAGTGCTTATATTCAGATTGCTCGTTTGCTATCTTTTTTGAAGTAGTTACATCATCATTTATTACTTCTTATTTGATATGTCATAAAAAAAGTCAAATATCACAATTTCAGATACTTGGTAGAATTCAAGTAATTTGACTACAGAAATAAAGTATTGGGCTTTCAAAATTGCTGCATTTCGAGGTAAAATTATAAGCAATGACTGTGAAAAGAATAAGTAGGTTTCCGTTTTTCATACATTTACATTCTTGATATTTTATTAGGGAATTACAGCACATCGATACGCAGAATAACCATGTATATATATAAATATATTAAAATATTATGGAAAAACATTGTTTTAATAAATTGACGTAGTTGAGCTTGAGATTTCTCACCTTTTAAAACTGCACTTTACAATTTTATCGAGCTGCGTGTTTCAGGTAGTGCTTATTGTTGTCACTATTTGTGACTAATATTTTTTAATTTTACTTACCCATCATACGTAGTATTGGGTAAATCTTGCAATCGTTTTGAAAATCGAAATTTTTTTGACGGATTTACACGTTTTAGACACTGGAGATTTCGAAAAACATATTTTTGGAAAAAAAAATTTGCCGTCCGTCTGTCTGTCTGTCTGTCTGTCTGTCAGTCTGTCTCTCTGTAAACGCTCTATCTCAAGAAAAAATTGAGATAGAGACTTGAAATTTTGTATATACTTAGTATGTAAGAATGGAACGAAGCATATTGAATATCAGCAACCTCGATTATCCGGAACTATTTTTTCCGGATTCTCGAAAAATTCGTTCTGATGAAAGGTACATAAAAATTTTCGAATATTTTTATTTTAAGGAATGCATGTAAAAGGGAATAAAAAAACACAAATTTTGCATAAAGATCGAAGTCAATCGGATTTCTAGTTGTCGAGATATTTGTAATCCTGTTTTCCACATTCTTCGATTTTTCATGATCCTATATTTCTCTCAAATTTCAATTCAGAGGTATATTTTAATTGAAAATGAGACGCTTAATTCGACGCAGCAAACTGTTAGTAAATATGATTATTATTTTTGCAGTTATAAGGATGTTTCTTTTACGTAGTTTGGTACTTCTTGAGTAGTTTGGCGTTTTATATAATTTGTTGAAATTGGTGCATCAGCAATTCATTAATAGAGTATTACTATGTGTATTAACAACATAGTAATTTAGTTTTGGAATTGAAATACATTGTTTAAATAGTTTTCACATATTTTATTTTCATATGCATATAAATGATGGGTAAGTATTACGGTGGCCTCCAACGACTAGTTACATTTTGCAACACTTTCAAATATTTCATTAGGTGATGATACATTTCTGTTACTTGGCACTTTAGTTGAGCAGCTTGTTTTGTTTATTACAATACTTGTTTTAGTCTTTTGCGCATTTAGCAGCTTATCGTTTCCATTGTTCTTGTTATTCTGCAGCTTTTTTTTTTTTTGTAGTTACGTTTGGTATGATTTCCATGATATTAATAGTTTTTAATAATCTCCTTTTCAGAAGTGTTGTGATTTTTTTGCTTTCCTAAGTGTTTATTTAGATGTTTAATTTAAGGGGTCTCAGGAGTCTTACTTTTTACCTGGTAGTGCAACTTAGCAACATGTCACATTTTATTTTTTTTCTCAGTCCCTATAAAACATAAATGCATAAAATTTTTAATATAGACAACTTAATATCTCTTCTATTAAAAATAATTTTTTTAATATTCTACATTGAAATTCTACTCTATTCTTTTAATGTTTAATTTTGATAAAAAAATATTAGACTTGTATCCATTGCGCGCAGGATTCTAGCAAAACTATTAGTTCAAGAACCGCTAAAATAGTTGATAAGGGTGCAAAAGTCTTGTATCTTGAACTTATCCCAGCTAAAAATGAACTGCAGTTTTTTTTGTAGAAGTGAAGTGTTTTTGAGGTCTTTCTAAAATTTCTGTAGTCTTTCTGTAGTGCAATCTCAACTATAAAATCACTTCAGTTATTTTGTAGTTAATTAAAGGTGATTTTGCAGTAATTTATTTTAAACACTCTGTGCGCTATTAACTTTGAAAACACTGTAGTTTTTAAAAAGTCATTTTATAATCAAAAATTAAAAAATATATAAGACTTTATAACCGTAGAATCACTGCAGTGAATTTGAAGTTATTATCCAACCATTAATTTAGAAGTACATTTCTGATGCATCTCTCGTATAACTGTAGTTATTGTCCTATAAATTCACAGAATTTAATTGGAGAAAAATAATTTCAAATATGCTTTAAAATCGAACTAGGGATTTCTCATCCCATCGAACCACTTCCGTAGTAAAAAAAATATTAGTTCCTACTTTGTTTCGTTACTTGGAAATTACAAGTTTTAATACATGAAAATCCATTTCTTTTTTCTTAATTCAGACTTGGGCGTCCCTATCTATGCTTCCTTCCCCCTAACTTAAAATTATTAGTTCCTTTATTATTTTAAGCTAAGAGAAAAAAAAATTAATTTTACTAAATTACATTTCGAAATCCAGTGAGGGGTAGTGACTACCTGTGCCCCCTGCATACAACGGAAATTTCTTGGTTCCTTTATTTTAAGTTACTCTCAACGAATAAATTTTGCGAGGTTTATCAAAATCAGAGAAAAAATATATTAAGTTTCATAAGTTATGAGAGACGGGCCTTTCACTCACCAGCCCCTTAATGCGAAATTTCTTCTTATTTTTTATTGTAAATTTCTTGAAAATTATACATTTTACTATGCTTTTAAAAATATCAGAAAAGAAAAATTTTGTTATTGTATATATATATATTTTTTTTTTAATTTAGGAAGGCGGGCAAATACTTTCTTCTACCTTCCTCCCCCTAACAGAAAATTCTTAGTTCTTATACTTTAAGCTAAAGAAAAAGATTGAATTTTAGAATTTTTTCAAAAATCGGAGAAAAAAAATTAGTTAAATTTCAAAATCGATTGAGGGAAAATGGCTCATCTATTCCCCCACCCCTCACGGGAAATTCTTCTTTTCTTTATTTAAATCACACTAAAAGAATAAATTTTATTATGCTTTTGTAAATTGGAGGAAAAATTGCTAATTAAATTTCAAAATCCAAGGAGGGGCAATGAGTCTACAACCATCTCCTTAATTGAAAATTTCTTTTTCTTTCTTTCCAAGTTACTCGAAAAATTTACATTAAGTTTTTGAAAAAAAAAAAAAAAAAAAAAAAAAAAAAAAAGAGGAAATTTTTTTTAATTAAACTAGCATACCCAGCCCGCTTCGCCGGGCTTAATTTGAAGGTTTATTTAATAATTTATGTGTATGGTACGCTTCTCTCTCAGCTGGCGACGGATCCCCCGGTGACTCTCCCCGGACCATCGGCACTCCACGTGCGTCGGGTGAGCGTCAGAACAAACTTTCAGCATATACATATGGGTGGTTGTACTTGAATGCACAGACCTGCGCGTTTTTTTCTATCTTGCTTTTATACCTCTGGACCGAGTTGGCGCATTGCCAAGATTTGCTTCCTCTGGACCGAGTTGGCGCATTGCCAAGATTTGCTTTCCCCTGTGCCTCAATTAATTAATTAATTATCCTCAGAATTCCTTTTATTTATAGAGATTTTAAAATTCAACGAGCTCCTCTGCTTATTCCCCCATACATCTCCATCTTCATAACTGAAAATTACTTGCAATTAATTTACTACATTTTGAAATCGACTTACAAATATTTGAATCAATTATTTTTTTAAATCGCTCTTTAAAATTATTATTCGATCTAAACTTAATGAATCGTAGAAAGAAAAAAAATACTTCATCAGTTAATTGAAGTGTATTTTCTAATTATGTATTCATTTTAAAAGCACATCAAAGTTTCTTATTTCATGCAAATATTAAATTACTAAAAGTGTTTACAATTATTTTACAAGTCATAAATATATTGAAAAATCTAGTCATTTTTTATATTAAAATTTAAAAAAAAATCAGAAATTTCCCTTTGTAAAAAATTATTTACCAAAGAAAAAACAAAAGAAGAAAATTAAATTAATGTTTCTATTTTATTTTTAGGTAAAATTGTAGATAAGTTAACAATCAAATATATCTACATAATCATTAAAAACATATGCTACATTAAAAAATAAAAACAACATAAAATGAGTCCTTATTTTCATTCAAAGTTATTAATTATGAACTTCTTATTTTATAAAATTAATGTTTCCTTTTTACAAATATATATTTCTTAAATTAACACATTTAATTACATTATAATTCCTAAAAAAATTATATTATCAGAAAAACCTCTAAAATTCGTTTATTTTTTTTAATTTGCAAGAAAGATTAAGAACCATTCCCCATTTAAAAAACTCACTACCAATATATATATATATATATATATATATATATATATATATATATATATATATATTATTTTTAATTTTTAAATTAAAAAATGTTTATAAATTACAAATTATTATTCTAACACTTCAATATCATATTCTTATTTTATAAAATTAATTTTTCCTTTTTACAAATATATATTTCTTAAATTAACGCATTTAATTACATTATAATTCTTAAAAAATTATATTATCAGAAAAACCTCTAAAATTCGTTTATTTTTTTTAATTTGCAAGAAAGATTCAGAAATATTCCCTATTTAAAAAACTCACAAAAAAATTATTTAATTTTTAAATTAAAAAATGTTTATAAATAACAAATTATTATTCTAACACAATAATAAAAAATATGTTTTACCTTATCATTAAACGACATAAAATGAATTTTTATTCCAAGTAAAAAAAATATTAATTACCGACCCATAATTTATTAAAATAAGTACTTTCATGTCAAAAATATATATTTTATAAAATTAACACAACGCATGTAATTACATTGTAATTCATAATAAAAAATTTATTATTTTCGCAATTAGCCTAAAAATAAATTAATTTTATTAAATATTTACTGATTTTTGAATTCAGAAGAAAAATCAATTCATTTGCTTTAGCTAATTCGCTAAAGTATTTGTTTAATTCATTTAATATTAAATTGTTTTTAAAATACACGCCCATATAAACGAATTACAATAAATAAATAAATAATAAAGTAAAAGCACTTTAAAACATCCAATTTTTCTGCCTGCCATTCAGCTTTTGCATCAAATAACCTTTAATTGAAATGCCTCCCCTTTATACCTCGCACAACACTAGCCACACAAGTCTCAACGGGCAAGTGGTCAAAGCGTGTCTCTCCTGTACCTGGGATCGTCAGTTCGAGTACAATTTTTTCCATAGTCAAAATCTGCCTTGAAGTGTTAAAAAGCAAGCTTACCTGTATGGTCAATAGATGGCGCCAGCAGAGCAAATTTTTTTGGGTGGGAGCGGCTTTTAACTTCAAATTCACAGCAGAAAATGTGTAGTTATGAACTACACATTTACTGTAGTGATTTTGTAGCTGTTAACTTCGAAAAAAGTGCAGTGATTTGTGCCAAATCACCACAGTTTCGCAACTGCAGTTTCTTTGCAGTTTCACTAGAGTTCATTTTTAGCTGGGATACCTCATTTTAAAGCAACTTATGCATTTATTTATTTAAAAGTTAAATTGAAATTGAAAAAAAAATAATTTTTTATTAAAAAAATTTGCCAATTATAAATAATCAATGTAATTAAAATTCTAAATTTGAGGTATAACTTGTTCTTAAACTTAAAATGAAGATATTTACCAAGTTTCATACAAATTGCTTTATTATTTTTTGAGAAATGTTGCGCGCAGTCAAAGAACAACTTAAATTTTAAATCAAAATTAAATATAAAAAATATATAATAAAAATTCAATATAGAATGTTAAAAAAATTATTTTAAATAGAAGAAATATTAAGTTGTCTATGTTAAAAATTTTATGCATTTAAGTTTAATAGAGACTGAGAAAAAAAATCAAATGTATATGTTGCTAAATTGCACTACCAGGAAAAAAGTAAGACTCCTGAGACCCCTTAACTTTTCTCTTTCTTATAAAACTCTGTTAAAGTTTTATTAAAGCAAAATGCACGTTTACCTGGAATATCCTTCCGCATTGCTGAAAACATCACAAATGTCAATAATATGAAATTTTTACGTAAGAACTTCATAAAATAAAAAACAAATTAAGATTTTTTTAAGTGTAAAATTATTTTTTTCCAGTTCAAAACTTTTTAGGTAAAGAGTATAAAACTCTGTACCTAAATGTATGAACCTGAATATAGTGTTTTATTAAATAATCTTACAATGTATATGGATGTTATATATTTAATTTTCTATGCATTTTCAGTATAGAAAACTCTTTTTTTTCTATTTCTATCCGATCCTTTAAAAGTAATTTCTTAAAATGTCACTAAGCAGTGCTACAAAGTTTTTATCAAAAAGGTAAATTAAAAATGTATTAAATGTAATGCAAACTTTAAAGATAATTAAAATCTTCTAAAGAATGTTATCTTCTAAATATAAACTGAAAAAAAGATGTTTTTATGCTAATTACATTACTAATTTTAATATATATTACACATTTCTAACAAAATAAAAAAAGAAATTTTAAAAATCCTTTTATTTGCCCGCTTTTTAATGTTGCTTTTTATTGATCTTTTTTTTTTTTTGTTTTTGCTTTAAAGGAAATTACATATTTTTATAGCACTGATTGTTTAATAATGTTTTTTTTTCCGTTTACATCAGAATTTATAAATAGATAAAATGATTTTAAAAATTTCGAGTGGGGAAAATGTAACAGAGAACTGCACTAAGGAATGATTTTATTTAGTTAAATTATTTCGCCTGTTTAATATTTCAATATCTAGTATTGTTCAAAAATTAAATTCAGCTATGAATCGAACTTATATTAAACGTGATAGAATGTAGAGATCAACTGGTTAGAACGGGTTTATTTTCGGTGGAAGTTCGGAATTCTCCTTACTATAGTACAGCTCATATTCAAAATACTAGAATACTTGAGAAAAAGTAATAAGAAAAAATTATTTGTCATTTATTTATTTTTTATACTAAGTAAATGCAATTAAATTTCTTATAAATTAAATCTGGAATGTTTAGATAAGATTTTAACATTTATAAAATATAAAATACAGCACAATAAATTAGGTATACAGCTCCCTTTAACACACCAGAATATTAGAATAAAATTCAGATTGGTTCAAAATATTACAATATTTTATTTTACGCAACAATATTACCTTATGAATATGAAGTAAATGGTAGTTAATATTATGTAGCATCCCCTTTAACTTTCATAACAGCGTACAATCGATCTTGCATACTATGTACAAGGTGTTTACAAACATTTTTATCAATATTAGCCCAAATAGACTTTATACGTGCCACTAACTCAGTTTTACTTGGAGGAGGATTTTCTTGAAGTTTTTTCTTCATTATACACCATAAGTTTTCGATGGGTTTAAGATCTGGTGAATTTGGTGGCCAAGGAAGTACCTTACTGTTGCGTTGGCGGAACCAATTCTTAGTTGACACCGAGGTATGCGGGGACGCTAAATCTTGTTGAAAGATGAAATCATCTTCAAATAAATCTTCTGATGATGGAATCATGTAATATTCTAAAATTTTTTGATATATCAGAGAGTTAACTTTTTCGTAGACGATGCATAACTTTCCAGGTCCTTCTGCACTCATACAACCCCAAACCATGACACTAGCAGCAAATTTTACGGAACGTTTAAGGCATTCTTTATCAAATGCTTCTTGCTTCATTCTCCAAACTCGAATACCTTGATTACCATATGAAACACAAAACATACTTTCATCACTAAATAATATATTTTCCCAATCTTCATTGCTCCATAAACGTCTTGCTTTACACCAACTCAATCTTATACGCTTTTGTCTTGCAGTCATAAGAGGTTTTGTTTTCGGTACACGAGATTCAAATTTAAATTTATGGAGACGTCTTAATGTTGGCGATGTAAAAACTTCAACTCCTTCTTTTTTCCATTTTCGGTGCAAGAATCGAACACTTTTAAAACGGTTTTGTCTTAACTATACGCTTCAGTTTCCTGTCATCTCTAGCAGATGTTTTTGGTTTTCGGCCACCATTTCGGCGATTATTTTGAAATTTTCCAATTTTTGAATATTTTGTTAGTATTTTACTAATGCTCGATTGCGAACAATGTAAATAATTCGCTATAAAACATTGATTTTTACCGTGCCGATACAAATCAACCATACGAAGTTTAGTAGATTCAGGAATATCACTCACACGGCCCATTTTAAGACGAAAAAGAAACAAACTGCAAAAAAGAATACTGATTTTAAATAAAATAGTCTGAATTTAATCAATGATGCCACCAGTTAAGAATTGGTAATAATTAAAGGAGAATTAATAGGAAATATTCTAATATTTTGAACCACTTGAATAAATATTCTAATATTGTGACTTTTCAAAATAATTTTTTTTGCAATTAATCTTTTCAAAAATGATATTAAATTTAAGATAACAAGTAAGTGTAATCAACAATAAGTTCTTAATAAAAATATCGTTTGCATATTTTCATTAAAACACATTAAATTACCAAACGATATTTTCAATTTCTAAAAAAAAGGTAATTATTCTGATATTTTGAATATGAGCTGTATATGCATATAACGAGATATATTTCAAAACCTCTTAAAATGAAGTCTCCAATCTATTTTTATAAAGGTTTTTGGGTTACCAGGTGTAATTATATGATACTCTTTTCCATAAAACCATCCCTCTGTTTTTTCGTTAATAATCAACGAGACATGTATATTGTAGATCTGTAATTTAAAGTATGTTGACAGGTTCTTTTTAAAAATGCATTCGCTAGTTCTAGGCTATGATCGCTTAAGACAATAAATGCTCTTTAAGAAAAAATTATTTATTTGCAGTAAACTTCAAAATTTAAGGGTTTCATACAGAAAAGTTAGGGATGGTGCCTGAACGCATTTTTTTAAGAAAACAGTCTTCACATGACTGAGTTCATGAAGCGAGAGGGAGGCAATTAATTCCTCACTGAAAAATTCACACATTGGCATCACACAATTGGCGACATTAAGCATATGAAAAATGACTGATATCATCTCCGCAAAATTGTCTGTTACGCTTAAACAATAAAAGGATTTTGAATTTAATAGCAGGGCAACCAGAAAACAGCAGTCCTAAAAAATACGCCAAAAAGGAATCCGACTGCCAATTCGTACGTTAGGACCATATTTTGGGAAAATGTTCTCAAAAGACATAACAACCATTATCTACATGAAAAGACTCTTATGCAACGAATAAGTTAGACTTAAAATTACGCAGAGAGGAAAATGAAATTTCACTGACCGCAAACACATTCGATCTTTATTCTTTTTTTTATTTGTTTCCAGCAAGGGTGAAATACGCATCTTAATGAATTCTCTTTATCTGACAGCCGATTTTCAGTAATAAAGCAGATGCTAGGTGTTTTTCTTTCTTTTCTTTTGAACGGAAAGTTATTGTGGGATCGACAATAAGCGTTAAGATAAAATAGATATTAATTAAAGATTATTTTTAACTGTAATTTAGAAAAATGTAAAATTTAAGAATACTATATGTGATTCTACATCACATATATCACCCCTTTCACAGGCGAAAAAAAAATCTATAAATGTACATGAAGGGAGAAAAATCAATTTTCATATGCTCTTACAAGTAATAATGTGTAAAATGCTCATGAAAACAAACCAAACCTTTACTAAATAAAGTAAACAGCATTTGAACTTCTCTTTAAGTAGACAACCATCCTAAATAAAAGTATCTATATCCTGATATAATATATTGGTACCATAAATTTTGTCATACAGATGACAACATATATTGTTTCTATTTAGAAACAGCTGCAGCTTCATTAATAAAATTTGTGATCACTCTTCAATTCGTCTTATTTAGACGATGACCTGTATCAGAAATGTGCACATACAAAATAAAAATACATTAGGCCTAAATAAACAGGTCACTTACCAGCTGGCTATAAGTTTCAAAATGTTTTCAATAATAAACATTAAATATATGTATTGATCAATATTATAATAAAATAAAATAAGATACTCGATTATTATAATGCAAAAAAAGGTATAATATAGCACACAGAGAAACAAAAATGTAATATGAATAACTAAAAATCCAGAAATAATGCCCATAATAATGAACGAAAGTATAAGTTGTAAGTTTCTGTCTTTTTTTTAAAAAGGTTTTTTTTTTTTTAATCTCTCAACATGAATATTAAACAAATCTATATTCATGAGATAGATATAAGGTAAAGAAGACAGTAATAAAAAACTGTAGAAAATCAGGATATAAAAAAAATACCTCAAACACTGTCATAAGCCATTTAATTCCATGTGACAACTGTATTCCCCTGTCTTAATATAAATGTAGTTTAAATAAAACTGCGATTTAATAAGCCTTTACTTGTGTAAAAAAAATTGAGTTATTCCATCATGTAATCTTTTAAATGTAAAAATGTATGAGAAAAAGGAAATTTTAAGTGAATTGTACAACAGGTAATACTGAAGAGAAAAATTGTGTGTGTGTGTGTGAACTCAGCCTCAATTAATATGTGCTAAAGAATTAACTGGTATAAACCAGGAGAAGGCTGCATGTATGTAATAAGAAAAATGAAAACCTGTGCATTACCTATAAGAAAATTCGTGAACAATAAATATATATATATTCACGTGAAATGTCTTGGACCACAAGGAATGCCATTGATGAGGGAAAAATAAGAAAGGTGAAATCCCACAAAATTGTTATCCACAGACCACAAGCTCATCCGCGTAGCATGCCGCAAAAGTAACATTGTAAAACCTTTGTAAAATAAAATACCATTGTAAATACCATTGCCGCATGCCAAGCAACGCTCTCGCGATTGTGTAGAAAAACAAATTAGGATTTTTTTTTTTTTTTTTTTTTTTTTGCTAACGTAAGAAACAGACAGTATGTGTACAAGAACCCAAAAACACCTACCAATGAGTGACATTCAATTACGTAATTAATGAATTAACAATCATTAAACAACTCAATGAATAAGGGTTAACTTGTCTCAATGAACTACATGTGTTACGTAAAAAGAAACTCTGGTTAAACTCTAAACCAGCTACAGTGAACTACGTGTTTTAACTATGATTTATGTGTGAAGTGAAAAAAAAAACTGTCGAATACTATGGTTAGCAAAAGGTTAAAAATTAAGTGTATAGGCATAAAATATTACCGGAATATCAAATGTGACAAATATGTAATATTAAAACTGTAAAAGTATTTAACTTCCTCGATTTAAATACTCTTGATGTTTAAGGTATAGCTAAGAGTCATGCCAAAACAACTGTGATTATTGTAAAATAATAAAAATGCTTACAATATTTTTGTGTGTACATGATGATCTAAACAAACTGCAGTAAGTGCATGTATTTCTAAAAGCTTAAATGTGTGAAAATTTAAAGTGTCATTTAAAATAGAGGAAAGTACAAATGATGTAATGGTCATACCTGTTCTAGCATATATACTTTTAAAGATAAAAGTATAACTAGTGACAAGAACCAAAATAATATTGTATCAGAAACATGTCCAATTTTAAAGATATATTATACTATTTTGAGAAGAATCATTTTGTGAAATGATATAATTAGCATCGACTCACCATCCGCGTCCAATCAGTCAAATTTTATCAGTAAAGAAAAATGTATGTGGAAAGGCATGTACATATTATAATTTATTTCCTATATTAAAATCCTTAACGTATGCGCTGGCAGTTTCCTGAGTGTTGTATGGATTTTTAGAAAAAATACATTAAAAAAAACTACTGTTTTATCTAACAAAAATAATTAAAAAGGGGTTCCAAATTATATCTTAAAGATAATGTACATTAAAATGTGGTTTACTTTCTAAGAAGTAATGTGTAACATATTCTATGAACAAAGATGTGTATTTTCATTGAACTAATGTGTAAACAATCTATGAATAATAATATAAAACTTCAACGAACTAAAGTGTACATCTCTATGAACTACAACGTACGACATGACTGAACACATGTATAAAATCTCTATGAACTAATGTGAAAAACATCGATGAACTAACGTGTAAAATTCTATAACTAAACGTGTAAATATTCTATGAACCAAAGTGGAAAAAAAAATCGATGAACTACTGTGTAGAATTTCTATAATTAATCATGTAAATATGCTATGAACTAAGTTGTTTATTCGGCGAACTAAAATGACCAGGAAGAAAGCGATTTTTTTGTTTAAAAAAAATGAATGTAACTAGTTCCCCATGTACAACAAGAATGGAAAGTAAAGCGATGAACTAGTGTAATATCAATGAACAAAGAATGTGCGATGAGCTCTTGTGTTTTTTCTATGAACAAAATTCTTATGTGTACCAGGAACTAATACATTATATGACGTGTTTAAAATAATTGAAGATGTAAATAATGTGTATTTATAAAAATTTAAACTTCAAAAGAGGAAAAATGCCTGTTCCTAACAGTAAACCAACCAGCATGAATGAGTGTAAAATTATGTAAAACAAAATAGTTTTTTTGTCTGCAGAGTAAAATAAAAGGAATGTGATCATGACACAGTATGTAGAAAAAATATTACAGAAGTACATAAAAATTATGACTGAATTCAACCAAGGCGAGTGATATCTTTGAACCATAACCAAAAATAATTTTGTGAGAATGAAGTGTAAGTATGTGTATGCATGTAAAGCCAGGTTGAATATGAAACCACAACAAATATGTACAAGAGTTGCAAGAAAAAGGAAATCTCTGTGAAATATATTCTAACGAATTAATTTGAAAACCGCGAGGTCGCGCGAGACCACACTTCAGTAATGACATGCCTAAATAAATAAAAAAATTAAAAATGTCCTGCACATAAAAAAAACGGTGAGAATTTAGCAAAGTGTCTAATAATAGTAAATTTTAAAAAATGAATTAATGAATTTTGTAAATGAAGACAAACATTCTCTCCCTTTTTGTAGGTAAGTGGCCATCTTACCCCCAAAAGGAAAAGAAACCCCTCAGGAAAAAACATTCTTGGCATTGTGCTATCTCTAGAAAATAACACAATGTAAGAAGAAATCTATCGAAAACAGTCACTAAATATTAGAAACAAAAATAAAAATATTAACTGAATTTTAAAAATACTGAGATTTCACATCTAAAAATGTGTGCTGGTATGCAACAACACGGCATACAATTGACTTAAAATATATACTGGTACGTTATATGTTTTAATTGCATTAATGAAATAAATAAAATCTCTCTTCCTGTTATTATTAATAATAATATTGATGACTCGAGCAGGCATTAAAATGTTAAGAGGAAAGCTTGTGACAGGTTGAGATAATATAACTAAAGAAAATATGATATTTCACGTATGACATCTCCAAATATAAAAGCATATTATATTTGCGAAAATATTTTAAAATATAAATTATGCAATGTCTAATTGCTGTCAATAATTTAAAGTTTAGTAAAAAAACAAGTGAAAATTTACCATAAGCGAAAACAAATTTAAGCTTCTCGCCTCATTCATTATATTTCTAAATTTGTCAACATGACAACACATAAAATATTTTTATAATGGTATGACGTGATATACCACATAATGAACTTTATATGTTATGAACATTAAAATAAGATATCTATACACAAATATGTAAAAGGCATATAAAATTAATTACCTATATCTATGTAATAAAACAAACATACACATTGATTATATAAAAATTGTAAGACCATTCTGTATATTATCAAATAAATGTCTAAGAAATACTATAATATTTAAAGAAAATTATCTAGATATATTTTTATGAACTAACCTTTAAAATGAAAGTTCTTATAATGTTATAATTACTGATGAAGAATAATCATGCGCATACGTTTAAATATTATATGTTATAAAACCGTCATCTTCTTTATATACTCAGAATAAAGAAACAAAATTCCTTAATATTTAGCTGCAAGAAATAGCTCTACTTAAATGGATATAATTAATAGAAAATGCTGCTTTAAATATATTGATTACATATATTCAATTATGCAATAAAGAAAAATGGTAAATACTTTTAAGTACAAATATAAAAATAATGTATTATCTGTAAATAATACTCAATAGAAACACAGTAAAACATAACTTACCCTTTGATTATGGAATTTTCAAAGCATAATAAAATATAATTGAAATGATACAATTTTATGTATCTTAAGAGGAAGGCAGTGTCAAATATCTAGAGAGGTGCATACATCTTTATTTATTACAAGTATTCATATTTATCTTTCTTTATACCTTTTTTTTTAACTTTCCTAACATGCAAAAATAATAGTCTGACACAAAAACATTCTCTCTTATTTATCTGGAAACCTGAATGTTTTAGATGCACCATTAACTTACCTTTAACCTCTTTTTTTTTTAATCATCTTATAAAATCAGGTAAAGAAATATATAAAACTGTAAATGTATACATATGAATGTCAGATTGTAATATTTCAAAAAGAATCGCATTGCAAAGTAAATAAAAATGTAATATTTAAAGAAAATAAGTAAAATAATAGATTTTTTTCTTTAGCACAATCATCCAAAAAAATACGATTTATAAAGTCAATATTCTGATTTTTTTTTTTTTTTTTTTTTTTTTTAAGATTGCCTTAATACTTTGAATGAAATTTCAGTAAGAGTGCACTGTTAAGAGATACTTAGTTATATGAAAAATATCCTTTTATCCTGTTATCATATTTGGCGTCTTATTTCTAAAATAGCATTTGTAGAACTATGAAATATTTCGACGTAATCTAAGAAAAGTTCTAACTAATATTATTCACAAAAATAAATATGAGCATGAGAAAACAATGCATAATAAACAATAATTGAAATAAAATCACTCATCATATTATTCTAAAATAATAACAAAAAAGTCATGTAATTAAAATAGAGATTGAGCATTAAGATCATAAAATATAAAATGCATATATTTTCTCGTACTCACATTTTATACCGCAGATGCTTATTTATTTTGTACACTTTCTTTCTCTCTTTCTTTTTTTTCTTTTTTTTGTTTAATTTTGAAGAAATGCAATATTTGGACGTTGACCATCACAGACACATCAAATCCAGTGCAAAAAGCACATCTGTGTATGCCGGTTAAATTGGAGCCCACACATGAAAATCCGTAGCACTGATCACACTGCAGCACTCGATCCATTTCTGAAGTAAATAAAAACTTCTGAAGTACACAAAGTAGAAATAAAATGCACTATATTGCCGAAAGCAAGGCTGCGAGTTTATCGGAGGCGAAATAGGAGTCACAACAGTCTACCGCAGATTCTTAGGCGTACATCGGGAGGAGCAGGCGTTACGCTGAGTTCTTTACGCTGAGCCTCCTGAAATTTTTTTGATCAGAAAAATCAGCCGCATCCAACATGAAGAATGGTTCGGCGCCGGGAAAGAACTCCAATGCGATCCATCAGGGGAAAATCCGGCAGCGACAGTCCGCATTCTATAGGCACCGTAAACGATAGTCTATGAACTAAGAACACTCGTAGTATCTAATACTCTATATTCCGCAAACGTAATAGATAGTCATCTGTCGGGGAAATAGGCTTTCAAAAATCTTGTAAACAGCCAATGAATAAGATAATGTCATACTACTCAGGTAGATAAATAGTCCAGATAATAGTCCAGATATAGTCCAGATAAGTGCTAATAAATAGTCCAGAAACTAAACTTTCAAGCAAATCGAAGCAGGCAACTAAAAGGAGGCAACTAAAGCAGGCACCATCCCTTGACGTTTTAAAAAAATTGCGAATGTCTGGTGTAGGCACCATAAATTTATATATTGTAGATCTGTAATTTAAAGTATGTTGACAGGTTCTTTTTAAAAATGCATTCGCTAGTTCTAGGCTATGATCGCTTAAGACAATAAATGCTCTTTAAGAAAAAATTATTTATTTGCAGTAAACTTCAAAATTTAAGGGTTTCATACAAAAAAGTTAGGGATGGTGCCTGAACGCATTTTTTTAAGAAAACAGTCTTCACATGACTGAGTTCATGAAGCGAGAGGGAGGCAATTAATTCCTCACTGAAAAATTCACACATTGGCATCACACAATTGGCGACATTAAGCATATGAAAAATGACTGATATCATCTCCGCAAAATTGTCTGTTACGTTTAAACAATAAAAGGATTTTGAATTTAATAGCAGGGCAACCAGAAAACAGCAGTCCTAAAAAATACGCCAAAAAGGAATCCGACTGCCAATTCGTACGTTAGGAGCATATTTTGGGAAAATGTTCTCAAAAGACATAACAACCATTATCTACATGAAAAGACTCTTATGCAACGAATAAGTTAGACTTAAAATTACGCAGAGAGGAAAATGAAATTTCACTGACCGCAAACACATTCGATCTTTATTCTTTTTTTTATTTGTTTCCAGCAAGGGTGAAATACGCATCTTAATGAATTCTCTTTATCTGACAGCCGATTTTCAGTAATAAAGCAGATGCTAGGTGTTTTTCTTTCTTTTCTTTTGAACGGAAAGTTATTGTGGGATCGAGAATAAGCGTTAAGATAAAATAGATATTAATTAAAGATTATTTTTAACTGTAATTTAGAAAAATGTAAAATTTAAGAATACTATATGTGATTCTACATCACAACATGAAATAAAAGTTTTAAGAAGGATATTAACAGTGATCTAATGAAAAGTTTTCGTCCATCATGTAAAGAAAATTTCCTGCTTCACTGATGATTATAGCGGGGTTGGGGGGGGGGGGGGGAGGAAGGCGTGTGCAGCTAAGACGACCTGATGAATTCAAATTTCTTTTTTCAAGTTTATTTATATCATTTTTCAAGGTTATTCAACACTGTTATTTATACGAAGAGCTAAAAGTTCTTGACGACTTCTCTAATATATGTGAGGCCGTGTGTTTTTCAACAAGACACTGCACTATAACATACTCTTCATACAACCCAATACTAATAGATGTGGGAAACTTTTCATGTCCATGTCATCCACAACATGTTGCCCCATAGCTTGCCAAGTATTAACACAACGGGTTATTACAACGAGATTAAGGCAGCTTTCTCGAGGAACTTTACTTATGGATTTTTTTTTATGCCCACAAAGCAGTCTTTTTATTTATTACATTTTTGGGTGCATTCGTAATTATATGTATACATAGCACCTATAGTCAACGTTCAGTTCGTCCGTGTATCTACATATAATAGAGCAGAAGTTGCCAAACCGAATCTTTTGTTATTTAAAATGCATATTTTTTGCATAATTTTGTTGAGTCAATGCAAATGTTATGAAAATCGAATGTGTAGATAAATTACAGGGACAATCAAAAATATTCCGTTACATTACAGCCAGTGGGAAAATATAATTTCAAGAAAGTTTTAATGATGTGAGACTTGGTCTAACATAATAAAATTGACATGATGGGTTATTACGTATGCAACGAGATTAAGACAGCATTTTAAGGGGACAAGGGACCTTTGAAAACTTCAAAATCCATCAAATTTACGATTTTTTTTTTCAAATAATGCAGCTAAGTATCACCTTTAATTTCGTAGTCGAATTTTTACGATCGGATTATTCTTACGCTCGTAATTAGAATTTTAATTTATCATCTGCATTTAAAGGGCCAACGTCTTTGTTTACATTTGCTCGCAGCAGCTGTTCACAGTTCGTGCTGAATGCCGATCTATTTATTTTATTTTATTGAGCTGTGAATGGCAATAGATCGCCGTAACTGTAAACCGCATTTCATTTCCTAGTTTATTTACGTTTGTACCGTAGCATTTTTTACGTTCTCGGAGGATTATTTTTGTTTTATTTATAATTCAAAAAATCTAGTTACGGTTTTCGGATGCTTTTTTTTCAGTTTTAGTTGCGTACTTATTTTTACCTCGAAATGCATGCTATCAGTTCACGATGGCGAAAAACGAAAGATTGTAAAAGAAATAAATAAAAACTTGCTCGAGAAAGAGCTATGGCAAGATGGAAAACAAATAAAGAAAATGAAGCTGTGAATTCAACTGGTGTAAGTAAAAAGCATCACATAAATAAACAATCAAGTTCTTATGAAAATCAATGTAGCTCACCTACTATCTCTGCTAAATCAAGAACAGAAAAAATATTTGCGTATTTTAATACACGCACCACAAATGTTAATAATGGTTCTAATTATGCTATAGGGCATAATAGTATGTGAAAAACCTTATTACAAACTCTTTCATGTGACAACTGTGGAAAAAATAAACTTTGTGTAAATTCAACTCTTGAATTAGGCTATTCTACTAAATTGCAATTGTTTTGTAGCTCTTGTCTGAAAGTATATGCTGAAACTTTTTCAAGTCCACGCATCTCTAAATCTCAACGCTTTGAGATAAATCAAAATATAGTTGAAGCATTTCTAAACATGGGAAGAGGACATTCGGCTATGGAAGCATTTTCCATGGCTTTGGGTATCCAAACAATGGATCGAAAAACATTTGATAAATACGTCATAAAGTTGGTGGAAGAAACAGAAAAAGAACTTATAGTAAATGCTGCACGAAAAACTGTCAGAGAACAGCATGAACTCCTTGACGCTTCTTTAGTAGGCGAAGAAATTATCGACATTTGGGTGTCATTTGACGGCACCTGGCACAAGCGAGGTTATTCTTCATTATATTGTATTGGCTGCATTATTGATATCCTGATAGGTCTTGTTATTGATTTTACTGTCATCTCAAAATATTGTCATCAGTGCACTAAGACTGCAGCTGATTTAGGAAAGGAAAGTGCTGAATATTTTGTGTGGTACAAATCGCATAAAGATTCTTCTGCATGTGAGAAAAATTATGAGGGATCGTCAGGATCAATGGAAGCATTTGCTGCTGAAATTTTGTGGAAAAGATCTGTTAAAAATTTCAACATGAGGTATACAGCGATACTTTCTGATGGAGACTCTAAAACTTCTATTAATTTGTCAAATCAAAACATTTATAGGGATAGAAATATCATAAAGGAAGAGTGCATAAATCACGTAGCTAAGAGATTGTGCACAGCTTTGAAAAATAAAGTAAAAGAATATAGAATAAAAGGTGAATGCTTGAGTTGTCGAAAGAAGGGAAATTTAACAGAAGAAACTATTGGGAAACTAGGCAGTTATTATAGAAAAGCCATCAAAGAAAATGCGCCCGATATTCCAAAAATGAAAAATGCAATTTTTGCCTCATTATATCATACTATCTCAACGAATAAAAAGCTGCAGCACCAGAAATGTCCCAGTGGAGAACAATCATGGTGCTTTTAAAATCAATCATTAGCAAAAGGATTAAAACCTCCAGATCATAAAATTATGAAAACAGTATTATCAGAAAATGTAGTTACTAAAATCCTGCTAGTATATCAGAGACTTGCATCTGATGATATCTTAAAAAATGTGCTAGCGGAGGAACCCAGAATGCAAACGAAAGTGTACATAATGCAATTTGGCGTATGTGTCCTAAAGATACATTTGTATCCAAAAGACGTTTAGAATTTGCTGCACTAAATGGAATAAGCCAATTTAATATGGGCTGTGTTGCAACATTGAAAATTAAGGACACTGCCATGACAAGCAGTCCAAGTTTGCAAATTGCTATGAAAAAAGACAGACGCCGTTTACGACAAAGTGTGTAGAGAAACACACCTGAATACAAAATCGCCTACATACAGAAGAGATTCAAAATAAATCAGAAAGAGAAAAAGCTTGAAAAAAAAGAAGGATTATCTTATGGCGCTGGTGCATTTTGAACAAAATTTATATGCAACATTTGATTAATGTAAAATGGCTGGTATAAATCAAAAATTAGAAAAAAAGCTTTAAAATCATGTTTTCAATATTCCTAATCAGTAATGAAGGGTAAAAAAAAATTTGAAAAAGGGGGGGGGGCAACTTGAAATTCATTTTGGTAAGTAGTTTTCATATTTAATTCATATGTTACGACTTCATTCATTAATCTTTTACTATTGATTGTTTTTAAAAACTTTGCTTAGGTTAGTTAGGATCTAGAATGGAACAATATGTTTCGTATTAACTTCGTACTCTAGGATATTTACCCGTTAACAATTGACTTTTGTGATTTCAGCTGTAACAAATTGGCGAAATTCCCGATTTCTCCGCACCTTCACCCCATGCGATTGAAAAAAATCAAGGTAAACAAAATTCCCAAATCCCTTGCCCCCCCCACCCTCTCGCACTCTGACTAAGAAAGCATTATTATTTTTTCTCCCCCTCCCCCCCCCTCCCTTAGTATAACTGACAACTAAAAGAAATATATATATATATTTAGTTTCAAGCTTTTTTAACAGTAATGTTGATTGCCTTCTAATTTGGCAGGAGATTGCGATGATTGCTGGAAGTTCATTTTTAGTTTTGATATGAGCTTTTAACTAAATTTTTTGCATATTACGTTATAGGTAGAATATTGTTAAAAAACATATGCAGGGTTACAGAAAAGAATTTGTAAGGGATATGGAGCATAAACGGAAATAGTTTAAAAGTTTTTTTTTTTTTTTATGCATTTTTACTCTGAACATTTAGTACATTAAGATATCTTTGTACAATATAAATAAAACAATTTACAAGGCCATGCAAGGAACTGGATACACGAGAACCATTACTCTCTTTTTGGCAACAATATTTTCTATCGCACAAGGCCTTTTTTTTGTTATTTTGAATAACTGATAAATTTTGAGATTTTTCGATTTGATGGATTGATAAATTTTATAGTTTCATAGTGCGACAAGTAGACAAAATTCACAATCCTCCTTCCCACTTTCGATAAAAAAAATCATTGCACCTTCTCCCCCCCCCCCCCCCCCTCACTTCAATTGTGCGATGCGATTGAGAGCTAAAAATTTTTTTCATTTTTTTTTTCTTTCATAAATATTTTTGATTGTAGACTGTTTAGCAGGGCTTAGGATATATTTGAATTTAGTTGATTATTTGAATATTTGCTCTCTTGTATTAAATTTTAAAATTCTTTTTTTAATTACTTTCAACGCCACCAACTGCTTCAAAATATGCTCCAAGCTCTTTTTTTCAGATTTTTTCTGTAGCTGTTTGCCATTATATATTTCATAAAACTATGCATGTTTTTTTTTTGTTTTTTTTTGTTTTTTTTAACTAAACATAATTTCAAAAGTTAATGGTACCTGATTTCAGAAAAATAATGGGAAAATTATGAAAATTTCAAAAAACTATTTTTGTAACCTGCATATTACCAATAAAATTTCATTTACAGTTTCATTTATGTTATGTAAATCAATGATCAGTAATGAAGGGAAAAAAACTTCGAGAAAGCGGGGGGGGGGGGGGGGGCAGCTTGAAACTTTGTTTTGGTAAGTAGTTTTTATATTAATTCATACATTCCAAATTCATTCATTAATCTTTTACTATTGATTGTTTTACAAAACTTTCTTTATGTTAGTTAGGATATGGAATGGGACGATATGTTTAGTTTTGACTTCGTACTCCGGGATATTTACCCGTGAGCAATTGACAACTTTAGTGATTTCAACTGCAACAAATTGGCAAAATTCCTGATTTCTCCGCACATCCACTTCATGTGATTGAAAAAAATCTCAAATCCGCTACCCCCCCCCCCACTTAGACTAAGAAAACATTATTTTTTCTCCCCCCCTCACTTCCTTTGTATAATTGACAGCTAAAAGAAATATGTATATATATGTATATATTTGATTTCAAGCGATTTTTGTGTTTTTTTTTTAAACAATAATGTTGACTGGCGGCTAATTTGGCAGGGCATAGTACCCAGCAGTCCTTTTAAAATATTTTACACATCTGACAGTCATTACTGTTCTTTTTGGAAATAATATTTTCAGTCGCACAAGGCATTCTTTTTTTTTTCTTTTGTCATTCAAGTAACTGATAAATTTTGAGATTTTTCGGTTCGGCGGATTAATGAATTTTGTAGTTTCATTGTGCGACAGGTAGATAAAATTCACAATCCTTACTCCCCCTCATTCGATAGAAAAAAATTATTGCACTTTTCTCTCTTCCCCCTCTCCATTGTGCGATTGAAAGCTAATATTTTTTTTTTTTTTTTTTAAAGCAATTTTGATGTTTTTTTTCTTTTATTTTCTTTCTTTCTTTTTCTTTTCTTTTTTTTTTTTTTTTTGTTTTGTTTTAGATATTCTTGACTGTAGACTATTTAGCAGGTCTTAGGTTATATTTGAATTTAGTTGATCACAAGACATATTTGAATGTTTGCACTTGTACTAGATTTTAAAATTCATTTTTTAATAACTTTCAACGGCATCGATGGTCTCAAAATACTCCAAACTTATAATTTTTTTTCAGATTCCTTCGAAATTTTCTGTAGCTGTTTATCATTATATATTTCATAAAACTATGCAGGTTTTTTCTCAAACTGAATTTAATTGCAAAAGTTATAGGTAGACAATTTCAATAAAACAATGAAAAACACAAAAATTTCAATGAAACGTTGAAAATTTTTGAAATTATGAAAAATTCATAAAGCTATTTTTTTCAACCAGTATATTATAGATAAAATTTGGTTCACTGTCTCTGTGTGTAAATCAATCTTTCATTACAAATATTGGCGGTTTCAATTGCTATAAAATGTGTATGGAGCAGTTTGAAAAATTTTACGTAACACTACGAATTTTGTCGCCAACGAATGATTTCTTATATTATTTATCATACTCTAAACATAAATTTAAATTGTAAAAACACATCTATTTGATGAAATTCTATAAGAAACTTATTGAAACTGTGGTTATATTTGAATTTAGGCAATTAGGGGGTATATTTTGATGTTTGTGCTTGCATTAAAAGTTAAAATTCATTTTTCTCAGTTTCAAAATTTTTGTCGATATTATTAATTCAAAATGTGATATACGCATAATTTTTCCTCTGAATGCTTTGAAATTTTTTATGGCTATTTGGCATTTTATATTTCTTGAAACTGTGCATGTTTGTTTGAAAATAAATATTAATTATTAAAGTTATAGGTAGTTAATTGTAAAAATCGGTTCAAAAATGCTCTAATTTTCAAAAAAGTTAGAAAATATTTTTTTTCATTACATTTATATTCAAATATATAAAATTTGATGCACAGTTTTATTTATGTATATAAACCAAATTTGTATAAAAAATATTGGGTTTTTTTATTTATATGAAATACGCATTCCGCATTCTGAAAGGTTCTCCGTAAAGTCTAAAATATTACAAAAAACCCCTTCCCCTCCCCCTGCCCTCTCCCTCCAAAATTTTATTATATACATTTTTCAGTAATTCTTATCCGTGTATAGTTTTTGTAAATTCGGTTTTTATAAAACAAAGTAATTGTGGAATTTAGAAAGTAACCTTTTCAAAATTAATTTTTATTTATTACAAATAGCTGTTCAAGCAAAAAGATTCATTTAATTTTAGATCAAACGGGCACTTGAAATTAAACTGCATTTCAAAAGTTTCTCGGCGTTAAAACCGAAAAAGTTTCAAAGTTCACGTCTTCTACTAATGGGAATCTTCAGTAGTTCAAGATTTATGTTTCATTAACTTTTTAAGTGCAAATTTTGAACTTTTTAAAGAAATTTTATAAACATAACTTTATACAATAGAAGTCTTATTTATAAAATAATTTTTCGGTAACTTTTCTATAATGAAATACGAAGAAAGATTTTAAAGTTAATCCAAATTCATATATGAATTAAGAATTGTTCTCTATATCTGAAAGTGTTAGCCAGAAAAGACGCATTTTAGAGATGAAATTTACAATCTGTTTCACTAAGAGTTTTGATATATAAGGTAATTTTAGTATAATTTTTGGAAAATAAAAACATTTTAAATATGAAAATCATGCTTATAAATAACATTTGAAATTAAATTTTCTTTTAAATAATCCTCCCAAAAACACGCAATCTGGCTTATCGATAAAACAAAAACAGGTATTTTGCATTATTCGAATATCGTGGAAAATATGTGGTGACATTTCTGCCACTTTTACCATAACGCAATATAACTGCAATAAAGCAAAACAATAAAGAAAAAGGCATGCGTAAAGCTTAGACTATAAAACGCTTTCCAGTTCTTTGAGACTTTTGAGTACTTTTGAGTACTTTGTAACAAAGCTGCACCGTTCAGTAAGTTAAACTATCATGTATAATTCAACTATATGAAAACGCATAGGACATTTAAAAACTCAATTTACACTTTTTCTATAGTCTGAAAATAATCTAAATTCTTTGATCGGTTCTGTATATGATATATTGATTTGTGTCTATTAACTACATGTATGCGAAAATGTTGTTTAGTTATGAAATATATACCTCAGTTGAAAATTCCTCTTGAGAATATTTCGTTAGAATCAGAATGGAACTGTTTTGTGCACTCCTGTATACCGGTTTCAGAATTTATATACAGCGACAAATATGCAAAAAAAAGGTTAAATTTAAAATCGTATAGCATCATTGAAAACACACTTCCAGAATTTATTGCTCAAAGGCAGTTCTGTGGTTTGGTTTATTTTGTGTCGGCCCGATTATCTACTCGAGGGACATAGGCCCAGGGTGGGAAATGCCTTTTGCGGGGTCTTTCTAAGGGAACCTAACTCGTATTTATTCAAGGTTCGAAGAAAGCCACGACAACTCCGTACGGTTAGGCTGACGGCCGCGATTGGGTTCGAACCCAGCACCTGCTGTCTACCAGAGGTCAGAACCTCTCGGCCACTGGTGGTGTCAGGCAGTTCTGTGACAGATTTAATTTGTTTGCTCCTATAAATAAACGACAAATGTTATGAATGCCCTACTTTATTGTAATCATCTTACAGTGAAATTGAGTGACTTCTATCAGTTTCAGTATTTTTAAAATACCCAATGCCTTAATGAAATTCCGAAGTAATGTTTATTTTTATTTACCCATCCATAAATGAAACATTTGTCCTGTGGAATTTTATTGCTTTTCGTGTAAAAATAACTAATATTAATGCACATTGGTAAATTTTAAGAAAATTCAAAACATGCAGTCGTTTTAACTCGAACGTAATTTTCAGATCATTACTACTTCCCTCACGTTCTTTAAATGTATATTATTTCGCTTAAATCAGATTTTGTTTAATCTTTAACTGAACTTTCTTGCATTACAAGGTATTCTTGAAATCCTTAATGAGATTAGTCACAAAACGTATATGAATAAAGATTATTCTTTACGAAAGTAAACATTTAAGTAAAACCTTACGCTGTAAAGAAAATGACAAATTATTTAAAACATTAATGGATGAATTTAATGCTTAAGTAACTAGCATAAAGTAATATATATATATATATATATATATATATATAAGAAATTCATTATTTAGATATTTATACTTGCGTACATAGTTAAATTATTTGCAATTAAAGATTTAACATACTAAATAATTTGATAAACTTTTAAATGCTTCGTATGTTTCAATTTTACTGAAAAAAATGTAATTGGGTCATTCCAAAAATAAAGCACCCTTTGGTGTCCCGACACTTCGTATTGCTATATTTTCTAAAATTTTGTTTCAAAATTAAATTTAAATATTGGAAAATATATTTTAAAGATATTTTTCTTTAATGCAATTTTGAAATTTGAGATAAATTCCATTTATTGTTATTCAAATTACTTTCATAATAATTGTGTCCTGTAAAAAGCCATGTCCCAAGAACAATTTTTACTTTTTAAACCCTATTTTTTTTACTAAATGTATCATTTAAGTTATCTTTCAGGATATTTTTTATATTTTTGTAGTCTTTATATTATCCCTATATACTTTAAATATTTTTTGTAAATATTTTTCTTCATTTTATAAAAAAAAATCCTGTGTCCCTTAATTTTTGTCCCCTGTATTACCGCCACTTTTTTCTTCCTATTAAAACAAGAATTTATAAGCTAAATGTTGTTAACAGCAGTCATTCATGTACTTTTGGAGTTAGAATTCATCCTAGGTAGTCATTTTCCTCATTTGTTAAATTTTGAAGAATATTACCAAAGTAAAGGTGATTTTTGAAGGTGGGTGTGTTTTTTGTGTGTCCCCTATGTTACTATTGATTTATTTCGATTAATTATTAATTTTCTAGTTTATTGGCATTTAAATTGTAAGTCTTAGTTAAAAGAAAATATTCCATCTAACTTTACATTGTTTCTATGAAAATAGTAATACATAGGTGATAATTTAATTCATTTTGTCTCCTGTGTTACTAGTCACCTGTGTTACCATGATATTGGTTGATTTGTTGTTAAGAGACAAAAAACCCAAGTTTAGAAATGAAATGCAACAGAATATCCTGTTTTTTAATGCATTTGCTACTCTGTATCAGAAATACATTTTTAATTAATACATAAGTACACTTTTAAAATTGTTACTTTTTTATGTTCAATTAGGATGTCCCCTTTGTTACTTTATTGTCCCCTATGTTACTGACATTTCCTTTATCAGAACAAAAGCGAAAAAACTTTCTTATGAATCAGTTTTATATTATGCACTGGCTAATATGTATAAATAAGTTTTACTATAATTTTATTATATTAGAGTAATTTTTACCAAGTTATATAAAGTTTTATACATGGAGAATGAAAAAAGTTTAACACGGGGGACATAATATGCCTATATCATGAAAAAATATATACATAAACAAAAACCTATATGGCACTGAATAAGAGCATTTTTATCAAAGTGTTAATATTGTAAAAGGAATTCTCTATTTTAATAAGAAAAAATGAGAAAATTATTTAAAATATGGTAACACAGGGGAAATTTTTCAGCCAATGTGTCTGTGTTTCTAAGTGTAGTGATAAATATTTTTAAAAAAGTGTGCTGCTGATATTCAATTTCTACTCTTGAATATGTATACAACCCTCTCAATGATATTTTTATTTCATTTTAAATGAAAACATTTTTGAAAAAAAAAATTCTCAAAAGGGACCTTTATTTTTGGAATGACCCAATTGCTTACGAAAGTCACTGAATGCTAATTCATGCAATGTATGAAAATGAATCTGGTGTATTTCAATTTTAAGTTGAAATAATTTTTAATTTAATTAAGGTTTTCAATATATAATTTGCTTCAAATATTTGTCCAATATAGAACAGATTTTTCATAATTTAATTAATATAAATTCCAGAATTATTGTAATTCAGACTTTAAAATGGATAAAATACATTCTTCTAGGTTTACAAGAAGAAAGTATGGGATTCGTAAAAATATTGCTGGAGACCTTTTTTTAAGTTGATGTTTATGCTATGTTTTTACAACATCAATCGAATAATTGTTGCATTTATGGAAGATATTCCATGGTCATTATCCTCAGTTATCTATACTAATTTATACCTGTATAAATAAACGTTGAGATATGAAAGTTAATACATTCATTTACTTATATTAAGTATACCAATATTATATATAATATATCAAATTACACTTGAAGGTTGTCTCTATTTTTTAATCTCATTCTAAAAAAAATATTTTTCTACCAAATATATCTTTATATTTTCCTCAACGTTTGCCTGGCTGTGACATCTGATTTAGTTCTCATATCATAATCTCCATTGAAAACAAAACCGAAAACAAAACAAAAAAAACTTTTGTTTGGGTTTTTGCCAACATCTATCTCAAATAAGAAAAAATATTACTGGAACCTTTTATTTTTTGCGTCTATCTTTATGACGCACTGTTTTAATAACATCAAACGAATAATGCTTGTACACTATATGGCCATTGATTATTGGACACTTGCGATTTTAGACATTTTACTAAATATCTAGAAAAATACATGAGGAATCACCTCGAAACTCTTAGTGTATAAATGTAATAGTATACGTCATACATCTCCGTGAAGATTTTTTACCGAAACTCCATAGGGGACAGTCAACAAATTAAAAAAGAATGAATATCTTTTGAATAACCCTGTCAAAACTAATGTAGCAAAAGCGCTCAATCTCTAGATTATGATTGAATGCCTTATTGTAATACACTGTGTTCATTTTTATGCAAATAGCATGCATACTCGCCGAGTAATTAAGGTTTTTATAAAAATGGTCCCCAATTTTTCCAAGTTTTCCCTTATAATGTTCAGAGTTCTTAACATAAAATAATATTTTTTTTTTCAGAAAATATGACAAACAACATTGCACACAGTACCCTGTAATCCGAAATAAAAAATAATAAAAATTGTAAGAAAAATGAGTAGGTTTACTAAATAATTTTTTACTGCGCATGCGTCAAAGATATCAAAATTTCATTTGCATATTATGTTAGCTAAATGTATGGAGCAACTTTTGTAAAAGTCTCAAAATCATAGCTTGAAAATTCTGAAAGTAATCGTCTATAGAAAAAGGACAAATTTCGTTGTTTCCAAAATGAAGCAAAAAAATGAGGGATTTTATCTAGTTGAAGTAGTACATCTCGTATTGTGTATTCTATATTGACACCAATCAATGAATATATGATACAACCCCTCTTGTTTTTGCTTCATTTTGAGAATAACGGATTTTCAACTTATTCAATTGACGATCATTTTCAGAATTTTCAAGTTATGATTTTGTGACTTTCACAAAAGTTGCTCTATACATTTAGCTAATATAATATGCAAATGAAATTTTGATATCGTTGACGCATGCGCAGTAAAAAATTATTTAGTAAACCAACTCATTTTGTATACAATTTTCATTATTTTTTAATTCTGATTACAAGGTAATGTGTGCAATGTTGTTTGTCATATTTTCTGAAAAAAATATTATTTTGTATTAAGAACTCTGAAAATTATAAGGAAAAAACTTGGAAAAATTTGGGACCATTTTTATAAAAACCTTAATTACTCTGCGAGTATGCATGCTATTTACATAAAGATAAACAAGGCGTATTACAATAAGGCATTCAATCATAATCTAGAGTTTGAGCGCTTTTGCTACATTAGTTTTGACAGGGTTATTCAAAAGATATTCATTCTTTTTTTTTTAATTTGTTGACGGTCTCCTATGGAGTTTTGATAAAAAATCTTCACGGAGATGTATGACGTATACTATTATATTTATACACTAAGAGTTTCGAGATGATTCCTCATATACTTTTCTAGATATTTAGTAAAA
Organism: Maratus speculifer; assembly: GCA_964019185.1. Taxonomy (NCBI): domain Eukaryota; kingdom Metazoa; phylum Arthropoda; class Arachnida; order Araneae; family Salticidae; genus Maratus; species Maratus speculifer. The sequence continues at coordinate 364,747,185 of OZ025294.1, forward strand.
TGTCTAAAATCGCAAGTGTCCAATAATCAATGGCCATATAGTGTATTTATGGAAGATATTCAATAACCATCATCATTAATTATTTATACTAACAGAAGTATGTGGCAATTAAACGAATGACAGACTTTTATATACAAACACTTAAATAAACACTACGAAATTCATTTACATTATTTCAGATGTAAATCATTTATGAATAATAAGTAAATTAATAGATAATTGAAGTTTGCAGTAAGTTAATCTCGATCCCATAACACAAAATGAGGTATGCCCATTTTTTTTCAGAATATAAAATCATTAGTAAAAAAGGGGTTTAAAATGTTTAATTTCATATTAAATAAAAATGTGTAAAAAAAGATAATTTCTTTGTCAGGCACAAAAATTCGACGTACTGTTATGTAATTTGAGTTATACTGTTGACCAGAATGACAATGAAGTGGCAACACCAATTCGCAACACCATACGTAATTAGGAACGGAAGTTTAGCTATAATATCTTAGTGATGAAAATTTTCCAATTGTGCTATATGTACAATAATGAAAATGGACGCATGTGCTGTCGCCGAACATGCACAGGTGAACAGTAGAACAGGGAAAATTATTAACTGGTACGCCTAGTCGCAATGCAACTTTACTCCCAGTGGACAATTAAATGCTCATCACATTTTAGAGGAGTTATAGCAATATCGTGTATCCAAAGTAAAATATTTCTAGCATTTACTGAGTTTTACTAACAGATGTAACAAGAAGATTATTGTTTATAAATAGTGGTAGAAAAAAATAAAGCAAAATCCTCCAAGCCTACTAACTCTGTTAATTTATAGAAATTGCGCCTCTAGACAACGTACCGTTCTCTCAGCAGTGTGTAATCGCAGACAAAAAGGGAATTAAAATGAAATAAAGAGAATGTATCTCTATGTGTAGAAGTTAGTTGTGTGTTAGTAGTGTGTTAGTAGTGTTTGGGAGTCAAATATATTTAAAAATGAGTCAGAATAAAAGCAGTTTGAAGTTGAATACACTCTTAATATGATTTCACCTTCAACACCTATTATTTTTTAGTTGTTTTTGCTATAAGTATTGATCCTATCAAAAATCTGTCTGTATAAAAGTTGTATATATTATGGAGGGGATATTTAATCGAATTTTATATCTTAAGAATTAACGAAGCTAAGGATTTTTTTCTCCTTCTACACAACTTTTTTGTTTCCTTTTTTTATTTTTATTTTCTCTATAAGAAATGATCCTATTAAAAACTTTTAAAAACAAATGTTTTAGATTATATTATGATGATTTATAATAAATTTCATTGCATTTGATATCTTGAGAATTGATGGAGTTATGGATTTTTTTCTCCGAAGTACACAATTTTTTATCTCTTGAGCCTATTTTTAACTTTATCAAAACTCTGACATGCATAAACTTTTGGCCAATTTTTAAAAAAGTAATACAATCTTTAAACTGAAAATAGAAAAAATAAAGTAGCATCCTTCAAATCTACTCACTCTGTGAATTAATAGAAGTTGCGCCTTTAGTTTACGTAACATTTTCTTCGCAATGTATGATCGCAGACATTCAAAAAGGGGGATTAATTTGTAAAAAAGAAATTTTATCTCTATGTGTACAAGTTTTAACAACTGTGTTGTAATCGGCATACATTCATTGGACAAAATTTCAACCCTAATTTATTTCCAGCAATTTACATCAATATACTAAATGTGAATTCTACTTAAAAAAATTAGACAGCGGTCACATCTACCTTTAGCATGCATGCAATTACTGAAACAATTTTAAATTGTAAGAATCTATAATTACCAAAAGAATTAAAACGTATAATTGGAATGAACATTATAAAAACTACCCAGTATATCATGCAATACTTTTCGATAATGCTTATACTTTATTAAGGCTTGAGCGCAAATATTCTCAGTAACAGAAGCTAGTTGTCGGGAGCAACAGTAATAGTAATCTAGCATGGATATGCACTATATATATTACGACAATTCAGAGATTAAACTAAAAAGTATCTATATAAAATATTATAAAAAAATTGCAATTCCAAAATAAAAATTTAACGTACATTTTAATATTTTTAACAAAACTGGTCCCTATAGGAATTAGACGAAATACCAGAAGTTGGCCATGTTGATGCCAGATTTAGCGTATAATTTGTATTCAAATTTATTTGGTCGCTTTTGAAGAATTTTTAATTTAATTTTTTTTGCAACGCCTGGTTTTATCAGAAACATCTTTAGCGAAATTTGACTTAAAATGCTCACTTTGGCAGTACTTTAAAAAATATATTCTGATTTTATGAAAAAAATCGACAAAAAAAAAAAAAAAACATAGCTCTTTATTAAGAGAATCTGCCAAATGAATGTGTTTTAGAGCAAAATGGAATTAAAAACTAAGTCAGAAAAAAGCAATTAGTTATTTGAATATTTTCTAAATTCTTTAATCACGATCGCTTCTGGAAATTAAACCTGGTTAATTCATTGATTTAAAATAAATAATGATAAAAAGAAAAAATTCAGTTTAATGTAATATAAAATTCTGAAAGGAAAATATTAATCTTTAACAAAAATAAATAAATAAATATAAATATAAATAAAAAAGAATATTCATAATATTTAAAAAGTAATTCAGTGTGAAAGAAAGTTTTGAAGTGACACAAAATTTGGCTATTTATTTATTTCGAGCCAGATTAAAAGAAAACAACATCACAAAAAGTTCATTAGGTAAAACATAAGTATTTTTTTAAAATATTTTTTTAATTTAATTTTCCTATTATGTGTTTTACACAAGAAACTCGCAGAATTAATAAAAAAATGGCTCTAATTGTTATTTGTTCAGTTGGGTATTTCAATCTATGTCGCCAAACAATGCGATTCTAAACCAAAAAAGCACAAGATGGAGCGATGTTCGCAAGAACTATGTTGTCTCTCTTTTTCACTTTTAATGTATGAGAACATTTTTAGAAAAAATTTCTACATTTAATTTAAATACATGTATTGCAGTTAATATCACAAAAATGAATAACATTTAAATTTAAGAGTAATTGTCCACATACATAGATATTGTAAAATAATTTAACTGCAACTTTCAAAATGTTTTTTTGGTACAGATGTCATATACGCACCAATTTGGCGCTATTTGTTTCTGGCACCAATGTTATATATACATATGGGTATTTAACTGACGCCGAAGGGTCATTATTTTGCTTGATTCGGCAACCCGGATGTTGTTGTCTATTTATTAATAAATTGTTTATTTACTTTTCTTTATTTTTTTTTTCAATTATATAAACTATTTTGATCTTGGCACATTTGTCACATGTGAAACAAATTTGCGCGACTGCAATAAAATGGCGGTTTTATGCCTCACTTGGTAACCCGGCTGTTGTTGTTTATAGATAATTAGACTGTTTATTTACTTTTATTTGCTTTTTTTGAAGGATATAAATCGTTTTGTTTTATAATTATTAACTAAACTTTTTTTATTTATTGTTTTTTCTTTTTAAAATAATAGAAAATAATTGAAAACTATATATGTAACTGGTATTCGAAAACAAAGTTTTCACCGAATTAGCATAAAAAAAAAGAAAAAAAGCGCCAATGTGGTGCGTATACGATATCTGCACTTTTTTGTTCACTACACTACATTATTTATACATGCCGTATAAGTAACAATTATTGTTTTTTCCAAACATGGAAGTTTTGGCACAGATGCTATATACGTACCGTGGTATCTGACTGGCGCCAAAGTGGTGTTATTTTGCCTGATATGGTAACCCAGCTATAATTGTTTCTGTATTAATAAATTGTTTATTTACTTTCAGTTTTTTTTATAGAAATTCTATAAACTGTTTTGCGCAAAAGTTAATTTATTTTTATTTATTGATATTTTTGTTTTAAAATAACGGAAAATAATCTAAAAAAATGTACATTTCTTCGCTATTCTAAAATGAAGATTTTGCCGCATTGTTGTTGGAAGGAAATCGTGCCAAACCGGGGGGGGGGGATATAATGTTTTTGCTGGAGTTTTTTGTGAAATAGGATATTTTCAAATGTAAATTGAGTGCTACTTGATTAACACGGCCAGTTTCGCCAAACTTTACAAATTGCCAAAACTATTCGCCAAATTATAGAAATTTACATAAATTCATTTTAAATAACAAAAGAACAGTAAAGCATAAGAAGAAAATACAAATTAAAAATCGAATTAAAAATCGTTTATGACGTAAAAAATGCGAGTATCACGTGTAATATCAATTGCATATGACACTTACGATCATAGATTATTGGCATTTATTCTGGTATTAATTTTTTTCTCGAAAAAATAATCAAGTAGTACCGTAAATTGTATAAACACCAATTATTATTATAAAAATAGAATTAAAAAACTAAATTTTGGTGCAAATGCACATACCCATGTTGTAAGAAAGAGGCAAAAATGTCATATATGCATCACGTTGGCTCAATATATTTCTGGTGTAATTAACGAAAACTTCGTTTTCAAATGACAGTTACATTTCTATCTTTTTAATTATTTTATATAACAGGAAATAATAATAATAAATAAATAAAAGTTTAATTAAAAAGTTTAGATCATAACAATTTTTATCATTTTAAAAAGCAAACGAAAGTAAATAAATAGTTTATTAATAAATTAAACACAAAGCTGGATTACCATATGAGGCATAAAATGGTCATTTTGTTTCAATTGCTCCAACGTGATGCGCATATGACATCTGTGCAAAAAAATTAATTTCACACATACAAAAAACACTCACCTTAATTTTCCAAGGAAAACTTTATTTATTTAACTTTATTTATTCTGTTGGATTCCAAAGACGGAAAACTGTAATAGATTTGTCAAGAGCAGATGTACGTTTCGAAATACAATATAATATTGAGTGAGGATGTATTAAGGTTTTTACAGATACCCATATCGTCAAGTTGAGTGGTTTAGAGTTCAAAAACTATTAAATAAAAAAGAATCACTTGAAAATTGTTTAAATTCAATGGCCAATCTCTGCGATCATAATGCTCGCTATTTTAGAAGTATGGTGAAAAAACAATGTTTAAATTGCTGTTTTCAAAATTGCCTCATTTATCTATCAAACTCTACAAAAAATGGTCAACTGAAAGATTCCTTTCTTAAAAGCCCAAATTTTGTCGAGTGCATTAAGCTGATACAACAGAATATTTTATCATTAATTTAATACATTTGGGCTTCAACGGGCCTTGATTCCATTGTTGTTGTTTCTATTTTTGGCTCAGTTTTGTTTTTTCTAGCTCGCTGAGTTTGCACGGATGAAGAATCTCCATAGTAGATTCAAAACAGCTGTTTGCTATTTTTCATAAGTATTAAATCTATCAAAAACGTGCCAGTATAAAAGTTGTATATATTATTAAGAAAATGTATACTAAATTTAATCGGATTTGATACATTGAGAATTAACTTATTCGTGGATTTTTTTCCTTCTTCTATTCTCCTTTTTGTTTTTGTTTTACATTTTCTTTTCTCGATAAGAGTTGCTAATATCAAAAACTTCTAAATACAAAAGCTTTAGATTATATTAAGAAAATTTATAATAAATTGGATTGAATTGGATATCTTGAGAACTGACGAAGTTATGGATTTTTTTTCCGAATATATATATATATATTGTTCCTCGAACCCATTTTTATTTTTATCGATAATCTGTCATAAATGAACTTTAGGCCCATTTTTAAAAAGTAATATATACTTTAAACTGATTCAACATCTTTTTTAAATAAGAAGTTATGGGGTTTTATAAAAGTTTTTATAAAAATCCTCCCTTTTTCATCCCTTTGGTCTCATTTTGCTCCTTAACAAACATGACCGAGATTTTATGCCCCTTGACATTATGTATCTCTTTGGAAGAGATTTAATCAAAATTATAGAAGTTATCGGGTCCATAGTAAAGTAATATATAAAGTTTTTTATATCATTTTAGTTAGTTTTAGGCTAAGGTGTAGATCCACAAAATTTTTTCAGAAACTCCACTGTAGGATAGACCACAATGTGTAGTATTTCAAAAGAAATCTACCTACTTTCTCAAAACATAACATCCATAAAGTTGTCTGAATTCTTTTACCAACTCTGTGTATGATATATGTGTTTGTATCTATTCACAATATGCGTGCAAATAGGATGTTTAGGAAATATTTACCTCAGTGTAAAATTCCTCTTCAAAAATTTCCGCTGAAAATTCCGACTAGTACATAACTTTTTTTTCTTTTTTTTCTTGTACCCTTGTATATACAACGGGAAACATACAAAAAATTAATTTCATTTAAAACTGCATACAGAAATTAAAAAAGAATACTGAAAAAAAATAAGAAATTGATGCTTAAGGGCAGTACTGTATCCGGATGCTTTGGTATACATCTGTTAATAAATGACAGATATTATGAATGCAAAAACTGCTGTTATCTTCTAATAAAAAATAAATGATTTATATCACTTTCAATCATTTCAAATTTAAAATAACAATATGCCAAAACGGCATTCGAAACGTACTTTATACTTACCCTCCATAAATGAGACGTTTGCCCTTATTGTTAACCATTGTATGGTGTAAAAGTAACTAATGCATGCATATTAATATAGTTTCAGAAAATTCAAAACACGTAATTACTTTAACTCGAAGGTGGGTTACAGATAATTACTAGTTCCTTCACGTTCTTCAAATATATTCTATTTCGTTTAAATTAGATTTTATCTAATTCTCTAACCGCATTTTCTTGCATTGTAATATGTTGTTGAAATCCCCAAAGAGACGAGTCACAGAACGTAATATGAATGTAGCTTATTCTTTTCTAAAGTGAATATTATATTTTCTAAAGTGAACCTATGCTTTTAAGAATTTTTCAGAAAGAATTTTACGATTAAAAAAGTTTAAAAGTTGCTATTAAAACTTTAATATTTAATAGAAAAAATTCGAAAGCGAAATTGTTATCAAGAATTTTATTATTGCATATAATTTAAGAATTCTATACATTATTAGCTTAGCAATTAGAAATATAACTGATTAAATTTTTTCATATGGTTGAATATGCTTCATGTATTTTAAACATTCGTATAAGAAATTAAATTGTTCAATAATGTCTCTGAAAGCAAATTTATGCTATGCATTCAAATGTATCTGAGTTAGTGAAATTTTAGTTAAAATAATTTTTAACTAAAAGTTTTAAATTTATTTCCCTTAATATGAATTATTAACAAAAAATTAATTCCAAGAAAGAGTAAAACTTTCTTTCTAAAAAATGAAAAATGCAAACTTGAAAACTTCTCCATTAATTGCTTACCTTCGTTCCAACATTTCATCCCATATCTTTGTATCTCCTCTAATAGCCTTAAAAAGAATTAAGTGTATGGCATTGTATATAAGTATGTTATTTAGGGAGGATTACTAATATGGTTTTTAATATGGTTATTAATATTTTAAAATAAAATTTTCATTTTCATTTTATTATTATATGAAAACTAAATGTCAAATCATGTTGAAATTTGTCTATATTATTTAATGTCATTCAAGAAGAGAAATTTTGTTTCTCCAAATTACATCTTTATATTTTCTCTAATGTTTGTTTGGCTGAGACATCTGACTTCAGTCCTCATATCACAAACATCATTAACAAAAAACTGTTATTTGGGTTTCTGCCAACATCTATATTAAATAATAAGAAAAATATTACTGATGTCTTTTATTTATTTATTTATTTTTCTTTATCATTATGAGACGCAGCTTTAACAATAGGAAGCAAATAATGAACTAAATGAATAGCGAAAACTGAAATAAAGAACTAAATTTAGATAATTTCTGCAATTATACTTTTTGCATCATTTTAGGCTTGCAACAACATTTGTGAGACAAACTAAAATATGGCGTTGAGAGAATGCGAACGTTTTATACAAATGTGCATTTACTATACTATAACCTCTTTTTATGTAGGCAGAAATATACTTCTGCTATTAAGACACCCTAATCATTAGTTCAAGGTGGTTATAAAATAAAAAAGAATATTGCCCAGTTAAACTGATGGCATTGAGCTCACAGGCTACGCATACTAATTGTACATTACAGCCTTGTATTTTCGTTAATTCCATTCGAAAAAAAAAATTAAAAAGGAGTAACAGCTCTCCCCTTTCTCCTTTTTTATACTTAATCATTGAACCTCCTAAACTATCAAGTACATGCTTTATCATATTAAAAAACCTATATCCAAAATTCAGAGCAAATCGGATAATTCTCAATAAAAACCCATTTAGCATTTATATAATTTAAGAGGAGTTATTCTCCTCTTTTATACTTAACCACTAAACTTCCAAAACTATTCAGAGATTTGAACGAAATCTGACAATTCTGATTGAAAAATCCATTTATACAAGTTAAGGGGAGGGGCATTAGAACCCCCGTTCCCCCTGTTTATACTTATTCAATGAACACCTAATAACAGCCACGGACTCGCCTCATCAGAATGATCCTATATCTAAATTTTGAACGAAAACTGTTAATTCTGCATGAAAATCCCGTTTATATCAATTAAGGGGAGGGGCATGAGCCCCCCCCCCCGTTCCCCCTGTTTATACTTATTCTATGAACACCTAATAACAGCCACGGTATCGCCTCATCAGAATGATCCTATATCTAAATTTTGAACGGAAATTGTTAATTCTGCATGAAAATCCTGTTTATATCAATTAAGGGGAGGGGCATGAGCCCCCCGTTCCCCCTGTTTATACTTATTCAATGAACTCCTAATAACAGTCACGGAATCGCCTCATCAGAATGATCCTATATCTAAATTTTGAACGAAAACTGTTAATTCTGCATGAAAATCCCGTTTATATCAATTAAGGGGGGGGGGCATGAGCCCCCGTTCCCCCTCTTATACATATCGAATGAACTCCAAAAACTAATCAGGAAAGCGCCTTATCAGGATATACCTATATACAAAATTTCAAGTGGATCCGATATTTTTATCATGAGTTATCGCGTTACGCACGAACGAATATACGAACGTACATACAGAACGGACGGGCACATAAGCTCTCAGGCTATGATAGCCTGTGAGCTAAATAAAGAATACTGTCCAGTTAAACTGAAGGCATTGAGCTCACAGGCTACAAATACTAATTGCACATTAAAGCTTTATATTTTCAAGGGTTAATTCCGTTCGAAAAAAAAAATTAAGAAGGGGAAACAGCTCTCCCCTTTTCTCTTTTTTTATACTTAATCATTGAACCTCCTATACTATCAAAGACATGCTTTATCATATAAAAAATCTATATCCAAAATTCAGAGCAAATTAGATAATTCTTAATAAAAACCCATTTAGCATTTATATAATTTAAAAAGAGTTATCCCCCTCTTTTATACTTAACCATTAAACTTCCAAAACTATTCAGAGATTTGAACGAAATCCGAAAATTCTGCTTGAAAAACCCATTTATATAAATTAAGGGGGGGGGGACATTAGAACCCCTGTTCCCCTTATTTATACTTATTCAATGAACACCTAATAACAGCCACGGACTCGCCTCATCAGAATGATCCTATATCTAAATTTTGAACGAAAACTGTTAATTCTGCATGAAAATCCCGTTTATATCAATTAAGGGGAGGGGCATGAGCCCCCCCCCCCGTTCCCCCTGTTTATACTTATTCTATGAACACCTAATAACAGCCACGGTATCGCCTCATCAGAATGATCCTATATCTAAATTTTGAACGGAAATTGTTAATTCTGCATGAAAATCCTGTTTATATCAATTAAGGGGAGGGGCATGAGCCCCCCGTTCCCCCTGTTTATACTTATTCAATGAACTCCTAATAACAGTCACGGAATCGCCTCATCAGAATGATCCTATATCTAAATTTTGAACGAAAACTGTTAATTCTGCATGAAAATCCCGTTTATATCAATTAAGGGGGGGGGCATGAGCCCCCGTTCCCCCTCTTATACATATCGAATGAACTCCAAAAACTAATCAGGAAAGCGCCTTATCAGGATATACCTATATACAAAATTTCAAGTGGATCCGATATTTTTATCATGAGTTATCGCGTTACGCACGAACGAATATACGAACGTACATACAGAACGGACGGGCACATAAGCTCTCAGGCTATGATAGCCTGTGAGCTAAATAAAGAATACTGTCCAGTTAAACTGAAGGCATTGAGCTCACAGGCTACAAATACTAATTGCACATTAAAGCTTTATATTTTCAAGGGTTAATTCCGTTCGAAAAAAAAAATTAAGAAGGGGAAACAGCTCTCCCCTTTTCTCTTTTTTTATACTTAATCATTGAACCTCCTATACTATCAAAGACATGCTTTATCATATAAAAAATCTATATCCAAAATTCAGAGCAAATTAGATAATTCTTAATAAAAACCCATTTAGCATTTATATAATTTAAAAAGAGTTATCCCCCTCTTTTATACTTAACCATTAAACTTCCAAAACTATTCAGAGATTTGAACGAAATCTGAAAATTCTGCTTGAAAAACCCATTTATATAAATTAAGGGGGGGGACATTAGAACCCCTGTTCCCCTTATTTATACTTATTCAATGAACACCTAATAACAGTCACGGAATCGCCTCATCAGAATGATCCTAATCTAAATTTTGAACGAAAACTTAATTCTGCATGAAAATCCCATTTATATCAACTAACGGGGGGGGGGCATTAGAACCCCTGTTCCCCCTATTTATACTTATTCAATGAACACCTAATAACAGTCACGAATCGCCTCATCAGAATGATCCTAATCTAAATTTTGAAAACTTAATTCTGCATTAAAATCCCATTTATATCAACTAACGGGGGGGGGATTAGAACCCCTGTTCCCCCTATTTATACTTATTCAATGAACAACTAATAACAGTCACTGAATCGCCTCATCAGAATGATCCTAATCTAAATTTTGAACGAAAACTTAATTCTGCATGAAAATCCCATTTATATCAACTAACGGGGGGGGGGGGCATTAGAACCCCTGTTCCCCCTATTTATACTTATTCAATGAACACCTAATAACAGTCACGGAATCGCCTCATCAGAATGATCCTAATCTAAATTTTGAAAACTTAATTCTGCATGAAAATCCCATTTATATCAACTAACGGGGGGGGGCATTAGAACCCCTGTTCCCCCTATTTATACTTAATCAATGAACACCTAATAACAGTCACGGAATCGCCTCATCAGAATGATCCTAATCTAAATTTTGAAAACTTAATTCTGCATGAAAATCCAATCTATATCAACTAACGTGGGGCATGAGCCCCCCGTTCCCCCTCTTATACATATCGAATGAACTCCAAAAACTAATCAGGGAAGCGCCTTGTCAGGATATACCTACATACAAAATTTCAAGTGGATCGGATATTTTTATCATGAGTTATCGCGTTACGTACATACATACAGAACGGACGGGCACATAAGCTCTCAGGCTATGATAGCCTGTGAGCTAAAAACTATTCCGACATTAGGGACCCTAACTATCATACCATTCACAGAAACTTAATGGAATTTTGGCAAAAGGTATTTTAAGGTATGCGCTCTAGAATGATATGGAAAACAACAGTGTCACTTAAACAGTTACGGTTACAGTGAAAAAATTTCGAAAAAATCAAATGGCAACACCCAGTTTTTTGCATTTGAATGTGATCTCCGTTGTGAAAAAACCTATATAATGTTGGAACGGCAACTGTAGCATGACAATCACCGGCGGCAGATTGGCTAAAAGTGAGGACGACAAATAAGGACAGAGAAGCAGCATAAAATAAAGCATTTTATTGTGTTTCACAAAATTTCCGCATGACCTTTTTCGCACTCGATGAGACTTTGCATGCGGCAGATGGTGGATAGCACTACAGCACGTACCATGGCAATAGGAGTCTCCTGAATCGCAGATCTCATGGTATCTTTCAAATCAGATTCAGTTTCAGTTCGAATCTGACACGCATTGGATTTCAGATATCCCCATTCAGAAATCCATTGTTGACAGATCAAGAGACCTTTGTGGCGACGGAAATGGGAAATGACGGGAGATAACTGTTGACTTAAGACCCGACATGTGAAGGAGCGTCATCTTACATCCACACAACTTCAGATGTAGCATTTTGCCCTTGCAATGCGGGATTCGCGTAACGAGTTAGCATGTCTAGATAGCAAGCACTCGTTACTGTACACGTTTGCAGATCACCGGCAGTAACCTCTTCAAAAAACTAAGTGCCGATGACCAGCGTATTCGTTATACCACACCACACAGTCACTTTTTCCTCGTGTAATGGACGTGCAAGCACATCATGTGGATTATTCTCTGCCCAATGCACACATTTTTTCGAATTCACGTTACCAGTTAACGAGAAACACGCCTCATCTGTCTACAGAATGTGGTAAACGTCAGCTGCTATCTCCATCGTACTGGATAAGTAATTGGTTTTCAAAATCCAGCCGTAATTCATAGTCTTCCGCTCCCAAAATCTGAGCACGCTGGAATCGATATAGAAACATGTTTAGAACAGAGCGTAGAATCTTGCGTACAGTTGAATTCAGCAGATTCAGAACATGTGAAACACCACGTGCAGTTGCAGGAAAAACTGTGCTTATCGTTTGATGGAATTCTGCAAGAGCTTCCACAGGAACGAAAGGTCATCCAGACCTAGGTCGATCGCATGTGCAACCAGTTTCTTCAAATTTATGAATCAAGTCCCGTATAGCCTCGACAGTGCACGGGCCTCGCCGTAATCTATGGTTGCGTCGGTAAACACGTAATGTCTCTGCGGCATTTTGTCCATTCAGGTAATACATCTTTACGATTTCCCCAACGTTCTTTCCCTGAAAGCGGCATCTTGTTCGTAATGGCAGAAATCAACATACGCGGATCGCATTTCGCAGTCCGTTTTCTTTCACCTAGCGTGACGACGTCAGGCATGACTGTGTCTTACGCAGAACCCGAAATTTTTCTTGGTTTCTTCTCGTTTTGTGGAGAACTAATGAGGCAGGGATATCAGTCGAAGAAATGATATGACGCGTGACATAAATTAAACGAACATTAATGTTCTGGTGCACGGCAAAGTCCTTTTTATATTTACCTTGCCTAGCTCCGGTGATTTTCATGCTACAGTTGCCATTCCAACGCTATTTAGGGTTTTTCACAATGGAGATCACATTCAAATACAAAAAAAAATTGGGTGTTGCTATTGGATTTTTTCGAAATTTTCTAACTGTAACTGTAACTGTTTGTGTGAAATTGTTGTTTTCCATATCATTCTTGAGTGCATATCTCAAAATACCTTTTGCCAAAATTTCATTCAGTTTCTGTGAATGGTATGACAGTTAGGGGCCCAAATGGCGGGATAGTTTTTTCCTAATCCTCCTGCATATGAGTTGAATTTAGTCATGTTACAGTCATTTTCTTATTATATAGCAACTAAATGCCAAATCATATTGAAGTTTGTCTATATTATTAAATCTCATCCTAGAAAAGAAATTATGTTTCTCCCAATTACATCTTTATATTTTCTCTAATATTTGTTTGGCTGTGACATCCGACTTTAGTTGTTATATCATAAACATCATTACCAAAAAAACTGTTATTTGGGTTTCTGCCAACATCTATATTAAATAAGAAAAATATTATTGGTACCTTTTATTTATTTTTATTTATTTGCATTTATCATTATGACACGTAGCATTAATAACATGAAGCAAATAAAGAATTAAATACATAGCGAATGATGAAAAAAAGAACTAAATTCAGACAAGTTCTACGATTATACTTTTTGCATCATTTAAGGCTTGCAGCAACATTTGTGAAACAATCTTAGATATGAAGTTTAAAAATGCAAACGTTTTGTAAAAATGTGCATTTACTATATTATAACTTTATTGTATGTAGGAAAAGATATATTTCTGCAATTAAGGCACTAATATCATAAGTATATGAGTTGCGTTTAGTCATATTACACCATAACTCTTTCTCTAATAACTCTGGTTATAGGTCAAAGTGCGCTGCATTTTAATATTGTTTCTGGCTGTACATTTATATTATGTCGAATTCCACTCTAGATTGATAACTTCGGGAAGGTTTTTTTTAGGTGTCTAGAAAACGATGCTTAACATCAAGTAAAATTAACAGTATCAAAATAGAATAATTAGAGTTTAACGATTATTTCATTGTCTGAAACATAATAAATGTTGTTGTTTTGCCTACTATTGAATTCATATTCATATGACAATATGCTGTGGAAATGTTTGGTTAATAGTGTATTACAACATGATTTAACTGATATTAGAACCTTCTAATACTTTTTGCCCTGTATTATACATGATTTTTTAAGAGTACTTTTTAATTTAAATTAAAAGAGTTAAGTATATGTTTAAATTTTTAAAAAGTCGCAAATGACGCAAAGAGAAATAAGCAAACATTTATTATTATTACTAAAAACTGAAACACAAATGAAGTCATTTAGTCATATAGTCATAAACATATACTGACATTAGTACATGTAAAGAGAAATAAAAGTATTTGTTAAAACAAAATAATACTTAACTAAAATACATGTACTATTAAGAGTACATCAGAACCGAAACGATTAAGGTGCTGGTGCGTTTAGGCCTCGCGTGAAAAATATGTCTAATTCTTAACTAGCTGATCCGCCCGGCGTTGTCCGGGTCCGTATTAACAATATTAAATGAACTTGAAATTTGTATGATTTTATCATTAACTCGAAACATGCAGAAATGCATTGTCTGAAAAACGTGGCCACTGACTGTGTGAAAAAACGGTTTAAAAAACAGCTAATGTTAAGCTCTAAAGATACTCAAAATGAGAGATGAGAAACGCGGGAGGGAATATGTATCCAACGACTGCGTGATTTTCGTGTTAAAGTGTTGATATTTATCAAAAATCACTGTTAAGTTACGTAACTAATTATTTTTTTTCACATAGAAATCCCAAGTGAAATAT
Source organism: Maratus speculifer (assembly GCA_964019185.1). NCBI lineage: Eukaryota > Metazoa > Arthropoda > Arachnida > Araneae > Salticidae > Maratus > Maratus speculifer. The sequence continues at coordinate 364,762,202 of OZ025294.1, forward strand.
TTTTGAATTTCAAACTAATTATATCACTCTTAAATCCGACTATACCATGAATGAAATCGATACTCGCGGGTAGCTAAAATGTTGGTATGTAGTATTATAATTTCAGAGCCATTGTGTTATTTTTAAACAAATCATGCGTAATGTTCACTCTATGGATAAATTCCTAACCGTAAACTTTTGTACCGTAACTATAACATGCCTGTAACCCAACTTTGACTTAACCGTACCTTACCGTAAAATAAATATAACATAAATGTAACCTAGCCTTCACTTTATTGTAACATATCCTTATTCTAACCATAACATAAATGCAATTTAACTTTAACCTAACTTTAACTTAACCGTGACCTAACTGTAACCTAACGGGAAATTAAATATAATCAAAGACTTACCGTAGTGTAATTGCAACCTAAATTTACCAAACCATATATTGGTTTCATGCCCATGGAAATTATTTTGTCTTGTTTGCATCTGGTTATGATTCATTAGAACATTTTTGTCGGGTTCAGATTTCGTTCGGTTCAGATTATAGGTATTTTTTGATATTGAGTTTTAATGTTCGGATCGTATTAATGTCCATGGAAATTATTTTGCCTTGCTCGGATACAGTTATGGTTCTTTGGAATATTTTTGTCGGGAACAGATTTGTTTCAATTCAGATTTCGGCTTTTTCTTCGAATGGAATTTTTGGGTTCGGGTTTTCTTGCGTGTTCACGGAAATTATGCTGCCTTGTTCGAATAAGAACATACTTAAGGGAATATTTTTTTTTCAAGTTCAGATTTGGTTCAGTTCAGATTTCGTGATTTTTTTCAAAGAAATTTTTTAGGTTCAGATTCGGTTCATGTGAATGGAAATTTTTTGTCTTATTCAGATCCGGTTACGATTCTTTGGAATATTTTTTAACAGGTTCCGATTTGGTTCGATTCAAATTTCAGGTATTTTTTCAAATAGAATTTTTAGGTTCGGATCTCGTTCATGTCCACGGAAATTATTTTGTCATACTCGAATCCAGTTATGATTCTTTCGAATATTTTGATCGAATTTAGATGTGGTTTGGGTCAAATTTCAGTTTTTTTCAAATCGAATTTTTTAGGTTCGAGTTGGGTTTATGTCCATAGAAATAATTTCGTCTTGCTTGGATTGGGTTATAGTTCTTTGGAATATTTTTGTCAGATCCAAATTTGGTTCAATTCAGATTTCGGGTTTTTTCTTCAAATATAACTGTTGAGTTCGGGTCTTATTGCATGTTCACGGAAATAATTCTCTCTTGTTCGAATAAGGACATGCTTCACTGGGATATTTTTGCCAAGTTCAGATTTCGTTCAGTTCGCGATTTTTTCAAAGAAATTTTTTGGGTTCGGATTGTGTTCATGTCCATGGAAATATTTTGTCTTGTTTGGATCCGGTTGCGTTTGTTTGAAATAGTTTTGTCAGATTCAGATTTGGTTAGATTCAAATTTCAGGTATTTTTTTGAATGGGAGTTTTAGGTTCGTATCGGGTTCATGTCCACGGAAATTATTTTGTCTTACTCGAATCCGGTTATGGTTCTGTCGAATACTTTGGTCAGATTAGATGTGGTTTGGGTCAAAGTTCAGGATTTTTCAAAAGGAGTTTTTCAGGTTTGAGTCGGGTTTATGATTATGGAAAGTATTTTGTCTTGCTGGGATCTGGTTATAGTTCTCTGGAATATTTTTATCTGTTTCAGATTTTGTTCGAGTCATATTTCGGGTTTTTTAAGAAAATATTTAGGTTCGGGTCAGGTTTCATGTCCACGAAAATTATTTTTCCTTGTTTGAATCGGGTTATGCTTCACTTGAACATTTTTGCGGGATTCAGATTTGGTTCGGGTCAGTTATTAAATCCATAGTTTTTTTCCAAACAGCATTTTTAGGTCAGGGTCGGGTTTATACTCACGGAAATTTTGTGTATTACGGATCGGAGTGTGGGCTGTTTTTTTTTCTGGTTGGGATCAGGTTATGTTTAAATTAGTCTAAACATTAAGGTTAAAATCAGTTTTGCTACTATTCTTTTTATGGCTATTTCTGATAGATACTTTACTTTGCTATTTGATAATTTATTATGGTGAATGAATCATTTGCGGATACAAACAATTATACGCCAAACAGCTATTTTATTTTTGTTTTAAAAACAAATTAAAGCCATATTACAATTTTAAATTGAATAGAACACATTTAAATTTAATCAATGATTAAAAAAAATAAACTCATAGAAAAGAGTTGTGTAATGTTTTTTACTGCAACACAGCTAATGACTCATACATTTTAATATTCGAAATGCCAAAAATATGCGTACAACCATATAGTAAAAGAAATTAATAGAGTGGCAGTATAATGTCTTGGGTGACGCAAAAAATGTAACTCTAAAATCCGCTACATTAAATCCAAATAAGCACCAACAAAACCATGTGCTTTGAAACTCCGATCAATTCAAACTGGTTTAAACCAGTATTTCTTTGTTTTTGTTTTTTGCCTTTTAAACTGTCATTGGATAGATGACTAAAATTTCATTTAAAAAAGTAACGTTTTCTGCCATTATTGCCTGTAATACACGATCAGAATGCATGAAAGATACAATTGATCAATCATAGGCAAGAATTATTTGATTATTTTTATCATATGACTTTGAAATATTAATATAGAAGCATCATTTAAGACTTTGCTTGAAAAATCAACATTCTTTCGTTAATGTCTTAAAATCGTCTGCATTCTGAAATCTAGATTTTAGATTAATATTATTATTTAATTGTTTATGCATGATTTTAAAAGAATATTTTCATCATTATATTTTATATATTGACATGGAATTATTAATGTGTTGTTAAATCATAAACATGTTTCATCTACGTTATAAAGTATTAAAAATTTCTGAAAAAAAGAGAAAACTTTTAGTAATACAATTTTTTACTTCATATCATATGTTTTCAATATTTTATATTATTTTGTTTTGACATTTAATTATTTTTAATTTTCCAATTTCAATTATTTTAAAAGCAAAAATTTATTTTAATAAATAATATAATAGAAAAAACCATTTAAAAAATTACTATTTCTTCGTAAAATATACTTCAGATGTAATTCATTTCTTCCAATCCGTCTTATTAATACAAAATTCCTTCCTCGTGCTTTATTTTGAGACATTAAAATTTCAGCGGTAAATGGTTTCATATTGCAAACCTTTTTTTTTTTTTCGGTTTACTTCGCCACCACCTATATTTTTCCTCCATGGCATACAGCAGCTGTGATAAAAAAGAAAAAAATCTTCATTTAAACTGACAGTTTGCCAGTCTATGAATTTTAAAGGTCAGTCCCAGTTTTTAAAATTATTTCTGCAAAAATTTCATGCAACCAACCAACCATAAGAGAATGAAAGTGAAAAAAGCTAAAAAAGGCGATTTTTTTATGAGAGTGAGGCTTGGAATTTAATTAATTACTCAGTTAATAAATAGAATTTTGAAATTCTGAGCGTCAGGTGCATCAGGAGAGATATTTGGCTACTCTCAGAAAAATTTTGAGTTTCGTACGCCCCGTAGTTTTCGCTAACTATCGCAGACACACACACATACACACACACACACAGAGCGATTTGTTATTTTATTAATACAGATAATAAATTGTATTTCAGTGCATCATTATAATGATCAAATCAGTAACATTTTAATAAATGATATTGTATTAAATCGCTTAAAACAATGCATTTTAAATTTAATTAAAATATATTCAAAGTGTGTCACTTCAATTATTTAATTACTGTGAAGTTGATAAAGATTATAAAAATAAATTTATTTACTTTTTTTAAACTATTTCTGACACATTTATGCCTTTTCGCTGGATCTAATAATATATTTATTTATGTTTAGTTTTATCTCTGCATAGTATTTGAAAGTATAGTAAGTTGAAAATATGATACAAAGAAATTATATATGATTATAGGTTGAAGTATCTAAATTATCATTTAACACAAAAATATTAACAGAAAAATCAACGCTATTGTCAACAAAAGAGTTCTTTAAATTAAAAGAAATAGGGACTTATGAGATGTTAAGCACTTCTTCAGTTAGAAGACATAAGCAAAGTTTGAGATAATTTTAAATGCACTCGTTATATGATAAAGTTCATTCTTGAGTTTTCAATTAAAAATATCTGGAAAAATAAAATTACGTAATTAATTTTATTATACAGTTGTATGTATTTTATTGAATAAAATATATTGTAGGTGACCTTTACGTTCAGACAGCACCGTAACATATTGTTACGGTGCACCATAATAATATAACAAAGTGCACCATAACAGCTTCCGCCAAAATCTCTTACTGACATGCCTTGGACTCTTAATACAAAAGGAAAAAAAAAATAAGAGAAATTGAAACCGGACAAATTTAACACAAAAATTAGACAAATTAAAGATACTGAAAGACGGTAAGCGGGTGCCCGTAAGACATGGTGACGTCACTGCAACGTCGTTGTGAAGTCACATTGTGACTTTGTGACCATCGATTGTCGATGTGACGTCACGTGACGTCGATGTGAAGTCACAGTGACTAAAATGTGAAGTCGTTATGACCGTTTTAGAGCTTTTTTGTGACGTCACATTGTGACCACTTTGTGACGTCACAATGTGACCAATTTGTGAAAAGTGTGTCATTTGTGACTACTTTGACATTAACATTGTGACGAATTGTGAAATTTTTTTTAGAAAGTCACATCTTAGTCACATTGTGACGTCACTGAGTGGTGGCATTTTCGTCACAGATGTGATGTGACCAAAGTGACTCACAGTGACGTCATTGTGACGCCACTGTGAACATGCATGCTATGAGGGTGGGTGGGGCTCTAAACCTAGCAATTTACCCTGCCTTCATCCTAAATATATTTGTCTCGGACGGCGATTGGGGTTGGGTGGATGTGTTAACCGCCACGGTGAGCGGCTAAACCTCGTCTACGACCCCTACCTACGACCCGAACAGTCCTAGTATGTTGCGCGAAAGCGCTGTCGCCGGCAAGCGACCACTGACAGCACCAAAATCCCTTACTTACGGTCCGAATGCCTTGAACTCTCAATAGAAAAGGGGAAAAAAATAAGAGAAATTGAAACCGGACAAATTTAACTGAAAAATTACACAAATTAAAGATAATAAAAGACGGTTAACCGGTGGGTGGGGCCTATAGCTAGCGATTTTCCCTGTTTTGCATCCCGAATATATTTGTTTGGGGACTAAGTTTTACATAAATATAATTTCATAGTTGAAGAATTTTGCACTTCAAGAAAGAAAAAATCGTTTAACTCAAAGCAATGAAAATAAAATGTAGATTTTATTTTAATTAAAACTATTGAAGCAAAAACTAATTTTAAAGTTAAAAGATTTTTGCAGTGGCTTTAAAGTTGGTTTATGCTTGATGAAATTGAAATTCAAGAGGCATTTTCAATACTTTTAATTTAATCAAACTGTTTCTTTTCTTTTTAAATAAAAAAATAACGATACGCTAAAAAAAAATAAAAGACACATAATGTTTTTGAATACTTCTTTAGATTTTTTTTTATATTTACGGGATGTATTTTTTTGAAAAATCAGTGCCTTTATTAAGGAGAAATGGCTGTATAAAAATTCTATAAATAGTATATATATATTGATTTCCATACAGAATGTAAATTGTATGCTTCTTTTATCCATATACCTTTAACTTCTCATTATATGAGAATATATGAGCTTATATTATCATTATATCTTATAGTTATTTTCTCATTATATAATAAATGGACTATATTTTAATGAAATAGCAATGTTAGAGATAAGAAGATTTTTTTTAATATACTGAAAAAAATGTAATTTGATATTTTACTGTATTAAAAATATAAAAAATTGTTATCTACGATTATGGATAGCTTTTTATTGATATTCTGATTACAATTTTTGTGCATAGATATTCACTAATAAAGTTAGTGTTCGTCGAAAAAAATACATTGATGCCACAGAACAAAAATTACGTGTGTTAACTTTTTGGAGTATTTTTATTACACTTGATCACTTTAATGCAATGATACACAAAAAATTATAATGTTCATGAAAAAATGATACTCTAAAAACTCTTGGAAGCCCTTCATACTTTTAGAAGTCTTCGCTATTTACGTAATTAGGATAATTTGGATAATTAAATAAATATTTTATAAAGATCGTAATACTTTCAAAACCTGTAGATCTAGCCGAATAAGCATAATCCGCGACCGATTCCCGAGATAGCATTTGTGCATTAATAAGAATAATAAGGCTCACTATGAGAATATAATATAGGGTGTTTTTTTGCCCCTGACCTTCATTTGTCCTTGAGATATTCGACGAGTTATGCGATGGCATTACTATTATTCAGAAAACGTTTTCTCAAAAAGGTTAAAAACAAGTGGGTAAGTGTGATCATATATCATACAGAGGGTTTCATTTAATATTTCCTTCAAAACATTTTATCATTAAATTAACAAACGAAAAGTGTTTTTTCGGCGCTATTTCGGATTTCTTCATCAATCGCGCCAACCAGATCAAAATACAAAAATTTTTCCCTAAATGCTGCTTTGATCGCATAGATTTGTTGATTTCTCCATCAGTATCTACGGATTTATTGAGTGTACTCAAGTAAATAAAACTATTTACAAAAGTAAAATGTTACAAAACTTTGCATAAATTTAAGAGAGACCAAATCGGTCACCAGAGGTGGCTAGCAATTTAAATGAATAGGAATTTAATAAATTAAAAAAAAATGTTTCACTCTGCATGTTAATATAGTGGATAAATATGATGTAAATAGATGAAATAAAAACGTTTTTTACGTGATTTATTTAATCCATTAATTTACGTTTCATACATATTAATTTTATTTAAACTTGCGTGCAACTATTAGAAGAAATGAAATTTAAATTTTGAAATGGACGCTACTGCAAATTTTTAAACTTATAAAAATCGCACATTTTTACACCATCGTATAGGAAAAAAAATGTGTTTAAAAGTTGCATTTCGATTTATTTTAGAGATATCAAATTTTTTGTAGTTTTTAATACCAATTTTGTAATTGTGGTAACAGAAGTACTCCATTTCTTTTTAAAGAGTAAAAAAGAAAAAAATTTTATATTTCTATTTAAACTTGCGTGCAACAATTAGAAGAAAAGAAACTTTAAAAAATGGACAGATGATATTAAAAAATATATTTAAATTAAAATAATAGTCTTTTCAAAAAATATTATGATTTGTTGTGTGACAGAGAGACAGACAGACAGTGGACAGAGACGAATAGGGTTTCTTCAGATGAACGAATCCCTAATAAAACTGTTTCTCATTTTATTGAAGAATATATTATCTTAAATTATGTATTTTTGCACTTATTTTATCATTAATCATTAAATTACACAAACCAACAAAGTTACGAAACCTCGAAGTAATGAAATAATGCTCGGATGATGCTTTTATGAAAAACAAAATTGTTAAAATCGCAGATGCGGTTTTGAGATAATAGCGAGTGAAATTTTAAAGGAAGGAATCTATTTCAATGCTGTTCCACTTAAAATGATTGCGACAGTTATAGCTTCTCAATATTTTTATCTTAATTCCAAATGGGCGCCCAAGATTTTTTTTTTTTTTTTTTTTTTTAACCGTTGAATGTAAAAATGATCATTAAAAACATGTTATGCATAATTGTTGAAAAAAGACTAAGAAATTAGCTGAAATATGAAATCATGATTACTGTAGAATAGCTGTACCAGCTAGAAAAGTTCCTTTAGATTAAAAAATGGTAGTTACATTAAAAAAAAAAAAAAAAAAAAAAATCAAATTCGGTGTGGGTGATATGTCACAGGTTTTATTGAAATGAAGCAATGTAACAGATTTCAGATTTATTTATTTCGGAAAGTTTGTATTGAAAATTATTTACAATTAAGAATGAACAATAACTAACAAATTACCGTTATTTAGTAACTGTGTTTTTATTCTGCAATTTAATAATAAAGAAATAATAAAAAAATATGGGGAAAAGGTAATATTTCAATTACTTATCTAAACATGAAGGACGTCTGTTACGGCTTTAATTTACGGCGTATTTGATGCATATATTTGAAGTATATATTTTCTATATCTAAATTTTTTTTCTTGTTTTTTTATTCCTTAATGAGAAAAAAATAAACAGTAAAAATTTTTAATGTAAAAATTCAATTTTTTATCCCTTGTTTGGACAAAACCTTTAAATTATCTGACATTATAAAAAAGGTGTATGTTTTAAATATATAAAACTTTATTCTTAATTTAAATTTATTTTTATCTCAAGAATATTTTTAATTTAATAAATTAAATTGAATTTGTAATTTTAAAATCAGAAAATATAAACCAATTCAGGTCCTTTGAAACATATCGCCCTTTAATCATTTCGCGCTGGGAGCCTTTTACGAAATTTTTCATGTTTTGTCACCTGTTTTAAAAACGAAATTTGTGCCTCATTAAATCGAGAGGGGAAAACTAAGAAAATAACTAAGGTGCATTTTACAGAAATTTTTTACTAATGGGGATAAACAAAAATTATTTAAACTTTTTGCGGATTGTATATGAGTCGCTCGACCCCAAGAGGTTAACGTTTGATGTGGTAATGGCTTATGTAATTAACATTTTTTTTCTCAAAACACTGATAATTTCAGTCAATAAAATTTCAAGGGAAAGGATTATATATATTATATGAAAAAAGCCTCTTTTCTGAGCATCTTGTATTATGCCTTACGTTTTTCGCAATAGTAGTTATTCCACTGATAAAAGATTCACAGCTATTTAAAATTCACAGTCGATTTCGATAGCCTCTGAACTTTTTGTTTATAATTTGCTTATACGTTAAAAAATTGCAATATATTAGAAAGCGCATTTAACAATTTCTGAAAATGTAACATGCTTACAATTATATCAAATCATTGAGAAGCTCTGTATATGATATATATATATTTGAATCTATGAACAACTTGCATGCAAAACTTTAATTGAATTAAGATGTATATACCATAGTTAAAATTAAATCTTGAGCAATTTCTGTTAAAATGCAGAAAAAATACATAAATAAATACATAAATTATTTCTCTCCAACCCTGTATACGAGATATATTTAACGATAAACATGAAAAAAATTAACCATTTTCGGCGTGGAGTAAATCTGTCTGAAAAAACAACTTACACCAGAATTTATAGCTGAATTTATTAGAAAATAGCAACGGCTTATTTTCAAGTATATAAAAAAAAATTATTCTGATTACCAGTAAAATTAATTTAAGCAAACCTTGATTAGGATGCTGCACTCGAAAGGTACAAAAGAACATACCGAATATTTTCGGCAATTGTTGCTCAAATGCGTAACCGTAAAAGGCTCAACCGTAAGCGGTTTCTTTTGAATGTACCTGTAAATAAAAAATAAATTTTTGAATGCATAATTTATTGTAAACATATAGTAGTGAAATTGAGTGATTTATATCAGTTTCAGCACTTTTTAAATAACAAAATGCAAAATGCAAAAAATAAAAAAAATAAAATAAAATAAATAAATAAATAAATAAACAATAAATAAATAAAAAAATCTAACGTAATGTTATTTTTATACTTCCCCACTCTATAAATGAAACTTTTGTCCTCGTTGTTAATGCTATTTCATGGTGTAAACGTAACTAATGTATGCATATTGGAATTTAAGAAATTTCAAAACACGCAATCATTTTAACTCGCATGTCACTGAGTTTTTTACTAATTCCCTCACGTTCTTTAAATGTATGTTATTTCGCTTGAATCCGATTTTGTTTAATTTTTAACCGCATTTTCTTACATTGCAAATATTGTTGAAATCCCCAATGAGCTAAGTCAGAAGCACGTAATAAGAATGTAGATTATTCTTTACGAAAATATAAAACATTAAGTAACCATTTAAGTAAAACATTTAAGTAAACATTAAGTTACATTTTAAAGAATTTTATAGTATAATTTAAAAGTTTAATGGCTGCGTTTAAAACTGAAACACTTAGCATGAAAAAAAAATTATAACGAAATTGTTATAACGAATATTATACTATATTTCATTATTAGTAATTAATAATTTAACTGGTTAAATAACTTGAAATATTTGGAAATGCTTCATATGTTTTAAAGTCTCTTAAAGTATCTTCTTCATATGTTAGTAAAAGAAAGAGATTTGCTTAAAAAATGCTTAAAACATGTAAATGGATCTGAGATATTTAAATTTAAGTTGAAATAATTTTTAACTAAAATTTTTAAGAAATATTTTACTTGACTTGAATTAGTAACAAAAAATGTTTCGAAAAAATTTCAGATGAAAGTATTAATTAGAAAATAAAAAATAAAAACTTGAAACTTAGTCATTAATTGATTATCGTTGTTGATAGATACCATAACATAACGGTGTGTCTCCTCTAATGACAATATTGATAATTAAGGGTGTGTCATTTTATATATGTATGTTTTTTGGGACGGTTTCGCCTTTCAAAAAAAAATATATATAAAAATAGTAACATTCATCTTTTTTAATATAAAAACTAAATGTCAAATCTAATTATATACAGATTTAAATTTTGCAAGTGGGTGGAAGAATTTCGGGCCAGTATGGAACTAGGGATGTATTGTCTGAAGCCGCCAAAGCTCTTCCAACTGACTCGCCGAATACTGGAGGACAATTTTACCCAACCAAACTTAACGATCTCACAATCTGGCCTGATTCTTTGGATCAGCTTCACAGAATAAATCGAAAGTTAATGTATAGACTCTTATTTATTATATAAGCATCCATATATACTATATTATTATATTATTCTTCAGCCTTTTATATATTACATTATTAATATATGGACTCTCTATACATTGAATTTCAATTTATTCTGTTGAAGTGACCCAAAGTATCCAACCAGACTGTGTGATCGTTAAGGTTGGTTGAGTGAGAAAGTTCTCCAGTATTCATCCCCGATGGCTCAGTTGGAAGAGCATTGTCTACTTCAGCCAATACATCCCTGGTTCGAATCCTGGTCCGCACATTTTCCACCCCTTTTGAAAATTTACATCTGTTTTAATTCTTTTATCATATGAATAGTTGTTTTTAAATTATTCTAGTATAAAATCATATTAATGCTTGTTTATATTATTTAATCTGATTATAGAAAAGAAATTATGTTGTAGTGGCGATTCAGTCCGCATCGGTGTTGAGAGCGCGGGTTCGAGAAAGGATAAAAAAAAACTCCAAGATAAGGTAAGTTATTCTTGACACAAATTCCTTTTATTGAAGAACATCAGGCATGTAACAGGCTCTGGTCGACGGTAAATCCCGTCGACCGCAGGATCGTAGAAAAATCTCGTATTCCATTACCCTACCAAGGATAAGAGCCGAATGATAAAAATACAATTTTTGAAGCCACAGTTTTGGCGAATTACATTGGTATTTATCGCCAATAACGAACAACAGATGTACACTTTCGATCATAGGAGACATGCATTTGATTTCCGTTACATAGATTGCAATGAGAATGGTTAAAATGTAAAATTTGAAATTATTAATGCCAAACGATAAAAGGGTGTATGTGGCACGAAAAACCGCGAGAACAAATTCCTTACATAGGGTTACTTAAACTACCACGGAATCAGAAGGGGAATGAATTCTAACGAAATAAAATAAGAGACAAACATCTGTTTCTTAAGCGATTAGCGTTTAACTATGAATAAATTCTGCCTAGCAGCAGGGCCTTATCAGAGATTGTTGCAAATGAGGAAAATACATACAGTTACATGAAAGAACGGATATATTTTGTGGTTTTAACGAAAGAATTAGAGCTAACTGAACTCAAATTTTAAAGGAAAAAGCCGTTAGCAACTGAATAGAATTAAAGGGATTAAAAATCTAGCTAATTAAATAAAGTTACAAATTTATAAAAAAATGTAATTTTAACTAAGGGTAGAAAACCATTATTAAATAATATATAAAGGGAAACGCCTTTACATATGTTTCTCTCAATCTCTATTAATTTTTTCTAACGTTTGTAGAGCTTTGACATCTGGACATCCGACTTCAGTTCTCATACAACAAGCTTCATTTAGAAAATTGCTGTTTCAGTTTTTGCCAACATCTATATCAACTAAGAAAAATATTGCTGGAATCTTTTATTTATTTATTTAATTATTTTTGCATTTGTCTTTATGATACGTAGCTTTAACAACATGAATCGAATAATGATTATAATCTCAAAGTTATCCAAATGCCAGTATGTTGAATTATATCTAATATTAATAGAAATATGTAGAAATCAGAAGAAATGCGTCCTTTTAAAGATAAACATTTAGATAATAGGAAACGATTTTCATTCCCTTTATTGAAGCAATAATATGTTTGTAATTGAAGACGTAGTAGTTTGGGGAAAAGTCATGACAACGACCTCATATACGATATGTTGTGTCCATTAATATTCTTTTGAAAATCTGAGTACTTTGTCAATCTGAAATAATTATTTAACCCTCCAAGCGTCTTTCAAATGGGTAAAATTGTAATGTTGTTTTCTATGCATTTTGTTTTAAATGCTAATAAAATATGATTCTTTCAATATTACATAAAAAATCTTATTTAGGGATATAAATGTAATCCTTGAGAATCTTAATCATTCTTCAATGCTTTGAAAATTCATTAAATTTATGGAAATATAATATCTTAAACATTGTTTATATTGCAGTGAAACCTGGAGCTTAGTGTACGGAATATTACTGGACTTGTTTATATTGCAGTGAAACCTGGAGCTTAGTGTACGGAATATTACGGGACAAACGCTTAGAGGGTTAATGAAAATTGTATAAAGTGTTCATATCCAGTTTACAATAAAAAAATCTTAAAAAAAGGTCTCGTCTTACTAATAATTTTAGTTTTTGCACATATGTTTTATCTGTGAATTTCAAGTTGACAGTTGATAAGTCTAAGGCAGCGGTTCACTATGGGTCGCGACACATGGGTGGGTCACGGCTGTTGTTTTGGTGGGTCACGAAATAAACTAATATTATCATAGAAACATACCTTTTATTTTATCTTCTTAAAACATAAAACAATTTCAATAGCAAATAATTTTTCAAGAGAAAATCCTTTATTTCCTTCTGCATGAATATATGAGCATTTGAGATCCATTTAAACATAACATACTTGTGCAAGCATGCTTTTTTCTTTCATCCCCTGTTTTTGTAAATACAAGTATATATAAACAAACTTAATGCGCAAAGATAATTAAGATTAATATTACCCAATTTTATTTTTGATGTAGATGTCCTCATCAATAAATACCAGTACCAGAAATCTCACTAAATATAAAGTTATGTTTTGATAATAATGAAACATATTTTAATTATTTTTGCAGTTTGCGACTTGTTTTAATTATTGCCCCTCTTACACATATTGGGATTAAGATTTTTTCTTTTTGTTATTAGCGTATTTGTATGAAATTAGCCTTTTTTTTTTAGGATACGGATATACCGCTGGTCCATGGTATTGTACATTATCAGTTGCGTTTAGCCATGTTTCAGCCGATCTATTCCCCTAATAAAACTGGTTACAGGTAAAAGTGTGCTGTATTTGAATCCTGACTCTGGATCGAATATATCGGATCCCACACTGCATTAAATATTTCGTGTTCGATTTTTTTTTTCAATTTTTATAAGAAAATACTTTTACGTTAGTAACATTACCAAAAACTAGCAAAATAGATTAATTACAGTTTACGGAATATTTTATTGTCTGAAACATAACAAATTTTGTCGTTTTGAATACTATTCAAATAAATTTCACACGACAATAGTTTAAGGAAATGGTTTTGGAAATGTGTAGAAAGTATTGTATAACAACAAGATTTAACTGATATTACAACTTTCTAATTCATTTTGCACTTTACTACACGTAATTGTTTTTTTTTTTTTTTTTTTTTTTTTTTCAGGAAAGGTACCTTTTTTTTCAATGTAAAAAGTGAAATGCGTTAAAAAAAATCTCATACGGTGGAAACAGAATAAAGCAAAAATTTATTTGTTTTTTATTTTTTCTAAATACTTAAACCTAAATTTAATCGTATAGTAATTGAATAAACATACACTAACACACTCACAAAAGTATCTGTTAAAAAATAATCATCATGTAAAAGACATTTATTATTAATAAATGTACCACACCTGACCCGAAAGATTTAAGATCCCGGTGTGGTTACACCTCTTGTGCAAAAATATGCACACTTTTAGATTTTTTAAGTTAGATTTATGAAGTTCAAATATAGAAAAAATAATTCTATGTCGTTTCCAATCTTATAATAAATAGTATATTTTAATATATCCTTATAACGATAAAACCAAAAAACATTTTATACAAAATCTTTTAATAAACGATATTGAATTGAAATGTCTAATATAATATATTTTATTACAGTTACATTATGTTCGATATATGTTTCTTTAATAAATTGATTGATTCTGCAGATAAACTTTGCGAAAATATTTTTTCTTTACGTGTTCAAAATATTTCTAACGTATTTATGTCATACTCGTTTATTTTGATAAAAGGATTTTTTTTTCTCTTATTAGTATTTAAGATGGAAATTTGGTACAAACGATTGAAATATCTGAATTATCATAGAAATATTAACGAAAAAAATCTATTGTGAAAAAAGAGTTTATTGAATTAAAAGAAAGGGGAGCATATTTGTAAAATAAATTTCATTAAAGTGTTTAAAACAATAATTTTTTTATTTACTTTTAATATGTTACTTAAATTAACTGATTGATACTGTGAAATTGATAAAGATTATAAATTTTTTTACTCTGTTTAAAGTATTTCTAAAGTATTTATGTCATACTCATTTATTTTACTAGTATATTTATTTTTTTCTGTTTATTTCTATATAGTATTTAAAATGGAAATGATACAAAGAAATGATATAAGATTATAGGATGAAGTACCTAAATTATCACTGAAATATTAACATAAAAAATCTATCATCAATAATAGAGTACTTTAAATTAAAAGAAATGAGGAACGTATTAGATAAAAGTACTTCCGCAAATGGAAGACATAAACAGTTCCCGAGATAATTTTAAATGTACTCTTTGTAATAATGTCCGTTCTTAAGTTTTCAATAAAAATCATTGAAAAATTAAATTTTTATTAAAGGCTTTATATCACATTAATAATTTCTTTCCTTACCATACCTGAAGTAATTAATTTTATTACACAGTTGTATATATATACATATATCTATGTATACATATATATGTATAGTTGTATATGTATACATATGTCTTTGAATATAATATCTTTTAGATGACCTTTGCATTCAAACAGCACTGTAACATACTATCTAAGTTTACATAAATATAATTTCATAGTTGAAGTATTTTCGTTCTTCAAGAGAGAAAAAAAATCTTTTAACACAAAGCAATGAAAGTAAAGTGTAGATTTTATTTTAATTAAAACTATTGGAGCAAAAGTTAATTTTAAACCTAAAAGAGGTTTGCAATTGGCTTTGAAGTTAGTTTATATTTGATGAAATTTAAATTCTAAAGGGATTTTCAAAACCTTTAATTTAATCAATTTGTATCTTTTCTTTTTAGATAAAAATTAATGATACCCTAAGTAATGTAAAAGACGTATAATGTTTTTGATTACTCCTTTAGTTTTTTTTTATATTTACGAAATGTATGTTTGGAAAAATCTGTGCCTCTACACAGAAAATGATTGTATAAAAATGCTATAAATAAATATATATTAATTTCCATAGATAATCTAAATTGTATGGCTTCTTTTATCTATTTGCCTTTATTTTATTATATGAACATATATGAGCATAAATTCTCATTATATCTATAATTATTTTCTCATTAAATGAATATTTTTTGTTATAATAAGATGGACTCTAATTTTTAGAAATTTAGTTCAGTTGAAAAACATTAGTGCAAATTACCTCTTCAACAATTTCCGCTGAAATACAGACTGTTACATGAGTTTGTTCTTCTGCAGCCCTGTATATACAACGAGAAACATACAAAAAATAAATTATATTTAAAAGAGCATACTGAAATTAAGAAAAAAAATTTCAAAAATTGATGCTTAAAGCAGTACTGTATCCGGTTTCTTTTGTATTGACCTGTTAATGAACGATAGATACTATAAATGCAAATTTTTTTGTCTTATGATCTTATAATGAAATAAAGTGATTTATATTACTCACAACATAATTGAAATAACAATAAGCTAAAACAACATTCCAATCTTAATTTTTATTTTACACTTACACTCTATAAATAAAAATTTGCCCTCATTGTTAGCTGTTGTATGGTGCATAAGTATATAATGCATACATATTGATACATTTTAAGGCAATTCAAAACACGCACTTTGATTCGAAGATGGCTTACAGATTGTTACTAATTCACTCACGTTCCTTAAATATATGTTATTTCGCTTAAATTAGATTTTGTTTAATCTCTAACCTCGTTTTCTTATATTGAAAAATGCTGTTGAAATCCGTAATGAGCTAAGTCACAGAACATAATAAGAATGTAGATTATTTTTTTAAGTTAATATTATCTTTTCTAAAGTGATCTTATGAATTTAAAGAATTTTACAGAATTTTACAAAATGATTATAAAGTTTTATGGTTGCATTAAAAACTTAAATATTTAATATGAAGAAACGATAGCGAAATTGTTATCAGGAATTTTATGCTTGCATATAATTCAAGAATTTTTACATTATTAGCAATTAGAAATGTAACTGATTAAAGAAACTAATATACTTGGATATGCTTCATGTATTTTAACAGGGTTCCTACATACTGGAAAACCTGTAAAATACGAAATGTCAGGGTAAATGGCAAGTTCTGAAAAAATCATGGTAATGTCAGGTCAGACAATTTGGCAATTGTTCTTTACTATCAAGTTTTACATTAATTCTGGAAAAGTCTGGAAATTTCTTTTATAAGTGTGTGCTATCCTCCGATAGAATTCTCTTGAGATGCAAAGTCTGTCTGCAAAAAAACTCAGATTTTGCACTCCCAAAAAGAATTTTTGGTAAATTCACAATTTTAACATAAACATCCGTTAGCTATACAAATTTGTCGAATATTTAAATAAGAAAATTAAGAAGTTAACAAGAAAGAAAATCGAAAAAAGGAAAAGTTATAGCTGAATTTAAAATGTTAAAAGACAAAAAATGTACACTTACACAACAAATTGCTTCTAAAATAACACAAAGAAAATGATATGATGAGCAGAACTGTCTAAAACAATTTGAAAGTTATGTATAAATTTAGTTATTTGACTAAAAAGTTACTTTGAATTCATTTGAATTATATTTTAGCGGGTTTATTTATTTAATCGTTTTTATTTTTTATCATGTTTGTTATCCAATGATATGGATTTTTAGTTTCAAATTAATAAGTTATTTCATATTCAGAGGTACATTTACATTTTATTGTTACTAATCTATCAATATATTCTCTTTTGCTGCATATTCGAATTTCTAAAAATTTCGTGAATTGTTGGTCAGGGAAATGGGGGAAATATGGCCTGGAAAACCTGGAAACGACAGGAAATTTTTTTATTCAAATAGAGTACGAACCCCGTATAAATATTGGTAGAAAAAATTAAATTGCTTAGTAAAGTCTGGACGCAAATTTACTCAACAAATGTAAATGGAACTGAGGTACTGAAATTTAAGTTGAAATAATTTTTTACATTTTTTTAAAACTTATTTCACTTAACATGAATTAGTAACAAAAAATTAGTTCCGAGAAAGTGTAGTAGCTTTCTTTGTTAAAAAATGGAAAATGCAAACTTTAAAACTTTGAAATTAATGGCTTATTTTCATTGATAGATTCAATCCCATATCGCTGTATCTCCTTTAAAAATAATATTAAGAATTAAGCTTATGTCATTTTACATAAGTATGTTATTTAGGGATGGCTTCAATATAAACAAATACTTTAGAATAAAAATATTAACTTTCATTTTTTATTATATGAAAACTAAATGCCAAATCATATTCAAGTTTGTCCATATTATATAATCTCATTCTATGAAAGAAATTTCGTTTCTTTAAATAAACATCTTTATATTTTCTCTAATGATTGTGTGGTTGTGGCATCTGACATTAGTTCTCATATCAAAAACATCATTAATTAAAAAATAACTGTTGTTTGGGTTTCTGCAAATATCTATATTAAATAAGAAAAATATTTCTGGTGTCATTTATTTATTTATTTATTTATTTATTAATATTTGTCATTATGACACGCAGATTCAACAACATGAAGCAAGTAATAAATTAAATAAATAGAGAATTATGAAATTTTTAAAAAAAACTAAATTTTGAAATATTCCATGATTATATTTTTTGCATCATTTAAAGCTTGCAACATTATTTGTGAAAGAATCTTAGATATGGCGTTCATAGAATGCGAATGTTTTGTACAAATGTGCATTTTCTATATTACAACTTTATTGCATGTGAGCAATGATATAATTTCGTTATTAAGGCACTCTAATCATTGGTATTTGAGTTGAGTTTAGCAATGTTACAGCCAAACTTACTCTCAAATAACATTGGTCATAGGTGAAAGTGCGTTGTATTTTAATGCTTATTCTGGCTGCATATTTTTATTATGCGGATTCCACTTTAGATTTTCTTTCGGGGTCCAAACTCTTAACTATTTATAGAAGAAATTACTACTACGTTAGTACTATTAATTATAGCGAGCAAAATAGATTAATTATAGTTTAACGATTGAAGAAGTCTGAAGAAGAGTTTATGGAAATGTTTTATAAATATTGTATTACAAGAAGATTTAACTGATATTCGAACCGTCGAATACTTTTTGCTTTTTCTTACACATGATTCTTCCAGAGTAAGGTTTAATTTAAATTAAAAGACCCTAGTAGCAAACCAATATTGGTCAAACGTTGCGCCAATATTTCATTTATTGGAAATATTGCCAATAATGATTATATATTGGTATTTCATTGGAAATATTTCCAATGAATTCCCATTATTGTACAAATGTTGGCGTTACATTGGAAATATTTCCAATGAATTCACAATATTGTACAAATGTTGGCATTACATTGGAAATATTTCCAATTGAACCCCAATATTCTACCAATATTGGCGTTTAAATAATGGCGCAACGAAACCCCAATATTGGCATAATAGTGGCTGCAAATATTGGCTAAATGAGGTCAAAAGGTAAACACCCCAATATTGGAGCAATATTTCATGCCAGCATTGTGCTAAAGTGCCAATATTGCCCCAAGAGGTAGCTAATATTGGCCCAATATTGTTTGGCTACTGGGGAAGTTACATTATATGTTGAAAATAAACAAAAATCGTTGATGGTACAGAGAGAATTAAGCAAAAATTTATTATTATTAATATTACTAAATGCTGAAGCATAAATGAAGTCATGTAGTAAATGAATAGACATATACTAATATTAGTACATGTGAAAATAAATAAAAGTATTTGTTAAAACAAAATAATACTGTATTATTAATATTTATTATTATACATATAGACATGTATTATTAATAGTTCATCAGAACCAAAAGCATTAACGTCCTGTTACAGGAATTTAAGCCTCATGTGCAAAATATGCGCTATTTTAGATATTTTATGAAGTCAAAATAAAGAAAAAATATTTTTTTTTCAATCAATGACATATAATTTACTATACTTAATAATAAATTATATTTCAGCGTCATTATAACAAAGAATCTAGTAACATTTTAAACAAAATCCTTTAAGAAATATATTGTATTAAATTTTTTAAAACATTGCATTTTTAATATAATTACAATATGTTCAAAATGTGCTACTTCAAATAATTGATTGATACTGTGAAGTTAATAAAGATTACTAAAAATATATTTACTTTGTTTAAAGTATTTCAAATACATTTATGCCACACTCGTTTATTCTAATAATATACTTAATTTTTTCTTTTTATCTCTGCATAGTATTTAAGTTGGGGAATTGATACAAAGAAATGATATAAGATTATAGGTTGGAATATCTAAATTATCAGTGGAATATTAACACAAAAAAAAATCTATCGTCAACAAAAGAGTTCTTTAAGTTAAAAGAAATAGCGGACGTATTAGATGTTAAGTACTTCTTGAGTTAGAAGACATAAACAGAGCTTTAGATAATTTTAAATGCACTTTTTATATAATAAAGTTCATTCTTGAGTCTTCAATTTAAAATAATTCAAAAAAAAAATTTCATTAAAGGATTTATATTACATTAATGATTTCTTTCGATACAATACGTGAAGTAATTAATTTTATTATAGAGTTGTATCTATTTTATTGAATATAATATCTTTTAGGTGACCTTTACGTTCAGACAGTACCGTAGCATATTACCAAGTTTTACATAAATACAATTTCATAGTTGGAGTATTTTGGCGCTTCAAGAGAGAAAAAAAATCGTTTAACTCAAATCAATGAGAGTAAAGTTCAGATTTTATTTTAATTAAAACTATTGGAGCAAAAGTTAATTTTAAAGTTAAAAGAGGTTTTCAGTGGCTTTGAAGTTGGTTCATGTTTGATGAAATTTAATTTCAAGAGGCATTTTTAAAACCTTTATTTTAATCAAACTGTTTCTTTTCTTTTTAGATAAAAAATTAATGATACCCTAAGAAAAATGAAAGACATCTAATGTTTTTTGCATGCTTTATAGATGTTTTTTATATTTACGGAATGTATGTTTTTCGAAAATTTTGTAAGGACAAATGACTGTATAAAAATGCTATAAATAATATATATATATATATATATATATATATATATATATATATATATATATATATATATATATATATATATATATATATATATATATATATATATATATATATATATATATATATATATATATTTATATATCTATATATTTATATATATATGTATATGTATATATATATATATATATATATATATATATATATATATATTAATTTCCATACAAAATCTAAATTGTACTGCTTCTTTTATCCATTTGCCTTTGTGCTCTCATTATATGATCATATGTGAGCTTATATTATCTTTATATCTTATAATTATCGTCTGTTTATATGATCATATATGAGCTTATATTATCATTATATCTTATAGTTATCTTCTCATTATATGAATATGTTTTGCCACTTTACTGCCCTTTACTGCTCACAGGGTCATTTTAGGAAGTTTCACAAAACGCCCGTGCTCTTCCAGCTGAGAAATCCCGGACGAATACTAGAGGATAATTTTCCATTGAAACATCTGATTACAATTTTTATGTATATATTAACTAATAAAGTTGGCATTGGTAAAAAAATATAATAATGCAACAGGAAAAAAAAATACGTGTTTCACTTTTTTGGATAATTTTATAACACTTGACATCTTTAATACAATAATACACCATAAAACTATAATGTACATGAAAATATTATGCTCAAAAGATTATGTAACTCCGCGAAGTATGCGCCGGCGTTACTATTTTTCAAAAAAAGGTTATTCTCTAAAAGATTAAAAAATGAAGTCAATTCTGAATTAATTGAAGAATACATTATCTTAGATTATGCATTTTTTTTCACATTTTTGCACAAATTTTAACATAGATAAATTAATAACCGTATTTTTTTAATTATTAGTGTAGGATTTAGATATTTATACATACCAAAAAAATTATAGAATAAAGTAATGAAATAATGCTCGACTAATGCTTTTATGAAAAACAAAATCGTTAAAATCGCAAATCAGGATCTGAGATGATAGCGAGTGGAATTTTATGGAATTCAAATAACGTTCTAGATAAAATGACTGCGACAGTTATAGTATAAGCAAACAACAATGTAAGGTTTATGATTTACTTAAAGTCGTTGTGTCTAGATTTGTAATACTTAACATTATGATTTTTACAAAGTGACAGAGTACTTTTTTATTGCTTGTTTAGAACGGTTACAGCAAATAAATCTTTTCGCATTTCCTCAACACGCGCTTTATTAAGTTCACATAAAAGGCATTTACTTAACAAGGAATCCCATTCTCAAATTCCATTTTTTTTTCAGAACTAGTTGGATGTGTCAATCCCGAAACTTTCTTCTATCTCATAAGTACATTTTAATATATATATATATATATATTAAAAAAAAAAAAAAAAAAAAAAAAAAAAAACGTGGTGACCCCAAAGTTACCCACTATCGAATTTCCTCGAACATTTGACCTAGCCTAATGAGATTCTAGTATCCGAAAAGCCTAAAACGCAAAATTTAATTAATATTCTGAGAAAAGGAGCTTAGTTGTGCCTCATCTTGGGTAATTTGTACTAAAACCTAATAAGCATCTATTGATGTCAAGACCTAACAGAATCTGAAATTTGATGGAATTTCGTCCATTAGTTCTTGAGATATAATTATAAGAAAAAATTTGCAAAACGTAGCACAGCAACACCATATCTTGGACAATTTATGCCAAAATGTAAAAAAAAAAATCTAATTATGTTATGATGTAAAAGAATCTGAAGTTTGATGAAATTCTGTGCATTAGTTCTTGAGATATAGCTAGTTTTTTTTTTTTTAAACGTGTAAATTATAGCACAGCAGCACGATCAGTTGAAGGATTTATAACAAAACATAATCATCGTGTAATTATGTTATACATCATTTTGTAACAAAATCTGAAGTTTTATGAAATTCTGTGCTTTGGTTGTTGAGATTTGGTTGTTGTTTGCTATCGGAAAAATCGTGCAAAATGCAGCATAGCTGCACCACCTGTTGCAAGGTTAATACCAAAATGTAATCAGCGTCTAATTATGTTATATATTCTAGTGTAACCGAATCTAAAATTTGATGAAGTTCTCTGCATTACTTCTTGAGATATAGCAATCGCAAAAATCGTGCAAAATGTAGCATAGCAGCGCCACCTATAGGGCAGTTCACACCAAAACCTTATCAGCGGCTATGTATCTCAAGGTATCGCGGAATCTGAAGTTTGGTGAAATTCTGTGCATTAGTTTTTGAGATATAGCTATCATGAAAAACATGAAAAACGTGGCATAGCAGCGCCACCTGCTGGCCAATTTACACCAAAACTTAATCAGCGTCTATGTATATCAAGGGGTCACAGAATCTGAAGTTTGGTGAAATTCTGTGCATTAGTTCTTGAGATATAGCAATCTTGAAAATCATGAAAAACGTAGTATAGCAGCGCCACCTGCAGGTCAATTTTCACCAAAAACCAATAGGCACTAATTCATATCTAGGTCTAACTGAATATAAAATTTTATTAAATTTCGAGCATTAGTTCTTGAGATAGAGCGCCCACAAATTTTTTGTCACATACAGACAGACAGACTCACAGACAGACACACAGACTCACAGACAGACGGACAGACTCACAGACAGACATTTTCTAAAAATAGTCAAAACGTGTTCAGGACCTTCTAAAACGTATAAATCCGTCGAAAACCGGAAGTCGAAAATTTTCATGAATCCAATACTTTCTTCTTGTAAAGATAGAAGAAAGTAAAAATTATCGTATCTTATATAACTTTATAAATTTATCCTTCAGTATCAGTTTCGAAATGAAATTCTAAATAAAATTAGAAAAATAAAACTACCAAATTTTTCAGGATACTAGTTACCATAATTTTTCCTTCAACGTTATGTAAGTTACTTTCATTTGAAAATATAAATCTTTGAAAATTAAATGGTTTCACAATATACTTTTTATATACATTTCACTCACATTTATATGCTAAAATAAACCATAACAATAACAATGCCTTTGATGCCCTAATTTAACAAGTATATTATATATTCAATTTTTACTGCAACACAAGTGTTTATTTATGTTTTACAAATGCAAATTTTAAACACCTCCAAATCTAAACGACTTATAAAAGCGGAACTTGAATTCTAAAAAACGCTATAAAAATGAACTGCTATATTTCAAAATGAAATTTCTCCAGAAATATTTATATTTTTCAAGAATAAACTTTTTTATTCTAATGTCTCATCGATGTTGACTTAAACGATCTATGTGATTTATGTGACTTATATTTTAATGATACATATGTATATATTGATTTAAACAAAAATATTTTAGCTTCGCATTAAAAGAAACTGGGGGTAATAACAAGTATGAATTGGGGAGTGAGGCAGAATTTTATAAATGACACTTATGTTTTAATTTTGGAGAACAGATTTCATTATTTTATCGTTTTATATTTCATTATTTACTTTTGACACTTTATAAAACATGCAGGACTTTTCAGTATGAGACAGACAAATTTTATAACGTGTAAGGGATGCAGAGACGACTCTGAATCATATAGCGATATAGGGTAGTTGCGAGCTATTATTTAAAGGTTCAAATAATAAGAACAGAAACAGTAACACATTAAGACGCAACACTGGTAATTGAAAAAGACCCGAATGATCAGGTTAAGCCTATGGAGTCGTTATTTTCAAATGTTTCGTTGAAATTTTAATATTTTTACATGATTTCTTTTCCATGAGATAGCTGAAGATGATTTACATATGGGCTAGTTTTTACTTTTTCGATTTTGTTTGTATATATATATATATATATATATATATATATATATATATATTACGATAGTCTAGGCTTCACAACCGGTTTGAACCGGTTCTAAAAGTTAAAGTATTAAAAAAAAACTGAAAACAAAATCGAAAAAGTAAAAGTTAGCCATGCTGCAGATCGCTTTCGGGAGTCCTATGCAAAAGAAATCATGTAAAATTATTAAAATTTGAGCGAGATATTTGAAAATAACGCCTCCATAAACTTAACATTATCATCCGGGTCTTTTTGAATGACTAGTATGATGCCTTATTGGGACAAAATTTGTATTGAAAAGTTGTACTATACTAGGTATTCGAAAATACGACCAGAATTCATCAGGCAGGTTTGACATTGGCGCTTGCATCTTGCGGTAGATGGAGCTAAATAAAGTTTTCGTAAACAGCGATCCTCCTGGGTCATCCGATCATCACCATATGCGATATTCCAAGAATCATCCATTTCGTAAGAAATTAGATGTAATGCCATTCTTAAGCTTACCAGATGGTTTATTCTTATAATTTCGAACACCTTCTGTAGTAATAGTAGGTGATACACCATCTGTACCTCCTTTCAATGCAATTTTTTTGTCTATTAATGTGTTAACTTATGATTAATTTAAAACACGATTATTCAATCGGTAAATTAATTTTATCGTAATCGTTGATTTTATTTCGGTGAAATAGTCCTCCAGTATTCGTGTCCGGGATGGCTCAGTTGGAAGAGCATTTTTGGCTTCTGCCAATACACCCCTGGTTCGAATCCCGTCCCGGACTTTTTTCACCCCAACAATTGAAAAATGGAAATTTTACATCTGTTATAATGTGTTACTATTTCTGCTCTTCTTCTCTCCTTTATTGAACAATACCTTCCAACGATGGCGTTTTCGACCCTGATCTGTAATATCGTCACTGCGTCCTTTACATATCGTACAAAATTGTCGGTCTAGTAGTGAAAAACACCCGGTATCTTAACTAATAATTGACTTAATTCGATTTTTAAATGTATGTCATCATAATTCCGGTGTGTTTCAATTTCGTGAACATGTTGATTTTCTAAGCGTGGGTCACATTCCAGACAGGAGTGGTGTCCTACGTTATGTTTCTTTTTAAATATTATTTACGCAAAATTTGATAACAACCACGAAAAATTCCCAACGGTTAAGCCGACTAAATGTCCGATTCAGAAGGAAACCAAAACATTTCACTTACCAGACTTTAACCAAGCTGAACCACTCCGCAAAGAGTAAGGCGGGGATTAACTTTAATAATACTGAAACATTATGAATTTACCGTGCAAAAATCTGAAAGAATTTGCAATCCGTTCATTCTCATTCTCATAATATTATTATTTTGTTCGTCAGTATTATATAAAATAAAAATAAAAAATATTCGTCAGTTTATCAGTTTTATAAATATATGGGGTTTCAATAATTACTGTTCTTTATAAAAAATATTTGACTGTGATGGTTCATGTGGAATATCAGAACCATTATTTCATCAATGTCTATCAGCTCAATTTCAGAGCCGTAGCTGCTATATTAACATACTTTTTGGAGGAGAGATTAAAGAGTTTAGGAGGATTAAAAGGCTGGTTAAGAGCTTATGGAACGAGATTTTTGATAATGGATAAAACTTGGCTACAGTTGTTTACATTCGACATCATAGTGATGCAACTATTTCTCATCCAATATGAAATATTTAGTTCCACAAGCTTCTAATCAGCTTTTCCTCCTAACCCCAATTAAAAATCATATAAAAATAGTTCGATAAAATGTTACAACTCCTTTCAAAAAAAAGGTTAATATAGATCCCATGGTTATAAAGTTGAACATGTAAGCATTAAGACATTAGGCTTTGATATTCTATATCACCCAACGCAATACTTATATTTCATATACACTACAGTCAATATAGTTATTGAACCACTCACGTAGTGTAAAAGTAACCTTGTTTGATCTGCTGTTTAAAAATGATTTTCAATTCTAAAAATCCTTCCGTCCAGTATCGGAAGGAAGAGATAGCTTTCATATACCTTATTTATTTATTTATTTTAAATAATGTTACATTATTTAAACATACGCAGCTCAAATTAGTGGAACGCCATAATATAAGATTCAATACTCGTTTTAGGTAATGCAGAATATTAATCGGAATAAGAAGTGGCTACAGTCATTTAGAATCGGTATCATAATGATGCAGCCAAGTCCCATCCACTGTCACACATCTAGCTCCATAAACTCCAAAACATCTTTTCCTCATCAGCCCCATCCTTCAAAAATAGTTCTATAAAACTTCATCCCTCCCTCCCGAAATATGTTAATATAACAGCTACGGTTATGAAATTGAACATATATGCATGTAATACTTTGATATTCCATATCAACCACCGAAATACAAATATTTTATATACACTATAGACAATACTTACCAAACCACCCTCGTAGTATAAAAATAGCCTTATTTGAAATGCTGTCAAAAAAAAAAAAAGATTTTAAATTCTAATAAATATGCAATAATTGTATTCCCCCAAAAGTACCTTTTTTATGTATTTTTGAATAACAGTTAATTTTAATTTACGTAAAGCAGTCTGTTATTACTAGTTTATTCAATGTCATAGAAATAAATTGATCATAAATTAAAATATCTTACTAAAATATTTAAGAATAAATGTAAACAATATCAAATTTTACAATTAAGTTGAAACTAATATATTAATATTTATATTATAATAATATAAATATTAATAACTAATATATTAATATTTATAAATATTGAATATTAAACATTATACATTTTTAATAGAAACGGTAGTAACACATGCATGAAAATTAAATAAAAACAAACTTTTGCATGTAATATATATATATATATATATATATATATATATATATATACATATATATATATAGAACCATTAGTTAATACTACAAATCAACATCAATTACTGTAAATATTTGTTCATGCCAAATTATATCATACACAGGAGTTGTCAATATATGTATATATGAGGAACCCAGAAGCCAAGGGGTATAAGTGACAAAATTGAAAAAATTGAGTTAAATGCACAGGGTATCTGGAAATATGCTTTTTTCATTTCAGGTAAAGAAATATAGGTCATTTTCTGATTATTTGGGGAGTTATAGAGATAAACCACTTTTTTCGAAAAACAAACAATATTCATTAATTATACATTTAAAGATAATTGTACTCTATTTTTTAACAGTTATTGAAATGAGAGTTCAAAGATTAGAATGCAACAAGCAGATGTTTCCTATTTCAATTTATTCAATTGTTATTGATGTTCCAATTTAACATCAATTATCTTTAAACTCAATTTACTCCAAATCGACATTTTGTCACTTGTACCCCTTGGCTTCTGGGCTCCTCATATATATGTGTGTGTGTGTGTGTGTGTGTGTGTATTACCGGTTAAAATGTTTTGTTGAAGATTTTTATCTTTAAAGGAATATCATTTCTTTTAAGCATTTCAGTTATTTATGTAAACTCTAAAAATAGATTAAAGGCACAGTTCGCATTTGATTGATGCAAACAAATACGATCTGTTCCACAATTTTTAAGAACATTTCTTTTATAACTTCGTGCATTAAAGAAATCGTTTTTAACTCAACGGCACATAAAACTATAAATCAAAATATTGATAAAACTAATATGCGTAAAAATGTTTGCTTATACTAGAAGTAATAAAGATAAGTATCAAAATATGTATAAATTTTTTGTTTATTGTGCAAAATTTATTTATAAAGGTTTAAGCTTCGATACTGAAAATATAAATATTTTGTAATATTTTTATGAAAACATGTATATTGTTTCTTCCTTAAATTTTCTGAAAGTTTTAAATTGAGAAAATGCTTTCTGAAATACGTATATATATATATTTAAAAAGTATAAATATATTGTAACGGATTTCTTTCTACACAAGCCTTGAACAAGAAAATATAAAACTGAAAAGAAGATATTTTCATAACGATATGACCATTAATCATCTGACACTTTTAATTTTTAGACAAAAAAACCTATTATTAAAAAAAATCTATTAACTGTTGCATCAGAAAAAAACATGGATAAGTACAATAGTATTTTAAAGGTCACTATGTAATTAATATATATATTTTATATGCTGCAGATAGGCAATAATGTCATAAAAAGACATAAGTATATATTTTTAATCATTAGAATCAGATTTGAAACTTTTCGATCTGTACCGTTAAGTATCCAAATTTTGAAAAAGCTGGCTTATATAATTTAATCAATCATAAAACCAAAATAAAATACTCAGATTACTTAAAGGTGTTTTTTATTAACAAAACCTAGTACTTTCGAGCATGTCATGCTCATCATCAGGCTTAAAACAACAAAAGAGTAGAAGTCGTAGGCTGAGTTCTTTTATACGAAGTGGACTGATCCAAAGAGAACTTAAAAAAGTAGAGGAAGTCGGAATGTTCCAAATTCGATAGAAAGGGGGTTCAAGTGATTTTGAGCAGATTGTACCACATCTTTGGAATATCGTACGACAAAGTATTTACAAGTATTGTTAGCTCGACATAAAATTTCAATTGATTCCATGATTTTAATCTTCTGATAATTTGATATTTTCTTTAGTAATTTAGCTTTTTTGTAATCTATTATAACTTCTTGTTCCTGGTACAGTTTAGATAGAGCGGTATCGCATCGATTAAGTCTGATATCTGCAATGTGTTCTGACAAACGCTTCTTAAATTTCCTGGTTGTCATTCCAATGTAATCTGTTCTCTTTTTGTTCTCCATTATTGTGGCTGGGATTAAATATACACCTGCTGAATCTTCCATGGGGATAGGATCGATGCTATTCTGCAGTCTTGTGCTTAATTTATTAAGGGGGGAAGCAATTAAATGTAGATTGTATTTCTTTAATTTAAACTTTAGGCATTCAAAGAGACCAGGAAAATATTGAAATTTGTGCAACTTTGTTTCGTTATAATTAAATTTACTATTACTGCTACCGTATTGAGCTTGGTAAATAAGTTTATTTATACTCGTAAACTTGAGTGGGAAACCGTTATCATTTGCTATATTTATGATTGTGTCTAATTCCTGATTAATATATTTCTTACTGCAGATATTGAAAGCTCGGTCTATACTAGTGATCGTACAAACTACCCAGGCAGAAAAAATCGAGAGCGCATGGAAGATGAAGAACACTCCAACATATAGTAGACAGAATATTTATTTGATGTAGAGGAGCGAGGCTTACAATAAATTGCTGGAGATACGGGGAACACCATTTGCCCGAAGGCAAGGCATAGCGAAGCGGGGCACAGCGCCCCTTTTTGCGTGTTACATGGCCGAAGGTCCGAGTAGAAGTGAGAGACTGCAGCAGGGAAGATGTACAGCGTCAAGGTTATCAGAAACCGTATGCCGAATGATTCATGACATCTGGAAGATTTTAAAGATTAGCTGAGTGCATGAGAATGTTAACGGATAAACTTATTATAAACCACAGCTGGATCTATTTAACATGGGAAAAATGCAGAAATGTGCAGATCTAAGGAAGACTGACATTCGGTTAACTTTTATTGTGACGAGAAAAGAATTAACAGATCTTTTTCAAAGTGATGAAAATCCAAAACAAAGAGTGGGAATGAAAAGGTGTTTTTTTTATCATATGAAAGAGGGTTTGTAAAGGAATTAATTTCACCTACAAAGTTATAAAAGGGAAAATAACAAAGTACAGCATTATAACCTTAACTGTAAGAATATTAACTTAAAGTATTTATTTAAGGGGGGCAAATTCCAGTTAAAATTTTGAAGTTTCGATTTTTATTGTTTAGTTTCTAAAATGGGAGAAGACAAGATAATATGTGACAGAAACCCTTTCACGCGGTCTATATAGAATCTGTATGCTGCAGCTTTGTAATTACTGGGAGAAGAGCTATTGAATGAAATGGTATTGTTTGATCGAATTTCTTTTCTATAGACTTTTGTTTCAATAAGCAAATTATTTTTTATAAGCTCAGTATCAAGAAAGGGTAGTTTTCCATTTTGTTCTATTTATAAGGATCAGTACTTCTTTGGATCAGTCCACTTCGTATAAAAGAACTCAGCCTTCGACTTCTACTCTTTCGTTGTTTTAACCCTCATGATAAGCATGACATGCTCGAAAGTACTAGGTTTTGTTAATAAAAAACACCTTTAAGTAATCTGAGCATTTTATTTTGGTTTTATGTATAAATAAGGTGAATTAAAGGATTCGACATATGTGATATGTTATATCATTTTAATCTTAATCAATCATATTTTCATTTTCCTTTGAATGAAGGATCTCTTTTTTTTTCTTTTGAAGGGACGGAGAGGGGTACCTGAAACTTTATTTCATCGTTTAATTTTGGATATGCTTTTTAATTATTTTTATTAACTGAAATAAAGTAAGTGAAATACTAATTGATTTATTTACATCACCTATCAACACAATTGTAAACAGTACAGAAAAACATAAAATAATAAAATAAAAATATTATAAATAAGAGAAAAATATTATAGACAGAGAACTAGTTTTTCTTTGACATATAAAGTTATAATATGTTCCTTAAAAAAAAAATATATATATATATAAATATATATATAAATATAATTTCAAATTTATCAATTTAGCAAGAACCAGCACACCCCCCTCACAAAACAAAAATCCCTTAAAATTGAAAATTCAACAATCAAAATACAAAAACAATAGGCTGCCAGCCTCATCAGCGATGGGTTTTATTAGACAAAAGCAGCCGGTCACTCGAGTTTACAAAAACAAAATATATTTAAGTGCCGGTTTTGCCTTTATAATAATTATGTTTATACTGGTTCTAAAATATACCTACAGATTAATGGGATTGGTATGGGTACTAGTTACTCATCCACTGCAGCTAACTTATTCTTATTTTTTTATGAATTTCAATATAGTATAAATAAAGCTGATCTAAAATTTTTTGCTTACCGATACATTGATGATTTGATCGTTTTGAATATTAATTCTGATTTTAATGTAATTTCTCAAGAAATTTATCCTGACTCCTTAACGTTAAAAAAAACTAATGAAAATAGTTCGGAGGCTGATTATCTAGATTTAAAAATAAAAATTTTAATAGATAACAAAATACAAATTTCTATTTATGATAAGCGTAAAAGCTTTTCTTTTACAGTTAATCAGCTCGTACACTGGTCCTCCAATATTTCAAAACGAATCTACATTAACATTATAATCAGCCAAATTTTCCGATTTTATAGAATATGTTCAGGAAAATATCTATTTCAAAGTGAGCTTTTTCAATTTAAAAGTAAACTTCACTATAAAAACAATATTCCTCTCAAGTTCATAAAAAAGTACTCTGATTTTGCAGATTCTCTACATTTTTGATCGTTTGCTACTCAGTGACAGCTAAATGACTTGTATTACCTAAAGCCTGCTTAAGGACGGTTTTATGATGATGAGCTGCATTGGGTGGCAACAGACCTGGATTGTTTCTGGATTGGTTTGGAATACGGTTTCTACTTTGTTCTGTTTAAGTTGTTTTGAGTTGTGGCATTGCAGCTAAGTTGGGGATGTGGTTTTTATTCAGAGAACATATTTTGACATCGTTTACAATGTTCCAGGTGAGACATTCGTTTACTATTGTGGCGTAGGGTCCGGTGGGGGGGCGCGTGAATTATAGCCATCGGGTGTTTAACATCTGATTTTTTGCTATTCACCGCTCTGGCCGAAACCCACTGCCACTTAAATATATTTTGTTTTTGTAAACTCGAGTGTCCGGCTGCTTTTGTCTAATAAAACCCATCGCTGATGAGGCTGGCAGCCTATTGTTTTTGTATTTTGATTGTTGAATTTTCAATTTTAAGGGATTTTTGTTTTGTGAGGGGGGTGTGCTGGTTCTTGCTAAATTGATAAATTTGAAATTATATTTTTAATTTATGTGTTTTAATGCAGCGTTTCGGCGCAATCCACATGAATTTCTATTGTTTATTGTTGATTGTTTTACATATTGGATATATATATAAATATATATATATATATGTATATATATATATATATATATATATATATATATATATATATATATATATATATTAAATTCAGCAAGATAACAATCACCGTTTTTAATAACTTATTAATATTACCAAATTCACTATTTTTTTATTTCAAAAATAAGCATCTGGGACATGAATTTACCGATTTTCCGACAAGCAATATATTTCCAACTACAATATTTTCATAGTCATTTGTTTTCATGTTTGAAATATATCTGTTTAAACCATGAAAAAAAAATTATTTTTTAGTCACAGATTGAGAAAAAAATAATCAGACTATCGTAACATCATTTTTACTTCAATCTAAGAAAAACACTTCAAATAATGTCTGTTGTTACATTGTATAAACTAAAACTTTATTTATTATAATCATTGCTTACTCAATCTGTAACACTAATATTTACATAGTGTTAGACTGAAAATTCTTAATGTAGAATTGATTCAACTTAGACGTGACTTTATTGGAAATTCATTCACGTCCTCTAACCACATTTTCTTATGTTAAAATGTGTTGCTGTAATCCCTAATGATCTAAGTCAATACACGTAATACGAAGCATTTTCTATCGTAAAAGTTGTCTTAAATAAAATTTATAGTTGAAAGAATATGCCAAACTAATTCCAAACTTTACCATTAACGTAAAAAACATAAGAGAAAATCATATGCAGATTATGAGTTAATTAAAATGTAAGAAAATATTATAGAGTAGTTTTGTTTTATACATTAATTGAATAAATTTTAGATTAAAAAACAAATTTAAATAATTAGTGAATTTGGAAACGAAATCGTTAAAAGGAATTCCTATTTTTTATATAATTGAATTGTTTAACTCTTTCGGTTTGATGTACTACTAATAGTACAAGTCTTTAATTTCAGTAATATTTTATTTAAACAATGCTTTTGTTACACTTTTCATATAGTAATGTTTGTATATGTCTAGGTATTTATTATATGATCTCATTAATGTTAAGGATTTAGTAATAATAATAATAATAATAAATATTTGCTCAAAACTCTTTGCACTGCTTACGATTCCTTTATTTAAAAAATTATTTCACTCTATTAATTTAAAATAAAGGTTACTTTACTGGATTCATCACGAGTAGGTGGGCAAAAAGTATTAGGTAAATCTTGTTGTAATATAATATATTCTAATTATTTACAAAAGCTCTTCCGAAATCAACTATCATATGAAATTGAATTGAATAGTATACGCAAAACAAGAAAAATCATCCCAACTTTTATAAAACAAAATACAATTATTACAGTTATAGTCAGCAAAGGTGATGCGAGAGCTGCCCTAAAGTTAGACATCCTGAGTTACAATATATGATGGAGTCTGCCAGCATATATTCTAACTCAGGATGTCTAACTTTAGTTTTACTAATGCACCTTTATCGTTACTAATGCGTCTAATATCAATAATAGAACAAATAAGATTTTTGGAATAAGGCGTATTATAGAGATGCACTGTTAAAAGAAAGTCCGTGAATTCTTGGTAAACCTACTGGCAGTTAAGTTGCCAGAAATTTTCCATTTAGTTAGCAAATTTTCCGTTTAGGGAAATAAAAGAAAAATATCCATTTGTAGAAGCGGTAACGTTCCATTATAAAGTTGGAATAACAAATGTCTGACGGTGCCATCTATCGAAAAGTTCAGAAATACCTGTAATTATTAATAGAGAAAAAAATAACGTCGTCTCGGTAATTTCAACTGACAACCTCTGTGGTAGGAGTCAATCGCTCTAGCTATTACGCCATAAGGTCTTCTAATACAGGTGAATTGAAAGTTATATATTGGATTCTACAGTGTGGTTGTATTTTTATAAGATTTATTGTAATTTTACCGATGCTCTCAAAACACTTAGAGGTTTTAAGTAATAAGACTAATTTATTATTATGATTTTTTTAATGTTAATGAATAAATATAGTAAAGTTTGATTAATTAATTTATTATAGAAGTTTTTTTTTGCTCTATCAATGATTAAAATATGGTCCGGTTAAATTGTTGCACGAAAAGTTGTTTATTTGCAGTTTAGTAGCACGGTACAAATCTAAGAGAAGACGCAGTATTCGTTGATTGAGTTTTTACATTTCTGTGGAACAACATGTCAGTTTTTTAAAAACTGAAAATAAATTTGCAATAGACGAACTAGTATTGCCGCTGCTTTCTGCCACCGTCGATCGTTTTTTATTTTCGGTGAAAATGTTGAATATTTCGTACTTTTAACGAAAAATGATCTTTTGATGTGAAAAGGGACTTTTTGTATGAAATTCTTCAAAAATATACATGTGAATTTCAGATTTTTTGAAAAACAGTGTGGTGCATTGCTGGTAATAATTACTTATTAAAGCCTGTATGTTTGTTTTATAATTAAAATATACATAACTTTCAATTCCATAAGCACGTTTAACAAAAGAATTTAAGAAAGAAACTATTTTGTTGATTGGGATTTTAGTCATTTTCTCTTTGATTCTAGAAAAGAAAAGATAAATTAGCTCTTATGTCAATTACATCTTCACTTAGACTCTTCTATTGCACGAGAATGACATCTGACTTCTGTTCTCATATCAGAAGATTCATATCTAAAAACTGTATTTCGGTATTATGCCTATGTTCGCTTTAAATGACATCTTACCTTGTATTTCATTGCGTATATTTCAATGAACATATTTCTTTAATATAATATAGCGAATAACGATTGCAATAAAATCTCCAAGATATTGAATAGGTTTTTTTCATGAATTATTTATGTTTAATTATATAGTTAGAAATATGTATAGAACTACCAAAAGTTAGTTGACTATGTATTTAAGTCGAACGACATCCAGACATTTAATGTTATCTGTTGGTGAAATATTTACTGTTGAAATGTTTTTATTAATTATAATTTTAAACTTTCTTTTAACCCTGTCAGGTAGTCTATAGTATGAAATATATTTGCTTGTTGTTTGCGCTTTATCAATAATCATGTTAAAATGAACTGGAGCTTATCTTTGATTAAATTTATTTACTTAACTATTTTGAACTAAAACTAATACGTAGTTTCCATAAGTTTTTATTATAACTGAAATATATAAAACAAAGATGTTTTAAGGTATATTTAATCACCCTCTTTACAACGATTTAAACGACAATTTTCTCCTCCTAAACCTTCTTAACTGATTTAAAGTAACAGCATATTTGTAGCTAAAGCTGTAAAAAAACATTTTAAGTTTCAATGACAAAATTACAAAGAAAAATATATTTTGTAATTCACACATCATGTGCACCCAGAAAAAAGTTTTGTTGAATCAAGATTTTTTAGTCCAAAAAATCTTTTTTATATATATATATATATATATATATATATATTTGCAATTTTCTGTTCACAATTTTCATCCGAAATTCATAATAAAGTAATAATACCGTCATTAATCTGTCTCAATTCAAAAAGTTTTTATTATACAAAGTTTATGTTAATCCTTTATAGCTATCTAAGTCAATTAAACAAAATTACGCGATAGAGTTTTGGTTATTGTACACCAATTTAAATTTTTCCAAAAAAAAATGGAATTACAAATTGAAAATACTAGACTTTAGTAAGACTCAAATAAAATTGATGAAATTTTATTAAAATTTTATAAGAGTGATAAAAATATTTTTTTGTCTGAGCAACAAAACCGATTTTTTACTGTAACTAAAACAATTCGGTTAAAACAACCAAAATGTACTCAACAAAACGGATTTTGTGTTTTTAATAAATTCCTTTTTTTGAGTGTGAATTAAGTCGTAAATTTCTAAATTTCTATACGTAGTAACAGAATCTTAGTTATTAAATTCCATAAATAACACAATGGTTTTCATGACTGAATAACTAGAAAAAAATATTTTTTGATATAGAGTCAGCTCATATTCATAGTTTTTTGTAATTCTACAAACTCTTTCATTGTCTAAAATGTTTAAATTAAAAAGAAACAATAATATATATAAACTTCTGCTTTTGAAAATTATCGTAGATTTATTATTTAAATTTACAACAGGTGTATAATGTTGATAGCATTTCATATAAGTAAAGTTTCATTGAATTTGGTATTGGTTCTTTTGTAAATTCTGTTTAAATTTAAGAGAATTGTTTTCAGTATCGTAGCTAACTATGTTGTTAACTACAGTTAAAAAAAGATTTTCAGGAATTCACAACAGGATGTTCAATAATTGAGGCTCTTAAGACGACTTTTCTAAATACTGAAAATAATATTTGTAAAATTCATACATATTAAAAGAAAATTTTTTTATCAAATTTAATTGAATTTAATTGTTAAAAGTGACAAGAGTTTTAAAAGAATGAATAACGAAATGTACAAGTCAGCTTTTTTAGTAATAAAAGTAGTCGATTAGGGTCACCATAATATTTACTGATCAAGGATATGCATAGTATAAAATATGAAAATAAAACATACGTAAACTACTTATAAAATGCATCGCAATTCCAAAATAAAAAAAAGTAAACTTATGTTTAAATATTCTTGTACATGGTACTACTCTATTAATTAATTGCTAACGAACCGATTTTGACAAATTATATAAAATGTTAAACTACTCAAGTAGTAACTAATTTCGTAAAAAACTTCCTTATATTTCCAAGATAATTATCATATTAACTATCATTACGAATTATCATAATTTGTCATGAAAAATCAAAGAATGCAGAAAATAGGATTACAAATTTCTCAGCAACTAGTTATCCAATAGACTTTTTTTGTATGCAAAATGTTTTTTTTTTTTTTTTTTTTTTTTTTTTTTTTTTTTTTTTTTTACATTTACTTTTTAAAATAAAAAAAAATCGAAAAATTTTATATAAATTTCATAGGAACGAATATTTTGAGAATCTGTAAAGTCCTTATCTCAATTTGTTCGGAAGATAGAGTGCCAACAGACCCACAGACATACACTCACGGGGATACAGACAGGCAGACAGCAAAAGATTTTTTTTTTTTTCAAAAAATATGGTTTACGGAATCTCCAATGTCTGAAACATGTAAATCAGTCAATTTTTTTATTGTTTTATTTTCAATGCGATTTCAAGATTTATCCTATACTACGTATAATAAACGATTAAGGGTTTTCTTAAATCAAAAAGGGCAATTTTATGACATAAGTTTTAATTTATTTTTGCTCGGAAATGCATGAAACTAGCAGGTACTGTTATTCAGAAACTATCTAATTGCACTAAATTTTCTATTTTTTAAAAAACGCAATAGATCTATCACAACAAGCCTTCAAAGTGGATGTTTTTGAGCACATTTCTGGACGACAGTAGAAAAACTGGTCGGAAAGCAGGAGAAAAATTGTTGATCACGTGATCAATATAGCTCATAAATTGGTAGGTAATTTAATGATCATAAAATGGAAAAATAAATCCGATTTGAAATCGCTTCCATAGTCAGGCATTCCAATTTGATATCTTTCCGTTAAAAAATGATTTAGTAAATGCGTCAAAACGTTTTGCGCTTGTTGAGCGGAGCAGTTGAGAACAACCTTAAGTAAAAATAGTTGGAAATTGCACGTGAACGTAGCAAATGAGGTGCGTTCGTACGATGATGAAGTTTTAAATATATTCAAATCTTGCTGATATAGAGCGTACTTCGGATACAGTATAGTAGTCGAAATCTTTTTTGTGTTCCTGTAAGTATACATAAAGTAATTTTTATTACACCTCAGAAACGTATATCTTATTCATAAAATGTGAAATAGTTAAATATAATAATAACACGCCCCAAACAATGTTTCCCCGTATAGCATTATGTAGTGGAATACTTTTGTGTGGCCCTGTAATTTAATAATAAAAATTCTTTGCACCACAGATTGTATAGAATGCATATTTTAGTATATACTTCATAGATTCATGCCAATTCTATTACGTTCGAATGAGTGTAACATCATAAAAATGCATTTGAAACTTTTTTCCCATTGACCGTAACGTAATGGAACACCTTTGATTGTCCCTGTAAATGATCTATGCATCCGACTTCCATAACATTTGAAATGACTCGATAAAATTACGTAATAATT
Organism: Maratus speculifer; assembly: GCA_964019185.1. NCBI lineage: Eukaryota > Metazoa > Arthropoda > Arachnida > Araneae > Salticidae > Maratus > Maratus speculifer. The sequence goes on from OZ025294.1 coordinate 364,800,976, forward strand.
ATATGTTTTAAATTTCAAACGATTAAAATGCATTTGAAATTTTTTCCCAATTGACCGTAATGTAACGGAATCCTTTTGATTGTCCCTGTAATTGATCTATGCATCCGATTTTCATAACATTTGAAATGACTCGACAAAATTACGCAATAATTATATGTTTTAAATTTCAAACGATTAAAATGCATTTGAAACTTTTTTCCCCATTTGAAATGACTCGACAAAATTATGTTATAATTATGTATTTTAAATTTCAAACGATTCGGTTGGGTAGTTTTTGCGTTGTTATATGCGGACGGACAGACAGACAGACAGACAGACAGACGGACGGACAGACAGACAGACAGACAGACAGACGGACAGACAGACAGACGGACGGACTGAGCGACAACAATAGGTGCTACGTATTTACATAATTTCGAACGCACCTAAAAAGGAATCACTAAACGTCGTGACTGCGCATGAGGAATAGGGCATTTCTATATTGTAGGTCATCTTGAAAGGAAGGAAGTGTTTTTCATAAATTCCTACCCGGACACAATAAACTGTAGGAATAAAACCATTGTCCTGAGAAAAATAAAAGGAAAAGGTTCATGTCCAGCATCAAGTAGAAAACAAAACAAAGCATATATTTATGCACTAAAAATAGCAGGATATATTAAAATACATTTAATTTTTTTTTTTAAGTTTAAAGAAAAAAGCAAATGGAATTGTCTTAACAATGTTCTACATGCCGTTTGAGTGAAAAGAATAATCAATAGGAAAAAAACAATTATGTAGTATATTCATAAGACAAAAACTCATGATCAACCCCGCATTTTTCAATGGACTCACCTGGATCACGTGATTTGCACGTAAATCTGTTAAAATGTTATTTGACAGCTGTTAAGATTTTTGATGAATTATTTTTAAGCTTACTTCTGCCTGTAATGGGAACGTCTGCCGATCTAAGCGACAGAATGATAATGGACAGAATTACATGTTCCGACGACTTAGAGTGATTATATCTAAAACTGCACGAAACATTAGTTATTCGTGTTTTATCGTTGTTAGTGCATACGCAAAGTATATGTATTACGGTGGAACTACGAGTACACCCGAAGGTGTTTTGAGCAGACGTGTTATTCAGAAAAAGGACGTCGGAGAATCTACGGCTTAGTAAAATAAAATTGGCACTAGCAATTGACTCTATTGGTATCTCAATCACATGCAGGTCATCGTCGAATGTTTTCGGAGCGAAACGTTCATATATTACTTTTGAATATGATACTATACAGAAACCGCTCTACTCAAATGCCTCTATTGACCAAGCATCATCACCAAGAACGTCTACACTAAAACCGGTAACATCACGACTGAGCAAAGGATCATTGAGAGAAAGATACCTGATCTGAAGAATTTTGATTCCTTCTATCAACACGTCTATGGATGTTTCTTGGTATATTGTCATGCAGGAAAACGTCCCCCCCATCCAATTCATACAGTAGCTCATAAGCCCGTGGTGCTATTCTATGCTTTGGAGAATAATGTTCGTCTATCGTACATGTTAATAATCTAGAACAGTCTAAAAAGCCGCTCACATTTTGAACATCAGTGAGAACAAATCGGCACCTTTACATGTTATCTGTTTTTCCAAACAGAAATTTAGTTCTCGAGCAAAAGCACACTGTATTACACATCGATTGAATTTTGCCAAAGAGGCTCCACTATCATAATACTGAATTTCCGTAAAGGTCCCTGTTACGTTACTAACGGATCCTAGACCGATAGAGAACATTTAAGGAATTATCGGTGGCGTCTCAGCGGCGGTACAAAATCAATTATGTTAGAATATGTGGGATTTGCGTGAACGTCGCTTGAGCATTTTGTATACAATATGTTTCCGGCAATATATCAAAGAAGTGTAAAAGACATAAAAAGGTGGTTTGCTGTTGCATTTTTTGGCCAAAGGTTGACCAAATTGTTATTGTGTCGGTGGTTTTAATTTATTGGCTTAACCCTTTCCGGCGCAGTGTTGCCGGCTCTGCAACACCTAAAGTTCCCCCTATTTAGAGATATAAAAACTCCGTGATTATTTCAAAAACTACTCTAATGGCTACTTTAAATCTTTCTTATGAGTTCTAGATCACAGAACCACAGAGAAAAAATTCTACTGTTTTTAAATAATAGGTAAAATATTTTACTCTAATACGCGCTTCACAGCAATGCTCTTCTCAGTGTGCTTATCAATGCTGTACTTATGCGGGTTTACCACTTCAGTAACAGCTGCATAATTGAAATGGTTTGTGCTACCTTTACAAAATTATACCTGTATACTCCTCTAGGCCTAAATAGATTGCCTATTTTTTTTCTTTAAATTCAAAGTTTAAAGAGTAATGCGCCGGAAAGGGTTAATGGAGTCAAATCATTGCATTTATTTAGCAGTGTATTGGAGGAATTTACCCCTTGTTATTAATTAAAACTTTGAAATATACGTATAGTTACATAAAAGGTTTTAACAAGACATACTATCTCTCAATACTTCTATCTATCTGTACTCTATATATTTCTGTAATCTTTCGAGCTCACAAGTGTTCAGTTTTAAAGGAATAACATAACTGATTAGAATAGAAAACATAGATAAAACAAAAGAAAATAGCAAGTAAGGAGAAACGTAGTTCGGTCCATTGCTCAAAGAGCTGTGAAAAATTCAACTAAAATTTTCCGGAGCTCACCGTAATAGTTTGGATATTATAACAAGTTGCGGAATATTATAAAAAGAACACTGTTATAAACAGAATCACTGCAAAGTAAAATTTCAGTGGATTCACGGATTATTGAAGCATAACAGTTATATATTGATCATCATTTTTGAAATCATTTTTGATTTGTCGAAGTTTATAATATAATTTTTATTTTGATGCATTCTGGATATTGCTGTATTTAGATTGTTAAGCTTGATTATCAGAAAAATGCCTTCTTAACGTTTTTACATCGACCAAAAATTTAAAGAAATTATGTTCATAATTGATTTTAATTGCATTTCCTAAATTCTATATCTCTTATATTGATTGTATGAAAGAAGAGGAATATTGTTTATAATTTATCTTAAACATCACGTCAAATAATACACCGGCAACAGATGTAAGGAAACATTGATTTTAACCCGACTTGGTAGAAGTTCTCTCGGCAGAAGTTCTCTGGGCAGAAGTTTCAATAAAAACATCAAGTGATTTCCACTGATTTAGAGGGAAAAAATCTCAATGCTCACAGAAACTTTATTTCCAAAACAATTCGATTGAATCGTTTCAACAAAAACACATATGAGTTATTAACCCGTCAGTAGTCGCGTGTCGGTCTTTTCGCCGCCCGTATAACTTATCTTCTCCTAACTTATATCACATTACAAATACAACGGAGATCTACCATGTAGCTGACTTTGAAGCTTTCTCGACCACCTTAGTGAAGTAACAGGACACTTCTGTTTTTCTTTCAGGTACATTTTTAGAAACAAAGTTGAAATTGGCGAAAAAGTCTACGTAAAAATCACTAATGTCAGTTCTTGTTACTTTTTCCAATTACTCCAGATCTCATGAATAACATGCATAATTTAAGAAAACTGCAAGTTTTTATTCTTCGTTGTAATGTTATTTTCGTATATTAAGTGAAAAATATTTCTTATTTTACTTATTTGGTATGCGGGGAGCCTGCGGCGAAAAGACCGAGCGCGACTAATGACGTTGTGAAAAAAGTCGCGACTACTCGCGGGTTAAAAATAAAAACTGAAGCTAAGGATAATTATTTTTGATTGTTACTTGGAATTGAAAGGACTAAACAGTGCGTTAAATAACCTTAAAAGCACTCGTTATACAAAAGTCTTTTTCCTGAAAATTCATTAAAATAATTTAAAAAAAAAATGAAAAAAAGATACGTTAGGAAGTTAAATCATACCGTGATTAAATTTTTGAAAAGAATTTGATATCATAAATTATATTATACAGTTGTATCTATTTCACAAAAATTAGTAATTTTAACGCATTCTTTAGTGTTAATTTTAATGAGCATCGCAACGCATTTTCGTTCGTTTTGCAGAATAAAATTTCATATATGAAGTATTTTTGCACTTGAAGGACTAAAAAAATAACTTAAATCACAGCAATGAAAGTAAAATGTACGATATTATTTTAATTAAAATTATTGGAGCAAAAATTAATTATCGAGTTTGAAGAACTTTTTAATGGCTTTGAAGTTGGTTTATATTAGAAGAAATGAAAATTCAAAAGATATTTTCAAACTTTCAATTTATTTTAACTTATTTTCTGTTATGATTAATGCTTAAATATGTGCTTTAAAGAAAAGAAGATGCATATAATGTTCGTAAATATTAATTTATTTTTTTCAAAATATATTCAAATACATGTATGATTACATAAGCATAATGTATATATGTAAACAATGTATATATAAATATATATGCAAGAAAAAATGTCAAAATCTCTTAATTATTCCGGAGTCTTATATAAGGCAAACATCTTTAAAACCGGAAAGTGTTTACAAAGAAAAAAAAAAGTGTACTTTTTCGGATTTCTATTTACTAGATTTCATCTTAAAACTCTTTATTCTATAAAATTTCTGGTTGCAATACTCGTTTGTCTACGATCAAATCTTGGAATAATTCCGGAATATTGGTATTTATGCAAAAGTAGGAAATATATGTAAATTATTTTTTTCCGAGAAATTCTGGGCCTCCTAAAATCTCTAATAAGACTTTATTTTGTTACGTTACTGCATATTTTGTAATATTATGTAATATTATGTTAATTAAGTTAATAAAAGTTATTCCTAAACTATCGTAATTTCGCGTTAAAGTTTGCTTGTTCCTGATTTAATTTGATTGCTTTCATATGGTGACATATTTTTCTGCATATTTTTGTTGATAAATTTCAACAAAAAGGATATGAATTGTTAAAAATAAAAACAGAAGCTAAGGTTAATCACTTTTGATTACTATTTGGATTGAAAAGACGAAAGGTGCGTTAAATGCCCTTAAAAGCACTCATTATACAAGAGCCTTTTCTCTGATAATTCATTTAAAATAATTTTTAAAAAATGAAAAAAAAAATCCTTTAGGATGTTAATTCCTACCACGATTCACTTTTTTAAAAGAACTTGATTATACAGTTGTATCTATTTATCAAATATGAATAATTTTAACGCAATCTTTACTGTTAATTTTAATGAGAATTGCGACGCATCGTCGTTTTGCAAAATAAAATTTCATAGATGAAGTGCTTCTGCGCTTGAAGGACTAAAAAAATTAATTAATTCAAAGCAATGAAAGTAAAATGTAAGATATTATTTTAATTAAAATCACTGGAGCAAAAATTAATTGTAGAATTTGAAGAATTTTTCAGTGGCTTTGAAGATGGTTTATGTTTGCAGAAATAAAAATTCAAAACACATTTGCAGACTTTCAATTTAGTTTAACTTATTTTTTATTCTGATTAAGGCTTAAATATGTGCTTTAAAAAAAACAAGATACATATAATGTTCTTAAATATATTTTTATATATATATATAAATTTTTCATAGAAATTCTCGATAATGTAAAATTGCTAAGGAGATTTTATTTTTTTATATTTCTGTGCATGTTGTAACATTATTTAATATTACGTCAAATAAGTTAATAAAACTATTCCTAAACTATTATGAATCTCGCATTAAATTTTGCACGTTCCTGCTTTCATCTGATTGCTTTGATCTGGTGACACATTTTTTTTTTAAATTTTATGTATCATATATAATATATACGTTATATAAAAGTTTTACTTTGCGATGTTCATTTAAATTGGCCTAGTTTTTCGTCTTACTCACTGTTTCTTATTTTTAAATATACTCTGGTATTTGCTCTTATCTAATTTTATTAGAATTAAAACGCGTATATTAGTAATTTGAATTGTTTGAAATATTAATCTAATTAACTTTTAATGCCTCCAAAAATTTTTATCAATACTCAATGTATCCCATTTTGAAAAAGTTACTTTTGATTTTTTAAATGCATTTAAACACCATTTTGCTATTTTTTATTTAAAATTTTATTCCACGAATCATCATCCCGTTAATTTGCCGATATCGAGCATTTTACATCGAAAACCTTACGCTTTCAGGCATAGAACTCATTTCCTAAAACCATTCCCTCTTTTACGCCATTGTGTGAGTAGACTTGCGCTTTTCAGAAAGTTATTATCAAAATTGTCTCATGTATTTTGCTGACTAACTAAAATATGCATAGATTCAATTTAGAATGCTCGCGTAATTTTAGTATTAGGTAGATTTCGTATGAAATACTACCGATTGCGGTCGCTCCAATGTTGGAATTTCTGAAAAATGTTTGCAGATCTACACCGATCGTGACCTCTAGACCCCAGAACTACCATTAGTAAAAAAGTTTCTCTCTCTCTCTCTCTCTATATATATATATATATATATATATATTATATATATATATATATATATATATATATATATATATATATATATATATCATGATATATATCATGAGTGATATATATATTACATATATTACATAAAATCAAAGGGTATAAAATCTCGGCTAAGTTCATTAATGCGTAAAATCGCTCCAAGGGGGTGGAAATAGGGAGGGTTTTTGTAAAAACCGAAAAAATTGCCATAACTTCTTAATTAAAATAGATATCGAATCGGTTTAAAGTTTATATTACTTCTTAAAAGTGGGGCAAAAGTTTATGCGTGACAGATTTTTATTAAATTTAGAAATGGGCTCAAGGGGCGAAAAAAACAGGGTTTTTCGGAGAAAAAAATTAATAACTTCGTCAATTCTCAGGTTATTAAGTCAAATAAAAATTTTTATAAATGTCCTTAAAATTATCTAAAATTTTTGCATTTACAAGTTTTTGACAGGACCAACTTTTTACCGATGAAAAAAATTAAAAACGAAAAGAAAAAGGGGGGTGAAAAAAGAAACAAATCCATAACTCCGCCAATTTTTAAGCTATCAAATCTAATTAAATTTACTTGACATCTTCTCAATAGTATCTCCAACTTTTGTATTGACAAGTTTTTCATAGGACCAATTTGTATAGCAAAAAATAAATTAAACAAAAATAGCACTATCAGAAAAAACCTCAAATCCAAATTGCTTATATTCTGATTCATTTTTAAATTCATTTATGACTTTAAACGCACCCAAATTGCAGATACTCTTATTTAGGAACTAGATATTGTGACGCATTGGTCAGTTTTTTGATAAAGTCAGAATATATTTCAAAAAAGGCTTCCAAAAAGAGCATTTTGAACAGAATTTCCCGAACTACTCGTGATTGAAAATTTGAGGAAGTATTCAAATAACAAATTGCGTTTTTTTCTGACTTATTTTTAAATTCAGTTTTGCTCTCAAACGCATCCAATTGACAATTTCTCTTATTTAGGAGATGTATAATGTGCCGTATTGATCAATTTTTTGATAAAAGCTGAACATATTTTTTAAAATGCTGTCAAAATGGGCACTTCGCAGAAAATTTTTCGAAGTGATCATGATTAAGAATAAAGGTTGTATTCAAATAACTAATTGCGTTTTTTTCTGACTCATTTTTAAATCCATTTTTGCTTTCAGACGCATTCAATTGACAGTTTTTTTTTATTTACGAACTATATAATGTGCCGTATTAGTCGATTTTTTAATAAAATAAGAATATATTTCAAAATATGTTGTCAAAATGATCATTTGAGCCGAATTTAGCTTAAGATGTTTCTTATAAAACAAGTTCTTAGAGAGAAATGAAATTATAAATTTATCAAAAGAGGCCTAATAAAGTTGTTAAACTAGGTTTATCTGTAATGAAATTTTATTTTTTCTTGTTGAAACGAGCACTCTTCGAAATCTACCTCCGCCTATAGGCCAAGCCGACAGGGATTTTTATGATATTAGCCTGCCATTTCTGCAAATTCCAAGGATGTTAGAATGCAATAAATTATCACACATTGCGTCAACTGATAAATATAATGTTCTAAAAGTCGTTTTAAAAATGACTTTTTCGCATCTGATCTTGGCTGCTTTGGACTATATCTGATAGAACTAAATTAATCTCTATTTCAAATTTAAGCAAATTTTATGTAACATCATTTCCATGCAAGAATGCATTAATTTATACAAATAGAATCTTACTATGCAAAAAGTATTTCTTTATTAAAAAACGACTGTTAAAACTTATTTTTCTTGGTAACGATTCGACGCTTCATATTTCATGATGATTTTAAATTATAATATTGTCGTTATACATGCTGTCATAGCGGGTATTCCTCAATTAAATATATTACATGGCTCTGTGCAAATGTCCTTACCCGAACATGAATATAGTTCAATTAATTAAAAATATTAACACATAAGCATTTTACGCTGTTCGTTTCAGTTTGTTAAGCAGCATATACATAATTCACTGTATGTGGTTCGATTTGGTATTGGCTTGATTATCCTGGCATTATATTTTTTTCTTTTGGACAACTTTAAGTTGATTGTGGCTTTTAGATCTTGAAAACAATCTTATCAAATATTTTATTATCAGCAAATCTTTCTATAGAAGAGACAGAGGCACATGTTAATATGTGAAAATTGCCATTTTTCACTAATTATTGCATGTTTTTTTTTTTTTTTTTTTTTTTTTTTTTTTTTTTAAGTAAAAAAAATACCAAAGATGAGCACTTGTAGACATATGGCAATTTTTTTTAAGCTCTTCGACATTTTGATTGTCCTCAGGAGCCATAAAGCTGTTTATTGATCTCAAAAGTAAAATCTCAGTTGTAACGTTCTATAATAATAACTTTATATACTAATTCATTTTTTAATATTAAAGTTTTAAACAGATAATTAAGAACAGTTATGAAAACCTTGGATATCATACCAAATTGCAGAATTCTACAAGAAAAAACATTGTTATAAACAGCATCACTCCAAAGTAAAATTTCAAACGATACACGGATTATTGAAGTATAACGGTTAGATATTGAAATGATTATATTTGTCGATAATTATCATAATATTTTAATTTTGATGCAATCTGTATAAGGCTCTACTAAGATTGTTAAGGTTGAATATCATAAACATGCTTTTTTAAACATTCTACATCCATCGACTATTTAAAGAAATTATTTTAATTTTTGAATATAATTGCATTTTCTAAATTCTTTATCCCTTATATTGTTTGTATTATAGATTTTTAATATAATATATATTTTATTATATAATATATATATATTTATAGATTATGGATTATATAGATATAGATTATATAATTATAGACTATAGATTTTATTATATAATATATTTCATATCTTAATATTCTTTATAAATTTTCTTAATTATCTGTTTAAATACTGCACAGTCAGCAGACGTGAGGAAGCATTGCTGTTTCTCGACTTATCTTGAGGCAGATGTACAATTTCAAATTGTACACAAAGTGATTTCCACTGATTTAGAGCCAAAAAAATCTCAATAATCACAGAAACTTTTTTTCTAAAACAATTCCATTGAAACATTTCAACATAAAGACATAAAAATTTTTAAAAATAAAAACAGAAGCTAAAGATAATCACTTTTGATTGTTATTTCGAATTAAAAGGATCAACGGTGCGGTAAATACCATCAAAAACATTCGTTATACAAGAGTCTTTTCTCGGGAAATTCATTAAAAATAATTTTTAAAATATGAAAAAAATCCATTAGAGATTTAATTCATGCCACGATTCACTTTTTAAAAAGAACTTGATGTCATAAATTATATTATACAATTGTACCTATTTCACAAAAATGAATAATTTCAATGCAATCTTTACTGTTTATTTTAATGAGCATCCCAATGCATCGTCGTTTTCCAAAATAAAATTTCATAGATGAAGAATTTCCGCGCTTGAAGGACTAAAAAAATTACTTAATTCAAAGCAATGAAAGTAAAATGTAGATATTATTTTAATTAGAATTATTGTAGCAAAAATTAATTACCGAGTTTGAAGAACTTTTCAGTGGCTTTGAAATATGTTTTTGTTCGAAGAAATCGAAATTCAAAGATATTTTCAAACTTTCAATTTAATTTAACTAATTTTCTGTTCTGATTAATGCTTGAATATGTCCTTTTAAGAGACTTAAAAACATATAATTTTCTTAAATTTTTACATTTTCTTAATATATATTTTAAAAATTTTAAAAATTCTAAAATTTCAAAGAAAATTTTATTTGTTATATTACTGCATATGTAATGATATTCTAAAATATTGTTTTAAATAAGTTAATGAAAGCTATTTCTAATGTATCGAGAATTTCGCACTAAAATTTCCTTATTTCTGATTTAATTTGATTACTTTCATATGTTTTTAACTTTATGTATAACATAAACATATGTGATGTAAAAATTTTTAATTTTGATTGTCAACTTACACTGTAAAAAAAAATTCAAGAGGTTACTAAAAATTTCTTAGTAAATTTGTATTCCACAGAATTTTTTAGTAACCATTACAAACTTTTTTTTGCAAGTGAAACAAGCATTTCTTTTGTAAACTGAACAAAAGAATTTTTTGTATAACTAACTTAAAAATTTTTAGTATGAACCACCAAGCAAATTTTAGTAATAGCTCCAAAATTATTTTTAATAAGCATTACGTGTGCTCAAAGGGCAGGAGCTTCCTTCGAGCTGCATCCAGACTTCTGAAGTGGAAGATTTTCGGCAAAACCGCAATAGATGGCAGCACCAAACATACCTAGCTGCTCCGACAGGATTTTCATAATCCCTTTACTAACGAAACACTACATACATTCGGGGCGTATTTGCCGGTGGCAAATTTCGAACCCGGGACCTTTCAGCCTTGAGCCCGTTACTATAACCACTATGCGATCAAGGACACACCAACTGAGTTTTAGTAAGAGCTATTAAAAATATAAAACTATTAACGCTATTCGTTGCTAACTTTTTTCTAGTAATTCTTACAGATTTTTTTGTAACCGACTAAGATTACTAAAAATTTTTTAGTAATTACAAGGATCACTAAAGTTTTTTTAGTAGATCGACCCCTTTTTTTACAGTGTAGTTGACAAAATTTTTCAATATTTCTTTTTTTAATTCAATAAAACTTTTCAATACTTGATCTCTAAGACATAAGTAGTTAAGAGAAATGTGTTAGTTACATTGATTTTGTAATTTTAACTATATAGCCAGAAATCAACATAGTTTAATAAATAAATTAATATTTTACATTGTCATTATTTCTAAATCTAAAATTTCATGATACACACTGAATAACTGAAATATTATGACTACCTATCTAATAACGCGTTGGTTCCCATTTACACACGAAACAGTTGCAGATCCCCTTTGGTATTTATGTATGTATTGTATATGTATTGTATGTATTGTATGTATTGTGTATGTATTGTGTATGTATTGTATATGTATTATGTATGTCTTAGGTAGATTACCGATGACACTTTGTACCAGATGTTAAAACAGCAGTCACAAAAATCTCAAAAACTGTTTTTCAGTTCTGAGCTATGAGACCTGACACCTGAAATTTGCATCCATTGGATTGAGATTCGTTATTCTAAGTGGCCAGGAGTTCACTTGGAATTAAATATTATGTTTCTGAAACCCCTTCAGTTCGATTTAAGCGCTTTGACATGGAGCACTGTCTTGTTTGAAAACTACATCTTCTTTTGGGAAGACTAATATAATGTATGAGAGCAACTTATTCGCAGCGACACGACGTTCAGTCAGTGCGCAGCCTTCGTAATTAGGTCTAACATTAACACACGTCACAGAAACTCCCAGGAGAAAGTTTCTCAAAGCATGATATTGCCACCACAGGCCTGTGAATTACCTGCAGTATAAGGGGGAGCATCAGCTCGTCTGGGAGATGGCCTTCCTGAACCGTTCATCGACATGTTGAATTGTGAAACATCACTCATTCGACTACGCAACTATCTGCCAATATTTCATGATCCAGTTATGATGTTCCCATGAAGAGTATAGAAGTAGTTGGCGATGATGCATGGTCAACAGCGTTGTGATGTTTGCTGCGCGGTGTCACATTTAACTACATCTTTTAAATAATGTGCTCTGAACCAATTTTACTATTACCTGTATTGTATTGGTATGTCAATTGAACCAACCATTGGCTTCGGTTTTTCTTTAACAAGCGGGAGAATCACGTTAATTTTGGTAGCGTGTGGGAGTCCAACACGATGTTTTCACTGTCATTCACACGCTTTGCATATTTACTAACAACGGTAAGTCACTAAGTACGCACAAGTCGTACAGTTTGAGTGATATCCATTCTTAGAAATAGAAAATTTGAATTTTGCTCTCGTTGAAATTCGCTTAGATCGATAGGGTTTAGCATCACAGAAAGGTGTGTTCATGTAAAGAATTTCTCAGGCTCCTTACTTGCATTAAAATAGTGCTCACCTAATTATTTATCCATGCAACCTATCCTTACAAAACGTATTTCTCAATAAAAATTACATAAAATTAAAATCAATTGTATATAATTTGTGAAATTGTTTTAACACTATTACACAAATATATTATAGACTACCGATATGTAAATTCTAAAAAAATTTTAAAATTGAGTTGCAATTAGAATTCGCAATTTTATATATAAAGTAAATCAGAGGGACAAACATTAATACAATATATTTAACATAAGGTGTTTCGTAACTTTCATGCATATTAATTTTTGATAATTAATACGCCACTAAAATACTAAAATAGATTTTTCAGTACCGGTTTTCCTTATAAATTATTCGTTTAAAAAGCATTCGTCGATCTTTTGAATAAGTGCAATGTTTCTAATGCGCAAAATATTTAAACCACATTTTCATTCAAAATTTGCTGAAACACAGGTGTTTATTTATAGTTTTTGTATGTAAATTTTAAGTTTCACACTCTAAACGATAGATAAAATTGAAACGTGTATTTCCAAAAGGATATAAAAATGTAGAATTGCTTTTTAAAATGTATTTTGTTAATGTTGTGCAGTCACAAGTATTGTTTACAATAGTAGTTTATACAGTGTAATAAATATTGGTATCACATGATATAGGACAGTTTTTCGATGCATATGCATATAGATTTCATGGTATGTGCTTAATTTTTAAAGTCATTTTATGTATTACATTCTTAAAGTCAGTAATTATAAATTGGAAAAAATGCTACACATTAGGAACATTTATGCTTGACTGTTATTTTTTTCTGAAATTTGTTTGTAAAATAACTTTAAAATATTACAAGATAGTAAAATAAATTAAGCTGTTATAATTCAAATAATGAAAAAAAATGCAAAACAATGCGTTGTGAATAACTGAAATTACGTCTTTTAACCTCTTAATGTCTAAATTTTTTTTTCAAATAATTCTAAAATTTCATATGTTTTTCTAAATGAATATATATCAATTATTCATTAAACTTAACTAACTGCAACACAAACTAAAAAAAATTACAATCAAAATGTTTTGCGCAAACAAGAAAAAAAAATTATTAAAACTTATGCAAATCAATAAAGTTTATAAAATAAAACTTCCAACCCCAGTTAAATCAAGGTTTAAGATATTGCATTCAATGAACTCTGAAGAATTTAAACTATAAATAATGAAATGTTGCAAAATCTTCATTTTTCTGAAATTCTTCGGCATTTCACTGTAGTTTATTCTTCAAAGAATATTTGAAAAGAGTACTATTGATTATTGGCTACTATCGCCTATAACTCTTGTCCTGTTAGTAGTATTATTTAGTGCTGCTTAACTTATACCTGACATAATAGTTTCCCTTATTGTGGCCTTGGATTCTACATTGATTTGGTGATGGATTAATATTCCTAAAAATAATATAAATTACACGATACAGTTCAACATAATGAGTGAGATTAATCGTTCAGAAATCGAAATAATAGTGTAGCCTATACGATATATACAGACATGAACAAATAATGAGTAAAGATTAAGCTCTCGCAACTTGACAGTCTAATCATCCATTAACTCGTCAACTGAAAAATTTGCTTTGTTTTTGCTCAATAGCGAGTGGCAGAGACAGCCCCGCTCAGACGTAATAGCGCTACTACATAAGTTTCTTCTTTTTTTTTAGTTTTCCCGGCTTAGTTTAAGAATTTTGTCCAGTCTAATTTGATATAACAACATATTGACTATATATACAAGAAATGTTATTTTAGCAGATATGTATTCATAAAATGTAATAGTGTGATTTTTTGATCAATCCCACCGACCTGGGTAATAATTAGGGTGGATCGAAAAATCGAAATTCGGATAATCGAAACGGCGCGGGGTGCAAAAGTTGCCTTTTATGCATACTAATTCACATATGTTTTTTATTGAAATCCATTCATCTCTTCCGGTGCCCCAAACGCCTCAAAAATAGTTAAAAATTGAAATTTTTATAAATTTTATATATTTTTTTTTGCTTCTTAATATTTTTAAAATTATTTTTGGCGCGGGTTGCGAAAGTTGCCTTATATATATATTAGTTCAAATTTTTTTTTTAATTAAAATCCATTCATATCTTCCGTTGCCCCCAAGCGCCCCCAAAATAGCACAAAAAATGAAATTTTTATAAAAATTTATAATTTTTGTTTTTTTAATTTCTTTTAAATTATTTTATCAGCGGGATAAAAAAGATGCATTTTATAGTATATTAGCATGCATCCAAATAATTTTCGACTTTGATAAATTTCTTCCAATGCCCCAAAACTTTTAATTGTTTGCTGAAAATCGAGTTTCATGCAAATTTTGAGCTAAAAATTACAAGTAAAATTAACAATTAAAGAATAATTTATCTAAAGTAAAACGTAGATCCAGAGGATGAGAAATCGTTTATCGTATTTTATTAAATGTATAAAATAAATTTTTTATACTTTATTATTTAAAAGACAACATAGATAGAAGAATTCTCAGCAATGACCAGCAATATTTATATGATATTTACATAGCAACGTCACGTGGTGAATGTGGTTCTGATCTGGCATTAATGAAACCTGGTCTAGTTTATCACTCAAGATGGCTAACAACTGCGTGTAGAGTTTTAAGGTTATAAGTGGCTACAGAAATTCCTTCTGATAATCTCATTACTCTTACAACATATACACTAGGGCGGAGCGTAAAGAAGTTTTTTTCGAAATTTTTTTCTCCCTAGAGCGGAAAAGTTGTGGAATGGTATCAGTAATGTACTCACAAAATTTCAAAAAAATCAATAAATATCTCCCGGTTCCACTTTTGAGTTGAAATATGCAATTTTAGCCAAAAATGTTGTAATTTTTCACATTTCAGTAATCTTTTTAATTTTTAATTTTTTCTTCGCCCTAGTGCGGAAAAACTGAAAGAGTACATAAGGAACACAAGTCCAAAATATTAGAGTAATTAAAAAATATTTTCCGGTTCCACTTTAGTTTCTAAATATGGGAAATTTGTCGAAAATGATACAAATTTTCACATTTTAGTCATTTTTTTAATTTTTCGATTTTCTACTCCCGCTGGCATAGAAATGATCGAAAAATATGCAACAAACGTAAAAACTTTAGAAAAATCAATAAATGTATTCCGGCTTCCCTTTCGATGTCTAAAAATGTCAAAGTAGCTAAAAAGTATGTAAATTTTCACATATCAGGGATTTTTTTTTCTTATCAATTTTCTCTTTTCGCTGGAGTGGACAGTATGGAAAATCATGCGAGAAATATAGCAGAAGAGGTTATTGGTGTCAATTGACATATGTAATCGCAGTCAGGTTCATAAGTGTCAAGTATTTATCAAGCACTCTTTGTTGATGGAGCATTCCCTCAATAGTCCTTTGAATTACACTGAGAAAAAAATATGGTTCTGGCATATAGAATCTAAGTAATGGCTCTAGAAAAAATAGTTCCATGTCATCCCTATAAATTTTAGTTCCATTTCTTAGAGAGTTCCAGAGTCTCTTACTAGAATTCAAGCGCGTTTTCCTATATTTTTGTTGTCAAATTTATCTAAAATCTCTTCAAATAGATGCGAACACAATAGATTTGATTTAGTAGCTAGAATTATAGCTTAAGAAACCATTCCTAAAATCAAGCGATAATTTCTCGCTACTGAAACGGTTCAATGTCGTTTCGTCTCCTAGAAAACACGAGACTAGAAATGTCAAGTCATTTCGCCTATTCAGCTTAGTTGTTTACCCCACTCGCATAGTTTGGACATCTATATTTCTAGTTTAGAGATTCAGAAAGTGACTAACTATTCATTCTAGTTGAAGGCGGCATATTTTTTTTCTCAGTGTAAAGTTTGAATTTTCGACGGTCAAAATACAATCTTTTCAAGGTATTGGTAACTCTAATCTTGGTATGAAACTCTAATCTTGGACTTGTCGTTTCATGCAACATTTATTTCTTTCTCTTCTTTTGTTATGCCTGTCTATAACATTGAATATGTCGTCATGTGTCGTAACTCTTAAGTCTTCAAGAATTGCGCCTTTACTGATGCTGCAACTCGGTCGGACACTTCCATTGAGTCTCAAAGTCTGGCTTGGGCAGAACGACGGGTTGTTTGTGATATACTCATAGTATTTATGTTTGATTAAATGACACTAAACATTTATCACTAAGATCGTGACATAGTTGTTCATCAACAAGACTAAAAGATTTAAATAACTCAAAGTCTTCGATGAAGCAGTAGTGATTGTTTGTTCCCTTTTATACCGTTTTCTGAAACTTTCTTATTCTTTTTCGAGCCTGCTTGTTCATTTACTGAGTTTCCGTGTTATGGGCCGTGTTTCAGAGTGCATCATTTGGGTCTATCGACAATTTCCTTGAAGTTCCTTGATCCTCAAGAAACTGTCTTCCAATTCTGGAAATTTTTTTTTACCACGTGGACATTTACATCCTTCTAGAGATATAACACTTGTAAGAAAAATTTTCAAACATACTTTTTTTTTCTTTTCCAATAGGAAAATTTTCAATTTTGACTTCATCTGTTTTTTAGCATCAAACTTCTTTATACTCCTGTATTTATCATTATATGAACCAATCATTTGGACTATTATTTACCTAAAAACCGTTGTAACTGAGGCAGCCTGCAAAATTGCTTCAACCATTTCAGCCCATAATCCGCTATCACCCCAAAGGTGGGTCCGATTTTTAATTATATTTCCATCCATTTCTCTCCAACAAAAAATACATTATATCTTCAAAAGTTGGTAGAATCCCAGGTCTTAATTCTGTAGGATCCCAAAAATGGGATGAGACAAACCCCGTGTACTGCGCCTTAACTGTGATAATTCTGTGTAATATTTTCCATGCACACTATAAGTTCACCTGAATATTAAAATTCAAAATTTTGTAAACACTTTCAGATGTATTATTTTTCCATAAAAGATAGAAGTTTAAATTGAATATCCTCATTATCAACCTATCACGAGCAGAACATTAAACCAACAGTAACATTACAGTAAACAAACAGAAAGCTGAAATTAGAGGAATTTCCCTCAGATCGCTTTTAATTCGATTGTTCTATGATTTTTGTGTACATTAATGCCATGTATTTGAAAGTTTAAGTAATAAAAGTCAAACCAGATGATATTTATTAATTACTTTAAATTTTTACACTTATGTTTGTCATATGATTTTCCGAATTTTCCGCTCCTGGAAGAAAAGAAAATTGATAAGACAAAAATTCCCGAGAAGAGAAAATTTACATAACTTTTGGCGACTTTGACATTTTTAGATGCCGAAAGGGAAACCGGAAGATATTTATTGATTATTCTAAAGTTTTTGTCCTGTGTTTCAATTATATTTTTCCAACTGTTCCGTGCCAGCGAGAATAGAAAATCTAAAAAAAAAACACCAAAATGTGAAAAATTGCATCATTTTCGATGAATTCCCCATATTTAAACCCCAAAGTGGAATCGGAATATATATTTTATTTACTTTAATAATTTTAACTTATATCCCTTATGTACTCTATCAACTTTTCAGCCCTAGGGCGAAGAAAAAATCGGAAATTAAAAATATTGCTGAAATGTAAAAATTTAGAGCATTTTCGGCTAAAATTGCATATTTCGACGCAAAAGTGGAACCAGAAGATATTTATTGATTGTTCTGAAATTTTGTGAGTATGTTAGTGATACCACTACACAACTTTTCCACGGTAGGGAGAAAAGAATTTAGGAAAAAAGTTTTTTACGCTCCGCCTTAATATACACTGCTCAAAACAATTAAAGTATATTGCAGTTTTAGGTGGATTTTGTATCTGGGAAACTTTTTAGCTGATTGATACATGGTCGATAGACATAGTAGGTGATATGAGAATAAATTACATATGTTTGGCAGAAAAAAATGCATTTTATTGCGCATTTGTGTACAAAAGGAAAAAAAACACAATTTGTGCATATGAGAAAAAAGAATAAGAAAAGGTGTTTTCTGCAAAGAAAATCATTTTCAGTAGGGGGGTATGGTTTCCACGGGCGGGCCAGCAACGTTGAACACCTTTGAGGCATGGACTCAATGAGGCTATTAATGACGAGTTGGGGTATTCTGCCCCACTCGGTCAGAAACTGCGGCCAGAAACTCGTCTTCCTAGAGCGTCCCAAACGTGTCTGATTGGATTCATGTCTGGAGAACACGCTGGCCATTCCATTCGAACCTCCCTCGAAAAGGAAATCCTCCACCAGATTTTCACGATTTTGCCTGCAGTTATCGCCCATTAAAATGAAGTTATCTCCGATTGCTGTAGCGTAAGGGACTACAATAGGTCTGAGGATCTCATCCCTATATCGGCAACCAGTCAGAGCTCCATCTCGAATGATGTAGAGGTCAGTGCGCCCGTCAATGGCGATGCCACCACACACCAACACTCCTTCACCGCCAAATCTGACACTTTCGTGCACGAACGCAGGATTATTCCTACTACCACGGTCCCCCCAGATGAAAATACGCCTATTATCCGGATGCACAGAAAAACGGGACTCGTCAGAAAACAGAATATTGTTCCATTCATTTCTCCTCCAGTTGACATGCTCGGTTGCCCACTCCCTGCGGTCGCGACGATGCCTTGATGTTAATATAACACATACCATCGGTCGGCGAGCATACAGACTTACAGCATGGAGCCGGTTTCGGACAGTCTGAGTTGAAATCGTGGTGCCTGTAGCCGAGCGAAGGTGTTGTTGGAGAAGAGTAGCGTTCATGTTTCGGTGTCTCCGAGCTGTTAACGCTAAATACCGATCTTCATTGGGCGTTGTTGCCCGTCTACGACCTTGCCCTGGTCTTCGGCCTGCACATCTACTCTCCAAAAAGTTCCAGATCCTGGAAATGACACTTTGTGACATTCCAATGGCTTGCGCTACTTAGGCTTGAGTTTGACCCCCTTCTAACCTACCAACAATTCTCCAAGCTTCTGAATATGTCAAATGACTTCGCTGAGACATCGTACTCATCGAAACAAAGCAATCACTGAATGCCGATCATCCTTGTTTTCATTCTCTTTTATCCAGTTGAAAGTCAAATTTCATTCGGTGCCGCTGAAGCGACGTTTTTGACGTCGAACTCAAAATTTGCATACTCCACAGTTTGAAAACCAAAAAATTTGCATTTGTGATTCTCTTCTTCTATTTTCGGCAAAAAAATTCCTTTTATATCTTTATTTTATATAAAATTTCAAATATCATTTAATTGTTTTGAGCAGTGTATTATGAAGGTATATGCACCTGTATGGTTTCATATCAAAACAAAGCCATCCATAACTGAAGGAGCGCGTCATATTTGGAAATTTATCACATATTCTAGATATTTGGAACCCAATTTAAGAAAGATCGTAGATGCTGTTATTCAACGAAATAGATTTTTTTTCTTTTGGCTCCCTGAAAATTTGTAATTGTCAATGCTCACAGATAACAGAGAGCATATCAGATCTCTAGCAATACGAAAGCTAATTTTGCTAGAAATAAAAAGAGAAAACACCAGAAGTGAAAATTTTCAAAGTACCCCAAATAAACGTCAAAGCGAAGGATTATTTTGTACTTATTTACTGGCAACGAGTTGGACGTTTTGAACAACCTCTTTTGATGAATGTGCTTTGCGAAGAAATTGTGAATATGATAAAAGTTGTAAAAACGAATGAATGGTCAAAATATCCATGCCATACCCAAGCGGTTGAAAGATGCGTTCGATTAGTGTCTGGGGCATCAGAAACTGTATCTGGACAAGAAAAGAGACACGGTTTTATACTGAGTAGAATAAAATCAAGAAGCGATATAAAACACTATGATACCAAAAAAAGATTAAAAATTTTTAAAATATGTAAATTTCCAAATTGAAGGATGAAAAACTTTTCTCTACGTAAGTTCGATTTTTGTAATTTTTATGATTTAAAGCTTTGATTTTTAAATTTATATGTGGCTTATTATTGTAAAATTAATGTTATTTATAGCTTTATACGTTATTAATTAAACTGTTTTAAAAATTTGTAAGTATTTTTCGTAAATTATAATTCTTAATACATTTTTGTAAAAATTTCAGTTTTTAATTATAATTGATGCATCAAAGATGTGAATGGATTTTGATTAAAAAAATATATGGGAACTGCAGAGTTATGTAGTATTGTAATAACAACTTTCCAACCCAATGCCAAATGAATTTCAAAAAGTAAAATAAAATAAAATAAACAAAAAAAATCAAGAAAATTTCAATTTTAAACTATTTTTGGGGCGCTTGGGGCACCGGAAGATATCAATGAATTTTATTTTAAAAAAATATGTAAGCTAAGATAGACAAAAGATAGCTTTTGCACCCCGCTCCAAAAGTAATAAAAAATAAATAAATAATAAAAAAAAATAAAAAAAAATCATAAAAAACTCAATTTTTAGTTATTTTTGGGGCGCTTGGGGCACCAGAAGATATGAATGGATATTAATTAAAAAAAACCTGTAAACTAGTATGCATAAAAGGCAACTTTTGCACGCCACGCCGATATTGATTTCTAAAAAAAATTTTTTTCCTCTGCTTTTCGATACACCCTAGTAATAATACCATGCAAAAAAAGTAAGACGGAAAAATGACATGTAAATTGTCGTATTCTAACGATAAATATTCTACAGCACTATTTTTTTTACTTCTTTTACTCAATTTTTGCCATTGATTGTGTTATCAGAATACAGTACTACTCCTTTGATGCGATATTCGTTTAACATAAAAAAAATAAACAGCATTTGAGACAGAAAAACGTTTTCTTTTTACTTTTCAACAGTGGCAATGTTAGTTTTTCGTGCATAAAAAATAAATAAAAATATAGGTCTGCTACTTATAATAATCAACCGCGCTAATAACATCAGGGGATGGTGTCATTACCTGGTTGTACATTTTACGCGATATATTCGAAATGACTATCTACCTCAAGAACGAATCCAAAATCTCTTACAGCATTTTGAAAGTACATGAAATACACGACAAATTTATGTATCAAACAATGTAATTCCTAAGAAATATATAGTGTTCACATCACAGAACTTACCTGGAAAATTTTAGAGCATGCGTTGACCCTTACATGCTTATTCCACCGGTAATATTTCCAATTGTAACAAATTAACTTTTGAGGTCGTTATTCAGATGACTAACAAGGAAGGTCTCCAAACGGGCATACTCAGAAAAATCTGAAAAAAATACAGAATGTTCTTCTCATATAGTTATATATGTTTATAAAAAAAATTTCGGCGGAAATTCCTTATAACATCCGTAAAAAAATAATAAAAATTTCGTTTATTTGGCGATTTATCTCCGGTTGGCGAAAAAACGAAATTTTGAAAAATACGCTTTTACGCTTCGGATACTTTTTAAAGAAAAAACTTTCTATGTTCAATTTATTTAAATAAGTTTAGTTTAAGTAATTTTAGTTTTGCATTTTTACTCTACGTTAAGTGTAATTTTGTCATATATGTTTATATGTACTTATAACAAAATGAAATTAATATATTTTATCATTTAAAATACAATTTAAATTGATTAAAATTGTTCCAAATTGAGAAATACACTGTTAAAAATCTGCTGCATTTTGTTGCAACGCACTCCCTTGCTTGTATAGAAAACGGTTACTTGGCCGTGAAATGGAGCTTTCTCATTGGTTGGAATAGAGATATTATATACAAGCGGTGGAGTGCGTTGCAACAAAATGCAGCAGATTTTTACGGTCAATTCACCGTGCCATGGAGCATTCTCATTGGTCAGAAGTGAGATATTCTATAAAAGTAGTGGAATGACGTTGCAGTAAATGCTGCAGATTTTTAACGGTGAAGTCAATTAAAATCAATTTTCAGATTCGTTAGAATCGTCTGCTTTTGGCGAAGATATGCACTGCTCGCCAAATCCCGCGTAGCTTTCAGCTTTTCACGCCAATTATTCCAAAC
This sequence comes from Maratus speculifer, assembly GCA_964019185.1. Classification (NCBI taxonomy): domain Eukaryota; kingdom Metazoa; phylum Arthropoda; class Arachnida; order Araneae; family Salticidae; genus Maratus; species Maratus speculifer. The sequence continues at coordinate 364,823,400 of OZ025294.1, forward strand.
TATTTTATTTTTTTACATATCTAATAATGAAATTCCGCCGCTAATTTTCACTGATCCTTTATTACCTACACGAGTAGTTTAATTCGTATTTTTTTTTCAAAAAATTCTCAGTATGCCCCCAATGGAGACCTTCCTTGTAAGTGCTTTTCAGTACAGAATCATTTAGTGTCATTTTTCTAGATTCCTTCATAACTACGCGTAACATGAAAACTTGGCTTTATTACTCTTCCCGGCGTTGTTATTTCAGGATACTGAAATACTGCTCCTAAATATTTTCATTATTTTATGCCTAATACAGCAACAGAATTTTTTTCTGTTAGGTTTTTTTTTCTATTTACCAAATTTTTTGCTTAGAACAACAACAACAAAAAATATTATGTGTAGTTGATAAAACTAAACATTATAATTATTAGTATATTCTTATTAATATTTAAAGCCGTCAGTTATAAGAAACGGTACAGATTTATTAATTATGTCAGTTATATCTCCCTTTCCCTTCATTTACTTGTGACACAGATAATACGGAAACAGCATTAATATCAGATATTTGGGATTTTGCCATATGGGACAACAAATGAAAAAGCTGTAAGCAATAAGAAAGGATTTTTTAAACATATTTTCTTTTTAGAAACAGTACACTTTCTTAACTGAATATATTAAATAAAGTTTAAAATATAATTTTAAAAATAAAACTTTTCTAATTTTGATAAATAACATTTATAAAATAGCTTATTATATATATCTCGTTTGCTTCTAATATCAAGTGCAAAGTAATAATAAATAAAATGTTTGTTTCCTATAGTTTTGTATATATGTATTTATACACAATGAAGGAATATAATAACAAGATAATGACTATTGCGGGGGATTGTTAGCTCACATAGATTAATTAGTTCTTCACACAATTTAACTACATACAACTGAAAAAAATATATATTTGATTACACAATTAAAATTATATATATAATTTTTTACGTGAATACATGCTCGTAAAAGACGAGCTTAAAAATCAGAGGTCAGTAATGTAATGCCTGATCCTTAATGGAACATATTACAACAGATTTAGTTTAATTGTAAAGTAACGTGTTTATTTTCTTAATAAAATTTTTTTCACATAAAGGGATATTCTAAATTTTTATGTAAACAATACTTTTTGAAAATTGAATTTAGTTGTTTCTATTGATATCTAATAATTTTTATTTATAAGAATTGTACTACTAATTAAAAGAAAATTGTACATTTTTTGGTTGAGCAAGAAAAGAACAGCAATATTGTTTTTACAAAGACATATGCTGCATATCACTTAAGATTATAGCGGGAAGAAAACAGCGGTTGACATTCCTTATCCTAAATAGAACATATCTCAACAGTTTTTTTTTTTTTTAAGTAATACATTTATTTTTTATTGAAAAGTTTTTTCATCTGAAGAGCTATTTTCGATTTTCATATAAACACTACTTATTAGAAATTAAACTTAGTAATTTATACTGTTAGCCATGTATTATTATTTATAAAAACTGTTTCGTCGGAAAACAAGAAAAAAATCATGTTTATAAGTTTTTCTGTTGAAAACACACACACACACACACACACACACACACAAAAAAAAAAAAAAAAAAAAAAAAAAAAAAAAAAAACTCAGCAGTATTATTTTTACTATATTAAAATTTCACTTGATTGATTTATTTAAGAAAATAGCTCTCACATCACAAAATTATTATAAGATGTACAGTATTTGAGAAGACTGATGAAATTTATAATACATTTTGACGTTTCTCTGACTATATTTTGACACGAAATATGTTTATCTAAAAGTATTTTGGAGATTTTCCAGATTCATATCATTTTAATTCTTAGAACTGCGATTTATTCCGAATAGAACTAGAAACTGATTCTTTCATGATAACACAAACTGTGCAAGCAAAGTTTATTTCATTACATCTTAAGAAATCAGTACAATTGCATTGTTTTGAACAGGTAATTTTAATGTAAGTCTGTTTTAGTAAGAAAATGATATGCAGAGTTACAATGAATATCTTGACACACTGAAATAACTTTTTAACGGATAAGAGAGTTAAAAAATTGTTTTCATGAGCTAAAATATCCATTTCAACAGATAAAATACAACCGCAGATAAAATAACTGGCGATTGAAAGCTAACTATTTTTAAATTCGTTTAACCATTTACGGCACACTGTGCCCGGTCCGGGATAAATAATTTTAATTCCAAACTTGCAAACGGCACTAATAATACTTTAGTAAAATTATGTTTTTACAATGAAAGCTTAAATTAAGGATTTCAAATCATCTAAAAAAATCCCTTTGTGATTGTTCGTGTGAATCCTGGTGTCAGTCAGACAAAATCTTTTAAAAATCATCGGACAAAATTCCGAATGGGCAAAATCTATTTTTTATAGTAGATTTTGCACGTGCTGGAAAGGGTTAACTGAAGAAACAGAACGCATGAAATTTGAACTTTGTCGAATCAACTATTCAGATTGCTTCACTTTTTATACACCAAGTGGCCATTTCGCTATTATTATGTTAGTTAGATGTAGAGGATTCAATCGTGTAATATAGGATTCTTTTGCCAATATTTATTTTAAAATATAGAGCTATGGTAAACTTAATTAAAAATTAGTGACTCTCCTTTAAAACGCATAATTTTAAAATACGTAGATCAAATACATTTAATATACACGTCTTTCTATTATCGTGTTTAAAATACAATAAGTAATGTAATAAAGGTACTTTTGCAGTATGGGAACTTGGCAAAAAAGTGTTTGTCGAGAAAAAAAGGCAACCAACTTACTGTTTCACAGAAGTCTTTATTTTCATGTGAATTCAACCCATTTAATACGAATAAGCCACTTAGCATTTTTCATATAGAAAAATAAATAATTTTTATACATAAAAATGTATATAGATAAAAAGGAAATTTATAATTACATACATAGACAAAAACGAAAGTTCATCAGATTTGTTTTCAGAGTTGTTTATATAGTTTGGCAATAGATCTTTCATTTTGAAGTCAGAATTTCACCAAGCTTTTTAAAAAAATGCCAAGTTCCTATTGTGAAAAATATATAAACAAATGATTAAAAGTAAGAAAAATAAAATTTACGAATACATTTTACTTCAACATCAAAGCACTCTTTCTAATTGACATATCTAAGAAATATAAGTTAGCAAGAGGAAAATGCTGTTGGCGAAAATTGCGCCGGTCCAAAATAAAGGTCCGCCGTTTTTAGTAAACATTTAAAAAATAAAACTGCTTAAAATTTAATTTCTAAGAAAATCTTTAGAAATATGATTTGTTGAGGTATGAGTTGCTATCAAAATTATGTATGTGTTTTGAGATAAGTTCATGGGTCACAGCGTCCCTAAAATTTTCACACTTTCCTACCACAAAGTTGAAACGATAATATTTATTATATGATTTTACTGTAGATGTTACAGAAATCTCCTACAAAGATTTTTGATTTAAAATACTGGTATTAAAGTATGAAAATTTTAGGGACGCTGCGACTCCTGTAAGTTAAGCTAAAATGAAATTGACATCTCATATCTCTTTCTACCAACGTAAATATAAAATATTCGTTTTTCAATGAGCTAAAAAAATATAAATAAAATATAAATAAAAAAATGAAAATAAAAAAAAATGATGTAAGTTATTATTGACTGAGCAAGAATGAATGATCATTCACTGGAACTCATATTCGTTACATGCGTTAAATATGCTTTATTAATGTACCTAATAATTAAAAAAACAACTAAGACATCAGAGACTAACGATGTGATGTTAAAAGTTAAGGCCCCACACTAGGCACAGAAAAAGACCCGGATGATAATGTAAAGTCTATGGGAGCGTTCTCTTCAAATATCTCTCTCCAATTTTAATATTTTTACATGATTTTTATTGCCCAAGATAGCTGAAGACGATCCACAATCGGCCTAGTTTTTACTCTTTGGATTTTGCTTATATATTTTTTTATATTACGATAGTTTCAATTTAAGAACCGGTTTAAACCGGTTTCGAAAGTTAAAGTATATTTATTTAAATCTGAAGTTAAAATTAAAAATGTAAAAACTAATACGGTTGTGGATTGTCCTCAGCTATTTTGTGCAAAAAAATCATGTAAAAATATTAAAATTTGAGCGAGATATTTGAAAAGATCGCCCCATAAACTTTACATTATCATCCGGGTTTTTTTCTGTGCCTAGTGTGGAGCCTTAATGAGCACTATTAAAAAAAGTCTGATATATTTGTATAAAAGACCGTTTCAGTTGACGTCCGTTATTTAGAAGTTGTTGAAGTTTGGCGATTAATTTCGCAATAGCTTTTTTTGTGAAAAGTTTGTCAACAGGAAAAATTGAGAAGTACACCAAAACGATATTAACAACGGTATTTTGGTTTAATGTAAATGCAGATATCATAAAATGCATTTTAGAGAAAAAGTCACTGACCAAATCCTTATTAGCTACGAGCTACGATACATCATTTGGTAATGAAACATTTTAATTAAAATAACCTTATCAATTTTAAAATCTCCTCATTTCTGAATGCATATACATAAGAAAATAAGTAATAAGAATATACGTCTATGTATATATATATAGAGTGCGTAAGAGTTTTTTGTAAAAAAGATAAAATACATATTCAAAATATATATACACATATGAAAATATATACGAAAATATATATACACATACTGCCCTAATCGCGTAGATTTGTTGATTTCTGTATCAGAATAATCAGATTTAGGGAAGGTAAGTAAGTAAATAAAATTAAGAATACAAATGACGTGTTGCAATGTTTAGAATAAATTAATGGGTGACCAAAATCGGCTATTTATTTAAAAAGCTTAGATCATTTCCCTTGTAATAGAAATTGATGTCATAGTTGTAAGAATAAATTTTTATAACACCTTAACCGTCTATTACGTATTGTAGCATATATACTACCAACAGTGTTTCGGATATAGTGGATTTTTTTTTAAATTTCGATATCCAAAATTAATATCAGAAATTGAACATAACACAAAAGTTAAACCTTGTTATTACGAATACGCTTAACGCGAATTATTTTTAGCTTGAACTCTTTCCGATTGCCGCTTATAGCTGCAAGCAATGTATTTAATTTCGGATAACAGGATCTGCTTTTAGGTTCTGCAAAGTTTGTTTAATAGTCAATATTTTGACGCCTGATTTTTAAGCATACAGCAGTTATACTCAAGCAGGATATTGTAAATTTTGTTAGTGAAAATTCCCTCAATTTTTGTTGTAGTGCATCCACACATGCAAATAAACCATTAAATGATTTTTTTCCATGCTCATATTTTCATAACTTTTCTATTTTCGAATTGCTAAATTTTTTTTTTCGTTTATATTTGAGATAGAAATTTAAACACTTTTTCCTGTATTTTTTAATATGCAAGGAATAAATATACTCATGTAATTAGTCTTCAAGTATAATCATATATATTATAAAGCAGAAGTTCTGAAACTTCCAAACGGGTGTTTTCAAAAACTACCCGATGGATCTTTTTGCAGATTATATCATTCGATAGGAAATATTTTTGCGGAGGTTTATGATACAAATATACAGGGATAACTCTGATTTTTCGTATTAAATTTCGTATTTTTTGGTTATTTTTGACGAAAGGGTTACCAGTACTTATTTTTTGGCGAAAATTATCATTACTAAAGAAATTAAAAAGGATATATCTGTTAGAAATATTACAAACATCTTGCAAATAAAGGCAGAAAATATTTACTGATAATAAAATAACTATTGATAATAATAATAATAACAATAATAATAATAATAATAATAATAATAATAATAATAATAATAATAATAATAAAGAAAAACCATTTAATGAGACATGATATCATAAAAAAAATATTTATCTTAAAAAAAATATTTGTAACGCTTAAAAAATAACGTGAACTATTACATTTGATGAAACATTTGGGGACTTATCCTTGCGTTAGAATAAAAAAAAATAACTTGAAAATTTGATTAAATGAATTTTGAACGATATTTATTTTCCTTTCTATTATTTCCTTTCTCTTTTTTATCAAATTTCGATAGTATATAACTTACTCCAGAGAAAGACAGATCTAATTATAAAAGTAATTGTGAGTTATTTGTTTGTTTCTTTGAGATTTTTTTTACTTTTGTCGGCAAAGAATTAAGCCAAAAATGCATATGTCTAACATTAGGTCGCAATAAAGTTGTTTTTTCCAAAAGGAGATTTTTTTTTGGAGTATATTTTAGTATTCAATTGTAAGTTCAATAAACATAAGTTAATATTTTAAAAATTGTAATCAAATATTTAAATTTTAGCTTCAGTGTGAAATTCTGCCACACACATATACATTGTAAAATAATGTCATTCTTTTTCAAAAGTTTTTCACCGTAATTTTGAAAATTGTAATCCACAAACATACTTTTTTTGCGCCATTTTGTCAAATTCTCTTCCAGGGAAAATTAGTTTTAAAATTTACAAACTGAACAAGGAAATCTATGCAATTTAAATGAAATTTATGCAATTTCGCGTTATTACTATCGATAAATTCAACATTTTGAAATAAAAATTGCCTGCTGAAAAAAATGGCACGGATGTCATATATGCACCACATTGGCGCGATTGCAACAAAACGTCGATTTTATGATTATATGGTAGCTCGGCTATTGCATATTTATTAATAAACTATTTACTGTTATTTATGTTTTTAATGATGTAAATTGTTTTATTTTATAATTTTTAACAAAACATTATTTATTTATTTTTATTTCCTTTTTAAAATAATAGAAAACAATTAAAAAATATATGTATAATTGATATTTAAAAACGAAGTTTTCGCCAAATTTGTGTAAAAAAAGAAAAAAAATGCACAAATGTGGTGCATATATGGCATATGTGCCAAAATATTTTACAAATCTGTTTTAATTAGCCATTTCTTCTTCAATTTTCTTCATATTTTTTCCTGCGTTAGATAATATTTAAAATGATATTGGACTAATCTTCGATAATTGAACACCGCCAAGTAGCATATGTACTATATTATTGAAAGTTTTACTGTAACAGATATTATATATCACCGAGGTAAGTAATAGACTTTAAATTGGCGTTATTTTGTCTGACATATTAACCCGACTATTAATATTTATTTATAAATAAAATGTTTATTTACTTTATATATTATATAAATTGTTTTGTTATATACTTATTAATTAAACTTTTTCATTAATTTTTATTACTATTTAAATAATGTAAAATAATTTAAATATACACATGTAACTGGTATTACAAAACAATGTTTCCGCCAAATTAGCATAAAAAGTTATCGCGCCAAACTCGGCGCATATGACATCTTTGCCGTTTTGTTTATGTATTAAGGAGACTTCTAGATCATCAACGATGTTATAGAAAATTTGTCAAATAATTTTATTTGAGATTATTAAATTTATGGTTTTTCATTATGAAACAAACGAAGAAAAGAAATTTTACTATTGATGCAACTACAGAATTAACAACTGCTTGGTGTTTTTTTTTTTTTTTTTTTTTTTTTTTTTTTTTTTTTTCGAAAAGGCAATTTTTTAATTATTTGTTTACTTTTTTTTGTTTACATTATTATAATCATTTTTTCCATTTTTATATACGCATCACCTTAGCGCGTTTTTTTTTTTTTTTTTTTTTTTTTTTTTTTTTATCTGACACCAGTTTGGCAAACACTAAGTTTTCAAATACCAGTTACATATTATATTATTTTCAATTATTTTCTATGATTTTACAAAGAAAACAATAATAAATAAGTGAAGTTTAATTAATAACTATAGAACAAAACAATAAATAAAAGTAAAGGAACAGTTTATTAGTAAATAAACAACAATAACCAGATTACCACGCAATCCATAAAATCACAATTTTGTTGCAATCGCGCCAACGTGATACATACATGACACCTAGCCAAAATATTATTGGCTATATTATTATTTATATATTTTTATATTATCTGGTACTACTTAATTATCCCATCGATCAAAAAACTGCTGCATTTAAAATATAAGATTAAATGTCAATAATGGATTATCGTAAATCGTAAATGTCACATTCATTTGACATTAAACATGTTACATGCGTTTGTTACGTTATCAACTATTTTTTGATTCGACGTTTTATTTGTATTTCCATAAATATTTTAGTAATTTATTGATTCTTTTGTTATTTAAGATAAAAGTTATATCCGTTTGTATAATATGGTGAATCGTTTTGCAATATGTATAATTTGGCGAAATTGATCTATGGAATAATAAAGTAGTACCTATTATTTGTTAAAATTCTATCTGGATATTTAAGTTGACAGAACTCGCGTACTTTTCAAGTCTCCGTAGAGGCATTCGCCAAGCTGTCGTTAATTCTAGGTTTTAGCCTTATTATCTATTTTTCATCTGCAGTTATTTTACTATCACTAAAAAAGCAATATTTGCAATGCGCAGGAAAAATCTTCGTAATAACAATGATATCGAATTAAAAAAAGATATTTGCAATTATTTTATCAATCATTCAGGTTAAAAAAAAAAATACTTTAAAATTGGCTAAGAAAACAATATACATGAAATACCGACAGTAGAAAATTTTGTTTTTAATGTTTATGTTGCAATTTTAATTAATATTTAAGCCCTATCAACAGAATGTTATCAAAAATTAACTATTAAATACTACTTCATTACCCCGTTGAACCCCCGCCCCAAAAAAACTATCGCCAAGGTATAAGATTAAATGCCAATAATAGATTATTGTAAACTTCACTTTCATTTGACAATAGACACGAAATAAGTCTATCGTTATATAAATGTTTGGCGCCAAAAATCATAATGGAATTGATTACAAGCTGAAATTTTATTTTTCTACAAAATTTAGCATAAAGATTATCCCCTATTTAAAAGCTACATGTTTGCAACTGGTTTAAAAAAATGAAGAGGCAATGAAACTGATGTAATTTTAATTTTACTCAAATAATTCAGCTTTAAAACACACCTTTTATGCTTCATTGTTCTAATAAATATATAAGTTAAACACTCTTTTTACATATTTTGCTATGTACTTTGCTGGAACAGACCAAGGTAGAGAGAAAATTGTAGTAGACCTGCCAGGAGAGGACGGTTATTAAAAAATGTAACGCAACATGTAATGGAGATTGTATAAGGCTACCAGATCTACACATAGTGCATGTTCAGATTCGGGAGTTTAAGAACTAACATATGATAATGTGCGATATGAAAATTAATAGAGTTTGATAATCATTGCAATTCTTTCTAACAAAATAATGTGATGAGTAGAGAACATTTTGATTCCTGCTGTCATAACGATCTAATTTTCATAACAAACTCTACTATAAATGATAAAACAAGAGAGATAGTACTTTATTACCCAAATTTTGTCCAATGCATACAATAGTGCAATATCGCAATGTCATTCCCACTGGCATCGTTTTCAGCATTGCGGAAGGACATTCCAAGTGATGGTATACACTGCTTTAAAACGAAATTTAAATCACCATTTTGTTTGAGTCAAGATTCGTTTAGAAAAATGGACCAGCGCAGCGGGCATAGCCTGCTAGTTTTAATTTTAAAATAATAATGTACGTATATATGTTAAATTTCTGTGTTTTTCAGTATTTATCAGTAAAAATATATATTTTATGCAATATTCAAATCATGAAAAATCCATACACAGTCTTGTGTAATATTCTGTTGAAAATCTTAAAAAGAAAAAAAAAAGGTAACAATTTAAATATTAATAAAATGAGTAAAGATTTAAAAGACTGCAATTTTTCTAAAACTTTTAATTAAATATACGGTTAAATATTTTTTTAATTAAAAATTTACTTTTAATTAAAAATTGAAATGTTGTGAGCTCAACACTTTATCCATTAACTTTATGTTGCAGCGTTGCGTTGCATTCTTTCGATCTTATGGTTAGACAACTTCAAACTCTTTGCTCTTAGAAAAGTAGAAAATAATTTATTTACAGAACTTCAGAACAACAGAGTCCTCGAAACTCACAAATATTTCTAAATATTCAAAAATAACTGTTCAAATCTATCGTATAAGTACAGATATAGGTTCCAGAGACTCTTTATACAACGTCTCTACACTAAATCACATTCAAAATAACGTAAATAAGACTCAAGCAAACTTGCTTAACAAACGCGCTGTTCACTCAATGACTGACTGGTAAATAATAATAACAACAGCTCGTACTGCTCTCCTTATATAGGCTCGTAGCACGTGCTGGAAATTTCTATAACCATCTAGAAAAATCCACGGAACAACAAACAATGTATCAGTATACCTAAGGGGGGTTACCATTGAGAGGGAAGGGTTACCAACGATCGCCATGTTTGTCGCCAACTTGGCGATATATCGCCAAATTTGGCGACCAAAATTAGTCGCCAAAAGTGACGCCAACTTGGCGATATCTTTATTATTTCGCAAAGCTGCCGTAGACATTCACTGAAAATAATAGACAAGTTTGCTTGATAACAGAGACAATGTAACTAAAACTAATATTAGTAAAGAAATGGGGCTTAAAAGGATTATTTACATTATTTTACAGTACAAACACTAACTATTTACAAAATTCGTGACATTTAAAAACAAACGAAATTGTTAAAATGTAAACTGTCCCCTTAATGCGTTTTTTTTTTTTCAAAAAGTAACAATGGGACATCATGAAGCTGTAAATGTTTTTTTTTCTATTATTTCATCCAAATTACTGAGCTACTTCAATTTTTGCATACTGTTAATGAACATTAAAAAGAATAGTTTATTAGAAAACTTAAACTTTAAAATGAATTAACATGTAAGTTTAATATAAATTTTGTGATGCGACAAATGGCAGATTGCACAATTGTCGATTATTATTATTATTATTATTATTATTATTATTATTATTATTATTATTATTATTATTATTATTATTATTATTATTATCCCCAATAGCCAAACAATATTGTGTCAATATTGGCTACATCTTGGAGCAATATTGGTACACTGGCGCAATACTGGCATGAAATTTTGCTCCCATATTAAGGTGTTTACATTTTGCCCTTATTTAACCTATATTTGCAGTCAATATTAGGCCAATATTGGGGTTTCATTGAAAATATTGCCAATAAAATGCCAATATTGGTTAAATATTGGGGTTTTATTGGAAATATTTCCAACGTAACGCCAAAAATTGTACAATATTGGGAATTCATTGGAAATATTTCCAATGAAATGCCAATATTTAACCAAGATTGGCGTTTTATTAGCAATATTTCCAATAAATGAAATATTGGCGCAAGGTTCGACGAATATTTGTTTGCTACTAGGGATATTATTATTATTAGAAGAAAGCTTTGGATTTGAGAAAAATCTCGACTTCCACTTAGCGAAGGATTTATATGTTTTAGAAAGTCCTGAACACGACTTACTCTTTTTTAGGAAATGTGTTCTGTGAGTTGTGTACGCTCTTACTCAAAAAAATTTTATTTTATTTTGATTACATTATATATTTCTAGATGAACAAAAAAAAGATTCTTTTTCAAAATACATTATTTTAACCACAGTTTATTTATCTTGTTAAGCTATAAAATGTATTTTAAGTATTGACACTGCTATTGTATAAATTAACTAATTTCGACTTTATGTGTGATAGATCTAAAAGTGAGTTTCTCGACTTATATTTTAGTTTTAAATAAATCTGTATATTTCTCAACACACACGCACACACACACACATACATAATACATGTAAGGGTTATATATTTACTTAATTCAATAATGACTTTTAACCCAGTTAACTATATTCTATATGTTATTAACAGTTACTTTTATATTTTCATTTTTGTGAATCAAAGCAACTTTCTTGCAAGGCATCTCAGCATTAATCTCGTGTTTATTGTCCTGTCAAATATTATACGACGTCTTGTGTATTGATACTGGGGCTTTTATTGCCTGACTCAAATAACTTTTATTTGGCTTTCATCCAGCTTCAAACATTAATTGGCATTGGTATTTCCTTATTTGTTTGCGGCACACATAATATCTTTCAGTTCCTTTCAAATAGAATTTATGGGTTCAATGGCGAAACATTAGTTTTTTGTGCTCTTTAATAATAAGAAGAATGTTCGTACGGTAGAAAAATACTATGTTACTGCATATCAATTTTATGATTTAAATTTAATTTAATTGCAGTAAAGTGATACATGATAAAAATAAATATACAGTCAAAATAGTATAAACTACATAAATACAAAGTGTCACACCTTTTAACATTCAATATAAAATCAAGTAATTATCATACAGAGTTGTAGTTCGGGAAAAAAATTGTTGATGACGTAAAATTTTCTTTAATGGAATGAAAATAATCAGTTCTATATTTCGATCATAGGTGAAGCCACTTGTCAGTATGTTTGTTTTTAAACGTGAGATTTTTTTTTCTGATTTTAAGATTAATTTTTACTAATGATACAGATAAGGGGTAAGGTAAGGATAAGTAGTCATTTTTGTGTCACAGCGTCAAACCTAATCTCAAAATACTAAAAATATTTGTTTAAAAGAATACGTACGACACAAAATCCAACATCTTTCAACGGCACCCCTGTACGTTAGTATTATATTGAATTTTTATTGAATTATTATTTTATATTGAATTTTAAAATATCTAAAGATCTTTTGGGACTTACAAATTGTCAGAAAAATTTCTGCGAATTTACAGAGAATCTACAGGTAATCCATTATATTGTGCCTTACGTAAAATTAAAGAGATTTGAAAAACCGAGTTAAATAACAGAGAAGTTATTCGATAAATTTACAATAGACTATGTAAATTGACATCATTAAAAACCAAAAAGATTAGATAATAGTTTTAGTTTTCAAAATTAGTGAATCATTTAATCTTTAGGGAACCTGACAGAATTTGAAATTTTTGAGTTGATATAAACTACTATATTTTTTATTTTCATCCAATTTGTTTTTAGCCGTCCTGTAGCTTGAATCTAAAACTTCTTCGCGTTTGAAGAACACTTTACTGACAGAGCTACAAAAGTTTATGCTATGTTGTGCAAAGTTTGTCTTTTATGATCCAGTGAGTAACAGTTTGTTGTGATATTAAAAGATTTTTTTCCAATATATGACAATTTTGAGAGTATTTTTGAAATATGTTTTTTTTTATCAGAATCCTGACCAATACAACACATTATATATTTCTTATATATGAGAACCTGACAACTGGATGTGTTTGAGAGCAAAATATATTTAATAAAGAATACTGCCCAGTTAAACTGATGGCATTGAGCTCACAGGCTACAAATACTAATTGTACATTAAAGCATTATATTTTCAAGGGTTAATTCCGTTCGAAAAAAAAAAATTAAGAAGGGGAAACAGCACTCCCCTTTCCTCTTTTTTTTTACTTAATCATTGAACCTCCTATACTATCAAAAGACATGCTTTATCATATAAAAAATCTATATCCAAAAGTCAGAGCAAATTAGATAATTCTTAATAAAAACCCATTTAGCATTTATATAATTTAAAAGGAGTTATTCCCCTCTTTTATACTTAACCATTAAACTTCCAAAACTATTCAGAGATTTGAACGAAATCTGAAAATTCTGCTTGAAAAAACCATTTATATAAATTAAGGGGGGGGGCATTAGAACCCCTCTTCCCCCTATTTATACTTATTCAATGAACACCTAATAACAGTCACGGAATCGCCTCATCAGAATGATCCTAATCTAAATTTTGAGCGAAAACTTAATTCTGCATGAAAATCCCATTTATATCAACTAACGGGGGGGGGCATTAGAACCCCTGTTCCCCCTATTTATACTTATTCAATGAACACCTAATAACAGTCACGGAATCGCCTCATCAGAATGATCTTAATCTAAATTTTGAACGAAAGCTTAATTCTGCATGAAAATCCCATTTATATCAACTAACGGGGGGGGGGCATTAGAACCCCTGTTCCCCCTATTTATACTTATTCAATGAACACCTAATAACAGTCACGGAATCGCCTCATCAGAATGATCCTAATCTAAATTTTGAAAACTTAATTCTGCATGAAAATCCCATTTATATCAACTAACGGGGGGCATGAGCCCCCCGTTCCCCCTCTTATACATATCGAATGAACTCCAAAAACTAATCAGGGAAGCGCCTTGTCAGGATATACCTACATACAAAATTTCAAGTGGATCCGATATTTTTATCATGAGTTATCGCGTTACGTACATACATACAGAACGGACGGGCACATAAGCTCTCAGGCTATGATAGCCTGTGAGCTAAAAATGAGTCAAATATAAGTTTTTTTCATACGAGAACATCCTTCATACGATTTTTCCTTCAAGTCCCTTTTTTTTTTTTTTTTTTTTTTTTTTTTTGCTATAATTGGTCCCATCAAAAACTTGCCAATAAAACAGTTTCAGATAATATTAAGAAAAATTATAATAAATTTAATTGGATTTGATATCTTGAGAATTGTGGAAGTTATGAATTTTTTCTACCTAAACCCTTATTATAATTATTATTATTTTTTGGTCCTTGAGCGCATTTTTAACTTTATCAAAATTCCGTCAAGCATATATTTTTGGGCTATTTTGTAGAAGGAACATAAGCTTTAAACTGATTCGATTTCTATTTTAATTATGAAATTATGAGAGATTTTCGGTTTAAACATAAAAACCTTCCCTATTTCTACAGCCGTGGTCCGATTTTGCGATAAATTAACGAACTTGAGTTAATGCTTGATTTTATGTATCAGTTTGGAAGAGATTTGAGCTGAATTATAGAAGTTATCGTGTTCATAAAAAATGATATATATATATATAGAGAGAGAGAGTGATAGAGAGATAGCTAGATGTATATGTATTTTTTACACATTTATGTATATGTATATATACAGGGTGATTCTAATTTTTTTTACAATAAAAGAGGAGTGATAGTACACATCAAGAAAAACAATACTAAATAGGAGACCAAGGGTCCAAAACGTTTTCCTAAGGAGATAGCCGCCATTAAAGTTTAGGGACCAAAATTTCAAATAAACATAAAAAACGGAAAATCGGTCGATTGATTTGCGGTTTTCACTAAAATTATTCTTCATGTCGGCATTTTCTTGAAATTAAATTATAAAGATAAATTTCAAAAAATGCCGATAGAGGGCATTTTAGACTTATGAGTAACGAAGAACTATTTTTTGACGGTATTTTTGCATCTTATTACATGTTTTCTTAAGCTTAGACTCAAACTTAAATTTTGAGCTCAAAATCTGTTGTTGGGAATGGTTAAGTAACACAAACTGAGTTGTGTTCAGAGGGTTCAAATTTCAAATGATTATAAAAAACGGAAAATTTGGTCGATTGATTTGCGGTTTTCACTAAAAATATTCTTTATTTAGGTATTTTCGTGAAAATAAATTATAAAGATAAATTTCAAAAAATGCCGATAGAGGGCGTTTTAGATTTTGGAGCAACGAACAACTATTTTTTGCCGTTATTTTTTGCATCTCATTAAATGATTTCGGAAGCTTAGACTTAAACTTAAATTTTGAGCTGAAAATCTGAATAGTAGGGAGTGGTTAAGTAGCACAAACTGAACTGTGTTTAAGGGGGAGGGGGAGGTTCAAATTTAAAGTAATTATAGAAAATGGAAAAATTGGTCGATTCGTTTGCGGTTTAAAATAAAACTATTCTTTAAGTTAGTATCTTCTTGAAAATAAATTTTAAAGATAAATTTCAAAAAAATCCGTCAGAGGGCGCCTTAAACTTCAGAGTAACCAACAATTCATTTTAACCATTATTTTTTGGTCCCAATTAAATGTTTTCGGAAGCTTAGATTTAAACTTAAATTTTGAGCTCAATTTCTGAATCTTTTTGAGTGGTGAAGAAGCTCAAATTGAAGTGTGTTCAGGAGTTGAAATTTAACCCTCCTTCCTCCTCGAACACAATTCAATTTTTCGCTACTTAAACACTCCCAACGATTCAGAATTTGAGCCCAAAATTTAAGTCTATGCATTTGAAAGCATTTAATGAGATTAAAAAAAATAACAGTTAAAAATTGTTGTACGCTACTCCAAAATCTGAGGCCCCCTCTAACGGCATTTTGTGAAATTTATCTTTAAAATTTATTTTCATGAAATTGCTGATTTAAAAATTAGTTTTAGCGGAAACCGAAAACGAATCGACCCTTTTTTCCGTTTTTTTACAATTATTTGAAATTTGAACCTTCTGAACACAGCTAAGTTTGTCTACTTAACCACTCCCAGCTATTCAGATTTTGAGCTCAAAATTTAAGTTCAAGTCTAAGCTTACGAAAGCATTTAATAAGATGCAAAAAATAACGCCAAAAAAGAGTTGTCCGTTACTCCAAAGTCTAAAGCGCCCTCTATCGTCATTTTTTGAAATTTATCTTTATAATTTATTTTCAAGAAAATACCGATTTAAAGAATAGTTTTAGGGAAAACCGCAAATCAATCGAACAATTTTTCCGTTTTTTATATTCATTTGAAATTTGAACCCTCTGAGCACAGCTCAGTTTGTGTTACTTAACCACTCCCAACTATAGATTATTATCAGCTCAAAATTTAAGTTCAAGTTTAAGCTTACGAAAGCATTTAATAAGATGCAAAAAATAACGCCAAAAAAGAGTTGTCCGTTACTCCAAAGTCTAAAGCGCCCTCTATCGGCATTTTTTGAAATTTATCTTTATAATTAAATTTCAAGAAAATGCCGACATAAAGAATAATTTTAGTGAAAACCGCAAATCAATCGACCGATTTTTTCGTTTTTTATGTTTATTTGAAATTTTCATCCCTAAACTTTAATGGCGGCTATCTGCTTTGGAAAACATTTAGGACTCTTGGTCTCCTATTTAATATTGTTTGTCTTGATGTGTACTATCACCCCTCGTTTATTGTAAAATAAATTTAGAATCACCCTGTATCTATGTGAGTATTTTACTCACTGTAGTTTGGGGGTGTAGGAGTCATGATCCTTGTAAATTTGCAAAAATATTTCGGAAATCCCAAGAGAGTAGAGAGCGCAATAGATAATATTACATACGAGCTCTATTTAAAAATATTTTCAGAATCGTGAGAATTTATTAAACACTGTACAGTTTGGCACCTTAAACTTAAATAAAACAGCGTGCTACTTGAAAAATTCCTCTAATATTCTGCGCAGTTTTGGCATTCATATTTATTGTATTGAACAAAATTACCAAATTTGACCTCGTGTTCATTTCGAATGTACATTATTTAATGCATGCAGCACTTCCAAGTTTGAGGCCAATATTTAAATTTTGAGAAAGTTATTTTATTTAGTTGGAACATTTGAGCGATTTACCAGAATAGTAATTTCTGTAATATTATTATGGTGTTTTAAAATGCTGCACACTCTGCTTTTGTGGGGAAAAAAGATTCGAACACTTTTACAGGTTTAAGACAGCAATAATAATCTTAATAGTGAGGACTCCAGTACAAAATGGACATTTTTTACTTTATAGAAAGTTTTAAATTATTATACCCTTTAAGTCTTATTTTATATAATAAAATTTGGGATTTTGTTATAAAAGACAGATGTAAAGAATTGTCACATTTATATTAATTTTACGTTATTTCACTTAAACTGCTAGTAGCAAAGAAAAACTTTTATGCATAAGATCGTAAAAATCACATACAGAGTGAAATCATAATATGCTGCAAAATTATTTGAAACGTCATAAAAACTACTTAAAAATTAAATTTTTAGATAAATTTTACCTTTTTTCAATTCATTGTATTCAATACTTTACTTTTCTAAAATTCCATATGTACATTAATGCAAAATTCATTATTATCATTTAACTCATTTTGAAAATGAAAATATTATACAAAGAAAGTGCAAACACGCATTAACAAAAATGATATAACTTTAAATAACAGTCTATTACATTAATAAGAGAAGCACAATACAAAGCAATTATGAAATTAAAAGTGCTTGATATTATTTCAAAATTTAAGAGTTAAAATGGCATAATTATTAAAGTACTATTTAAGGGTAATTAAATTAAACATAATGTGTCGGTTGTTAAAATTGGTTAATATTCAGCGAGCATGAGGAAATAGTAAATTTATTTCCATGGCAAAAAGTGTAATTTTAGGCAATGCTGCCTTCGTATCATTTTATAATATTTTGTTAAGAGAATTATTATGTGATTCATAAATTGCTTAGAAAAGCTTTCTTTAGATGGATGTTAACTTAACTATTACTTTGAATGTATTCAAACATATTATTTTTATGTTACTACATACAACAGTTTAATGTAGAAAAAGTGTAAGTTATACGTGTCTTTATTACAATATATACGTGTTTCTTTTTATATTTTTGAGTGAAACATATGTTTTAATTATGAACTCAAAAAATGTTTAGTCATTTAAGAAATAGTTACAAAGTATTATGCATGACTGAAACTGATTATGAAACTGATTCATTCAAATTTAAGGAAAGTGGCTGGATAGAAAATCCTATCGCAAAATAGGGTGAATAGGAACAGCGGGTTGAATAGGAACGAAACTTCCCGGTCATACAAATAAATTCATTATAAATATATGTGACGATATTTTTAGTTGTCAATTTTTTTATAAGAAGGTAATATCATTAAGAGTTGGGGAATTCAGTTTTGACATATTGACACCAGTACTGGGATATATAAAAAAACTTCAAGAGGATCCTCAAAAACCTCATTTTTTGTAACTACAATATTTTTCGTATTTTAAACCTAAGAGTGGGGATTTTAATTAATGATAGATTTGTAAACTATATGCCGTTCTAAATTATATTTATTTCTAAAATACATAATGAAAAAATGAAAAATACCTTGTGACATCAGAGGTTTAAGATTTACGGGGTGAATCGGAGCACGTTTTCTCTCATGGTTTTTTTTTTCTTTTCTATACAGTAATAGTTTCATGTAATATATGAAAATACATGTATGAATATGTATTATAACAATATTTTGTTTGTTCTAATTACTTGAAGAGTTTAAAGGTGCCAAGAAATTGCTTGCTTAAATAAAAAAGTCAACGCCTAATCCAACAGACATGAAACACACAATAAAAGAATTTAAAAATAGCAAATTAGTTAGAAAAACTACACAGAATTATTCTCTAAAATTCACAAAATTACACAAACATTTCAAAATGAAAAACCAATTAAAAAAGAGAGGAATGCAAACAATACTAAGGGCTGGGGATGAGGGCGTATTAGTAGATCATATTAATACATGCAGCGATTGGGGCTACTCAATAGATTCACTTACACAATGACTACTGGTAAAGGATAACACAGAACAGGGCTGAATTTGTATTAAACTCTACTTCTGCAATTCGAATATAATTTCTTAAAATAAATTTTATTTTTTCTTGATTTCAAAGTTGTTTTCTAATTTTTAAAATGGCATATCTTTATTTGTATATAAAATAAAGGCTTGGTTTCACAGTAAGTGCGTGTTCATATTCCTTCCTTATCATTATTACCTGTTTTTATTAACCCTATTAAAATTTGGATCAGAATAAATAAAGATTATAACATTTGTTCCGATTCACCCCTATCTGCGGGGTGAATCGGAACACCATTAAAAAATAAATTATACATATATAAACAGTAAAAATGTTTCGTTTTTGTTTAAAAAGTAAAGAACAAAACAAGACCGAAGTTTCTAGTAGAAAAATAAAAAAAAATAAAAAATCAATTGTTGCTTTTTTTTAACGTTAAAGTTGAAAAGTGTTCCGATTCACTCCATTTTACGGTATGTATTAAAAATTCCTAACAATTCAACTTAGTCCAACTTTTTGCCGAAAAGATAAAAAGAAAACAATCCATCACAATACATTATTGACTTTGAAGCTATTTTGACGACAGCTGAATAAGTAAGCCAGAAAAGTATTTCTTTTATAATACCGCTAGACGATATGAACCTTTTAGCAGGCAGTCATTTTAGCTAACCCATCAAATGATCGTATAAAAAAGACTTCACCTGAAAAAGCTATAACTGGCTAGAAGATAACCTATTGTTTTTGGAATAAGGACAGAAAGGTGGGACGAGAGTAGAGGGTTATTGAGATTGCAACTTGACTGAAGTGTGGTACTAGCTCTCTCAGGAAGAACGGGAGGTTTCGCGGCTCCAAAATTTAATCCCAGGCAAAACTTTGCTCACTCTTGACTTAAGAGTAGAAGATGACTGCGCAGTAATCAACAGATTTAAAAAAAATATCCTTCTAGTATAAACAAAAAAATTCAGGATGTCTTCAGCAGTGACAGTTTCTGTCTAGATAATTGAAATAAGAGTATTTGTTAAATTTAACACCCAGAAACTTTGTGTAACCAATTTACAATTATCGCACAGACATAATTGGATAAATAAGCTCTAATGTTATAATTCTCACAAAATTTAACGTCTTTCTGATCAAAATTGGTCAAATTCTGGTCCTTTTACAACATTGCATTATTTACGCACATAATTGTGAAATAAATTAATGCGTGCCATACTGCGTACTTTATAGTCACACTAATGATTGGATATATGGATCTTTGATATGAGACCGTCAACAAAGTGAAAAAGAACGAAGATCTTTTGCATGACCCTGTCAAAACAAATGCAGCAAAGGAGTCCATACTGCTTTTTATAATTACGTGGATTACTGTAATAAACTGAGCTGTATCCATATATCCATTGATTAGTGTCAATGACATACACAATATTGCACTTAATACTACATTTGGAAACAGCCCCTCGTCTTTTTGCTTCCTTTTGAGAACAAAAGATTTTGAGATAATTCTATCTACGAGCACTTTCAGAATTTTCAAGGTATGTTTTTGAGACTTTCACAAAAGTTGTTCTATGCATTTAGCTAACAGAGTATGCAATTGAAATTTCGATAGCGTGAAAGCAGGAGCAGTAAAAAAATTAATTAGTAAATTTGCTCATTTTTCTTACATTTTCCTTTATTTTTTTTTATTTTGAATGCAGGGTACAACTCTATTTGTCATATTTTCAAAAAAGAACATTATTCTATATTAAGATTAAAATCTGTAAATTATAAGAAAAATCTTGGAAAAATTTTGGATTTTTTTTATAAAAAAAACTTACTTTTTCTACGAGTAATACAGGCTATCCAAATAAAAATTATAGTTTATTACAAAAATCCACTTAATCGTTATCTACAGTTTGAACACTTTTGCTACATTAGTTTTGACAGGGTTATCCAAAAGATATTCGTTCTTTTTCAATTTCTTGACGGCCTTCGGAGTTTTGGGAAAAAATCTTCACGGAAATTGTCCTGTACTATTATGTTTACACACTTAGGATCTCTTGATAATTCCTCTTGTATTTTTCTAGAAATACAACAAAATGGCTAAAATCGCAAGTGGCCGGTCCCTTGCTGCCGCATAGTGTATTTATATATATACCTAATTGTATTTCTGCATGTAAATAGGTTTGCTTACAAATGGTCTAATTTATTGAGCGTGGCTCAGTAACAATAACATTAAATTCGCCTGATTTTTAGTGAGTCTTTGTATACAGTAAACATTTACAATTCGATTTAACCATACTCTTTTATGTGTGTCTAAACTGCATTAATTATCAAAGCGTTACTTTTAGAAAATGCTATGACGGTTTGTGTATTGAACCTAATTTCCGGGGGAGACAGAAAAACAAAAAATGACATCGTAAAAGATATGAGCAACAAAATTAGTTTTATCATATATTTCTGGCATTGTAATACTTTAACATACAATGAAAAGTAATGAGTGCAGTCAGAGGTTGTTCGGGATTTTTCTGAATAAAGCTAGTTTAATAAACATGGTATGCTGAAAAGTAGCACGGTTTAGCTATACTCTGCAAAATCGTGTAACACAAAAATAAACTTATTTTAAAAGAGTTTTTGTCACCAAATTAACAACACATTAACATATTGTTCATTACAAAACTTCATATAATTTTTTTATATGTGATTGTGTTCTTTTTATGTTGCAAAAGTGTTGCTATCTAGAAGTGTGTTCTAAAAATAGTGTTCTTAATTGTCTTGAAACAGTGTTATAAATACTGTTAATGAAAATATTTTTTTACTTTAGTGTTTGGGGTGACAACACTTTGTCGCGAAATTAACAACACATTGTAAACACTACACGATTTAGAACACTATAAACCAATACATGTAAAACCCTTTTAAAAGTTTCCCCACATGTTGAATTTAAAATTAGACAATTTGAAAAAGCAAATTAGAGACAGTTTGCTTTATAGAAAAAAATGCAGTCGATTACTGAGTGAGTTGACTAATTTAACCAATAAATATCAATAACTGCATTTGTCGAAAACTTATGTATCTTTAAAAAAAATTATTCTTTTCAACGCATTCACAAGACAATCAAACGCAATTTTCTTTAGAAATGATACCGTATTTACTCATGTAATGTACCCTGGGGTAATAACGCCAGGCGGGGTAATAACGCCAAGTGCTTATATTTTGCATAATTATGAAATAATCAGGTAAATGACACCCATGTGCTCTGCGCAGAAGGGTTTTGAGTCATATAAATCGCAAAAAGCAGCTTCAAGTTAATTTGTTTCATTTTTAAGTCTTATTGTTTTTACAAACAACTAAAATTAACGCTTGATCTAAAATTTGCGAGATACGTTTTGTGATGTGAAGACTATCTTTTTATCCGGAAATACTTTCTTAATTACATAAATTTGTAGTGCATTTCATGTACTTTTAAAATGTTGTTAAAGATTTTGGATATCTTCTAGAGATAATTTGTAATTTAAAATGTACTGCGCAATAACTATACCGGGATAATAACGCCAATCCTTGACATTAATACCCCGGTTGATTCCCTACAGTGGCCGAGCTACATCCTAAATACTGATTCAAATAAACAGAGTTAAAACAGTGCAATGTTTCTCATATTTCTATTTAAGCGGTCCTTTTTAAGCAAAAATAAGCTCACGGTCTGATATTCTTTGCCTCATCCCCCCCTCCCACACCACACCTTTATTTTTCTTACACTTTCACAAAAAATTGAACATTTTCAATAGCTTAGAATGCAATTTGTCAATTT
Organism: Maratus speculifer; assembly: GCA_964019185.1. Lineage (NCBI taxonomy): Eukaryota > Metazoa > Arthropoda > Arachnida > Araneae > Salticidae > Maratus > Maratus speculifer. Next base: position 364,846,574 of record OZ025294.1, read on the forward strand.
CTAAGTTTGTAGAATTTGTATTTTTAGAATTGGGCTATCTACATGCAATTATTCCATCTTATTTCATAGTTTTGTTTGCATGGCGTTATTACCCATATAGGTGGGTAATAACGCCAAATAGCATTGGTCAAGAAAAAACGCCATTACATTTTATGAATACATAACTGTTAAATTATTTTATTTTATATAGATAGTCAATGAGTTGCTGTATCATATCCTATATTTGTTTGAAAAATAAAATCTAAAACTAAGCCGTGAAAATTGGTAGAACCTTAACGTGGCTTTATTACCCCAGGGTACCTTATAATGCGCACGCGTGTATAACGCACACCCCTTATTTAGAAGGAAAAATAACGATTTTAAAAATCTCGTATACAACGCGCACTATACATTTGATATGTAAATGAATGAATGGCCAAAGAAATTTAAGTAAAGAACGTCGAAACAAATATTGCTTTAGGCCGGAAAACAAGACGAAATAACATTTTTAGACTTCAGGTAGAGAGTAAATGACAGGGGATAAAAGTGCATGACGCTAATGAAAATTGCTAATTAGTGTTGAAATTTCGTTACTAGCGTTTTTCTATTAAAAAGTGCAAGGGATGGAATAAAATAATAAAAATTCAACAATACTTCTATTGAGTAAGATTTTTCTATTTTTAGTGTCTTCTTTGAATACATTTTTTAATTCATATGTATATCATGTGACTACTTCAAGCAGTAAAAAATATTCCGTGTGTAACGCGCACCTACGATTTTTGTCTTAATTTTTTCGAAAAAAAAAAAATGCGCGTTATACACTAGTAAATACGGTAATTATTATACCCACTTCGTGTTGAATTCGCAGTTTCTAGTCCTAGAGCCGACCACTCAAAACCTCTGAGTTATCGAGCACAAGATAAAATCCTTTAGATACATGAATATTCATACTTCTACTAAGCGTAATACCAACTCAGTGAAAAATGTCCAAGCCGGGAATCGAACCAGGAGCCCTTGGAATAGCGCTCCAAGTGCTCTACCATTTAAGCTACGAGGACGATACCTTCTAGTGTGGTTATATATGTTTATAAAAAAATTTCGGCGGAAATTCCTTTCAGTAACCGTAAAAAAATAATGAAAATTTCGTTATTTGGCGGTTTATCGTCGGTTGGCGATGGAATGTAATTAAAAAAAAAAATACTTTATGTCAAATACACTTCAAGTAAAAAAAAGTTCCATGTTGAACTTGTTTTGATAAATTTAATTTAAATAACTTTAGTTTTGTAAGTTTTAGTTTATTTTAAGTATAATTTTGTTATATCGATATTTATATGTATTTATATTCAAATTTAATCATCAAAATTTGAGATTTAAAATGAAATTCATAATTTAAATTAATTAAATTTGTTTCAAGCTCGCAAAGTCAAATGAGAATTGTCAATTAAATTTTGTTGCCATGGAAACATCTGTATTTTATTTTTGAATACGCTTAAATGTATGAAGATAATTTTTCTCAATATGATTTTTTTTCATCTATGAAAACATTTTTTCCAGTGATTAATTAAATAACTACTTCAGAAAGTAATATATATATATATATGTAATACAATATTCATATATATGTATATAATATATTAAAGTCTCTCATTGTTTATGTTTAAATTCATTAAATACCATTTACACGAATTCTAAATATCCAACAGTTTTCAATGGCATTAAAATCGTTTGCTTTTGGCCAGGAAAAGGGCTGCTCGCCAAATAGGGTGACTCTTTCGCCTTTTCACGCCAAATACTCGAAAATATTTTATTTTTTTACACAACATCTAATGTGATTCCGCCACTAATTTTGACTGATCCTTTATTACATACATAAGTACTTTAATTAGTATTTTTTTCATAAAAATCTGAGTATGCCCAGTATGGAGACCTCCTTTGTAAGACAAACATTGATACCACTAGTGGTTGACTCGTAGACTTAGCATTGTGTTTGTCTAACAATCAAAATTATAAAAACATGGAAAACTAGGTGCAGAAAAACTCAATGCTAAGCCTACTAGTCATCCACTAGTGGTATCAATTTTTGGCTTATGCACCCTTTCACTTCCAGCAGACATGGATCATTACTCTTCCATAAAATAAAGGATTTTTTCTTGTACTCTATGATATAGAATTATTTGAGTCCGGATCTTCGATTAGTAATGTCTGCAAGTTCACAGAGTGAAAATCATATATACTGATAAGGCTTTATAATGGTTCCAAGAATTGCATTTTCTAAGGAATTATTGCCATCGAATTTCATACGTAAATTGTAAAGAACAAGCATACAGAGTCTAGAAAATTGTCGTGCAAACAACATTTAATATATACATATATCTAAATATATAATCTTGATTTTCATTCATTACTAACAAGGGGACCACCAGACATGGTGCTCACAGATTTTGATGATTTCAAAGTATGTTGTAGGGGTCATACCACTAATTATTCTGGTGAAAGGGTTCCTTCAAATGGACCTTGGTTTTTGAGAAATTGGGGGTCAAAGTTCAGCGTATGTTTCAAATACCTAATTGTACAACGTCTGAATGTCGATTCGTGGCGTCGTGCCAAGTCATGTGTTTGTGAATCGAAAGGTTGTGCGTTCGAATCCATCCTCGGCTTCATTGTTTTTTTTTACTTATATTTATATTTTTTGCACGTTACAAATTTTAAGTATTTTTATTTCTAGAGCAATTGCTACAACTTTTATATTTTCTTAATATAAAAGTTTTCTTAATATGCATTTACATTTTTGAATTTTTTCATGAAAATTTATTTTTTTCTGCAATTTTTAAACTAATATTTCTTTTGATAACACAGCAAAACTAATTTAAGCCTAGAACTTTTTTTTCTTAAATATTATCTATATTTTTTACTTTATGCCTTTAAAATTATTCTTATAAATTCATAAAGTGATTTAGAAATGTTATTAATCATTTTACGATAATTTTTAAGACTTGACAAACACAGAAATGTCATCATGATGAAGCAATTTGCAGTCGCGTACGGAAATTTAGTATAAATGCCGAATTTCATAGAATGTTTGACATTTTTTATTTCATAGATTTTTCAAAACATTTTTCAATCTCATAGTTTCCAAATAAGTACACTTGCAAATTTCTCAAGATTAAAATTGCTTTCACAAATGTGTCACATGTTACCTAATTTTGATTTCAGTAGACCTTTTTCAGAATCAGAAAGATTCGCATTATTGAACAAGAGGGGGGGGGGGGTATAAGGATTTAAGGTATGTTTATTTTTTAAAGTAATTTTTAGAATATTTCTGCTGTACGGCACGTGTGTGTGTGTGGGGGGGGTGTCATGAATCCGTAGCCTCACCTTTAAACCCGCTATTGAACTACGCATATGAAAATATAAGCTCCACTCTACATTTTCTTGAGCGCCCGCCCTCCCATTACTCATTTTTAATTATAGCCCTGTGTACAATTATGCATTGCAATTTAATCAGGGGCGTAGCTAAGGGGGTGTTACGGGCGTCTCAGCCCCCCGAAAACATTTTGAGTCCCCCCCCCCCCCCGAAAAGATTCCAAAGTCACTAAATGAATTTATGTCCAAAAACCCAAATGAAATTCTATTGAAAAATCTAATTTAGTTTTGAGGACCTTTCATCGTTTTGAAAAAAATACTAAATTGTAACTAAAACAGGTGTTTCAACACTTGCTCATTTTACTTGCACATATGAAGCCAATTCAAATGTTTAATTCTGCACTAGTTATGCGCTAGAATTTTCCATAATCCTATTCTTTTCTTAGCATAAAATGAAGTTATTACAACAGTGTAATCAGAAACATAGTAACTAAACTACAGTGTAAATATGCAGTAATTTATCTTTCTGCGTCACAGAGAGAGAGAGAGAAAAATATATGAGTCATCCCACTACATTTTCTTGACCCCCCCCACACACACACATATCCTCCCTAATTATTGACTTCTCGTTAAGGCTCTGGTTTTAATGTTCTATTTGCATTTTTAAAATAAAAGTTCAAAATTTCAATAAATGTAACTTTTACGGATAGATGGTAGCACTAACTAATACGAATTCTAGTGAAAAACTCCGTAATCACTGGCGATAAATTGATAAATAAACTAAAAAAATTGTAAAATCACCATAAAATGAAAAATTAAGCAGGACGCGTTTCGAGCTACAACAATAACAGCATGGTGATTTTACAAAGTTTTTTAGTTTATTTATTAATACGAATTCTTCCAAAGATTATTCTATAGTCTATACGATGTATGCCGTATGCTCGATGACTGCGAATACCCACTTTCTGAACAGTAACGACTAGCGAAACGAATACTTTTTAACGGGTAGAGAATTCTAAATCAACGTTACCATACGGGTATTCATTTTGCCGTTATTTTCACAGCACTGCATTACATTATCTAAAAATCCATGCACAGTATTGTGTAATACACATTTGAAAAAAAAAAGTGATTGATTAATCTAATAATATTATTATTTAAAATTATGGAGATTTTAAAATATTAAAATTTTCTTATACTTTTTCAAAATTTTAATTAAATACGCATTTTTATTTAATTATTTGCTGCAAAATGTACTTTTAGTTGAACCCTGAACTGCAGTCAGTTCACCAATTGAGCCATATTTTTTGAAATAATAGTAATAATAAAATATTGAAAATGTAAACTGTCCTCTTCAGAAAATATCAAAAGGTTCAAAGCTGTAGAATTCCCAATTCTGCTTAAAATTTGTAACATGTAAAAAATATAACTATAAGTAAAAAAGAAAATAGAAGCCGAGGATGGATTCGAACTCACAACCTATCGATCCACAGACACGTGGCCTTGGCACGACGCCACGAATTGACATACAACGTTTGTACTAATAAGTATTTAAAATATACGCTGAACTTTGACCTCCAATTTCTCAAAAACCAAGGTCCATTTGAAGGAACCCTTTCACCAAAATAATGAGTGGTATGATCCCTACAACATACTTTGAAATCATCAAAATCTGTGAGCACCATGTCTGGTGGTCCCCTTGTAAGATATTACGTATTACAATAATAATCTTTTTAATTATTTTTTTTGTTATCATTTAAAAATAAATTTCACTAGATGAATGCCAAACTACTTGGTACTCAATGCATATAAAATATAATATATTTTTTTAAAATCATAATCTCTTTTCAAAATAGGAGGCAATGAAATAGGCAGTGATATGGACTTTTAATATGAAAAAATAAATTTCTACGTTTTTATCGCCATGGTAAATATAATTACCTTCTAATTAATATGCCCAAGATATATTCTGTGTGATTTTTTTTTTCTGTTGTCTTACAAAAAAGAAATGCTTTGAAAATATTAAACAAAATTCACATCTTTGAATTTAATCAATGAATTGTTTCTTTTAATTACTTAATGCAGTTGTAACGAGATAAAACTATTACAAAAAATCAAAATGAAAATAGAACTAAAAGTGACAAAACACATAAAAACTAGCAAGTGAATAATAAATATTTATAATTATTTTGTGTTGTATAAAAGAAAAATTGTCCTAGTATGTAATTTCTCGGCACAGTTAAAAGATTAATAAAAAATATAATATAAAAGCAAATATACAAATACGCGTTTAAACTTAAAACGCATAAAAAATATTATATAACGAAAACAAAAAATTCAAACTTTGTTACTCAAAAATTGTATTTAAAGTCTAATATTGTTTCTTTACACTTTCATTTGTAAAAAAATTAATTGATTAATTAATTGTCAAGAAAAGAGTCAATAGTTATAAAGAAAATAAATTTTGATTTGTAAATATAAATCTGTTGTTTTGTTTATCAAACTACATTCTTGATTTTTAATTAAAAATCAAGCATTAATAAATGTATTAAAAATAACAAAATGAATTTTGTCTGACTGAATTTCTTTAAAGAATTCAAAATTTCATTTTTAGAGATTGAAAATAAATGAAGGGATTTTTCTTTATCAATTATAAGAATATATAAAAAACAGAACATTTGTGCTTAGCATGAATAAATTTTCTCTTCCGAAATATGAATAAACTTTATTTTAATTTTTAAACAAAGACATGTTTGATTAGATAAAAATTTGATTAAACTCAGATTTTTACAAGGGATGCTCAAAGTGCATGATCATAATTTTGTTTATGCTGGCATAACCTCACTCATCGTTTGCGTTTTAATACCTTTTAAAAAGTAGTTCGTATTCAGTGCAATACATTATTCCCACATATTTTCACACTTTTACGGCATCACGGAAAACACTGTTTTTATTGCCTTTGACATTTTCATCAATTCACTGGAAATTCTAAAACACAAAAACAAATTCATTTTCGAACAATATTTGTCACCAGATAAACACCACATTAATATTTTATGAATTAGAATAAATACTTCATATATAAAACAGTTTTTGTGATGTGGTTGTATCTTTAATACACTGTTAAAAGAAATCCGTTAAATTCACTGCAAAAACTGCAGGTAGCAATGTTTCCAGCAGTTTTTGCCGTAAAGATCGCAGTAAAATTTGATGCATTTTTTTATTACATCTAATTTAAACATATTTGAAAACGACAAAACCTACCTTCCAAATGGCTGCGGCGTAAATTTAACGGATTTTTTCTTTTCTTCTTCTTCTCATTTTTTTCTAATTACAGTGTATGTTATTAAAGTTATGTTATCTAGTAATGTGTTCGGAATATGTAATAAAAAGAATATTGCCCAGTTAAACTGATGGCAATGAGCTTACAGGCTACGCATACTAATTGTACATTACAGCCTTATATTTTCAAGGGTTAATTCCTTTCGAAAAAAAATTAAGAAGGGGAAATAGCTCTCCCCTTTCCCCTTTTTTATACTTAATCATTCAACATCCTAAACTATCAAGGACATGCTTTATAATATAAAAAATCTATATCCAAAATTCACAGCAAATCGAATAATTCTTAATAAAACCCATTTAGCATTTATATAATTTAAGAGGAGTTATTCCGCTCTTTTATACTTAACTATTAAACTTCCAAAACTATTCAGAGTTTTGCACGAAATCTGACAATTCTGCTTGAAAAACCCATTTATAAAAATTAAGGGGATGGGCATTAGAACACCCGTTCCCCCTGTTTATACTTATTCAATGAACACCTAATAACAGTCACAAAATCGTCTGATCAGAATGATCCTATATCTAAATTTTGAACAAAAACTGTTAATTCTTCATGAAAACCCCGCTTATATCAATTAAGGGGAGGGGCATGAGCCCCCCGTTCCCCCTCTTATACATATCGAATGAACTCCAAAAACCAATCAGGGAAGCGCCTTATCAGGATAGTGGATCGGATGTGTTTATCATGAGTTATCGCGTTACGCACGTACGAACGAACGAACATACATATATACAGAACGGTCGGGCACATAAACTCTCAGGCTATGATAGCATGTGAGCTGAAAAACTGTTACACTCTAGAAATGTGTTTTTAATGTGTTGCAAAAGTGTTTCTGTCTAAAAATTTGTTCTAAAATTAGTGTTGATAATTGTATTGCAATAGTCTTCTAAATAGTGTTGATGAAAATATTATCTTATAAAAATGGTGTGCTGCACAACGTTTTGTCACCAAATTAACAACACATTTTAAACACCATACAATTTAGAACACTATAAAATAATATATGTAAAAGAATTTCATAACACCTTCTAAATGGTGTCTCTAAAATTAAAAAAATAAATAAAAATAAAAATAAAAGTCAGATTGATCTTTTAAAACAAATTGCCGAGGACTACTGAGTGAATTAACCAATTTTACCAATAAATATCAATAACTGCATTTATAGAAAAAAAAAATGATAATTTTTAAGAACACGTTTTCTAGAATATTTTTCGTAGCACATTCGTAGCACATTCATCATACAATCAAAACGAGTTTATTTAGAAATGTCCATTATTATGTTCAATTATTGGGTACTACTCTGGTACCTCGTCGACTAAAATACTATGGCCAGATTATAAGATTAAATGCCAATAATGGATGATCGTGAATGCCAATTCAATGACATTAAACACGATACACGTGTTTAAAACGTCAATAAGTAATTTTGATTTCGACTTTTATTTGTATTTTTATTAATATTCTACTAATTATTTGGGTTTTTTATTGATAAAAAAATTACGTCAATATGTATAATTTGGCTATTAGTTTGGCTAAATCGGTCGACGGGAAAACAGAGTATTACCAATTATTGTTGTAAAAATGTTTTACCAATTTGCTGTGTTCTTCTAAATATGCAGAAATATATCCATGAATTGCCTCTTTATTTTAGAGAATTCATGTCGATTTGTTGTAAAACCATTTTCAATTCTGAACAAACTATCACGCAAACGTCATGTAGTTTGGGTACGAAAAGTCGCAGAAAATTTCAAAATTTTAAGTTATAAAATAAATATTATTTTAAACATTTTAAATAGTAGTCACAGGCCACCTTATAAGATGAATGTTAACAGTTAACGATCATGGATTAATATTGGGTATTTAAACCTAAAATATTTATGTCAAAAAATTGTATGTCAAAAATGTATAGATATATTCTGTGTAGGAAGTTTTAGTTGACATATAGAAAAACCAATTTTATTCCATCCCATTGTATCAATTTATGTTATAATTTGAATTTCGAAAGAAAATGTTACAGCAAGACATCTATATTCTGTAAAATAATCATAAATGCGTAATTTTTTCCCATCGTGTAATTTTCAATGAAATTTAAATACAACAAATGCTGCGAAAAAATTTCATCCCATTTTGCTAAACGAAGCATGAATTTCATTTTAGCATAAATGCAGTTTTTTATCGAATAATTTAAGCATTCCAAACAAATGAAATAAATTTGTTCACACACAAAAAAAAAAAAACTATATTAAATTTTATTCTAAAACGTGTATACTAAGGAAACATAATGGAATTTTTACATCTTAATTCTGGAACATTCCATAATGTATGCACTATATTTTTAGTTTCTTCTATCTTTACATAGAAAAACTATTGGATTCACGAACATTTTCGAATTCCCGTTTTTGACGGATTTACACGTTTCAGTGTTCAGGAAACCCAATACAGATTTTTTTTTTACAAAATGTCTGTCACTCTGTGAGTCTATTTGCAATTACTACTATTACAATTGCTGCTACTTCCAATATTATTATAAATCATATATATCCTCTTATAAATTATATCTGATCTGATAATTATAAGATTATAAAATCTCTATTAAATCTGAAGTATATCTGAATCTTTTTATTGGTGAGATTCAACAACTTATTTTATTTTATTCATTTTCTGATTGGTCCATGTAAAATGTCCAAAAATGTAATACTTCTGTTGCCACGATGATAAAAATGTAATAAAAACTTTGAATAAACACAATAATTTGTAAACAAACTGTGATAAAAGTTTCAAACAAATTTTACTTAAAAATGCATTTTTGTCTCTACGCAATGGTGAAAAAATAAAAAATGTGCAATGTTTAGAAGTTAAAAAATTTGCAGTACCGAAAATTGTAACACTGAAATCTCATTTAAAATTTGGGTCCAGAAATATTAATGGTTAATCCATGTCGTACGTAATATAAGCCGTTCAGAAGTCAGTCTGATTAACTCCATTAAATAAAAATGCACATTTTAAACAGTTAAAGTTGTATATCTATAAACTAGTGTATTTTTACCATTGGTCTAGGAATACCCCGTTATATGACCCCTTATGATCATCTTAAAAATGATGTTTATTAATATTAATAATTTAAATGTAGAATTTGTTTATAAGTCTTTAAAATTTTAGTCTTTGAAATTATCATTTTTCAAGTAATCGTTGTAATTTGTCAAGTTACTTTTTTATTTGATATTTTTTTTTTCAAAATGTTTAAAAAAAATCTATTTGATGAGAAAATGTTGTAAGGAATAAGGACGAAGACGAATTTATTTCATAGTGCGATAAGATCTGAAAATAATAATATGGAATCATTAAGGACTCTTAAACACCGGCTGGCAGGGTTTATAACACTCTAAAAACAACATAGAAAATCCTTCTCTGAATTATGTATGCGTTCTTTCTCCCCCCCAAAAAGTATGAATACAGGATTCGAATATAAATTTCGGACAAACTAAAGTTATTTAAAAATGGCTCTCATGAATCGTAAACAACGAATTGAAATCTGCTAGGAGGTGAAAAAAATAAAGAATTCCTTATTTATTGGCGGCAGGTGTGTTATCTAACACAGCAGTCACGACAGACAGGCGCACGGATTAGCAATTTATGTTGGGATAAGGAATAATTTTTTTTAAATAAAAAATGGAATAAGGAAGCAATATTTTTATGAAGAGTGAGAGCTTTAAATAGGCTAAGGTTTTTAGAATAAAAAATAAAAGTATTCTTTGATAAAAATTAATGAATGGTTTAAAGTTTTTTATTAAAAAGATGAAATAAATAATGATTAAATACGCGTTTTAAATTTTAGAAATTATATAGGAATAAATAGTAGATATTATGTATAAATAAGGGAATAATGAATATTTCTAAATTTAAATAATTTAAAGCGTGTTTGGAAAGTACATATATATGCATGTGCGTATGTTTTAAACTAACGTATTATATATTATATGTAGACTATTTATGTAAATCTTTAATCTAATATAGAAGTCTGTAAAAGAAGTTGCAAAATCTTATTCACAGATTACTATCAGGTATATCTACATTTTTCTATACATAAAAGAAAATAGAAACAATTTTCTTTGTACGCCACATCGGATTCTTTCTCACGTTTATTTTCTGTCAAATTCTTAATGTCTTATACGTTGATATTACGGCTTTTATAGTACAAGTGAGATAAATTATGTTTGATTTAGTTCTAACAACGAACATTAAACGGCCACGATATTTCTGTTTTAGTTTGGAGATCATATATTTTATTTTGTATTTGGTCAAAAGAATATCTTTTCTTCTTTCAGTTTTCTTTATTTTACTAACAGTGGAATATTGTGAAAAAAACTTACATGTTCTAATAATGTTGGATAAGAAATTAATACTTTTACTTTGATAATAAATCAATAATTTAATTATACTTCAAAGCAAATAAAATTAAGCCCAAAGTTTGTAATAATATTTATCCCCCCCCCCCTTTTATACATTTAAGATTCATTTTAATTCAGACATTTTTTATCTTTTTAATAATGACATTTTTCATTATTATTAATGAAAAACATAATTATTTGAATGTTTTCAAAATACATATTTTTTGCCTAATTCTTCATTGATGATATATATTTCAAGGCTATTGTGATTACAAGTGATTACGACAATTTATGCATTTCATAGTTAAATTTTATTTCTCATTGTGAAACAAGCTATATTTTCCTACGTTTATCACACATTTAACTTTATTCGAAATTCAAATTCCTATAATTTCTACACAATGGAGATTGAAAAATATCTACAATTTTCTTACATGATAGGTTAATGGTTTGCGAGCAAGTGTCACAAAAATGATCTCATAAAAATAATTTTTTTAATACCGCATCATAATATAAATATATGATCATTAACTTTTGACTTAACCCTTAATTGATTTGCCCGTACGCCGTTTAGGAAGACAAAATTGCTTAATTCATCATTTAAAGCTTTTTGACACCACTATTTTTTTAAAAATAATTTCATATTATTTAAAGGTGGAAATGTTTAGACTAAATGTTACGAATATTTTATTTAAGAAATAGTCGTGTGAATCCGTTATTTTCAATTTATTGAACAGAAAAGAAAAAAAAACAGTTAGGGTGTTAAACTATAAAAGACAAACAATCGTAATCTTTCTTTAGGTCATCACTCTGATGAAAATTACATACAGTAGTGTGTCAATTCCAAGAAATGTGTAATGTCAGAGCTCTGATATATTCTCTGATAACTGAAATAGAACTGATTTACACACATAAAATACATTTATCTTTCTTAATACAAAGAAAATATACTAGATCACAAAAATGTGAAATATCCACGTTCGAGTTCACCATGATGTCGAACAGTGTAATTATTAAAAAAATCTCAAAAACTAATGCATTTTTAACATTTCAAAAATTATTTACATTCAGTAAGTTATAATTCCTGCCATTAACTTTTTAATTTAAACTTTCCGAGTAATTTTATATTGCAATAATCAGTTTTACCAAACCAGAATATCGCTTTTCAGGCTGCTATTAATTCTCAAATTAATCGTTTCGGCTGAATATGAGAATTTGTACAAGCAGTACTAACAAAAATATATTAAATTGACTGATAATACTGACATGTTTATTCTAAAACATACTTGTTGAACATAAAAATATTTACCTGTGAATAGATAACCACCATATTTGCGTTATACATTTTGGTTTTTAGAAAACTGATTAATATACTAAGAAAACTATTGAAAAACGTTTTTTGGATATCACTATCAAAAACAAAAAATTTGCTTTTTGAATTTAAAGAATAATATTGATAATATATTAGCTTCAGAGATTTTTTAAGATAAAGCATTTTGTTTGGTAGCGTGATAATCTTGTCGGAAGTTACTATATAAGGTGTCCGGGGATAATAATAACAAATGATATTATGCATCGTTGTGAAGATATCCGGGAAAAAATGACGATACTACTTTGTTTTCCCGACGACCAAAAAACTATCGCCAACTATAAACTTAAATGACAATACTGGATAATCGTGAATGCCACATCTAATGCATTAAATACAATTCATGGGTTTAAAACGGCATTAAGTGATTTTTATTTCAACTTTTTATTTGTATTTTTATTAACATTCTACTAATTATTTGTGTTTTCGTTATTTAAAATAAAAATTATGCCTATGTCTATAATTTGGCTATTATTCTGGCAAAATTGGACGACGGGATAACTAAGTAGTACCAAAATGGCACTATGGGTTTTTTTCATTGAAAAGCTATAAGTTATCTGAATCATAAAGAACAGTCAAAAGTTAATTTGTTATATTTGTAGACCATATCGCTGAAAAAGCATGTAAGTTTAAAAAAAATAGTGTAAAATTTCCTAGATAAATTCTGAGATGTGAAGACTATATCCATATGAGAAAATACTTCGCTTATTAAAAAATATATATAGTTCATGTACTCTCAAAATGTTGTCGAAGATTTCGGATGTTTTTATGAGGTATCTGGTAGGTAACACGCTGCGCAAAATTTATATTGGGTAATAACGCCATACACATGTGTTTTTAAACCAGTTGATTTTTTTTCTTTTCTCTTTTTCACTTTTATACAAGAGATAACATTCTATTGTTAAAAATAAAAAATGATAAAGTGAGTTCTGTTAATTTTTTCATGCCATAAAAATAAAATATGAAATGATTATTACTGCATTCTGATATCACAATTAATGGTAAAAATCATTTTGTCAATTTATAGGGCTGTAGATTTTGCATCGTTAGTATTGGACAATTTGCATGCCATTGTTGAGTTTTATTTTACAGTATGTTTGAATGACATCATTACGCTCTTAAGTGGATTATGTCAAATAGCAATGGCTAATAAATCATACCACTTCACTTTATGAGTACATGTTTGATAAAATCGTCTGTCTTGTATACATAAAAAGTAAGCTTGTAAGAACTGGTCTTACAAATTTACAAGAAGAAAAAAGAGCATCACTTATCTTAATATGGGTACCTCGGGTCTTCTTTAAATACTTTTTATTACTTGACAGACAGCACTAAGATTTCGAACAATAAAAACACATAAACTATTTACAAATAAAACTTTTTTACTTAATTCTCCTTACGCAAGCCACCAAAACAAGTCATGAACTCACCGTTCACAACCAACTTTCGAATTTTCGGACATCACTAAGAATAGAATTTTTTTTTTTTTAAATAGTGTTGCCAGATTTTTTTAAGACGAAAAATATTACAACTACATTTTTTTTAATTTAGCAGATCTGAGGTCAGTGACGAGTAGCAGTCTATTTTTTTTCTTTGGAATGCGCGTCTTACAAGTTGCTATATCAAATACCATATTTGAAAAAAAATATAATACTAACGGGGAGAGTGTCAATCTTAGTAGTCCCAGAAGCCGATTTATTTTTATAACAAAGTATCAGTGAAAGATTTTCCCGCGCCAGCGCGTGACTGGCTATTGAACATCACCCCACATCACGCGCTGGCGCATGAGTGGGTCCTCAACGTTGGCGCCATATCACGCGCTGGCGCGTGATCGACAGCGAGCGTGTTATATACTTACTTAAAAAAAAAGGTGTGGTTGATCGTAGCTAAATTCGCATGGTGTTTGATCGATATCCAGCGTGCCCGGGTTCGAAAGTTGGAGATGATGCATTTGCATTTACCATTTTTTAATAAAATACATGTAATTATAATGTAATAATCTCATTCTCAATTAAAAATAATAATATTTTATATCATTTAAAATTTTAACCTCTTTACTTTTTTATTTGTAACTATAATAATTTTTAAAATGTATGTGTTACGTTCTTTATCTATGCAATGGTGTTCAACATTATGTCAATTTAAAGAAACATCATTTACGTTTTGCTTTAAAAAGGAAAGTCAATGATAATAGTACTCTGATTTAAAGTAACAAACATAGCTATATTGATAAGCAGCATAAGATTTAAATATTATGTTTTCAGCATATTAAATATTTTTAAATTTTGTAATGCATGTTGCATAGTTTGGACTGTATGACAATGCTTCTTTTTATAATCATAAATATTTCTGGAATTTGCACAATTCGGAAGGATAATAATAAAAACTAATAAGTAAATAAAATAAATAAACTTATAATTGAAAGTTAAATCTTTCCAAAATATTAATTAAAGTAAATAATAAATACTGGAAAATTATTTAGTAACAATATTTAATCAAAAATAATAATTTAAGAATCATAAAACGATAAGGTAATGTATAATTTTGGCATCATAACAAAGGTGGGGATACATATAGTAAAACTGCAAATATTATTTATAGTAATAGAGGGGATAAAAAAGTCGAATATATTGTATCGATGTACAAATGTCTATATAAGTATTCTCACAAAAACCCAGAGGTAAAATAAGGCAATAAATGATCATTTATGACATAGATGCCAGCTGTGTGATATAAAACTGAATAAGCAGGCAAACAAAAAATCATGGGGCCATCAAGATTTATTTATGACCATGGGAAGAAATTCGCGTATGACCAAGATCCCACGGTGCGGTTTTAAATATTCTAAAAAGTCATAAAAATATTAAAAATGCACATTGTTAAAAGTCTTGTTCTGGTTTGAAGCAAATTTTGGTGCTCAATAGCTGTTACTGTACGATAGTGAAATCTTGAACCAATATTTGGAGCTCCTATTTAGGTATAGTTCCAATAATTGGAAACAGTTTGAAATAGGAATTTCCAAATTTTGGTACGAGATTTCATCATCTTATGGTGGCAGCTACTGAGCACCAAAATTTGGTTCAAACTAGAGCAAACCCCAGTGTCTGGAGGGGATGATGCACGACCTAGCAGGATCTATGAGCAAATAGACTTTTCGAAAAGGCAATAGCCAATCCAGAGAAATTAATTGTAAACAAATAAGAGAAATAATTCTATTTCAACTAAGCCCCCTCCATAAGTTTTTAAAAGCTCTCTAGAAGAAAGGGTGTTCTCAAGGGTATGTTCTCAAGAGAAAAATTTTAACTTATCTATGATCCAAAACTTCGTATGCCTCAGACGTAATCGGTATTAAAAAAATATTGGGGTTTGAATATGCCAAAAAAAAAGTTAATGATAGGCGACGCCTATGAAAATCTTAAGGGGAATGAAAGATTGGACCTATGTCATGGAATAAATCATCAGAGCCCACACCTTCAGACGACGAAGATTTTCTCCTATAAGTGTAGTTTACATCAATATCTATTCGCAATATGTCAATGCCTAGCTTACGAGTTTACAAACGATGATAAGTGTCAAACTGAACTGTTAGACTGCCCTACTTACTAACCTACGAAGTTTTGTGTCAAACGCAACTATCCGGTGAACTTTTGCACCGGAGTTAATTCACGGGATGATCATCAATTCTTATATGGTCTGTGGTTGGGTGAGAAAATATTCCATTTAATTTACACAAGTGTAATGGCTATTTATCTATTCCTTTATATAGGGGAAGATGGGGATACTTGAGCCATTTTTTGAATTTTAATTTTTTAAATTTTTTTATAATTTCTTAGAATAAAATAAAATATTGAAAATGAAAATTTGATATTTTTTCTTCAGCTGAAAACCACTTTCAATTAATTTTGAACTATTTTTCTATATATAATAAGTGTTTATTTTTTGTTTTACATCGTGGCTCAAGTATCCCCATGGGAGGGATACTTGAGCCATGGTGAAAGGATACTTGAGCCACGACGGAAAAATACGTACAAAAGTAATTTTTTTCGCTTTATTTTTGCACAAACATTTTACAGAATGATAAATAATGAAACATAAAGTCCTTCAAAACCAATTGAGAAAACAAAGCTAGTAATAAGATAATTTTTTGTCGTAAGAACTGGCTGTCGAAGGATAATTTCAATTTGACTTATAACGAAGGTACAAGCCTCCTCAGTTCAGAGCCATTTAAATTTGGAATCTGCAATTCATCGGGCACATTTCATTTTCAAAATATTAAGCACTTATCCAACAAATATTTTTACAGTTTTCTTTCTGGCATATTTTATTAGTAGCCAACCATCAGTAGAAGGTTTTCTTTTCACATCATCACCATCATTGACAGAATTTTCCTTTGGTGATACTGTCGAAATCATGCTTTTAATTTAGTAGCTGTCGGAATTTAAGCCAGATGTATCATTCTACTAATTCAAACACTTTTTTGATTTCACAGGAAAAGATTTTGTCTTCCTCTTTGGCTCCATGCAGGTAAGTTTGAACTGGGATTTTTGTTGCTTTTCTTGTCTTTTGTGCGCTTTTTTTTACCAATTTTTCTTCAATTTTCTTAGTTAAATAAAAAAAAAGTTACAGCAACAGAGGTTACGATTTCAATATAAAATATTAATCTTAATATGTTATATTAAAAAATAAATATTTTAATTTGTTGGACTTAACTAATTAAAGTATTAGAGATTATAGCCTGTAAAACAGTTTTAAAAAGTTATTTTAATTTAATAAAAGTTAAATTGAAAACTATGTTTACATTTATCTACACAGGCTATTTTGTTAGTCAAAATGAAAAATAAAATGGATATTTTCATTTAAAAAATATACATTTTGAAACACTTTTAGGTCGTTATTTTTTTAAGAAAAAAAAAATAAAATGAAAAATTATTCTCCCTTTTATCCAGAAAAAAATCTATTAGTGAATATAAGGATGGAATTTTAATTTTTGTTTGTTTCACCCATGTTTAATTTCTAGTAGGGGTGGTTGAGACATGGCTCAAGCGTCGCCACTCTCACTGGCTCAAGTATCCCCACTACCACTATTTTTGTTTCCTAGAGTTTTACTAAATAAAGCATGCAGCTATTAAAACTATTTTAGATTCAAAACACAATTGAAATTATGCTTATTAAATTTATGTATATAGTTGCAACTTTAAACAAAACTTTAATTACAAAAAAAAAAAAAAAAAAAGAAAAAAAAAAAACATGCACCCAAATATTTACTTCAGATAGGGAAAAGAAAACTTTTAATCACTATACTTTCAAAATGGTACCAAGATGTGTGATTTCTTTTTACGTGTTCAGAACTATAAATATGTTATCATACTGGCAGTTTTAGAAAGAAAAATTAACCAACTGTAGAGATAATAGGGATGGCTCAAGTATCCCCTATGCTCAAGTATCCCCACTTTCCGCTATATATATATATATATATATAGGGGATTATTCATATCTGAAAATTTTGCTATTTTTAAATTAAATTTATGTGTCAACTTTCTATTCGAAAACTTAGTTTTCTTGTCGGAATATCCGCATTAAGTGTTTTTAACTGAATAATCACTGATTATTATCTTTGGCTTAATAGCCCCAAAACGGATTGTACTGTGAGAAAAATTTGCATATTAGCTGCTTTGTTATTTCGTTTGTAAATATGTATGTAGAAATTACATACGATATCCTTAAACGTAGTAAAAATGTAATTATAATTACATTGTATTATTATATGGTTGTTAATGAATGAGCATTAATATCTATATTTGTTTTCACGCCTTTTCTTTTCTGTGACTTTTTAGGAAGTAACAGAGCTTAAAGATTCTAAAAATCTATGAATTACGAAACGATATCATCTCTTTGTAAACAACATCAAAATCCTAATAACAAATTAAACACGTTAAATAATATGACTTCTCTGTTAGTAGCTGATATTTTTTATATCACTTATTTGTTAGGAAATTTTTTATATTGCTTTATTTCAGCCCTTTCACAATTCAGGGCTGAAGGAATATTTGTTTTCCTAGTACTAATCATGACTCTTTCGCGTACCAGGTATGTCGCGTCAATTTTCGTCACTACAATGCGTATGCTTGTTCTTTGAATTATTCTACTTTCACATTTATCTTCTTCCTTTCATTTTTACTTTACTCATTTTTACTTTTACTTTTCAATTTACAGCGCGCACAAGAGATTTTGGAAGGAGTTTGGTATTTTTATTATTCAATAATATGTCGATATTTTCATCTCTTCAAATGATGTGAAATAAAGGTTTAAAAAAATGTTCAGTTAAATTTTAAATTTGCTAACATTTTAGTTGAAAAACGACATAACTAGTTGCAACTTATGAAATTTTTAATACAGATTATTAAGTTTTAATTTCAAGTATACTTATAAAACAAAACAAAAAGAAAGAGCAAAACAAATATAGTGCGTCTCGATATAAAATTCAAGGACAAAGAGAGAATGCCGCATCGAGTTACGATAAATGCTATAATTTCTTTTCAAAGTAAGTATTTAAGTAGTGTCATACTATAGACGCCCCCCTCCCTAACCCTTTTTTTCCCAAGAACTAAAAAGCATTGTATGAAATCCATTGAACATGAAGTTCAGTGGTTTATGCTTTAGAACATATGTTAAAAGAATCAAAATCTGTTATTATCAAGGTGGCTTCTCTTCTTTGTAAGCCGTGAAAATTGGTAAACCGCAAAGTGGCAATATTAACCTAAAACACTTTACTTTTAAATTCTTGGTGCATTGTATTTTTTAAACAGTATGCTATGTGTTTTGCTGAAAAAGAATGCGCATGTTTATCAACTATTTGGAAATACGTCGCTGTTTTCGATCCTGAATAGATATATCTGACACATATTTCAATCCTTGGTAAGTCTGCATTTTTTTAATACATTTGTTGCCACAATCATAAAAAATATTAAAAAAATAAAATTGAAATTAATAACTAAAAAACAAATCGCATTTAAAAGTCAAATTTTCCAATTAGATGATGGAAAAAAGAAAATCTGCAACTTTTAGAAGTTTAAAAATTTGCCATAAACAAAACTTTTAAAAATGAATTTTTATTTAAAATGATTTGCTATTCGCAAAAAGATGTATACGTTACGCACAAATTTGTTTGTTTTTTATAATACATATTGTTAGGGTACACATAATTATATAAGAAATTAAATTAATTCAGAAAGGAAGAAACAGTATTATCTGTTTATTTCGTTTTTAAAAAAAGTAATAAATAATTTAGAAGGAAAATTACTGTATAACCAATAATCCTTCGAGATGTTTCACTTTTATTTAACTTTAGCTGTAAAGTAAATATATATATTTTACAAAATGTGAGGAATATATACATGTTTATTTATTTATTTATATAGTATTTACTTATAAGTCTTAAATTTAAATTAAAAATCATTTTGCAAATGTTCGATGTAAATGGTTATGATATATATATTTTTTTCTTTACGCTATAAAATATTCTGAAAAGATATTACACTTCTTTTTTAAATAAGACGAGATAATGCGACTTTCATTTTCCTTAAAGCCACAGTTAAAATTCCATAACTAAAAAAAATTTAATGGAAATTTAAAATTCAACGCATTTGAAGTTCATTTACATTTTTAAAAATCTAATTACCATTTAAAATATTCACTGTACTACACACTTTTATTTAACTTTTGAAAAAAAGCTTCTTATATTTGAATGCGAGTACAAAAATTATTACTTTCTAATTAATGTATACAAAGGAGTTATTTAACGTAATTTTCTACACTTTTTCTGTTTATTTTAATTAGGAAAAAATCTTTAAATATATTAAAATAAACTCCGCATCATAAAAATTAATTAAAATGTATTCAGTTTTACTGATAATGTATACTATTCAAAATGTTTTAGCAGTATTTTGCGGCAATGAAAGTTTTGTTTTAAAGATATATGCAATATATGTAAAAACATATGAAAATATACTTAACATATTAAAATAAGGGATAAAACAATTGGAATTGCATATTTATATATAAAAATCGTTCCAATAACTTCTAATTATAAAAACTGCAGTAGTATATTATTCTATAACAAATTTAAATAATTATTAAAAACGTAGATAATGCAAAATCACATACACTGTTAAAACTAATGGTGACAAGTTACACCTTTTAGGGGTGAAAGTCTTGTTTCACTGGTGACATCCCTAAAGGAGCCAGAATGACACATTTAATTAGGGTGAAAAGATGGCACCTTTAATCCAGAGTGTCCAATAATAAAAAATTAAAAAATATACAAACCTACTTTTGGCCGTCGAATGATTCGAAATCACAACGTCTGATTACAATCTCAGCGTTCCAACCGCTCGGCCATCGAGCTCACCTTCATTCACTCATAGCCATAGATTTTACTTGCCGTCACAGGAAACAGAGACACACGTCACAGCGCATGCGCATGGTTCCAGTAACCCGATGAGGTGCCACACTGCTGCCAATACGAAGTGTATGGCACCTTATTTAGCTCCTATCACCCAGTAAGAGATCTGTCGGCACTGCAATCACATATCCAAGCCCCTATGGCACCCTAGGGTTCCAAATGCCCCGGGTTCCAATGGACCCTACGGCCTTTTCACCTCCGGGTTCCAAATGGCACCGGTTTGTCACCTTCACTTTTAACAGTGTATGTGTAAATCGAGTATTTTTTTTCTTTTACATTCCAATGATTAATTTTTATGTGGTGGGATTAAATCTTTTATTTCACTTTGACGTGAAAAAATCAATAATTGCACGGCATTTCGGAACGATAAAAAAGTTTTGAGTTAACAAATATAAATAAATTTCTTCGTTATTAATATACATATTGGACTTTTAATTAATAACGAAATAAAAACAGATTCTTTCAAAATTTCAAACCAAATTTTTTCATTGCTGAATTTATTTAAAGAATTCAAATTTGCTAAAAGAATTGAAAATATATGATTTTTTTAAACTAATGAATTAAATGCTATTAAAAGAAATAAAAAAAAAAATTGTAGAGTATAGTAAAATATATAGATTTTTTGTTCTTAGTATAGAAATAAGAAACAAAATTTGACATGAATTAATTTAATGTCTTCTTCTATAAGTTATAGGAGTTACATTTTTCGTGATATATGCAACATAAATTTCAATTGATATAAAAACGTTTTTTGATTAATTTAAAAGTTGTTAAAACTAACGATAAAAGTCAAATGTTGCAGCGGAATGTAATACATTGCTTTCAATCATGTTATAAATAAATAAATAAAAAAATGTGGTCTGCAAGGTATGTTTATATGACGATATAAATTTTAAAATTATCAGTTCATAAAAAAATTACATACCATTTTTTCTCAATAATTTCCCGAATACCATCAATATAAAACAAGTTTAACAATAAACAGATTATATTTAATGTAATTACTGTTAAATACTACTCAAATAATTATATTATTTTAACTCTTAATATCAAATGCATAATTCATTAATGTTATGTGCATCGAAACTTTCATAAATTTAATAGACTGTTGTTTAGACTTATTTAATATCCGTTATGGGCCATTCCATGAAAACAGGTAAATTGATAGTCATTTTTAAAAATTTGTTTAAATAAATATTTTTGGTATTTTCTGATTGGCATCATGTCAAATTTTATGTTTTGGGTAAGAATGTAAAGTTTATCTTTTATGGATTGGCAACACAACAGTTTAAAGATGGCGTCCATGTGCAAGCAAGTATGTTGCGTTTTACAATATATTTTGAGTGAGTTTTTTTAATAAAGAAAATCCAGTGAAACTTTTGAAATCAACATTTTAGGTAAGTCTAATATTCATTGTTTATATTTCACTAAACTGAAATATATAAGATAATTTCAAATATTTATTACAGCGCACAAAAAGAACTTTATTTCTGTGTCCCACACGTGACACAAAACATAAACTTTTTCACTTAGGAGGAAAAAGGAACGCATTTATTTTGTTTAATTGGCATTTCTAAAGCAGTTTAGTGTAGTAAACGTATCCTATGCTAGTTAAAAATTTGGGTGAAATTTTTATTTGGAGAAAAATATCAAAACAAAATTGTCCCGCACGTGACACCTTATGAGCAGGACGATTATTTTTGTTTTCTGAATGTTAAATAGAGATTTATTATAGCATAGTTTTAGCAGTTTAATGATTATTTTGTCCTAAGATTTTATTCTATGTAACTAAAATGAAATTAAGATTTTTTTTTTTTTTTTATGATAGTTCCATTTTTTTTTTCTTTTTTTGTGACGCTAATATTTTTTATTTCCATTTTTTATAAATTTATTTTAATAAAATTTGAACACTTTGATGATTATTTTTATTTTAAGAACATATTGTTTTCCAGCAAGAATTGATCTACTTAATTTATAGGGATTTTTCTATACAATAAGAAGAGTCGTGTGTTTAAGAACTTGTTATTATTCTTTAGAAAAAAATAATAAAACTTCTTATCTATATTCTGTTTTTCTAAGTTTAATGCTATTTTAAGTTAAATTTTTCTATGAAATTAAGTAAATTTAGACAAAAGCGTTTATAATTCATAAAGTTATTTATTTAGCTGAAATGGAAAGATCTAAGTCTACTAGTGCTAGAAGAATGAAAAGGATGAGAGAGAAAATGTCATTAGAAAATCCTAAGTTTCAAAAAGAAGAAAATAAAAGGCTCAGAAACAGCAGCTTCTTTTAAGATGGGTGAACGGGTGTTGTAAAATATGACGGCATTAATTATCCTGGTGAAATTACAAGCACCCATCATGATAGTGTTGAAGTGTCTGTCATGATGAAAAGTGGTAAATTCTACAAGTGGCCACAGTATCCAGATAAAATTCAATATTCATTTAAAGATGCAGTAAAAAAGATATCAACCCCCACTGTAGCTAATAAAAGAAGTTGTTTCAAATTTCCAGAAAAATTTTGAATTTTTGTTTATACATTTACTTTATGTTTAAAAATGTCAATTTGAACATTTATTTTGTACAAAAAAAAAAAAAAAAAAAAAAAAAAAAAAAAAAAAAAATGTTAAAATAAATATTTTTGTATTGTAAAATGTATAACATGCATTTTCTTTTTTTGCATTCCTTTATTTTCTGATTTTTGAAAAGGTTACTTGAATGATATTTGCAAATGTCCCACACGTGACAACCGTGTCCCGCACGTCACACTATACTTTATAATTTTTTTTAGCAATTTAAAAATTTATTTTTCAAATAAGAATGCTTATTTCATGAACATTAGACCTTTAGCGTCTAATACATATTTTTTGTTTTGAAATTGCAAAATTAGTAGAGCAGAAATGTTATCTGGATCATACAGCAAATTAGAAGTGGTTGACTTTTGATGTCCTGCACGTGACGCATGCAAATTAATTAATAACTAAATCAGTAAACCATTTATGAAAAATCTGTCACTGCCTGAGATATTGTTATATCAAGTAAAAACTTACAAAAATATGTTAATTCTTATTTCTGAAAAATCTTAAGCCCTTTAACAAAATTTTGGTGGAATTATGGTGTCTGATTGTCCCGCACGTGACAGTGGAATGGCCCTATGGAATGTTTGCATTTTCAACGAATAATATTTTTCATTTGAACGTGTAATATATTTATTTAATTTTTATTACATTTTTACCATAAATTTTGTATTTTAGAATTTAATTCCCTGAAAAATATTTCCATACGCAAGCTTAGTTATTATTTTCGATTAAAGTCAAACAACGATATTGAGAATCACCAAAATCACTGGCGATAAATTTATAAATAAACTAAAAAACTTTGTAAAATCACCATAAATAAGAAAATTAAACAGGACGCGTTTCGAGCTTCAAAAATACCGCTCGTCATCAGCTAATCCAAACACGTGTCACAAGGGACAGAGTGGAAATAAAAGTGAAACAAAGAGGGAGGAGATTACAAAGGGTGCGACAGGTGGCGCTGCCTGACAGAGCCAAGGAGGAAGAGAAAAGTAAAGATAAAGTTAAAGAAAGGAGGAGTTTACAAAGAGTGCCACAGGAGGCGCTGGCTAAAAGAGCCCAGGTGGAAGAGAAAAATGATGATAAAATAATAAAAGAAAGAAAACAGTGGAAAAATAAAAATAAATAAATAAATGTAAATAAAATATAATAAAATAAAATAATTGTAAAAATAGTAAATAAAATAAATTGATTAATTAAAAAGTAAAAATTAATTTAAAAATAAATTACAACAGTAATTTTCATGCAGGAGAAAGGGAGGGGGATGATGAGAGATCATTGACAAGAGTATTAGAATTTTTACAAATAAAATAAGCTTCGTGAATATCTAAATGAGAAGGAGAGGCAGGATTATAAATAATTCTGGCCATGGAAAAATTGAAATAATGACAGGAAAACCAACAGTGAGAAGCGATCGAAGACCTAGATAATTCCTTATTTTTAATATATCTCTGATGTTCATCCAATCTTTTCTTCAACGCTCTTCTGGTCTGACCAATATAACCCAAATTGCAAGAACAAGGAATAAAATAGACACCCCTCCGGTTCTCAACAGGAATAGGATCTTTCAAAGAAGAGAATTTAATTTTATTCATAGGTTTGAAGATAACTTTAAAATTGAAACGAGAAAGGATTTTAGCAATTTTGAAACAAAGGGGGGAATAAAAAGGTAGAACTATAGAGTTAATATTAGACGAATTATTAGAATCAGTAAGAAGACGTTTAGGCTTATTAAATTTATACAGAGCTTTGTCAATCAAAGAGGGATTATAACCACGAGCGAGGGCAAGAGATTTGAGGTAACTAATTTCATTATTTAGAGCAGAAGAGTCAGAACAAATCCGAAGTGCTCTGTAAACAAAAGTATAAAAGGAAGCCACTTTATGCTGTGGAGGATGGTTAGAAAAAGCATGCGGAGGAAGAGATACAGCGAAAGGTTTTCTATAAACAGAGGTAGAGAACCGATCAGGGTGTTTAGTAACTAAGACATCGAGGAAAGGAAGAGAATCGTTCTCTTCGACTTCAAGAGTAAACTGGATGCAAGGATCAACACGAAGACAAGAGAAATGAGATTTTGGAGATCCAGCTCAAAAGGAATTAAGATAAAAGTATCATCAACATACCTACACCAGAAGGGAAAATCATATAAACTGAAGAGTCTTTCTTCCACAAAATGCATATAAATATCACATAAAAGAGGAGACAAAGGATTGTCCATAGCCAAACCATCCGTTTGAACATAAAAGGAATTATTAAATTGGAAAGCGGATTGCCTAACACAAATGCAAACTAATTGCAGGATCTCGTCAATCTCGATGGAAGAATAATGGAATTCGCGTAGCCTTCTTTCCAAGCAGTCAATTGCTCCTTGAACAGAGACGTTAGTGAAGAGGGATTTAACATCTAAAGAAACCATTTTGTAATTACAATTAGAAAGGCGTTTGATTTTATCAACAAAGTCAATAGAGTTTTTAACAGTGTGAAAATTAGTGGAAGATAAAGGAGCGAGTAACTTAGAAAGGAACTTGGCAAGTTTATAAGAAGCAGTACCAATATTAGAAACGATAGGGCGAAATGAAAGAGTAGGTTTATGGACCTTAGGAAGAGCATAGAAACGAGCACAATTAGCTATAGACGGAATGACCATACGTTTAGTGTTATTATTAAGAATGACAGACTTATTGACGACCTTCTTGATATCAGAAAGATGTTTAGTAGAAGGATCTTTTTTTTAATTTAGAATAAGGACCGGAGTTTAACATAGATTCCACATGAGAAATATAATCAGATTTATTGAGAAGAACGGTTTGACCGCCTTTATCAGCCTTAGTAATAAGAAGGTTAGGGACAGACAAGACAAGAGAAATGAGATTTTGGAGATCCAGCTCAAAAGGAATTAAGATAAAAGTATCATCAACATACCTACATAATGAATTCACTGAATGAATGAGTTCACTGATAGCAGATTTTAGAGAAGAAGAAAGATTAGATTTAACTTAAGATTTATTAGAAGAAATGACATTAGCCAAAGGGTTCCCAACGTGAGGTTCTCTCTCTTGGTTTGAATTTTTCGCGTGTTTCCAAACCTTCTATTCCGAATTTAATTGCTCCGATTGATCATTCTTTCAAAAATAGTGAAATTTCTCCGGGTCAACTTGAATCACTTCGCTACCTTTTGGCTAATGTCATTTCTTCTAATAAATCTTCAGTTAAATCTAATCTTTCTTCTTCTCAAAAATCTGCTATCAGTGAACTTAATTCTGTCCCTAACCTTCTTATTACTAAAGCTGATAAAGGCGGTCGAACCGTTCTTCTCAATAAGTCTGATTATATTTCTCATGTGGAATCTATGTTATACTCCGGTCCTTATTCTAAATTAAAAAAAGATATCTTCTACTAAACATCTTTCTGATATCAAGGAGGTCGTCAATAAGTCTGTCATTCTTAATAATAACACTAAACGTATGGTCATTCCGTCTATAGCTAATTGTGCTCGTTTCCATGCTCTTCCTAAGGTCCATAAACCTACTCTTTCATTTCGCCCTATCGTTTCTAATATTGGTACTGCTTCTTATAAACTTGCCAAGTTCCTTTCTAAGTTACTCGTTCCTTTATCTTCCACTAATTTTCACACTGTTAAAAAATCTATTGACTTTGTTGATAAAATCAAACGCCTTTCTAATTGTAATTACAAAATGGTTTCTTTAGATGTTAAATCCCTCTTCACTAACGTCCCTGTTCAAGGAGCAATTGACTGTTTGGAAAGAAGGCTACGCGGATTCCATTACTCTTCCATCGAGATTGACGAGATCCTGCAATTAGTTTGCATTTGTGTTAGGCAAACCGCTTTCCAATTTAATAATTCCTTTTATGTTCAAACGGATGGTTTGGCCATGGACAATCCTTTGTCTCCTCTTTTATAAGATATTTATATGCATTTTGTGGAAGAAAGACTCTTCAGTTTATATGATTTTCCCTTCTGGTGTAGGTATGTTGATGATACTTTTATCTTAATTCCTTTTGAGCTGGATCTCCAAAATCTCATTTCTCTTGTCAACTCTGTTGATCCTTGCATCCAGTTTACTCTTGAAGTCGAAGAGTACGATTCTCTTCCTTTCCTCGATGTCTTAGTTACTAAACACCCTGATCGGTTCTCTACCTCTGTTTATAGAAAACCTTTCGCTGTATCTCTTCCTCCGCATGCTTTTTCTAACCATCCTCCACAGCATAAAGTGGCTTCCTTTTATACTTTTGTTTACAGAGCACTTCGGATTTGTTCTGACTCTTCTGCTCTAAATAATGAAATTAGTTACCTCAAATCTCTTTCCCTCGCTCGTGGTTATAATCCCTCTTTGATTGACAAAGCTCTGTATAAATTTAATAAGCCTAAACGTCTTCTTACTTATTCTAATAATTCGTCTAATATTAACTCTAGAGTTCTACCTTTTTATTCCCCCCTTTGTTTCAAAATTGCTAGAATCCTTTCTCGTTTCAATTTTAAAGTTATCTTCAAAACTATGAATAAAATTAAATTCTCGTCTTTGAAAGATCCTATTCCTGTTGAGAACCGGTGGGGTGTCTATTTTATTCCTTGTTCTTGCAATTTGGGTTATATTGGTCAGACCAGAAGAGCGTTGAAGAAAAGATTGGATGAACATCAGAGATATATTAAAAATCAGGAATTATCTAGGTCTTCGATCGCTTCTCACTGTTGGTCTTCCGGTCATTATTTCAATTTTTCCATGGCCAGAATTATTTATAATCCTGCCTCTCCTTCTCATTTAGATATTCATGAAGCTTATTTTATTAGTAAAAATTCTAATACTCTTGTCAATGATCTCTCATCATCCCCCTCTCTTTCTCCTGTATGGAAATTACTGTTGTAATTTTTTTTATTAATTTTTACTTTTTAATTAATCAATTTATTTTATTTACTATTTTTACAATTATTTTATTTTATTATATTTTATTTTATATTTATTTATTTCTTTTTATTTTCCCACTGTTTTCTTTCTTTTATTAGTTTATCATCATTTTTCTCTTCCACCTGGGCTCTTTTAGCCAGCGCCTCCTGTGGCACTCTTTGTAAACTCCTCCTTCTTTCTTTAACTTTATCTTTACTTTTCTCTTCCTCCTTGGCTCTGTCAGGCAGCGCCACCTGTCGCACTCTTTGTAATCTCCTCCCTCTTTGTTTCACTTTTATTTCCACTCTGTCCCTTGTGACACGTGTTTGGATTAGCTGATGACGAGCGGTATTTTTGAAGCTCGAAACGCGTCCTGATTAATTTTCTTATTTATGGTGATTTTAAAAAGCTTTTTAGTTTATTTATCAAACAACGATATTTTGAAATTTTTTTATGCATTATGAAGTCTTCATAATACGTATATTTTTTTACAAACCTTCGCAGAACACATGTTAGTCAAATCACGTTTTTGATACTCCTCATTTGGTATGTGTCAATTAAGTGAACTTTTTCTTTAAAATTATTCATAAGAATACGTAAAAATAGATTTGTACAATTTGCTCTAAAAAACAGATTCAGTTGAAGAGGTATTTACAGATAGAATTTTATCTTCTAAAATTTATTAAATCCTAGGTATATCAAGATGCGGCACTTTACCTTAAAACTTAAATGAATTATTTAATATTTCAGAAAATCATAATTACTAATAATATTGAAAATAGTCTTTAACCCTTTCGGGACTGATGACGTTTATATGGATCGTCGAAAGGTGCATGTGAAATTAGTTTTTGGCACCATTAACCCGTCAGTAGTCGCGTGTCGGTCTTTTCGCCGCCCGTATCTTCTCCTAACTTGTATCACATTACAAATACAACGGAGATCTACCATGTAGCTGACTTTGAAAGTATCTCGACCACCTTAGTAAAGTAACTGTCACCTCCGTTTTTTCTTTCAGGTAATTTTTTAGAAACAAAGTTGAAATTGTCGAAAATTCTACGTAACAATCACTAATGTCAGTTCATTTTTACTTTTTCGATTGCTCCAGATCTCATGAATAAAATGCATAATTTAAGAAAACTGCAAATTTAATGTATTTATTGAAATGTTATCTTCGTATATTAGGTGAAAAATATTTCTTTTTTTACATGTGTGGTATGCGGGGGGGGGGGGTGGCAGCGGCGAAAAGACCGAGCGCGACTAATGACGTTGCGAAAAAAGTCGCAACTACTCGCGGGTTAATAAAGAAATGTAATTTTCTTCTCTTCTCATTAGAGCATTTTTTGGAATATAAGAAGTAAAAGGAACAGTTTAAAAAAAGTGGTGCTGTTCAAATAAAATTTGTGTAAGGGATGCCGTCTCGAAAGGGTTAAAGAATTTTTGGGATAAATATGTCTTTTACTCGTCTTGTTCGCTGTATAAGATCGTGATTCTCAGTAACAATGTCAAATTATATAAAAACACTTTAAACCGTTAATGAAAACTTGACCAGTTGCTGGAAGATGTCAGACATTAAAGATTACAATATGTCTATTACAGAGTGACACTACAACGAATTTTATTAATTTACATTTCCTTGAAATACAATTTACCATCTATCATAATACAGGGTTATTACAAATGAATCATCGGATTTTGGTACGTTACTACTTGCGAAATGCATTTTTTGGAATATAAGAAGTAAAAGGAACAGTTTAAAAAAGTGGTGCTGTTCAAATAAAATTTGTGTAAGGGATGCCGTCTCGAAAGGGTTAAAGAATTTTTGGGATAAAAATGTCTTTTACTCGTCTTGTTCGCTGTATAAGATCGTGATTCTCAGTAACAATGTCAAATTATATAAAAACACTTTAAACCGTTAATGAAAACTTGACCAGTTGCTGGAAGATGTCAGACATTAAAGATTACAATATGTCTATTACAGAGTGACACTACAACGAATTTTATTAATTTACATTTCCTTGAAATACAATTTACCATCTATCATAATACAGGGTTATTACAAATGAATCATCGGATTTTGGTACGTTACTACTTGCGAAATGCATTTTTTGGAATATAAGAAGTAAAAGGAACAGTTTAAAAAAGTGGTGCTGTTCAAATAAAATTTGTGTAAGGGATGCCGTCTCGAAAGGGTTAAAGAATTTTTGGGATAAAAATGTCTTTTACTCGTCTTGTTCGCTGTATAAGATCGTGATTCTCAGTAACAATGTCAAATTATATAAAAACACTTTAAACCGTTAATGAAAACTTGACCAGTTGCTGGAAGATGTCAGACATTAAAGATTACAATATGTCTACAGCTCATATTCAAAATATTAGAATAATTACCTTTTTTTTAGAATTTGAAAATATCGTTTGGTAATTTAATGTCTTTTAATGAAAATATGCAAACGATATTTTTATTAAGAACTTATTGTTGATTAAACTTACTTGTTATCTTAAATATAATATCATTTCTGAAAATATTAATTGCAAAAAAAATTATTTTGAAAAGTCAAAATATTAGAATATTTATTCAAGTGGTTCAAAATATTAGAATATTTCACATTAATTCTCCTTTAATTATTACCAATTCTTAACTGGTGGCATCATTGATTAAATTCAGACTATTTTATTTAAAATCAGTATTCTTTTTTGCAGTTTGTTTCTTTTTCGTCTTAAAATGGGCCGTGTGAGTGATATTCCTGAATCTACTAAACTTCGTATGGTTGATTTGTATCGGCACGGTAAAAATCAATGTTTTATAGCAAATTATTTACATTGTTCGCAATCGAGCGTTAGTAAAATACTAACACAATATTCAAAAATTGGAAAATTTCAAAATAATCGCCGAAATGGTGGCCGAAAACCAAAAACATCTGCTAGAGATGACAGGAAACTGAAGCGTATAGTTAAGAAAAACCGTTTTAAAAGTGTGCGATTCTTGCACAGAAAATGGAAAGAAGAAGGAGTTGAAGTTTCTACATCGACAACATTAAGACGTCTCCATAAATTTAAATTTGAATCTCGTGTACCGAAAACAAAACCTCTTATGACTGCAAGACAAAAGCGTATAAGATTGAATTGGTGTAAATCAAGACGTTTATGGAGCAATGAAGATTGGAAAAATATATTATTTAGTTATGAAAGTATGTTTTGTGTTTCATATGGTAATCAAGGTAATCGAGTTTGGAGAATGAAGCAAGAAGCATTTGATAAAGAATGCCTTAAACGTTCCGTAAAATTTGCTGCTAGTGTCATGGTTTGGGGTTGTATGAGTGCAGAAGGACCTGGAAAGTTATGCATCGTCTACGAAAAGGTTAACTCTCTGATATATCAAGAAATTTTAGAATATTACATGATTCCATCATCAGAAGATTTATTTAAAGATGATTTCATCTTTCAACAAGATTTAGCGTCCCCGCATACCTCGGTGTCAACTAAGAATTGGTTCCGCCAACGCAACATTAAGGTACTTCCTTGGCCACCAAATTCACTAGATCTTAATCCCATCGAAAACTTATGGTGTATAATGAAGAAAAAACTTCAAGAAAATCCTCCTTCAAGTAAAACTGAGTTAGTGTCACGTATAAAGTCTATTTGGGCTAATATTGATAGAAATGTATGTAAACACCTTGTATATAGTATGCAAGATCGATTGTACGCTGTTATGAAAGCTAAAGGGGATGCTACAAAATATTAACTACCATTTACTTCATATTCATAAGGTAATATTGTTGCGTAAAATAAAATATTCTAATATTTTGAACCAATCTAAATTTTATTCTAATATTCTGGTGTGTTTAAGGAAGCTGTATACCTAATTTATTGTGCTGTATTTTATATTTTATAAATGTTAAAATCTTATCTAAACATTCCAGATTTAATTTATAAGAAATTTAATTGCATTTACTTAGTATAAAAAATAAATAAATGACAAATAATTTTTTCTTATTACTTTTTCTCAATTATTCTAATATTTTGAATATGAGCTGTATTACAGAGTGACACTACAACGAATTTTATTAATTTACATTTCCTTGAAATACAATTTACCATCTATCATAATACAGGGTTATTACAAATGAATCATCGGATTTTGGTACGTTACTACTTGCGAAATGCATTTTTTGGAATATAAGAAGTAAAAGGAACAGTTTAAAAAAGTGGTGCTGTTCAAATAAAATTTGTGTAAGGGATGCCGTCTCGAAAGGGTTAAAGAATTTTTGGGATAAAAATGTCTTTTACTCGTCTTGTTCGCTGTATAAGATCGTGATTCTCAGTAACAATGTCAAATTATATAAAAACACTTTAAACCGTTAATAAAAACTTGACCAGTTGCTGGAAGATATCAGACATTAAAGATTACAATATGTCTATTACAGAGTGACACTACAACGAATTTTATTAATTTACATTTCCTTGAAATACAATTTACCATCTATCATAATACAGGGTTATTACAAATGAATCATCGGATTTTGGTACGTTACTACTTGCGAAATGCATTTTTTGGAATATTAGAAGTAAAAGGAACAGTTTAAAAAAGTGGTGCTGTTCAAATAAAATTTGTGTAAGGGATGCCGTCTCGAAAGGGTTAAAGAATTTTTGGGATAAAAATGTCTTTTACTCGTCTTGTTCGCTGTATAAGATCGTGATTCTCAGTAACAATGTCAAATTATATAAAAACACTTTAAACCGTTAATAAAAACTTGACCAGTTGCTGGAAGATGTCAGACATTAAAGATTACAATATGTCTATTACAGAGTGACACTACAACGAATTTTATTAATTTACATTTCCTTGAAATACAATTTACCATCTATCATAATACAGGGTTATTACAAATGAATCATCGGATTTTGGTACGTTACTACTTGCGAAATGCATTTTTTGGAATATAAGAAGTAAAAGGAACAGTTTAAAAAAGTGGTGCTGTTCAAATAAAATTTTTGTAAGGGATACCGTCTCGAAAGGGTTAAAGAATTTTTGGGATAAAAATGTCTTTTACTCGTCTTGTTCGCTGTATAAGATCGTGATTCTCAGTAACAATGTCAAATTATATAAAAACACTTTAAACCGTTAATGAAAACTTGACCAGTTGCTGGAAGATGTCAGACATTAAAGATTACAATATGTCTATTACAGAGTGACACTACAACGAATTTTATTAATTTACATTTCCTTGAAATACAATTTACCATCTATCTTAATACAGGGTTATTACAAATGAATCATCGGATTTTGGTACGTTACTACTTGCGAAATAGGAAACGTATATGTTTCTATGGCAACTCAAACCAGAGCGCGTTAACTACAGTTTCTGGCTGCACATGTGTCATGTGCGTAAGGTTGTCATGGTTGCTGCGCGAACGTCATATTCAAAATGATGAGTGGACAGCAGAAAGCTTTATGTATACTAGAATTTTCAAAGTGTTAAAAGCTTATAACCTTTCAGACAGCATTCCAGAAGGCATATAACTGCAAATCACCAACGCAACAAAATATTCTGCTCTGGTATCGACTGTTCGAAGAAATCAACGGAAACTTTTGCCTTTATAAAAACAACCTCTTGAAAATTCTAGTACACAAAACGCTTTCTGCTGTTCAGTCACCATTTTAAATATGACGTTCGCGCAGTATCCATGGCAACCACACGCGCATGACACATATGCAGCGCGAAATTGAAGTTAATGCCCTATAATTGATTAGTTAATGCGTTTAACTTGTCGTGGAAAAATATACGTTCCCTAGTTCGCACATAGTAATATATTAAAACCCGGTGATGCTTTTATAACAACCCTGCATTTTCACTATGAGAGTTACGTGTAACGTTGCTGGATTTAACTAATATTCAGTGAGGAAGTACGCGTAGTGCACGCAATTCTTGATTGATAAATATATGAAAATTATGAAAGTATTGAGTGACTCCCAGATTTTTAAAGAAAGCTAATGTTTAGAACATTACAAATTATAAGATTGGGGAAAGTTTGAATTTCAGTTCTGCCATAAAATTTTGTCAACATAATTATTTCCAGTTACAAAATAGCGGGGAAAATTCTATCTATTCAATACCTAAAAATATCTCAAAACATAAATCCATAACCTGTTTTATTTTCAGAATTGAAAAAAAAAATAGAAAAATAGTATTTTCTAAAAATGTCTTATCAATTGAAACATTTACTTTATTTTCATAATAATTTTCGTAAACAGAATTTTATTAATAAAATTCGAATTATCCTTTTACGTGGAAAAGATTTCACATACATATCTTACTTTATTGATTTCAAATATTCGACCAAATCTGCACCATTATTCTACAGGCACATTGTATGCGTTACATTAATTTTTATTAAAATTCTTAAACGTGTTAATAAATTAAAACAATTGCAAATTTCCAAGAGGTCCTGCTTAGAATCCCCGCGAGGATTCTAAGCAAGGTTGTATTGGCTGAAGCTGTCAATATTTTTCCAACTGAGTCATCCCGGACAAATACTGGAAGATAAATTCATGCACTTAATCTTTATTCAACTAAGACTTTTACCTTCAGAGAACGATAAATGTTAGTTGGGTTAATTAGTCTTTCGGTATTCGTCCGGGATGACTTAGTTGGAAGAAAACCGATTAATCGAACTGAGTCATCCAGAACGAATACTGGAAGATTGTTTCGTACAGTTAATCTTTATCCAATTAAACCTTTTATATTATGTGATCGTTTAATGTTGTTTGAGTTAATTAATGCTTCAAAGTGCGTCCTCAGTGGCTCAGCTGGAAGAATATCGTTCGTCCAACTGAGTCATCCTGGGCGAATACTGGGAGATTGTTTCGTACACTTAAGCTTTATCCAATTAAACCTTTTATCTTATGTGATCGTTTAATGTTGTTTGAGTTAATTAATGCTTCAAAGTACGTCCTTGATGGCTCAGCTGGAAGAATATCGTTCGTCCTACTGAGTCATTCAGGGCGAATACTGGGAGATTGTTTCGTACACTTAATCTTTATCCAATTAAATCTTTTATTTTATGTGATCGTTTAATGTTGTTTTAGTTAATTAACGCTTCAAGGTGCGTCTTTGATAGCTCAGCTGGAAGAATATGGTTCGTCCAACTGAGTCATCCAGGAGGAATACAGGACAATTAATTCGTCCACATAACTTTTATCCAAATAATTCTTTTAACTTCTGTGATTGTTAAATGTTCGTTTAGCTAAGTAAACCTCCGGTATTCATCCAGGATGATTCAGTAGGAAGAACATTGGCAGCTTCAGCTAATACATCCATGGTTCGAATCATGGCTAAGATTCTTTCACCCTCTTGCAAATTGACAATTGTTATTATTGACTTACCAATTAAATAATTATGCTAAAAATTATTGTAATATAAGTACGTATGCTGTGTTTACAGTTGTTAAAAAATCGATTTATTCTGTTATGCTGATTCGGATATCATACTATCAGGTAACCAAGAAAGTTCGTGCGGTTTTCATCAGACATAAAAAACGACCCACAAAAATCTCTAACACTTATTTTATTCTTTGAAATAATCACCATTGGCTTCAATGACGTGTTTTCAACGAGATATAAGCTTATAAATAGCCTTTTTGAAAAAAGCTTTTGGTTTAGAGTCCAAAAACTGGGTTATAGTTTTTGTGACATCATCTTGGGTTTGGAACTGCTGTTCCCGCAGGTGATTATCCATGGCGAAAAACAAGTAATAGTCCGATGAGGCGATGTCCGGGGAGTAATGTGGGTGAGGCAAAACTTCCCAGCCCAATCTTTTTATCATGTCCCTGGTCACTTTGGCCGTATGAGGTCTGGCGTTATCGTGGAGAAGAAGAACTCCTCTCCTGTTGACCAGCGCTGGCTGCTTTTCGAGAAAAGCAGCAGAAATCCTTTTCAATTGTGACGAGTAGACTTCAGCTGTGATTGTTTTCCCGCTTTCTAAGAATTCAT
The DNA here is from genome assembly GCA_964019185.1 of Maratus speculifer. NCBI lineage: Eukaryota > Metazoa > Arthropoda > Arachnida > Araneae > Salticidae > Maratus > Maratus speculifer. The sequence goes on from OZ025294.1 coordinate 364,882,943, forward strand.
AGTGAACTATACCAGCGCTAGTCCACCAAATACACAGCATTATCTTTTTTTTGATGGATGTCCGGTTTAGCAACCAATGAGACGGAACCATAAGTCGACCAATGATGTTTTCTCTTTCGGTTATCATACATTACCAATTTCTCGTCATTTATCAATATCTGATCCATGAACGAGGCTTTGATGTGACGCGACAGAAATGGCAAGCAGATGTTCAATCGTTGGAGCTTGTTTTCCTCGGACAGGACATGAGAAACCCACTTCAAGTTTCCACGACATCCCAAGGCTATGAAGATGCGATCGGATGGTTTTGTCGGATACTCCAAACCTTTGCGCAAGCTCCTGGAATGTTAGATCAGGATTCTTTTTGATTTCCTCTTCCACCTGGACTTGGTCTAAGATGGATGGACGATCAACACGAGGCTTGTCTTCGAGGCTCTCGTCTCCGGTCGAAAATCTGCTGAACCACTTTTGAGCGGTCCGTTTACTCACTGAAGTCTCTCCAAACACGGAACATATTATTCTAGCGGCCTCTGCAGCTTTGTTTCCTAATTTGAACTCGTAGAGCAGAATATTCCTCAAAGTGTCTTTTGTCAACGACATCCTTTGTCAACGATTGTACTTCCTACAAAACTAATAGCGAAACGTGAGATACGTTAAACAACTCTCTACTGATTGCAATTTAAAGGCAATGTACAGAAATTACGTCATCAAAATCAGTATGACCACGCCTACGCAACAAATGTAGCTGTTCTCAAAAACCGCACGAACTTTCTTGGTTACCTGATAGATTATGCGATCAATAAGTGTTAGTTGGGCTAATTGATATTCCACTATTCATCCAGGATGACTCAATTGGAAAACCATTGACAGCTTCAGCGAATATATCGCTGGTTTGAATTATGGCTAGACATTTTTCAACCTTTTAGGAATTTGCAACTATTATGAATTATTTACCAATTGAATAATTGTATTAAAAATCAATCAAATATAAATACGTATGCAGCGATGATCATGATGTTGTATGATCATTAAATATTAGTTAGATTAATTAGTTCTCCAGTATTTGTGCAGGATGACTGAGTTGGAAGAACATTGTGAGTTTCATCCAATGCTTCCCTGGTTTGAATTCTGGCTGAGATTATTTCAACCGCTTGGAAATTTGCAATTCTTATGATTTACTCACCAATAAGAATGTTTGTGTTAATATAAATAAGTATGAAGCATTTAATGCATACTAAAACCTGTTTATATTGATCACGTTACATTCCAATAAAAAATAATCGCTTCAAGAGGTTGTCTCCTAATAGAGATTCTGTTAAAATCTTGGTTTTAATTGCTGAATAAAATGCAACAATATTTGTTATTAAAATTGATTTTTCACATTAAAAAAATTTAAATATTTAACTATAAAAATAGAAATTAATTGTATAAGTTAATTACTGAAGAGTTTAATAAATGAATATATTTACGCTTGACTTAATTTTACGGTTTTATATTTAATTTTTTTTATTTCCCAATCCTTTTGGATTTCAGTAAATAAATGCAATTTTGTTTGAACAATTTAGGATGATTTCATTACTTTATTTATGTTTTTAGAGATTCCTGACATAATAAGGCAGTGGATTTTATTAACCCTAATTCTTAATTTGTCATAAAACATGAACTCATTGCTTAATAAATCGTAAATAGGTTTAAATTTTATAAAATTACTGGTGAAAAAAACTAAACTTAGTTTAGAAATTTAATGAATAATGTACTCTCCGGAATTTATTTTCTAATAAAACCTTATTCAAGCGACCATGAAAAAAATATTTTTTTTATTATTTTCTTCAAAGCAATTGGTTGCTCAACGAGGAAGTTCAACTGGGATGGTCTCTGAATGAAGGTAAAATTAGCCTTGAACATATTGGAACAAATTTCATGCCATGAAAAAATTGTTGTTCAGGGAGGTTGTATCTTAATTTAGGTGTTCGTACAGTAATTGTTCACTAAGTTTCAATTTTTTTTAAAGTAACCTTCGATTTATTCTATTGAGCTGATTTGAAAATCAAACTAACTTTTGATCGTTAAATGTTCAGTTTGGTAAATCAGTTCTTCATCATTTGATCGGAATGACTCATTTGGAAGACCATTGACGGGTTCAGCCAAAACGATTCTGGTTCGAATCCTGGTCTGGATTGTTCCACCCACCTGTAAATTCACAATTGTTACGCTGCATATATGTTTTTGGTTTATTTTTGTCGTCCGATTACCTACGCTAGGGATATAGGACCAGGGGGGGAGTGCCCTTCGTGGGGGTCTTTCTAAGGGAACCTAACCCGTATTTACGCAAGTTTCGAAGAAAACCACGAAAACTCCGAACGGTTAGGCCGACAGCCGCGATTGGGTTCGAACCCAGCACCTGCCATCTACCAGTTGAGAGGTCCGTACCTCTCGGCCACTGGTGGGGCCTGCATATATGTTTTAAATTAACACATTAAACTATGTATGTTAAAGTATGTAATTCTTAAAACTAATGAAGTATGTTAGTAAAAAAAAGTCATAAATATTCATTGATTACTATCAGGGGCATCCGTATTGCCTTGTAAACTACAGAAAATAATAACATTTTCTATTGCATGCCATATCAATTCTTTATCGCATTTATTTTCTTTCAAATGCATGATGTCTTAAACGTTGATGTTGCTGCTTTTATATTATAAGTGATATAGAGTATATTTGATTTAGTTCTAAAAACTTGCATTAAACGGTTTTAGTATTTATGTATTTGTTCGGCAATAACATACATTTTATAATGTGTTTGGACAAAATAACATATTTTTTCGTTGTTTTTTTTCTTTTTTATTTCATAACACTGAAATATAACGTATGGTTTAATAATGTATGACAAAGAATACTTCCATTTTTCTTCAAAACAACTAAAGTTATACTTGTAACATTCATTCTGGATTAATACTTAATTTTCTCTTTTCTGTTTAAGATTCGTTTCAGTTTAAACTCTGCATATCTCTTTAATAACTTTTTTTGTTAATTATTCCTGAATAAAATAACCATTTGAATGTTTTAAAAATACATATTTAATACCTATTTCTTTATTGATGTAATTTTCAGCATTGATTATAGATTTCATATGTATTGTAATCACAGATGCATGTCAACAATTTTTACAGATTCATAGTCACATTTTTTAAAATTGTCGTACTAACTACTGTATCTTTCGTTTATAGCGCACCTCTTCTCCAAATACAAATTGCTTTAATTTTTGCATGATGCAGAGAAAAATAAATATCTTTACATAATATTTTAATAGGGTTGATTGGGTCAAGGTGACGTAGTTTTTTATTTAATTGTTTTAAAATTCCCCCGTTGATTTTATTGGCTTTTCATTGATTTTTTTAATAAGAATAAAATAATTCATTTTGCAGGTGTCATAGTAAACATTTTTTTGAGCAAAGCATTGCATTTTGACTTTTTAGCCCAAGGTATGGGTAAGATGGCCAACGCCTCCCCCCCCCCTACTGACGTGAAGATGTTTTATCTAAAATCAACATATTTATTTTTCTTGTGTTTAAACTAATACTTATATAATAGAATAGAGAAGTTACCCAAAAGATTTTGCACAATTATCAGAAGTATAGCAATAAAAAGAACTACTAAAAATTTATAAAAAGAACGAAAGTTGAAGTATTAATAGGGAACCCTGTGAATTATCACTGAGCTGCATGGCGTTTGCCTACAGCGCCTGTGCATAGGAAAACTATTTGGTACGGCATCTTGTGCAACAAAAGATGTTACCTCAAGTTACCCTAGTATGTTTACAACAGTTATAAGTGTACTATAGTAAAAAAAATCATTATCGTAATACCACAATCCTAACATGAACGTATTGTCAAAATCGCCAGACTTAAACTATCAAAAGTCATAATATTGCATTAGTGCATTACACTAATTAAGAAGTAATGAAATTTACTAGTGACAATGTGTAAATTCCGAGACATTTTTATGATATGTACTGTGATATATTTTCTAATAACTCTGATAAAATTGAACTCCATACACATAAGAAAGGTACATATTTTTAAACTAAGAAAATGCGATACACTCTCGATCAAAAATACCCTGTAACCCCTTTCGAGTTCACCAAGATATCAAGGAGTGTAAATATTTTTGGGGAAAACAAAACAAAACAGGAAAAATATTATATTTTTTATATTTCGAAAAATATTTTTAAAAATAATTGTTTATTGATGCCAGTTAATTTGAAATTTTTTCCCGAATACTTTTAAAAACAATAAATAAGATTAATCAAACTTGAATATCGGTTTTTAAAATGCTATTAATTCTTTAAAAAATCAGATAAAATTCACATTGAATTTTACCACTTTACATTATTTTAATAATATCTCAAAAATGAGGTATTTATACCTAAATGTGATGACACATAAATGCAACATTGTTCTTTTACATAAAATATTACTGCAAAAATCGTAAATGAATTATGTGTAACGATACATCCGATCATACGGAACAAATACCGAAACATTTATCTGCATTTAAAATGCTTTCTTAAACAATTTTTTCCATTAAAATACATATTGTATACCATACAACAAATGTCCTCATTTTTTTAAATGCTGTAAAAAATTCTGAAAAATGGCTCAAAATTTTCGTTTTTTAATATTGAAAATCAAATTACCGCATGGGTATCAATGACTATAACTTGTGTTTCATTTATCAGAAGATCCTAAGCATTGGCGACTAGTTTTGAAATTAGAATTACAAAATATAGCGCAAATTTCGGTGGTTTGGTAACTTCAGATATTTATTTGCGGCGAAGCAAATGCTCTTTATAAGAAATAATATTTAGGATATTTACGAAGAAAAGTTATATGGTTTTTTGTTCATATTTTTATTAAAATTATGTTTAGAGGAGAATACGTGCTGAATTTATATATTATGGATTTCGTCAAAATCGTCGAATAAGATTTTTCATTATCTCGTTACATAAAATTATCTGTAAAATTAGCAAAATAAAAAATAAATGTATTAAACGCTATTCGAAAACAATTTTGGAAATCACTGAAAACAAAAGAAACTTCGTTTACAAAATTAATTGGCTAAATATCGAAAGTATATTAATTATTGGTTTTTTTAAAGGTAAATCATGATACCCGGTATAGTGTCTTATGGTAATAACCCCACTTTAAAGATAACAAAAAAATACGCCCAATTTTAAGTGTTTTTTTAAACAAATATAGGATTTCAAACAGCAAGTTATTGTATATAGTACCTGTGCCTAATATGGACACCCTAAGGAAAATGAATTTTTTCACCCTCATGTACACGTGATAGAACTCCAAAAATATATGACCATGATCCCTGGACTATTGACTACCAGTATTAAAATTAGCGACCTTGTATCTATTATGGTTTTTATTTAAATGATAAAAAGAAAAAATGTTTACAAATGTCCATATAAGGAACCACTAGTCCCTATTATGGACAGGTGGCTTCTTATTCACCTACTGCACAGGGGTATGAATGAGCCACTCTTCTATGGAATTTTAGATGAGAGGGATTAAAAGAAATATATCTTAAAGTATTGCGGAGGAGAGCACAGTAAATATCTTCAAAACATACACTTTAGAGCGGGGGGTCATTTTCGGTTGTGGCTCTTTCGAAGACTGATGCAAAGCACCTCAGTTACTACAAAATATTATGAAATAATGTAGTTGGTTTTGCTTATGTTTCTATTTTTGTGAATCTGAAGATTCACCTGCTGTACTTCCAATGTGGACATAAGGTGTCCATATTGGGAATCGGGAGTAGCTTTATTAAATCTTGAATAAATAATTAAAGAAAATGTTTTTAAGCAATATATACAATAGAAAATATGTTTAATAGCTTTCTAAAACACCCCCACTTTTCAATGTTTAAAGTAATTTTACAATATCTAATAAGAAATTAAACTTATCTGTAATTACTATCAGCACACTACGAAACAACAAGTTTCCTTTTAAATGGCGAACAGCGCGCTTTTTTGTACTTTGATGGCTTAATTATCTTTTCAACTGCTTTTTTTCACGGACATGTAGAGCGATCTCTCTATAAAAATAGTTACTTTTAAAAATATTAGGGGTGTCCATATTGAGAGCACTGTCCATATTGGGTACAAATACCTTATATAAATAAAAAAGAATATTTTAGCATAAAGGGTTTCATAAAATGTTACAGCGTGACTTCTTTACTAATGCTATTTTGCATAATTACTCACATATGTTACTAAAAGAGACAAGCTAAAAACACATGTGGCTATAAACGGTGATATTATACGATGTGTGTAATAATGTTATGTAAACAAAATATTAACATAAGATGCAATAACAAGATGTAAATTTTCCATTTCTAAAAACACAAACTCTACTGACTTAGGAATTGACAAAATCCGCTTACTTGCCATTAAATTTTATATCCAAATGCAATAATAATCATTTGACATTTTATTCTTTTGACATGAAAAAATAGAAGCACTTAGGACATAAAAAATTCCCATTATACTTTTTGGTTTTCAACAATGACAATAATGCTCTTTCCGTCATGGAATAAGAAAAAAAATGTTATTGAGATGCAGTTTCAGCACTGAAAATAATTAACCAGAGTAAAAACTCCAATTATTAACTCAGTATACTTCTTCCGAAGTAAATTTTAAAATACAAATCACGGCTCTATAAACTACCATACAAAATCTTCTGCAACATCTTGAAAGTACATGTAAATTGTTGTCAATACTTGAAAGCATACTACGAATTTATGTAAGAAACATAGTTTTTCCTTATAGATCTTCAGATCACAAAACTTACTTTGTAAATTTTAGATCGGGCGTTAAAACTTATTTACTTTTTACAGCAATAAGGTCGACAAATGGAAGAAATATATTTTTGCTGCACTCTAAAAAAAAGTTTTTTTTAATAAAAAAAAATTCTACTGGCAGCAATTTACAGCTGGCAGCATATTTCCATGAAATTATGAATATCCTTTTCTTTATCTGTCTCAAGAAGTAAAATATCGGCCAATTTAAGATATTTGGGAAAAAGCAATTGCGGTTGCCGCTGGATTCGAATCAGCCAGCGCACCGTTACGTGATGAGCTCGCTCGTACTGAGCTGTAATTGTACAGCAGGGAAACTGTATGAAATAAATATGTTTGCTTTAGATAAATATGTCTTGATTAATTTCTTTAATAAGCTTTTAATTTTGAAGTCACTTTTAGGAAAATGCCTTTAATGAAGTTGGCCTTGGGATTTTCATACTTCAGTATTAATACTGGATTAAAATATGAATTTTAAATATTTCCCTGCAAATTGCTAGAGATAAAAATGTGTATTACATTTTTATGTAATAGGGATTTTTTTCCTTTTTAATTTTTTTAATTAAAATATCTTTAAAATGTGTACATTTAATGACTGTTTTAAAAGCAAATATTTATACATAAAAAAAAATTTATAAACTCAAATTTATTTAGCATTATTTATTCAATTTATTGAACTTTAAAAAAATCGTGAGTACATTTCAATGAATGAGAAAATTAATTTTTATATATTTTTAAATTCGAAAAATTTTATTTTTAATTTAAATTGGAAACCTTTTGTTTTAAAACGTAAATTCGGGTTTATAATTAATAGACTTAGCACGCATGTCTGTTTTATTATTAATTAATAGACTTAGTACGCTGTCAATTTATTTTTTAGGAATGAGGGAATCTCTCCCTTTTTTTCGACGATCGCGTGCAATTTACGGATAAAAACAGGTTTTCTTGGAGTACGGAAATTATTTGTTAAAAAAATGAAGTAAATTTTGTGTACCTTGGAGATTTTTTCCGACAGGGTGTTTTTGGGATTCAGATGACTCAAAGTCATTCTGCGTAAAACCCATACATGGAATATTCATGATTCCTACATAATGGATGCTTTATTTTAGCACTTGGTATTATTTCCCACTCTGCCATTGTCACCGCAGGATAACTTACTTTTAATTTCTTACTGCATTATATTCGTCTACATAAAATATCATCTGTGATGTTTTTAAATTATAAACATGTTTATTTAGTCTGTTTTAAACTACAAATTAATCTGAAAAGTATATCACATTTCTTTTAATAATACCGAATAGTACGACTTTCATTTTCGTTAATGTATTAGTTGAAATTCATTAATTAGAAAATATATTAAATTGCAAAACTACAAATTTAACGCACGTGAAGTTCATATACTTTCTTTCAATCTAATCATCTATATTCAGACACTTTTATTTATCTTGTGAAAACAAAATACTAATATTTCCTTGCAGAAATAATGCAAAAATAATTACTTTCGAATTAATGTTCATGAAGAAGCTATTTCATGCTATAACCTTTTTTCTGTGCTGATTTTATGTAGAAAAAAAAAATCTTTAAATATACTATAATAAATTCCGCGTCATGGTATTTAATTCAATTTTCTTTTCTTTTATTGATTATTTTACTAATTTGAAACAGCAAATAACTGACTTAAAATTAAACAATTTTCTTAAATTTTTTTCTATAATATGTAATGAATGCTAATAGCATTTCTATGGTAGATTTGTGCAATAAGTTAATGGTAATTTTTCCTGAAAGATTGAAGCAATATAGAGCAGAATTTCGCTATTAGGACCCACTAGAGGCCGAGAGGATGTGCGCACGAAACTGGTAGACGACCGATGCTAGACCAATCCTGGCGTTGGTTTAACCGTTTGGTGTTTTCCGTGGTTTTCTTCGAACATTGGATTTCTTTTCATAAATACGGGTTAAGTCCCCTTAGAAAGACCTCTCCCCCACGGAGGGCATCCGCATCTTTAGGACATATATTTCAAGTGTACATAATTGGCTGTCCTAAAATTTAAACAGTACGCTATTTGGAACCCTGCTATTGCAAAAATCCACCAATTTCGAACACACTTCAGAAGAAATACTGGTTTTTTTTCTTTAACTTAAACACACGAAAAGTTAAAAAAGAAGTTCATGATAAAACGTACATTTACTGTTATACAAAGTTACATAAAGACATACATAGAGTCTAAGCATGATGAAAACGCCTTAAGGGGAAAGTTTACCTTAAACCAGTAAAAATGGTAAAAAGCAAATTCAATTTCTATAACTTTTCACAAACTAAATAATAAAGCATATTCAATTTTTTTTATTGTGAAGCTTTGTATTACTTGTTTCAATAAATATGACAGGTTGATGAAAAATATTTAAATTAATTAAAACAAGTTGGAAATTGCACGTACAGCGTATCAAATGAGGTGCGTTCGTATGGTAATAAAGTTTAAAAATATTATTCTCATACATCAATCTCATAAAAATGTAAATAGTTCATTACAATTAAAATGCGCACCAAGTAATGTTCTCCCTATACCATTATGTAATGGAATACTTTTGTGTGGCCTTTTAAATCAATAACAAATGTTCTTTGCACCACAGATTGTGCAAAATGTATATATAATATGTACTTTATAGATACATATGCATTTTATTATGTTCGAATGAATGTAACACCGTTAAAATGCATTTGAAACATTTTCCCCTATTGACCATAATGTAACGGAATACTTTTGATTGTTCCTGTAATTGATCTATGCATCCGATTTTCCTAAAACTTGAAATGACTCGACAAAATTATGTAATAATTATGTATTTTAAATTTCAAACGATTCGGTCGGGTAGTCTTTGCGTTGTGATATGCGGACACACAGACAGACGGACAGACGAACGGACTGAACGACAATATTAGGTGCTACGTATTTGCATAATTACGAACGCACCTAAAAATAATTAAGTAAACATTTTTGAACGCTATATTACTGCGTGCATGATTTTACAAAAAATGTTAGAGATAATGGGTTGAAATATTTTGGGTGCAAATATCATACTTCTTCATAAAATTAACTGAAATGGTGGGATTATTTTAAATTGTAAATGTCTTATTTAAAGAAAATATGTGAGAAGATTTACAAATTTTCATTTTTAATTTTTTATTATTAAATAAAAATTTTATGAATAAAATAATTAAAAGTGTCTAATTCATTATATTAAGCGATGTTTTATCTTTCAATTAAAATATATTTAAAGCTCATAAATTGAAAGAAACACGCGATACCATGCGCGCAGTGACGTATAGTAATTACGAAAACAAAACAAAAAAAAAACAGTATTTGAGTTTTCTTAATTAATTTAAATGTTTTTTATCAATCAATTTTGTTCCTTGTAACAAATAACGCTAATGTTTTGTTTAAGTGGGGTGGTGCACCATCTTTAAGTTTAATCGATATTAGTCTTCCAGAACGAACGCTACATAGGTACAAACATGATAGCTTTAAATATAACCACACAGTAATATTTACATATTATTATCACTTACACCTGCAGTCTCATATAGGGGTCAGAAAATAAAATACTTGTTTGTATATGCCATATCAGAACGTCTTTTGCGTTTTTCTCTGGCCAATATATAATATCATGTATGTTGATATTGCTATTTTGTAGCCATAATAAGATTTATTTTCAGTTTCAGCATAAAACAGCTCGTATTTTTTGTGTTTGTTCAAGACAAATATATTTTCTTGTTAAAAATATTTCATACTAAATTCTGGGAGAGTTTGGTGCCCAGGGATTATGTAAAAAGATGTAAAATAAAGTACATACAATAATATCATTCGAATTAACAATGTTAAAGAATCAATAAATTTTTTATATGTTAAAAATCGTATAAAAAGCAAGTTCTTTTGTGGTTAATAAATTACAAGAAAATTTAATGTACATTTATAGTGTTCCTCTTACTGTTACAGTCAGTTTAATACAACAAACATATCGATTTTTAGTCTACTATGTATTCTGAAATAAGCCATCTCAACTCTATAAGTGAATTTACAATTTCAAGAATAAAAAAGTAATGTTAATTTCATCGGTAATGTTAATGCTGCTGTTTTATCTTGTTTATATGTAAGCACATATTTGTTGAGTATTAACATTTTTACTTTAAAAAATGACACCATCCGAAAGACATATACACTCTCAAAAAAACTTCCGTCTTTTCACAGAAAATGCACTGGCAGCACTGCTGCCAGAAATTGTCTGTATATTGACGATTTTCCGTTTATTTTTTTCTCCGTCAAAAGAGGAAAAATATCCGTCACTTGAAAAAAGTTTGGAAAAAATCAATGCGGAAGAGGTGGGGATCGAACTGACGACCCCAGCATTACCAGACCAACGCTCATCCACGGCGCTACGGATGCTCATCGTGATTGTGCTTTAAAATAGTACCATTCGTTTCATGTGGGTGTGGGTTGGTGTATTTCGTTAAAAAGCTTTTAATTATGCTGTCAATCTCGGAAAGATTTCATCTTTAATGAAACTGTGGCTGGGTTTTTTTTTACGTTTAGTATTAATATAGTATAAAAATGTGAATTTTAAATATATTACGTAGAATGTTAGAGAAAAAACATGGATGTTCTATTTGTGAGAATTTTTGAACGAATAAAGAAAGTAATTGTTATTTATTTTTAAATTCGAAAACATTTTTGTCTTTTAAAACTAAATTAGACATTTTAATCAATAGAATATTTTTGTTTTTCATTTTAAAAATAAATTCGAACTTATTACTAACAGACCCAATGCGCATGCGTGCTAGATATAAACAGAAACTTTTCCTCATTTTTCGACGCTCGGAATGAACTCACAGAACAAATACGTTTTCTGGGAGAACAGAAATTATTTGTGAAAAAATAACGATAACTTAGTGTATATTGACGAATTTTTCTGACAGTGTATTGCGATTTGAGAAACACGAACAATATGCCATATAAATTCTAATTGGAAACGTTTTTGAAAATCAATGACAGCAATAGAAACGTAGTTTTTTTAAATAATATTTTTAAATATCGAAAATATATTGTTTCCTGTTGCATCGTATCCATATAAATTTATACGTAATCTTTTTTGTTCATTGTTATATTTCTCACGATACGCATGCTTAAAGATATTTAAATACAAAATACTATAAAAACTATCTAGAATGCAGTAAAAAGAAATTATTCAACATTCACTTACTCTAAACTCGTTAATTAAAATGGAGATAATAAAATATCACACTTCACATTGAATGCACGTAATGTCCATATAGTTTCTTAAAAAAACTAATCTCCATTAAAAATATTTACTATGCCACGCACTTTTATTTAACTTAGGAGATGGAGAATCTTATATTTCATTGCGACTGGAAAAATAATTAGTTTCTAATTAATATACATAAAGCAGTTACTTCATGTAATAACTTGTGCTTTTTCTTTTCACTTAAAAAAATGGAAATATTAAAATACATTCCGCATCGTGAAATTTAATTAAAGAGTAGTATCTCGTATTGATTATTTTATTCATTTGAAACATAAATAATGACATTGTTATTTCTTAAAATTTTTTCTTTGCAACAAAGATACATGTAATGAAAAATGATCGCATTTAAAAAATATATAATGTGAAATAAGTCAATACATTTTTTTTAAAATATATGGAATACATTTTAAATTTGTTACATTATAAACTGCTTATATTTATTATAAATATCCGAAATAAAGAAATGGAATTTGTGCATCCCAGCTTAATATGAGGAATTTAAGTTACATATTCTAAAAAGTATTGTAGCATGTAAATTCGAAACGGTTAAAAAGTCATAAAAATATGATGAAAAATTTAATTTAAAACCCATTTGAAACTCTCATATTACATTTCAAGTCTAATCTAAATTACTGAATGTTCGTTTGTAACATTTTTTATCTAATACTGAAATAAATAGCAGTAAAAAATTCGTCCAATTAAACTGATGACATCGAGACCATAGACTATATCCGCTAATTGTATATTATTCTCTTATTTCAAGATATAATGCCTCTCTAAAATAACAATATCTATAATAAAACCTGCGAAACAATAAAAATAACAAATCATAAAATTATAAATCATCATAAAATCATATATACATCATATATTTTTTTTTTCACAATACAAAGCAATATAGCTCAAATGAGTAAAAAAAAGGACTTCCAAAAGTAAGCAGGAAAGCATCTTATCAGAATAATTCTTTATGCTAAATTTGAAGCAAATTGGATAATTCTGCATAAGATACCCATTCAAATAATTAACAGGAGAAGCTCCCCCCGTTTCTCTATTCATATTTGAGCAATAAATCCCAAAGTACAGGAAGCGCCTTTTCAGAAAAAAAAATTATGCTAAATTTTAAGTTAATCGGATAATTGTGCATGAAAAATATGGGAATGGATTTGTTCTACCTTCTTCTTCTTCATATTTAACCAATAAACCTTCAAATCTAATCAATGTAGCGTCATTTGAAAAAAAAAAAGGTATGCAAAATCTGAAACAAATCGGAATGTTCTGTATGGAAATCTCATTTAATTATTTTAAGGTTGGTATTATTCATCATTACCGCCTTTATATATCACCAATAAACTCTGAAATCTTATTTGTCAAACATTTTATCAATATGAACCTAGATCTACGAATTTTGAAGCAAACCGGGTATATCTATGAGGAGTTATCACGTTTGGTACATGCATATAGAATCTGATGGCACATTAGTTTTTAGGCTTTGATAACCTGTGAGCCAAAAAATCGAAAAGCATTTTTAAGCGATAAAAAAATTTATTTCAATATCTATAAACATGTTATCATTTAATAACGTACATTTTGTTGTTTTTTTTTTTTAAATGTTTTCGAAATATGAAAATGAATTTTTTCTGACTGAAATTATTTCAAGAAATAAAAAATTCCTTTTAATAAACTGAAAATAAATGAAGTTTTTTTTTCATCTTTTCAATAAATATTTCAAAAGAAAGTGATGTATGTGAACCATGAAGTGTTTGTATTATTTTTTCTCCATACTGTAGAAAGTACATGGAAAAGTGAAATGAATTAATGTATTTTATTGTAAAATAAATACATTTTCTGTTTCAAAACAAACGTAAAATAAATTAAAATTACTTACAGAGTATTATTTTATTTATTTAAAATGCTGTTGTGTTCAATAAAAAAGTTACTACTATCATAAGAAAATATACTGCCTACATAATGTAGTTACATTGCATTTATCTCACAGTAGTTATACTATATTTACTGAGAGAGATTATTGTTATATAATTATTAGAAGTATAGTATTAGTATAATTATTATTATTATAACTAAATTTAAAAATTGTAAGCAAGATATGTATATATGTACTTCATTAATTTTCACCTATGCATTTTGAATTCCACATTTTCTATAAAAATGTAATTATGCAAATTAATGTCACAAATATTTAATTAAAGATCCAGTTAACGTGAATGAAATAGTAAAAGAATCATATTATCATACTTAATTTTATAAAATATTTAAAACTGATGCACTTTATTTAAAATTCAACACATGTTTTAAACTTTCATCTTTGTAAACTACATATTAGCTCTAGAAAACTATAACAAACGTACGTTTTCAAATACATAGTATGTGACCTACAAACAAAAAAATATTTTCTGATTAACGAATTGGAATAAGTCTTTTCGTTTAGTAGTCTTATTTTCCTTTCCTGCTTTCGTTTAATAACGTTTTATTTTCTTATCTATCATAAAGTAAAAATAAAATCCATAAGAACATTGAATTAAAATTTCATATTTGAACTTAATTAAAAAGTCACAATTCAGACGAATTCGTTAGCTAGTTTTATATTCTAGTTGATATAGGTTCGAGTTAATATGCAACTTTTCCATACCCTTAGAAAGTTAAATAAAAAAACAAAGCTGTTTGTCTTCTTGAAAATGTAGCAGTAGAAAATGTCTGTTAAAACCTTGCTTGAATACTGGTTGAAATGTGGCAGCCGACAGCTATTTGTTCACACTGTCATTAGATAAAAGACTTGAAATGAAAATAAAATAATAAAATAAATATTCTGCAACATTACCAAATGTGGAATTTATATCGTTGAACAGGTGAAGCGTAAATATACTATTCGGGCTTAACCCTTCAGCACACGCACCCATTTCTATGACGTAACCACACCCACTGGGTCAATATGATCCTAACATTTTCGTGAATTTCTCGGTAAAATATGGACACTATAAATAAAATAAATTAAGTCAAAAGTATTATTTGAATCGTTTTTTTAAGTAACAAGATGTATTATTTGTCTTAAAAATCAAATTTCAAAGGGAAAAAAAAACCAAAAATCTTACCTTTTATTATTAATTTTTTTCGGTTTTCAACATTTTTCTATCGTTTTGAAACACTTACACATTTAGTACATAATTTTAACGATTTTGTTCTTGAAAAAAGATGTTTAAATAGCATTACAAGCAATATTTTGTATAAAAAATTTTATATTATGTTATTTTGTATATTTTGTATGTTGAGTAAAACTGACCCATTCACACTAGCCACCATAGAAAAATCTCGTGTTTCAAGTTTCTGTTCCCAGGATCCCCTCTTGCTAGACCCCCCAGTAAGGGACCCGGAAGTGGCAGGTGTAAGTCCTTACCTTTTATTTTTTTTTCGGTTTTCATTATTTTTCTATCGTTTTGCACATTTAGTACATAATTTTAACGATTTTTTTTCTTGAAAAAAGATGTTTAATTAGCATTACAAGTAATATTTTGTAAAAAAATGTATATTTTGTTATTTTGTATATTTTGTATGTTGGGTAAAACTGACCCATTCACATTAACCACCATAGGAAAATCTCGTGTTTCAAGTTTCCTTTCCCAGAATCGCCTCTTGCTAGACCACCCAGTAAGGTACCGGAAGTGGCAGGTGCAAGTCTTGAGAAATTCCTGAAAATCTTAAGCATGATAGGGAGCGTCGGGACAAAAATACCCGATGCGTGTTCTTACGGGTTCATCATTGTGCTATTGTGGGTTGTTCCATGTAGATCGCCAGTCCATGTTTTCTATAATGTCGAAGCAGTGGAAAATGCCTACATTAGCTTAGGCAATTGACTGGCGAAAATATTTTAAATCACAGCTTTCTATTTCAATTAGAGGATAGATTATGACAGTTCCATTAATCCCTTAACTAGAAAAGCTTTAAGAAAAGAATCTTCAACTTTTTTGCTAAAAAAATACCACCACAAATTTAGAAAAATAATCTTCCATTTATTTAATGGTAAAAGTTTCGTTTTGTTAATAAAGCAAAAATTTTAACTCAAAAAAGTGCTTGTAAGATAGTTAATTTCAGAAATGTGCATTTATTTTAGCGAGACGTATATATACGTCCGAGACAGTTAAGGGGTTAAAATAGAAAAATCAGCTAAAAACTGCCCCACGAAATTTCCAATACTAACAATATGCTCTCAAATAAAAGACGGCAATGCCATACAGATATTTGTAATTACATCAAAAGAAATGATGTATGTAAAATCTTATTATATAAATGGAAAATGCGCTTCTTGTAATGAAAAAATAATGGTACGTAATAATTGTGAATAGCAATAAAATGTAATAAATTTCTACTTATCTTTAAACGTTTAACTTTAAAAACACAAAATTATCTATTATTTTAGTATAAAAAAAAACCTGCCGTTTGTTATAGAAATCTTAAAAGTAATATTTAAAAGTAATTTAAATATTATAAGTATTGCCATAGAATGAAATGAAGCAATTATAATTTACGATATGCATTTAATTCTCGAAAGTTCAATTTAACTGCTGTTGGTGCTTCAAGGTAAAAAAAAAAAAATGCTTAGTCCTTCTAGTGTTAATACAACATAAATATTGGATCTTAATTTATTATTTATTCTGAAAAAAAAAAAAAAAAACATTTTAGCTACTTAAGTGAATTTATAAATCCAAGAATAACAATGTAATATTAAATTTAATATTTGACATATTTGTTGAACATTAAAATGCTTACTTGATACCCTCCGAAAAACTGATGTTTAAGAAAATAGAAACGGTTATTAAAATCATTAGCATTAAGAAAAGAAAAAGAAATAACAAGTATCGAAATTTACTATAAATATCGAAATATATTTAATATCGAAAATATACTATTTTCAACTACTTCGTATGCACGGTATTTTGGACAGATCACTGTAGTTTTTAGTTCATCATTACAGCAGTACAGTATTTTACACTAGATAAAAAATTGTCTTTATTTTATTGTATATTTTAAGTTCGTTGATGTATGATACATTACATGGCCAAAAGTGATCGGCAATTTGAGATTTTAGATGTTTTGTTAAATATCTAGTAAAATATATGAAGAATTATCTCGTCACTCTAAGTGAGTAAACAAGATAGTAGAAGTTATACATTTCAGGTTTTTTTTCCACGTATCTCCACGTGGGACCGTCACCAAATTGAAAAAGAACGAAGATCTTTTGGATAACCTTGTCAAAGCTTATGTAGCAAAACGTTCAAACTGTAGATTTTCATTAAGTGGCCTTTTGTCATGAACTGTGGTGATTTTTATATGGTTAACATGTATACATGTAAACAAATTAAGATTTTAGTTTAAGTTTAATAAATTAAGTATTGAGCAAAAAACAATCCCAAATTTTGCCAAGTTTTTTTATATACATAAATTGTTAGTAGTTTTATATATAAATTCTTAGTAGTTCGTAATGTAAAAAAGTTTCATTTTCAGAAAATGTGACAAATAACATTACACACAATATCCTGAAATCGAAAATCGAAAATAACAGAAATTGCATGAAAAATGAGCAGATTTTCTAAATAATATTTCACTGCACATGTGTTAATGCAATCAAAATATAATTTACATAATGTGTTTGCTAAATATATCGAGCAACTTTCGTGAAAGAATCAGAAACATAGCATGAAAATTTTGAAAGTTATCGACGAAAGAATAAGCTCAAAATCCATTATTTCCAAAATGAACTATAAAGATGAGGGGCTATATGCCATTGATTAGTGCCAATATAGAGTACATAATATTGCTTGCACAACAACATTTTGATGCAAACCCTCTTTTTTTGTTTTATTTTGGGAACAAAGCATTTTGAGCTTATTTTATTGACGATAACTTTATGAATTTTCATGCTAACTTTCCGAGAATTTTACAAAAGTTGCTCTACACATTTAGGTAATATAATATTTAAATGAAGTTTTGATAACCTGCACTCATGTGCAGATAAAAATTATTTAGTAAAATTGCTCATTTTCCCTACATTTTGTATTATTTTTAATTCAGATTATGGTGTACTGGGTACAATGTTGTTTGTCATATTATCTGAAGAAAACATTATTTTTTATAGTAAGACCGGTAAAATTATAAACAAAAGACTTGGCAAAACTTGCGACTGTTTTTATAAAATCTTTAATTTCTCTACGAATATATATGCTGTATTCATAAAAAGAAAAAAAAAAGAAAAAAAAAACATACGTTATTACAATAAGCCACTTAATAATAATCTGCAGTTAGATTGGGTTTGCTACATTATTTTTGATTGAGTTATCCTAACGATATTCGTCCTTTTTCAATTTGTTGACGGTCCGCTATCGGGTTTAGGGGGGATCTTCATGATGATATATGACCTGTACTATGAAATTTATATAACTGGAGTTTCAGGAAAATTCCTCCCGTATTTTTCTAGATATTTAATAAATGTCGAAATTTGCAAGCCGCCGGTCACCTTTAGCCATGTAGCGTATTACACTTGAAAAAAAAAATAATGTGTTTTTTCTATCGGCTATTTTTTGTTCATTGTTACGTTATATTTATTGATAAGAAATATTTGTCATTCTTTTATTATATACTTTTATTTCAATGTTATATTGCATTTCCCTAGATAAGAAGCATTTCCCTCTATTTTATTGTGAATTTTTTTCGTTGTCTCCCTTAATAGGTAACTTTTGTCTATTTTGTAAAGTGTACGCAGAATTATTTAATAACTTTAAAAATGCAAAAATAAATAAATAAATAAACAAAATTAAATTAAATTTGTTAGATATACATAAAACGTTTCATTTACTCTAAATTCAATTAATTTATCAATTAAATCAATCAATCAATCAATTTATCAATCAAAATATGCCTAATAAAATTTCACACTTTACATTGAATGCATAAAAGTTCATATACTTTTGTTAAAACCTAATCTCCTTTAACAATATTTCTCTTATCACGAACTTTTATTTAACTTTCTCTTTTATTTAAGTTTAGATTTCACTGCGGCGGCAAAAGTAATTATTTTCTAATCAATATACATAAAGCAGTTATTTCATGTAAAAACATGTATGTTTTATTTCAGTTAAAAAAATAATTATATTAAAATATTAAAAGAAATGTTAAATAAAAAAAAATAAATACCTCCTCCTGAAATTTAATTAAAGATTAATTTGTTTTATTGATTATATTATCCAGCTTAAACACGAAACAGAATATGTTTAAAAGTGAAAATTTTACAGAATTTTTTCTATGGTATGCGGATTGCATGCTTTGAAATAAGATCGCATTTTTTTAAATATAATTGACTCAAAAATTTCCAAAACGACTTAAGTATATATTCAGAAATTAGTAAAATTAAACTTTATTATTAACAAGTAAACTTTTTTTCTATATTTTAGGCTAATTATAAAGTTTAAACTTATTTTTATACTTGATGATTTATAAAAAAGTAGAGCATTAAACAATGTATATTTTCAAAGTTTGATTAAAGCGATTTTTGAAATGACATATTCTATTTCAAATTTAACGAATATACATATATATATATATATATATACAGGGTGTTTCGCTACCAGATCGACAAACTTTGAGGGGGTGATAGTAGACATGAAGACAAAAATTATTAAATAGGAAACCATGGGGCACAAACGTCTTCCGTAGGAGGTAGGGGCCATTAAAGTTTAAGGTCCAAAACTTTAAACGATTATAAAAAACGAAAAAAAGAGTGGATTCGTTTGGGGTTTTCGCTAAAATCATTCATTATATCAGGATTTGTTTGTAAAAATTTTTAAAGGTTACATTCAAAAATTGTCGGTAGAGGGCGCTTTAGACTTTAGAGTAACAAACAACTACTTTTTACCCTTATTTTGTGCACGGGGCTGAAGTTATTCTAAAGGTTAGACCTTAACTTGAATTTTAAGCCCAAAATCTGAAACATTGGGATCGGGTAACTAGTGAAAATGGAACTGTGAACAGAGGAGGGGATTTTGAACGCACATAAACATTTGACAAACTGATCGATTTTGTTGCGGTTTGCGTGTAGATCATTCCCTTGGTAATTATTTTATTCAAAATGACGTACAGCATTGGTGTCCCCATTTTTTGATAGAGGGCGCTTCCAACGCATCTCCGAATTTTCAATGGCATTACTCCTGTATGTTTTACTACTATACCAAGATACTTCCAGGAAGTTTTAGGAATGGAAAGACGACTCGGGATCATATAATAATGTAACGTCGAAAATGCCTTTTTAACGAGTTAGGGTTAAAAGAAGCAGAGAAAAAGCAACTTGATAATTCTACAACACGTTCTGTCGGAACTTCTGGTATAAGCACATGTTCCTCTTTCATTGCGCCACTCTATAGCACGATGCGGCTCCTCCACATTTTACCAATATGTTCGCAGACACCCCAACGTAACATATGGACAGCGGTGGATAAGTAGTGGTGGCCCGGTTTGTTGGCCTGCCAGGTCGTCACACCTACTTCATTATATCAATTACTTTTTGTTACCTGATTTTATTTTATTATTGTATAATTGTTCTGTATTTTTTAAATAAACATTGCTGGGTGGGGCTAGTTGAGCTCAAACCAATTCATAGGCTCCCCCACCTGGCTCAATCTGAATCTGTATGGACTTCTTCTGCTGGAGTCAAATGAAAAGTTGAATGTATGAAGACTCCCGTACCATCAGTGGAAGACCTCTCAGCTCGAATTTCTGTAGCTGCCAGAAAGCTATCCGAGAGCCATTAATCTTTCAAAGCGTTAGAAATTGCATGCATCTCTGCTGTCAAGCATGCCCGGCTACTTCTGATAGTAATTTCGGACACCTTTTGTAGTAAAACCATTAACTAAATTGTTTTCTGCCACATTAACGTGTTGCTATTTCACTACCTGTTTCTGTTGCTTTTTTACTGCTTCTTTTAACCACAACTCGCTAAAAAGACATTTTCAGCGTTATATTCCTATGTGATTCTGAGTCGCTTTGCATCCCTAACACTTTCTGTAAGTATGTTGGTCTGGTATTAAAACACCCAGAAGTAATGCCATTGAAATGTCGGAGATGTGTCGGAAGCGCCCTCTATCAAAAAATGGAGACTCAAGAGCTGTTAGTAATTTTGAATAAAATAATTGCCAAGGGAATAACCTACACGC
Source organism: Maratus speculifer (assembly GCA_964019185.1). Taxonomy (NCBI): domain Eukaryota; kingdom Metazoa; phylum Arthropoda; class Arachnida; order Araneae; family Salticidae; genus Maratus; species Maratus speculifer. Next base: position 364,904,341 of record OZ025294.1, read on the forward strand.
AAACTGCAACAAAATCGATCAGTTTGAATAATGTTTATAAGTGTTTAAATATCCCCCCTCTGTTCACAGTTCAATTTTCGCTAGTTACCCGATCCCAATGTTTCCGATTTTGGGGTTAAAGTTTAAGCTAAAGTCTAAACTTTCAAATAATTTCAACCCCATGCACAAAATAACGGTAAAAAGTAGTTGTTCGTTACTCTAAAGTCTAAAGCACCCTCTATCAACAATTTTTGAACGTAACTTTTAAAAATTTTCTACAAACAAATAGTGATTTAAAGAATAATTTTAGCGAAAACCGCACACGAATCCACCCTTTTTTCCGTTTTTTATAATCGTTTGAATTTTTGGACCTTAAACTTTAATGGCCCCTGGCTCCTACGGAAGAAATTTGTGCCCCATGGTTTCCCACTTAATAATGTTTGTCTTCATGTCTATTATCACCCCTCAAAGTTTGTCGGTCTGGTAGTGAAACACCCTGTATATTCATCAAATAAATCGTAAAACTACACGGAACAAGAGAGAAAAAGGTTCATAAACTTACATTGTTTCATAAAAAACTATAACTAAACAAATAAATAATCTCTGCAATTAAAACTAAACATATTATACAATGTTTAAATGTATTTCTGAGTAAAACGTACTCTAAACATTTTTCAGATATTTTTATGATATTATTATGACTACAGTTAATCTTTTCAATAAAAATTTACTAAAAAAACCCTAAAACTCAAAATACTAATACTAAAATGGTAATATCTTTTTCTAATCATATATTTAATAAAATCAATATAAATTCTATAATAAATGATAAAAGCTACAATTTCCCTATTAGTATTATTAAAATATCAAAATGTTTAAGTATCCAATAACTAAGGAAAGAAGGATATTTAACTATAATTCGTTCTCAAAAAATACTTCTTCTGATAGCACTTTCCCCTGTAAATGCAATGATCCCTTTCTACAAAAATACATTAATAACGACATAATCATCACTGGAAATATAAATATTGTAGATGATTTAACACTGAAAAAATTAATGGGTTATGGTGCAAAGCATAGAAATCCCTCCAAATTAAACATTCATTCCTTAATAAAACATTTTACATATGATATAGATATATTTATTTATAAAGTTACAATATATTACAACAAAACTACTGAATATTTCAATCAATGGAAAATTTTGGTTATTGATAAATTAACTAAGGCTTTAAAAATAATATTTTACATTATTTTACATCATCTTTTCCAGCAAATCACTAAATTGCAACAAAACTTTGTAGTCACTTATGCGGATAAATCTCCTGCAATTATATGTAAATCCTTTTATCATCAACTGCTTAAATGCAGTATATCTCATTCTAATAACTCATTCCAAAAAACTAATAATGGCGTAATTGTGAACAATTGTAAAATTAGAGATTTATTATAAATTATTAGACATTAACTCTACTAATTTTAAATTTCCCTGTGTAGTTCTTATACACAAATTTCATAAGAATTCAATAAAATTTAGAACAGTTACAACTTGTTATAATACATAATCAAATATAGCTAATAATCTATTAAAAATTCTTAATCAAATATATACAATAACAAAAACCAGTAATGATACACATTGTGTAAATAATAACTATGAACTGGTCAATATTATGAATGCACAATATAACTACATATGATTTTAAAGATATATTTTTTAATTATATAGATTTTTTAGATCTACATAGTATAATACATGCGCTATTTAAAAAGTATCAACATAGATTTGAATATATCAACAAACATAGACTTTAATAACATAGACTTCATACTTTAAAAAATTTCATAATCTATATTAAATTTATAGAGCATGATAACATATCTACAAAAAGTCGGTATACCACAGGGTGGTTGTGCATGTAGAATATTATCAGACTTATATCATTATGAACGTAAATATATTAATAATAAAATACATTTATATAGATAAAGTGATGATATACATTTAAGTGACACTGATAAGGCCAGTATATCTCAATTTCTAGTAGGTTATCCAGCTACTTTAGAAATGACAAAAAAAAAAACTCCTTTCTAACAATTCCATAAACTTTTTAAATGTTAAAATTTTGTTAAAAGGAAACAAATTAAACGCTGATATATATGACAAACGGTACGAATTTAATTTTAAAGTTAACACATTTAGTAATTTTAAATCATGTCTTCATAATTTTGTGTATTGTAATATAATTTTTAATCATTTATATACAATAAAATGTTTATATTTTTCTCATCTTATTAATGCAAATATTTAAAAGCTGATTTATACGTCACTAAATAATGGTTATCCTAAAAATTTCATCTATTCTTCAATATACAATTAGTTTTTACGATCTTAAAATTAATTATCACATTGCGTAAAAAAATGTAATAAAAATTTTTAAAATACAAAAAAATAATAAAAATTTTAAATGTAAAAAACATATATATATATATTACAAATTTAAAATTTTTTCGCCAAAACTAACCTTTATACTATCTTAATTTTCTTGTAATAATATTCCGTACTTACTTCAAATTATTAAATTAAAATCTTGTTTCTAAATCTAATCTGTTAATCCTTATGCAGACGATATAAATTCTTAATTTGCCTTAAAAAACATTATTCCAGTATGCGTAAATTTAAAAAGATGGCTCTAAATTAAAAATATTCTTAATTAAAACTTTATTTCTTAATATTCCAAATAAAACTGATTTCTTCTATGTTTTTATCAACCCTTTTTAAGAAAGTCTTATTAAATTTATTCCAAACCCATACTTTTCAAAAAATATCATTATTTTATTTTATCTATTTATTTATTTTTCCTCAGTCAACCTTTGATGTGTGCATATTAATAAATTCATTTCTTTTCTTTTTCTCTTAAAATTCATTATTTATAAAAATCGTCTGCCTAAGAAATTCTGAGTCTATTATAAATTGGTTAAATAATATATATTTTTTTTAAATAAATTTATCGTCTGTGGAGAATAATCTCGTAGCTGGACAAGAATTCTGTTTACATAAAAGAATGATGGTTTGAGGTTACAGAATGTTCCAGAACTTTCTTTTTAGTTTAAAAGGTGAAAGTCTCGAGATGAGAAAAAAAGATTCTTGGGTTGCTTCTTGGTTAAGGACGGCTCGCTGAAATAATGATGGAATTTTTGCAAAAGGAGCTTTTCCCGTTCTCATTATTACGAATTAAATAAATGAACTTACAGCAGCCAATGACTAATTATTGTATTTTCTACATTTATTTATTTATTTTGCTTTTTCCCTCGCTTGCCATGACTGTGTGTTTTTTTTAACCAGTGGAAATAATTCGAGTTTCTCCTTAAATCGTCACAACTAATTGAAAAGTCGACAGGATAGTTTATGCCTGTGTTGCCTTTTACGGATATTTAAAGAAAATTGCGATGGAACGAAGAAAAGCATGCTATCGCCGAAGTTCGATTGAAGGACAGTCTATATGGTATTTTCAGCTTGCTAATGGAATGGGCTGTGGAACGAAATGATGATAGGTTTGTGAATCGCCGATAATTGACTTCTCCTGAATTCCTGAAGCTTGATATTTTGGTCATAATGATAAATTTTGAGACCTGGTGATTTCGAATTAGATTTAATAAGGAATAGAAGCGCCACGACGAACTGATATTCATCTTGTTGCGGCCCAAATATGCGATCATTGACTTTAAGTATTACTGGTAGTGATGACAAGAAAAAGAGGAAAAAAAAACTTACAGGGACAACTGAACGTCGGTTGCTAATTACCTGGATAATTTTCGGGGTTCTTGTCTCCCCTAGGATCCTCTTGAGAATTTCTTCTTATTAGTGAGTTATTTTTAGATGTATTTAATTATTTTGTGTATCCTTTTATTGTATTTGTGTAGATTATTTATTCTCTGTTTGTCAGGTTTATTTATTTGATTATTTATCTGTGAATCTTACTTACTTACCTATTTATGAATATTTTTATTATCATTATTATGTGTTGAAGATTGAAATATTTTTATTCTTAAGGATTTAATTGAGGAGTATGATGTCCTTAAGATATTTACTGTTACTTATTAAGACTATTATGACATTTTTATGCACGATTAAAGGCAATTTTGTAATAATAAGGAATTATATAAAAAACTTAGTAGCTCAAGTTTACTTTTAAAAAGTACATTTTCTATTTTATTGATATTTGTTTGTTATCAAGAACTATTCTCAGAATGCAGTATTTTCATGATAATGTTCCTACAACTAGACATTTGAGCTGAAAATTAAGTTAACATTTATGTTTTTTCCTTTATTTGTTAGAAGTTCTAGTGACAGTGAGCTTCGGCTCCCGGATTCTTATAATTTATTTAAATTCAGTAAGAAAGATGGAACTGTCCAAAACTGTTGCTAGAGTTTTGACTGATAAATATGATTAATTTTTTTGGTAAATTTTGTGATTTTAAGTAAGGAATTACCTATAATTAAAATTTTTGAATCTGTTTATGATCTATAAAATAATAGAATTAAAAGTTGATCCCAATTTAAGGTATATCTATGATATTTACAATTTCTGTTTTATTAGATAAAATTTCTGGTTAATGTTAACAGCTAGATATAGTCACAATTTCTCGATAATTCTGATTCAGATTTTAAAAAAATGGTGGGTAATGGTTCTGTGTGAGGCAGTTAAAGTGTATACAACACCAGTAGACAAAGCCCTCAAAATTGCGAAAGCGCGAACTCATGAATTTCACCTTGAAAGTAAAAGACTCTATGATCGAAATTTTGTCGAATGCCCATTAAAAATACAAGACTCTGTAATTTATGAATAATTTAAATACCCTAACACTCGAAAATTAGAACCTACTTTCTCTGGACCATACAAAATTATAAATAAACTTTCTGATGTAACTTATGAAATAGATAAATTTTATTATGAGACAGGACAGAATTCCGTTATTGTGCATGTTTCTAAATTAAGACCCTATTTTTCACCAGAAGTTTTAGACTGTTTCATGAGCAACCCAAAAAACCAACAAAACCTCAGATACAATCACAATCACCAGATCAAACTAAAGTCAAGACAGTAGATTAAGTTTTAATTCTTAGTCTTTAAATATTTTATCACCATAATTTTCAACATCAGCAGGTATGTCCTTGGAGGCCTACAAGAATATTACTTGTTTTTGGGAGTTTTTGGGGTTAAATTGGGCTCCTTATGCAGGCATAAGGTGAACACTTTGATTGTAAAAGCTTTCAAATTGATGTTGATAAATTAATTTTAAGTGTATATAAGTCTAACTATCTTTACTCATTTATTTGACATTAGTATTACTCTATTTATTCAGCAGATATTATGTGATAACAGTTATAAAATTTGATGACTCTTCTCAAACCTATAACTTAATATGTGATTTTCAGTGATTGTGAAAACTACAGATATTAAGAGTTTTTCAAAAAAGCACACTATTTTTATTTCCATTTCTCAATTAAGAATGACACCTTTTATTCCTACTTGTATTCTATTATTAAAGTTTATAAACCATGTGTAGATAAAACATTATTCTACATTTGGCATTTGAAAACTTATAACCAAATTTGACAATTTTGTAAAAGAGTATCAGAGAGGAATTATTGTAAGGAAATACTGGTTGAGAGTCCATTTTCTAAATAGTTAGATTTAATTTTATTTGGATTTTGGAATTATTATGATTTTTTTTTATTTATACTTTCGGCTAGCAAAAAATACTTTCTTATGCTATTAGACGATAAGAAAATTATTTAGTTGCTATGTAATTATTTTTATCCTCAACCAATATTTTCCCTATCAATAATAAACAAATAGTGATATTTTCTTTTGATTATACTCTTGTATTACTGTTATTATTATTATTATGATTTCTATAATGAAGTTTAGTATTAATTATACTCTTATTGAAAAATATTAGGATATGGAGTCTTATTATACTACTTATTATTGTTGTTGTTAATATTATTTAAATTTTTCTCTATTATTTATTATTGATATTGAGAGTGATGCTATTTATTATTGAAAAATTGATATATTATTGAAAGATGTTGGATCCAACATAACATTAAAACCAAAGATTATACTAGGTTTGAAGATTTTTAATTAAAGAGACTGTATTCAGAGAACATTGGAAAAGACTCTTTTATATTTACTATTGAAAGACTTGTTTCATTTAAAGGACTTATTTAAAATAAACTATGCATTAAGTCATTGTAATTATCTAAACTTCCATGAGAACGAATTTTTATTGTTTTTATTATATTTTTATCTCTTGCTTATTAATATTCATAACTTATTTACTGTTATTATATGTATTATCTCCTATGCACTTACAAATGGTAAGTGATGTTGTAACATTATTGTATTTCTTTCAGGGAAATGCTCCTACCTAAATTTAATTCAGAATTTTTTTCTCTTAAATATATTATTTCAATCGCTAATATTTTTATATTGCGTTAATTTTCTTTTCTTCCATCTCTTGGCTTCCGGAGTTTGACAGTTTTATTCCAAAATTTAACTTTTCTAAATTATTATATTTCTGTTGTCTGAACTTGTAGTTTTATTTAACTATCAATTTCATACAAAGTCTTGGGGAGGGGGGATAATATTACAAATTTAAAATTTTTTCGCCAAAACTAACCTTTATACTATCTTAATTTTCTTATAATAATATTCCGTACTTACTTCAAATTATTAAATTAAAATCTTGTTTCTAAATCTAATCTGTTAATCCTTATGCAGACGATATAAATTCTTAATTTGCTTTAAAAAACATTATTCCAGTATGCGTAAATTTAAAAAGATGGCTCTAAATTAAAAATATTCTTAATTAAAACTTTATTTCTTAATATTCCAAATAAAACTGATTTCTTCTATGTTTTTATCAACCCTTTTTAAGAAAGTCTTATTAAATTTATTCCAAACCCATACTTTTCAAAAAATATCATTATTTTATTTTATCTATTTATTTATTTTTCCTCAGTCAACCTTTGATGTGTGCATATTAATAAATTCATTTCTTTTCTTTTTCTCTTAAAATTCCTTATTTATAAAAATCGTTTGCCTAAGAAATTCTGAGTCTATTATAAATTGGTTAAATAATATATTTTTTTTTAAAATAAATTTATCGTCTGTGGAGAATAATCTCGTAGCTGGACAAGAATTCTGTTTACATAAAAGAATGATGGTTTGAGGTTACAGAATGTTCCAGAACTTTCTTTTTAGTTTAAAAGGTGAAAGTCTCGAGATGAGAAAAAAAGATTCTTGGGTTGCTTCTTGGATTAGGACGGCTCGCTGAAATAATGATGGAATTTTTGCAAAAGGAGCTTTTCCCGTTCTCATTATTACGAATTAAATAAATGAACTTACAGCAGCCAATGACTAATTGTTGTATCTTCTACATTTATTTATTTATTTTGTTTTTTCCCTTGCTTGCCATGACTGTGTGTTTTTTTTTAACCAAGGAAATAATTCGAGTTTCTCCTTAAATCTTCACACACATATATATATATATATATATATAATAGAATGGCTCGGTGGGTAGATTCTAGCGTACGAGGAGGGCGGTGTTGTCTGGATAATACGCAATGATTATTTATTTTAAAAAAGCTGAGAAGGGAAGATGCATGTGCCAAATTGCACAACTTTTTACACAGGTTGTTAATTTGACACTAATGCATGGATAATTGTAAAGTTACATCAGTATTAATATTATTTATATAATTTAATTAATCTCCAAAATTAATTTCTACCTAATATTTAACAACTTGGATTCCTAAAATATTACTTTTATGTGAATTAAATGCATATATTAATTATCTATTTCTGTTACCTATTTCATCTTATATTAAGATATTTAGGTTAGGTTAGCATAGTAAAATTAAATTATTTTTTTTACATATGAATGTATGGGATATTTTTTCTGCTAACACATTGCAAATGCGATTTTATTTTTTAATTATTATTTTCCTCTTTTTATCCTTTTATCCAATTTAGTAATTTAGTTGTTTTTCGTTTTTGAAGTTTTTTCTTCATTTAATTTAGTTTTATGCGTTTTGGCAGCTTCAAATTCGTATTATTTTGCTCTTTCATGGCGAATAAGAAGATGAAAACACACACTTAATTTGTAGTTCCAAAGTATTTGGGGCTTGACAATTCTGCTTTGGTTCTGCAAATTCAACTGGAATTTTATTTATTTATTTATGTTTTTATTTTCCCGCCATGTTTCAATATGGTAATTTTCTATAAAATTCAATGGTGCATATATTGTAATACAATTAATGGTTATATACATATATATGTAGGAATTAATTTTTTCCGCCATTTCCCCGTTTCTATTTCGTTCAAAATTGTTATAAAAATATACTTTTATTTATATTTCAGTATATGCTAATATTTAATTATCAGCTAAAGTTACCTTTTTCCTTAATTCGGCGTAACATATTATTTATTGCATCAAAAAAGAACTCATTTATATTATTTAAACGTCAATCTGTTATTTCGAAATATAAAATCTATTCTATTATTCCATTTCTCCTTTTTAGAACAAAAAACCTTTGTCAGAAGCTTTATTTTTAATATTTTATTAAAAATTCATTTGCATAATCTCTTTATGCACTTGGATCTTGAGGGAAATGCACTTCTTTTGGATTTGCATAGCTCCGCCGGGTTAAAAAGAATACTATTGTGCCGTTCCCTACTAAGCAATGAAGTGGTTGTAAACTTTCTATCTACGCCCTCTGATTCCGTTGATTGGACGTCCCATGCTTACATCAACCTTAGCTCGAACTTGACAGTATTATACCGCGAATAAAACTCACGAACGCGCGGTAAAAAATGAGAATTCTCTGCCCTCTTAATTGCTAAATAAAACCCCGCCAATTATCAATCTGTTTTCGAATGTTCTTTGAGACTCGATGTGTTCCAAATCTCGTAGTTTCAAAGACCTTTTTATTCCCCTTTTAAATTGACGTGACATGGATTTGGGATGGAGCTGTTTGTCTGTTATCATGTATTGTTCACGGAAGTGTTTTTATAAAAACATTTTATTATTTTATTCTTGGGATGCGACTTAACTGCTCTATCGGTGTTTGAATGAGGACTGCTCGAGTACTTTTTGGAATGTCGAATGGCTTACGGAATATATAAAAGAAAAAATACTAAGAATTCATATATTGGATTCTATTGGAGAAATCACCCAATATTTTCATTCCTCAGCCCTAATCTTCAAGTCACGACAAAGATGGAAGTTTACTTTTATTTAACTGAGACAAATAATTCTATATAATATCTTGCTACTTCATGCAATAATCAGTTCCTTTCATCGTTTCACCAGGTGTATTTCTATGATAACTTCAGCCCGTATTATATATATATATATATATATATATATATATATATATATATATATATATATATATATATATATATATATATATTAATATAATTAGGAATGTTATTTTTTAAACTGCAGATTAAAACAGCTTATAATTATTTCAAATATCGAAAATAAGGAAAACAAATATGAATACACACATATAAATATAATAACTTCCAATTATGTATTATAAAAATTACTGTAACATGTAACATATGCTCGATATGGTTAAAAAAAGAATACAAATATCATATAATGGCAAATTTATTTTTTAACGTATCGATGAAAACATCAAAGAAAACTCGAATATTTATTATAAATCTAATCTAAATATTTAAATGTTCGTTAATTATAGATTTTATCTAACATTTAAGAAAACAACACAACATTGCAAAACATTTCGGCACGATAATAAGTTTCTGATTAACAAATATAAATTTGTTATTTCGTTTAATAACCATTATTTTATTCATTTAATAAAAAAAAAGTTTTAAAAATATCAAAATAAATTATTCCTTACTGAAGTAAGAAACAATTCCCAGTTAACTGACTAAAAATTAATTGAAACTTTTTTAATCGTTTAAATTGATTATTTAAGAAAAAATTGATGTATGTGAACCATGAAATATATGTCTTATTATTTTTCTCCAGAATGTGTACAGTACAATGGAGTTAATTTGAATTATTTTAAGGTCTTCAATTGTAGATTAAGTATTTCAGACGAATACGTTTTGTTGTTCGAATAATATGTGGAATATATTTCAAATGTTTACAGAACATATGTTTTATTTTTTAAAAAAAAGCTTCTTGAAAATAAGTAGTAGTAAGTTATTTAATTGTAAATTTTTACTTTGCTGCTAAATTATCATTGCTTTGGGTAGGAAACGGCTGTCTTTCTTTTAGAGTATAATCATGATTATTTAATAACATTTAATATACAAATAAATACATTTTTTCTAGATTGACATGAAACGAAATTATTCAAGTTTCACTTACTCTAAATTCATAATTGAAACTCATTAATTAAAATATAAATAATAAAATGTCCAACTTCACATTTAATGCATGCCAAGTTTATATAATTTCTTAAAAATCTAATCTTTAAAGGACTTTTTTTAACTTTGGTTAAAAAAAAAAAATCGACTACAAAAATAATTGCATTCGAATTAATATACATAAAGCAGATATTTCATATAATAACTTGTATTTTTTCTTTTCAATTTTCAAAAAAGGGAAAAAATGAAAATAAATTCCGCATCGTGGAATTTAATTAATATAGTTAGAATAGTTTCTTTCAATAATAATTTTATTCTACTGAAATACGAAATAGAATTTGTTGACAAGTAAATATTTTTCTGAAATATTTCTAAGCAATGTGGATGCATGCAAGTAAATATGATAGCAGTATTAAAAGTATAATTTAATCAGTCATTTCAAAAACGATGTAAGTCACTTTTGAGAAATTAGAAAACCTTTTTTTTTTTTTAGGTTGACTATAAATGTAGGACTTCAAAAATTTTTATGATTGATAATTTGTAAAAAATAGTATAAAACAAACAATACATATTTGAAAAGTTTGATTTATGGTTTTTGAAATGACATATTCAATTTTAAATAAGGGAGCATATATACTATATTTTTAAATACATAGAATGCATTTTAAAAAGTTTGAATTAAAATAATCTTTTACGTACTACAAATATCGAAAAAAAGAAAAACAAATGCGTATATGCACAGTTTAATACAATAATTTTGGATTATATATTATAAAAATTATTGTAATATGTAACGTAAAAAAAATTAATAAATAAAAAATAAAATAAAAAAAGAATACAAACATTATATAATGTCGAATTAAATTTTTAACTCGAATATTTTTTTAAAATCTAATCTAAATCATAAAAATATTCATTAATCATATTTTCTATTTAACTTTAAAGAAAAGAACAAAAAATTGCAAAATATTGCAGCACGATTAAAAATTTCTGATTAACAAATACAAACTTGTTATTTTGTTTTAACAACCATCATTTTATTTATTTAATTAAGAAAAAAATAATGCTTTGCAAATATCAAAATTTTTTCCTTGGTGAAGGAATGGAAAATATCCTTTTAACAGACTGAAAATTAGAACTAAAAAGAACTAGAAATAGAACTAGAACTAGATAAAGCTAAAAAATTTTTAATCGTTTAAATTGAATGTTTTAGAAAAAAGTTGATGAATGTGAATTAGGAAATATATGCGTTATTATTATCTCCAGAATGATGAAAGTACATGGGAATTTAATTTGAATTCTTTTCTTTTGTGTCTTCGATTATAGATTAATTTTTTGAAACAGATAAATTTTGTCATTCTAAATATACGTGTAATATACAGAGTGGTCATAAAAAACTTTGCCGATATATCGAATTCTAGCTGCCGGTCTGTTCAACCGATCGAGATGAGATTTCAGATATACTTATTCAGAGGTATGAGCTTGATATTCTGTGAAGAACAATAGATTTGCGCTCACGGTTACGGTTATAGCTACAGAAACTCGAAATCTTCAAATGCAACGGGCATTCTTTTCATTGCAAAATGCTCAGTGTATGCGAAAACCCCAAAGAGAGTTGGAACGATAAATGTATCGCAATAAACGGACGCGTTATGCTCGAACAAGGATAGCTCTGCAAACGGCCAGAAAAAAAACACAATCAAGGAGCACGAAGGAAATTTGCATACGACAGAGGCGAAACACCAATCACGAAATGATGTTAGCCAAATAGTCGGCGTAAAAAACGGATAAAAAGTAGGGTGGGATTGTTAGTTCTTCTGTCGGAAGCTCGCACATGCTGACGAAGTTAGTCTTTCACGAAAGTTCATGGTGATTTGCTAAAACTCTATTATCAAAATGATATGAATGCTGTGAAAACCTTGCGTGTTTACTGTCAAAACCACAGTTAAATACATGACCCATGTAGTACGGAAGTTCTTTGATTTAGTAAAGGAATTGGAAGAAACTGGCTGCACCTGTGATAGATCGCAATCCGGACTACCAACTGTTCCTGATGATATTGTTGTGAAGTTGCATCACATAATGACTACAGGACACATGCAAATTGCAAGATGTACGTGTCGTGTATTGGATCTACCGAAATCAACGGTCCTTAAGCTCCTGCACCCTCTAAATCGCAAGTTTCCGTACCGTTACCTGCGCGTCTAGAAGTTGGAAGTGGAGGACCAACAACAATGTATAGACTTTGCAAATAAATTTCTTATCCGATATAAAGTAGATACCGACTGGCCTCTTCGCATATTATGGACACATGACGCGCATTTCACCTTAACTGGTAATGTTAACAGCAAAAAATGTGTGAACTGGGCAGACATGAATCTGCATGCTGCGGTACCAATACCTTTACAGGATGTCAAAGTTTTTGTGGGGTGCGGCATTGCAGGTACAATTATTCTCGGACCGTACTTCTTTGAGGAAGCAAAAGCAACGGGAATAGCAGCTTGCTCTTACAAGCTCATGCAAGATGGGGGCTCCTGCTGTGCTGCAATGTTGTAAAATTACGTCATGCCAGAACTGCTGCAGCTAAATACACTGGATGACTTCGTTTGTATGCTAGATGGTGCACCTCCACATATAGCAAGGTCTGTTTGCAGAGTCTAGGAACAGCATTTTCAGACCATGTCATTTCACGCCATTTTCCCTTTCAGTAGCCTCCGCGATCCCCCCGACCTCAATCTAATGGATTTCTGGTTCTGGGAATACCTCAAATCTAGAGTGGACATTTGCAATCCGCAAACTTTGCCGAATTTGAAAGATTTTATGAAACGTGAGATTGCAAACATCCCTTATATAGTATTACGTTCGGCTGTATTGTCCACAGTCGCCCGCATGCAATGTGTAATTACCTGTAATGGCACCCATGTGGAAAATGTGTAATCAAAATAAAAGTTTCTTTTCTCCGAGCTGTGTTGTAATCAATGATTTCCCTTTTGCGACCCAATCACGTTTTTTCTTGGCAGGGGGAGGGCCGTTTGCGTGCATAATGAGTCCGTTTCTTGCGATACACGTACAGATCTAACACTATTTAGGGTTTTCGCATGCGACGAACATCTTGCGAAGAAAAAAATGGACGTAGCCATTGGAAAATTTCGAGTTTCTGTACCTATAACTGTAACTGTAAGCACGACTTTGTTGCCGTTCACAGAATCTCGAGCACATACATCTAAATAACTATGTCTAAAATCTCAGCTCGATCGGTTGAAAGGATCAGCCGCTAGGGCTCCAAATATAGGCAAAATTTTTTATGACCACCCTGTATTCTACTTGATTACAGAACAGTTATTTTACCCATTTAAAAAGTTCTCGAAACTAAGTAGTAATAAATTATGCAATTGTAAATTTTTAGTTCTTTTTTATATCTCATTTCTTTAGATAGAAAACTGACTTTATTTTAAAGTGTAAGACCGATTGCTTAATAACTTTTAAAATGCAAAAGATTTTTTTCTAGAAAAAAATAAAACAAAATAATTTATGTTTCATCATTTACTCTAAATTCAGAATTGTGACTGATTAATTAATGTCACACTTCACATTAAACGCATGAAAAGTTTCTGTACTTTCTTAAAGATCTAACTTCCATTAAAAATATTTACCGTAACATGCATTTTCATTTAATCTGGAAGAAAAAAATCTAAGATTTCAATGTGACTGCAAAAATAATTTCTTTCTAATTAATATGCATAAAGTAGTTATTTTATACACTAACTTGTATTTTTTCTTTCGATTTAAAAAGAAAATGGAAAAAATAAAATAAATTCCGCATCGTCGAATTTAATTAAAGAGTAGTTTATTTTTTTATTATTTTATTTAGCTGAAATAAAAAGTATATTTTGTTGACAAGTAAATATTTTTCTGAATCTTTTCGGTGCAATGTGGATGCATGTAATGAAATATGATAGCATTTTTAATAATATAACTGAATCCGTTATTTCAAAAACGACGTTAATTTCTTTTAACAATTTTTTTAAAAAAACTTTATTACTAACTAGTAAACAAGTTTTCATGGATTTTTTTATGCTACTTGTAAAATTTGAACTTTAGTAAATTTTATAATAAATGATTTATAAAATGTAACATAAAACAGATAATGTACATTTTGAAATTTTTATTTATGTAATTTTTGAAATGATAGATTCAATTGTAAAGTAAGTGAATGTATTCGTTTCTTTTGAAAATATATGGAATACTTTTTAAAAACTTTTGCATTATAAACTGCTTATAATGATTATAAGTATCGAAAATCAGAAAACAAAATGTGGATATAGCAAATTAATGTAATTACTTTGAGTTATATCTTATGAAAAACATTGCAGCATGTAATTTCTCCATATGGTTAAAAAAAAGAATAAAAATATATTATAATGCTAAATTTCATTTCAACCATATTCGGAACATGAACATTTTATTTCAATTTTAATCTAAATATTCCGTTAAAAGAGATTTTTATCTAAGAAGTGGTTTTTATTGAAGAAAATAACAAAAAATTGCAAAACATTTCGATGTAATTAAAAAAAAAAAAAAAAAAATTTCTAACAAACATAAACTTATAATTTCGCTTAATAACAAACATCTTATTATTTTAATTTGAAAAATGCTTTTGGGACATAAAAATAAATTTTTAATATTTAAAATAAAGTTGATGTATGTGAATTCTTTTAACGTCGTTAGTTGTAGTTTAAGTTTTTGGGACATATAAGTTTTGCCATTATAAATATGATTATATGCTTTTACTTGTTTAGAGAGGGTTTCTTTATTTATTTAAAAAGGCCTTAAAACTAAGTAAAAAACTCATAATTATCATACCATAATATAAAAACTTTATTAATTATAGCATTAATAATCTATTTAAATAAAAGAACAAATCAATCTGTCTGTGTGTGCTCGAGAGAGAGATGGCTAGCAAAATCTACGGCAGTATGAGGCTGAATTTATTTATGAACTTAGTCCACGGTCCATCTTGATGTACATGAAGTTCTGAATTTAAATTTTCTGATTAGTTTCTGAGCTATTAATTACGAAGCACAGCTCACTAATATCAAAATCTTAATTCTTAAGCATGGGAACAAAAAGCTAGCAAATGCGCGCAAACACATGTCCGCACCGTAACAAGTAAAGAAACATTCTTTCCAGTTTATTTCTATTTCTGGCTCATTTTGTTTAAATCGAAATCAACCAAACACTCTGCACATTTAGTCTTGAAACACATATTTCGGAAGATCTTACATTTAGTTCTTAAATACTTTAACCAAATTGGAACAATGTTGCGGTTAAATCTTTATGAGAAAAAAATCAAAAATGGTCGTTTTACCGAAAGAAAAGTTTTATTACCCTTACGTTGCAACGCCTCTTCTTGGCACACGTTTAGGTATATAAAAAAAACTCAGATATGTGATCTTAAAGCTTAAATTTTCTTTTAATCGATTATGTTACTAATTAAAAAATATAAATTTTAACTCTTTCAAGGTCACTTTGCGACAGGATATTTTATCTACGCTAAAAGTATCTAAAGTTCATAATTCATCACAACATTTTAAAAGTATCTCAATAGAACAGATTTAAAATTCCTAGAATAATTTCGAAACGTTCAGGCGGGTAGAATTTTTTTTTTTACAAAATACATTTGACGAAATCAATAAAAACAGACTGCTTCATGGCGGTTTACCCCTTTAGTCCGCAATTTTACGACTGCCGACAAATCAAAAATATATTCTTAACACTAAAACCTTCTTATAACCTATGGTGTAATCGATTTTGAGGAATACGGGATTTAATTCTTTCAAATTAACCGGCAAAGCAAATCACTTTATGGAGAGTATATTTTTTCTACGATAAAAGTATCTAAAAGTTCCTATTTAGAGCAATCTTTTTAGAGTGTTTTAATAAACCAGATTTGAATCACTTACACAAATTTTGAAACGTTCGGATGGACAGAATTTTATTTTTACAAAATAAAATGCGTAAAAATGTCAACGAAATCAGTCAAAACGTGACTGATTGTCGCGGAACGGTGTTGTGTCGTTCGCTTTCGGTACGCAAAGACTCCTAAAATCAAATTACGGAGAAAATAAAATACCATACAACATATGCTTCGAAGTCAATATATATATATATTTTTTTTTCGGTTTTTGCATTTAAAAATAAAAGCTTAATGGACTTAAATATATAAAATCATCACATTTTAGTTTCATTTAAAGGTAATTTGGGAAACAGATAACGCATTTGAAAACTGAATAATATAATGACAGGACAGTTCAACTAGTACTATAAAAGTAAATTTTAGAATATGGTAAGCAAGGCATGTTTATATATTTATTCATTAATTTCGTCCCATACAAATTGCATTCTAAGCTGTCTTCAAACAGGAAATTATAGAAATAAATATTGCAAATACGTATTTAATTCAATACCCAAAAAAGTGAATTGAATTTAACAAAAGCATATTATAACATTTTATAATGTAATACATATAAAACGGATTCACACTTTTTAAAAATCTAATATATGTTAAAAATTTTGCAGTTGTAAATTTGTATATCAATCAATAAAACAAAACAAATCACACACACACACACACACACACACACACACATATATATATATATGACTACAAGTGATATTACTTTCTGATAAATACACTAAAATGAGATTTTTCGTTTAATAGCCTTACTTATCTTAAAGAACAAAAATAAAACCTTTAAAAATATTAAAATAAAATTTCATAGTTGAATTTAATCTTAATGTCATATTAGAATTTGAAAGTAGAGTGGTTTTTTTTTTTATTGTTTTTGTTGTTGTTGTTTTCTTGAGTCATGCAAATGGCAGACTTTTAAAATATAATTTTTTAGAATATGTATTCATAGTCTAGGAGTTGTTGGCAGCACAAAATCTCAATTATCGAGCTCAAAAAAAAAAAAAAAAAAAAAATATGGCAGAGTAACAGGAGAATCTAATAATCCATGTCTGCTGGAAGTGAAATGGTGCATAAGCCAATTATTAATGCGAACGTATTTTCATTGGTTTTTATGTTAGTTAAAAATATATTAAAAATTTAAATTAAAAAAAAAAAAATCGTTCAGCTGTATTACAGTACACTGTAAAAAATACGTTAAATTTATGACAAAAACTGCTAACAGAAATGTTGCTGTCTGCTGTTTTTACTGTGATATTTGCAATAAAATGATAATGAAATTACATATAATTCTATATCAATTTTTACACCGAAAACTGCTGAAAACATTGTTGCTTGCAGTATTTGCCGTACATTTACAGGAATTGTTTACAGTGTATAATATACTGTATAAACCGAATATCGCAAAGATAAAGAATTAGGAACTAGATAGTTGCTCTTAATGAGTAAGCAAAAATGAAAGTAAGAAAATTTGTATATTTATTTTTACATATTTTCGTTATTTGTGTTTTATTTTCACCTTCTTAAAGTGAAGAGCATTTGCGAAAAGTGACAGTCAATTTTTACTACCGTATTTACGTTCTTTGAAGTTCAATTGCTACTTGAAACAGTCTTCAAAATGTTATATTTGTTATTTGAAGGTTTTTAGTCACTCTTAACCCTTTTTTAACTTTCTGATTTTTAGGAGATTTTTTACACTCTTAAAACGAAAGAATGACTTTATCTTCTCAGGAAAGATATTTAATTTATTGGATCGTGGATGAGTTGTCATTTAAATATTTTACTTACCTAGATTGAAGTTGTTTACTTAAATTACTCACCTTGATTTAAATTGCTTACTTAAATTACTCAACTTGATTTAAATTGGTTACTTAAATTACTCACCTTGATTTAAATTGCTTAAAATCAACTCGGTTACTTATACTAAGTCATGAGACGAGTGAATTTTGTCTCAGTTTGAGTTACTTTGTGGCTGAGGTTTTTAGAGAGTATATTGGAATATAAAACATTTCTTTATATGTGTAGAATTCATATGTTTTGTATGGAAACTTGAGTGCGAGATGTTAACTGAATGCCAGATAACTAAATTTATATAATTTTAGATTTGGAATTAAAAAAAATAATGTTGATCACGAACGACTTAACCCTGTACTGCACAGTGTATTTCTAATTTTACGAAAAAAAAAATGAAATTTGTGCATCGGTACAATGTAGAGAAAAATAGTTAAAATAATAATAGTAATAATTTTTTAGTTTTACGTTTTATGGTATGTACTAAATATGCACAATAATGATAATGTTAACGCTAATGCTAATGTTAATATTTCGAAATTAATAAGCTTAGATTAATTATTTTATCTGTTTTATACTGTGCGATATTTTTTATATTAATAGTTTTAATTATTCAGAAAAATTAATGAGAGCAAATCTTACCTTAATAGCTTGATCGAAATTTAATTTTTTTCGAAGAACAATTACCAATATTTTCTCTAGTGCAGCCATATGACATGGAAAAAGTATGTGTTATTTTATTTTTTGGATTCTACCTGATCTCAAACAGAAATCTCATTAACAATATTATGACACATAATAAAAAATAATATTTTTAGTTATGTACCAGATATTTCACCTAATTCAGTAAAAATTTAACGATGATAATACGACAAGGACGAGTTGAGGATGCCAATAAAATGCTCTATTCTGGAGATTATTTACCTAAATGCATTAGAAACATAGTTCGATGCATCGGAATAGTTGTTTAAAAATAAAGTTATCTGGATTTTTATCGATCATTATAAAGCGATAAAATTAGTATGCTTCCTTTCTTATTTATTTTCAAAGTTCATTTGTTCAAGTATTAAAATGCTCGCTAAAAGACAGAAGTAATACCTATAAAACATATTAGATTTATGAATTTTCAATGTTTGAAACTAATGATGCAAAGTTCTTTATATATTCAATGTAATAATCAATTTTTTTTCCGATATAACAATTTTCATTTAATATATCGGAAAAAAATTCGTATTTAACTAACAAAAAATTTTGAGAATAGAAAGTTATTATCTTTCGTTTAATCAAAATAACAATATTTTATGCCTAACCTGTATTAAATTTTCCATTTTTCAATTTAACTGCACGAAGCATGAATTTTCATTTTATAAACTGGAAATGAATGTAGTTCTATCATCAAATAATTTAAATATCCCCAACATAGGATATATGATATCAAAGAAACATTTTTATTTAGATTTATTACGTAATTGATGCATAAATGAAGCCCATTCCAATTTTAAATAGAACTTTATTTTGGCATAGCAATTGCAAGTGAAATGTGAAAATTTACTCCTAATTAATAAGATACTATTTGCTTTTCACATTTTAAATCGTAAGTTGAATTAAAAAGATTTAATTTCTTTTATTTCCTTTTCCGCACATTGAATACATAAAATTCAAGCAAAGACCTATATTTAACTGAATAATGTTAGAAAATTTTGGAAGAATTTTGTTTGTTTCGTTGGCATGTAATTTAATAAAGCAGTAAAAGCGAAAATAAATTTAAGTAAAAGAAAACAAAGAAGTTTCCTAAATAGAAATCCTAAACAAATTTAATAAGCAAGGCGTTGTGTTTCTAGTTGCACATAAATGTCTTTACACTTTATGCCTTTGTATGATTTAGTCTTTAGTATATAGTAAAAAACAATTTTTTTTTCAGATTTTCAAATACTATGGCATACTTATTTGATTTGAATTATTATAAATTGAGAAATGAATTTAGTATATTATATATTAATAATTTTTATTACTTATTAATTATTTCCTATTTTATAAACAGCTGTTATAATTCGTTACGTAGGTTTTTTTATTCGTAGATTTTGTAATTTGTTAAAAAATTGGGGTGTATAAATGCAGTTATTTATTTTTTCGAAATGGGCATAAAAAAAGCTAAATATCCTTGAAGTTTGTCTGTCCGTTCGTGTATCTAATTTCAAAACTTTATGTATATTTTTTTGCCACGGAAACATAAATACAGACTATTATTGATAACAAATAAGCGTATGGAAAAAAACAAAATTTAAATTTTTTTTTTATAAATTTGTGAACGAAGGACTGACTGAAATATATGCAGTTTACTATAATAATAGGAACGATATTATCTCTTAAAATAAAGATTGTTTTGAAAATGCAGCCATTTTGATTTGGAAATGTATTGGCGTTCGTTGAAAAATGATTTTCAGTGATTTAAATCCGATTGCATTTATTTTTTATAACAGATAAACCAAAGTGCCGCATGTGAATTAATTCTTTTAGCAAGAATGGAAATTTTTGAGAAAAATAATTATCAGAAATAAATAATACTTGCCAGTATTGAAAATATCAGATCAAATATTATTCTAAAAATCAAGAATATATGCCCATTTCACGAGAAATTTCACTTTTAATGTATAAATAATTAATTTTATATAAAAAATAGTAAATTTAGAATTTCTGTACTTTATTTCCTGAAGGATGATATAAATACGATCTGACTAAGAGTTAAGTGCATTGGTGTTTTTTTTTTTTTTTTTTTAAAGTTTTACTTTGTTTAACTTTCTCACTGCCATATACTTATAGATCTGTTTACTAACATGCAGGTTTTATTCCAATAGAAGCATTTTTTAAAATAATATAGTTCTACAAATACCATGCATTTTTGAATCATTCTGTTATATTTAATACAGCTGAAGGCTTATATTCCTGTGCGTGGCTTACATTCCTGTGGCTTATATTTCTGCAATGTTTAAAGAATTATATT
Source organism: Maratus speculifer (assembly GCA_964019185.1). NCBI lineage: Eukaryota > Metazoa > Arthropoda > Arachnida > Araneae > Salticidae > Maratus > Maratus speculifer. The sequence continues at coordinate 364,925,501 of OZ025294.1, forward strand.
TTTATACATATTAAATATCTAAAAAATGCTAAATATTTATTGTGAAAACAACATTACAATTTAGCCCTCTTGCTTGACGGTCAAGGTTTAAAATCTTATATCTAACAAAGTATACAATATCTCAAGCTGACATTTTTCTTTCATTCCTTTAATTATTTCCACTTATGTTGATAAACATGTTGAACATGTGTTGACATGTTTTAACAAGTGGATATCTGATTGTAGGCAACAAAGAACATTTGAAACACAAACAATTCTGATAAATCAAGTATATTTAATTAACAAATAACATTTGAGAGCCTATGAATTCTTACAAATGAAGTAGAATCACTAAATTTATAAATATCGAGTGTAATATATATTTTGTGACAACACTATTTATTTTGCATTTTTTATTGATTTTATTTAATGATGCTTTTTATGTATTTGGAAATTTTTTACTCTTTTATCAAATGTGTTATTTTAATGTCTTTGATATAAATGAAAGAATGAATATAAATGAAGAGATATAAATGAAAAAAAGTCATATCTTAGAAGGAATGTCATTTTCATAAAATAATCCCACAAATGAATTTTTAATGTTCTCATCTGGTGATAAACTGGGACAGTTATCTGTGTCAAGAAATTTCCATTAATCAAATTCATTGAATATTATTTATAGTATACGTTTGTGTATCGTAATATTTCAATTACAGGAAAATATTTTTTAAAGCAATCACATTTTCAAAATAACAATCTTTTACAAAGTTTCAGAAAACATGTGCAAGAAAAATATACTACGGAATGTTTTTTGGAAAAGTAAAGAGGACAATAGAATGTAAATCAATTCGCCTGTAATTCAAACTTTACGGTACACCATAGCAGCAGTCAATTTAAATTGTTCACCACAAAAAATCGTCTAAAGAATGGATTCAAAGTCATGGCATACTAATAATTATAGAGATAGTACTAAAATGCAGATAACCATAACTTTTTGTTCAAAACTTCGCATTTTTTTAATATTATTATTATTATTTTGTTTACATTTTCTGGTTTTAAAAAATATAACAAAAATAACTTTTGTTTAAATGTTTTTCTGTATGTATAGAGGTACTAAATGCTCCGAAAGTAATGCTGAAATCAAACAAGCGGCTCAACGCTTTTTTCGGACGCAAAAACCTGATTTTTCCTATATGTGTTTTTGAAGCTTATGAAGGGTATTGCAAATGTCTCAACTCGCTTGTCACTTATGTAGAAAAATAAAGTTATGTCTTATCTTCAATGTTTCCTTACATGTTTTATCTTTCATACACATTTCTGTCCAAAGTACCCTGAGGAAACTTATTTTCGGATTCTTCCTTGTATATATATATATATATATATATACATGCATTAATATTTTTCTATATACACACACACACACACATATATATATATATATATATACATGAAAGAATCATCTACTTTTAGCATTTAAAAGAAAATACAAAGAAAACAATATTAAAGTTTTGTCTTTTCCATGACTCTCACAGAGTTAAAATGCGATGGACTTTTAATTTTAATTTTTTACATCGGCAGCCTTTTGTTTTACCGCATTCTCTTTTCATTGACAAGGTTTATTCATGACAACATTCCTTCCAAATGTTACTTGCGATCATTTTGAGAATTTCTGTCTATCTCGAATCGTTGAATATTTAATATTTATGTCATGTAAAATCATACACCCGAAACTATCTTTGAACATGAACTGCCTTATAAAACTTCCAGTAATATTTTAGAATAAATTAATTTCTCTTAAAATCTATTATCATTTCAACCATTATTTCAAGCCAGTTAAACCTGAAAGTAAAAGTCAAGGCAATTTTTTTGCTAATACATGCATTAAATATGTCATTTAAGTTTCATATATTTTTTTCTTTTATTTTAATTTACTCACTCGTCGAGGAAAGTATTTTAAGATCCACGGAAAACGGAACCAAAATATATCTCCCAAATAAATCTATAGTAAGTACTTACAGCTCTATAAAGTAATATTCTATGTTTTGGAATGAAAACTACAGATTTTAAACTACATTTTTTCCGAATACTTTGTCATACTTATGATGAAAATTACAACATAATACCACTATATTTATTTTTTATTCCAATCGCAAATAGATAAGCTTCATTATAAAGAATATGGCACTGTACTGCATGCTACTAATCGAGAAGAAAGATTTGCGTAAATTAATACCGGAAATCGCATTAATTTTGAAAACTTAAAAGGTGAATTGTATTGTAATACAAATTATAATATTCAGGAAGTATTTGTTATTTTTAGAAACTAAGTCAATATTGTGCAATAAATGTAGCTGTTAATATTTACATAATTTTTTGAGAAATGTAGTAATCTGCAAGCATGTGTGTTAATTCATTTATCCATGAAGAGAACGACTTCTGTGCGACAAGCATGTCCTTATTTTGCAAGCTGTACGTCAATAATGTCGTAATGCATGTACACTCTTAAAAGTGTAAATTAGTCTTATCTACATACATATTTGCATAAATTTGTGAAATTAAACCTTTATCAAAAAATTTATACCCTTCTCGTTAAAAATTACCTTTATTTATTGACCTAATCAGAATGTGTAATTTGTTATCCTTAGAAAACTCAAACAAATGTGTAAATAGTAGAAATTTTTACACATTTATGCGAATTTGTGTGTTACTGGAAATTAAAAATTTCCAATATTACACAAATATCTGTATATTTTGTATATTACTCTAAAATATATGTAAAAATATTAAAAATATTACACAGATATATGTGTAATAATACAATATGACACAGAAGTATGCATTAAATTCCATATAGTTATATGTTCATTAACAGAGTATTACACAGGCCTATGTGCAAGAATATTAGGCAGAAATATGTAAAAGAGTATAATATTGTGCAGAAATATGTGAGAGAGAATAATATTGTGCAGAAATGTGTGTATTTATTTGAACATAATATATAGCGATACTTGACAATTTCATTTGTGTATTCATAGCTGGATGGTCATGTTAATGGCTTAGAGTCTCACAGATCGTGATTCCCGAAATCCGTTTCGGTAAGTATTGCTCCCTTGGCTTGTATAATCTTAGCTGGATCGTCAAGTTAATGACTTAGTCTCCAAGCACACGTGTATTTTGCCGAAGTTCAACTGAATTTCAGGAAGTCCTTTCTTCTCCTCCATTCTGCGGTTTATTGACGATAGAAAACGGGGATATATTACAATGACTCAGGAAATAACTATCTCAACCCTCCTTAAGGGGGCTCAGGGCTTGCTCGATACGGAAAAAACATGTAAACAGAGCTCTCGCTTCGAGTACATATAAAAACAGAAGTATTCAATGTAATTAATTTAATTTTTCTGATATTTTAAAGGCATGTTTCTAGTCTTATAAAATTATAAAATGAAGTACTTCAATGTAATATAATAAGAAATATAGCAAAATTTATGTAACACAATTTTCGAAAAGAAAATATGTGTTATATTACCAACACCAAGATATCTTAACGTTTAATTGGTATAAGAACCTAATCTTTGCTTTAAAATGATCCGGAAAATATAGTCTATAGAATGAATTAAGGGTATAACTATCACTCAAAAACAACAATATTAAAAAAAAAACTCTCAATTTTGAAAATTTAAAAAAATCCTAAGAAATACAACATTTTTTCATTAAAAATACTCAAAATATTAAACTATCTAAACTATATTAATTCAATAGAGAATGATGCTATAAGCATGCAAAAACAAATTTAAGCCATTCCATCAACTAGTTTTTTTTTTTTTTATCTTGGTGTTAATTGTCAAAAATCAAGTTTTGAGAAAACGCGACTTAAAGTTGAAATTATATGGATGCGGCTTTGAAATTGTTGATACATAAATGCTTATAACTCCGTTAAAAATGCAAATATTTTTATGCGGTATTTTGCATTCAGTTTAAAATTAATTGAATAATAAAAATAGATCATAAAAAATGAAAAGTTTTGAAAAGTTTTCAAGTTCTGATCCCCCTTAACCCTTTCCGGCGCACTACTCTTTAAAGTGGGAATTTAAGGAAAAAAAATAGGCAAAATATTTAGGCCTAGAGGAGTACACAGATATTGTTTTGTAAAGTTTGCACTAACCATTTTAATTATACAGCTGTTGCCGAAGTGGTAACCTCTCATAAGTAAAACATTGATAAGCGCAGTGAGAAGATATTTGCTGTGAAGCGCTTATTACAGTAAAACGTTTTACCTATTATTTAAAAACAGTAGAGTTTGATCTCTGTGGTGCTGCCATCTATAACTCATAAGAAAGATTTAAAGTGGCCATTAGAGTAGTTTTTGAAATATTCACGGAGTTTTTGAGTCTCTAAACAGGAGGAACTTTAGGTGTTGCCGACCCGGCAACACTGCGCGTTAAGGGGTTAAGAGAAGCGTCCCTGTCCTGCAGTTGAATTGAAGTTGAACTACAAAAGTCATTATACATCACACACGCCGCCTGAAAATTTAAAAAACACCGACTTCTAACCACAAAAATTAGCTGTGTTTTCTCGCAACCCTAGAGTCTCATAAATCATGAGTTTGAATCTCGCTTCGATAAGAACTGTTTGTTTAATATTTAGTGATAATAATAATAAAAGTTTACTTAATTTTCTTTCTAGAAGTTGACGATTTCTTTATATAAATGCATTTAACTCTATTAATTTAAAACTTAATTTACTTTTCTAAATTAATCATGTGTTATAAAACGCAAAAAAATAACAATAATATTAGAAAGTTGTAATATTTTTCAAGACATGTTATAATACGATATTTTCCAAATGTCTCCAAAAACTGTACCTTAGCTTATTGTCATATAAACATTAATTGAATTTTATATTAAACAAGCACATTCGTTGCATTTCAGACAATGAGATAAACTTTAAAAATCAGTAAGTCTATTTGGAATATTATAATTCGTTATAGAAGCAATAATATTTTTTTTTCTAAAAAAAAATGGACCCGAAATGTATATACAATTTAAGGGATTCAAAATATTTTTAACGAAGAATAGCACGCAGTAAATATAATTTCATACGATCCATTTATTGTAAATAAACGTGACTCTAATTTCAGTCTAAAAACTAACTTTGTGTAAAGAAATTCCAAACACATTCCAAACACAAAGATTACTTCTTTATGAAAATTTCTTTTGCGATCATAAGAATATTTAGTTCAAAATTTACACACTAAACTACAATTCTATGTATTATTTACACGAAAACCATTTTTTTAATATTATGCAGATGTAATCGTACGCTTCTGCAATTTACACGATCAAACGTATTTCAGAGTAATCTGATAACATTTTACACAATTGACGCTAAATGCAGTATAACGGAATATGCGTATTTTGAAATTGAAACACCAGGGCATGCACTTGGCAATTGACATGTTTTTTACATATATAGACAAATCGTTTTTCTATCATCAATATACCTATTTTAATGTGTAAACTTACTTGTTTATTGCTTTGAATGTAAAAATCGACAAATTTTTAATCTCGCTTTAAAACTATTATTTTAAACTACAATTTCGTTTTTAAACTTTAAGTAATACTTCAGATTAAATCTCTATTGCAGGAAGTTTAGTACAATTTGTATCATAATTTCTCATTAATAAGATCTAAAATAGAAAATAGAAGATATCAGCTATTAGTAAGAAATTTGTGCATACTTTGTATGGATGCACTTTGTATTATAAAAAATGCTATTACATCATTTATGTAAAGTTTTAAAATGTATTTTTTCGTACTTGATTGCCTTGTTAAAAATATTACCTTCTGAGATTTTTAGTAAAATAATATAATATAATTAGATATTTTATAAAAGGTAGAAATATAAAAAAGGAAATCTATTATTACCTTCGTCCGTCGAAACGGGGAAAGTTTTAAAACCAAGCAACTTTAAATAAATTTGTTAAATTTAACTTTATGGCATATTTTCACAAGAGATTGCTGTTTCTACATATGATTAAATTAGAACGTTTATTATAGCTAGGGTGAAAATTTGCATTTACAGGCCATAAATGAACATCTGTGGTTTTAAAAGTTTTAGCAAAACACATCAAAATTCAAATAGCTACAATTTATTTATTTATTTATGTTTTGCAGCAGGTTGTGTGTATGGCATACGTTGGAAAAACATAGAGATAAAGCTAAATTTTATATAAAGAGCAAATTAATAGTAAAAGATAACTTATATGCTAGGATTTTAATAATCAGATCAAATAATTACATACTGTATTCATTCTGTGTAATACACACCAATATAAAAAATAAATGAACAAAACGTTATGCTCGAATTTATTTCATGCCTATTTACACTTATAGACATGCAAGATAAATAGGAATTTATGTGTCGCATAAATTTTTTAAATGTGCAATGATATTAAACTCACAAGGAAGGTCTCCATACGGGCATACCCCGAAAAATCTAAAAAAAATTACAGAATGTTCTTCTCGTGTAGATATATACGTTTATAAAAAAATTTCGGCGGAATCTCCATTCCGTAACCGTAAAAAAATAATGAAAATTTCATTATTTGGCGATTTATCGCCGGTTGGCAATGGAATGTAATTAAAAAAAAATATTTTATATCAAATACACTTCAAGAAAAAAAAGTTTCATGTTGAACTTGTTTTGATAAGTTTAATTTAAATAACTTTAGTTTTGTAAGTTTTAGTTTGTTTTAAGTATAATTTTGTTATATCGAAATTTATATGTATTTATGTTCAAATTAAATCATCAAAATTTGAGATTTAAAACGAAATTCATAATTTAAATTTAATTAAATTTGTTCCAAGCTCAAAGTCCAATTGAGAATTCTCGATTAGTTTTTTTTGCTATGGAAACATATGACGTTTATTTTTCAATACGCTTAAATGTATGAAAAAAAATTTTCTCAATATGATTTTTTTAGCTATGAAAACATTTTTTCCAGCGATTAATTAAATAACTACTTCAACTAGTAATATATATATATGTAATACAATATGTATTTAGATGTATATAATATATTAAAGTCTCTCATTGTTTATGTTTAAATTCATTAAATACCATTTACACGCAAACTAAATATCCAACAGTTTTGAGTTTCATTGTAATCGTTTGCTTTTGGCTAGGAAAACGGCTGCTCGCCAAATCGAGTGACTTTTTTGTCTTTTCACGCCAAATATTCGAAAATATTTTATTTTTTTACACAATATCTAATGTGATTCCGCCGCTAATTTTGACTGAACCTTTATTACATACATAAGTACTTTAATTAGTATTTTTTTCATAAAATTCTGGGTATGCCCAGTATGGAGACCTTCCTTGTCAGATAAATATGATATATTAAACACAGCTGATATTAAAGGTTAGGGTCAGTTAAAGGTCAGATTGAAAAGTCAGTTAAAATATTTTTCGAAAAAACATCTCAAATTTAAAGTATTAAACTGTATCATACAAGTTATGTGTTAAATGCTTTAGAATAAATAGACATGTAATTTATCTTGATTTAAAGTGAAATGTTACATAAATACCATACCAACAAATACTTTTAAAGAAATATGTCGGGCGATTCCTACTAGAGAATATTTTTTATTGTTAAAATGTATGTACAAATTTCGGTTTGGAATCACAATACATTTTTAGAAGTTGTCATAAATTTTCCGAATGTCGAGAGCTACAATTATTTGTCACTAAAATTTTTAATTAAATAGCCAATTGAAATGTGTGTATTCGAGATTGTCCATGTATGATATGTGATATAGAAGAAGATACCTTATAGCGGAATTTAAATTAAAAAAAGACTTTATTACACGTCATTATGGACTTATGATTTTCATTATAGGAAATATTCCATACGAAATACAGGTGCAGGGTTCGTACGTTTTAAGAAATTTCCAGAAATTTCTATCAGAATTTCCCTGCAGCAATATTTGCCTTATTTAACGAAAAAAAAGTATATCTTCAGATATAGGGACCAGTAGCGAAAACGAATTAACGACCAACGAATTTTTTACGAATTTTCTGGTGCTAAAGCATTTAAAATACCCCGGATCGTGTGATACTTTAAATTAAACTTGTCAGATGTGGCAGTTCGAAAACTTTCTTCTATCTTATGCATTTTAATTCTTCTTGATAAAAATTCAGCATAGCAGCACCGACATTTAGATAGTTTAAACCAAAATTTAGTGAGCAACAACTTATATCAGATTATTACTGACACTGAAATTTGATTCAAATCCGTGCATTAGTTTTTGAGATAGAGCTATTACAAAATCTTTAAAAAGATCTGCATAAAAGCGCCGCATGTTGGGTTTATACACCAAAAACTAATCAGAATTATTTTTTAACAGGTACTAACTGAATCACAAATTTGATGAAAATCCTTCATTATTTCTCGAGATAAATTTATTTAGAAATCGTGAAAAATGCAACATAGCAGCGCCATGTGTAAGGCAATTTACACCAAAAGCTAAGCAACACTAATCAATGTATGGGACTAACTGAATCTGGAGTTTTAGACCTTTTCATGCATTACTTCCTGAGATAGAGCTTTTGCAATCATCACGAATAATGCACCATTGTAGCTCCAACTGGTGAGAGATTCGCACCGAAATGTAAACAGCACCATGTTATAGTAAATACTAACTAAATAGAAAGTTTTATGGAAATTAAAGCAGTAGTTTTTGAGGTGTGGCAATTCTGGAAATTGTAAATAATGTAGTATACATTGCAGCACCTGATGAGCTATACACACGAAAAACTAATCAGATCTAATTTTTATAAAGGTCTCATAGACTTTAATGTGTTGTAACATTCTGTGTCTTGATTCTTCAGATAGTGCACCTATAATTTTTTTTGTCACACACACAGACAAACAGAGTGACAGACAGATATTTTGTAAATATATGTTTTTTGTATTCATTGACCTTTAATACATATATATCCGTTGGAATCTGGATTTCAAAAATTTTCATGAATCCATTTTTTTTCTATTCAAGATAGAAGGAAGTAAAAAAATATATACAATAAATATATACAATACTTTTTTTTTACTTTTACTTTTTATTATATTATATACATATCTGCAAGTGTTAAAAAATAACTACGCCGTGAATTACTAAAGGGTTAAAGAGTTGTGTAAACACAAATCGTAAAAATATTAATACGTTGTTTAAATTACTAAATGTTAAAATTATAATTACTAAAATTAAATGTAGTGCTTAAAAATTAAAGTTGTAGTCTCAGTATTTTTACATCTCAACATATGTTACCTTTATTAATAAATATTTAGTAATTATTTTAGTTTATAATTGTTGCTTTATTCTCAGGATGTACGATAAGTCATCAAAGAAATTTATATTTAAAAATGTATTTTCCCTGCAATCATTAAATTACAAACATGTAAATGCTAATGTTATTTTTTAAAAGTTCAAAGAAAAATTCTTCTTTATGTGCACTATTGCGAAAATTTATATGTTATTAACATATGCATCTTATTTATTATATTTTACGAAGCACTCATCGCTCATATGGGGCTGCACAAGTGTACCGTTGTAATTTTTTTTGGGGGGGAAGGATGACTGGCAGACGACATCGTAAGATATTTCTAAGGGGGGGGGGGGATTGCATTTTAATATTGATTTTATTTTTGATCCCACCAAAATTTTCTCTTTTTATTTGTAACATAATCCTTCATTAAAAATAATATGATATCTTTTTTAGTCTGTTATCTATTTTTATGAAAATACAAAGTTTTTATTAAAATCACTAAAGTATTATAAAATTTAAAACTTCAACGTTTGAAAATCCTATTGGTACGTCATGTGTGTTTGCGTATGGAATCACTGTTTGAGAAACTACTTATGAAATATACTTGTATTGTAGCTTATGTTTACTAATACATAAAAGAAAAAGAATGTTGTCCACTTTTTTTGTTGATAAATTCTATTTTCCCTGCAATTTTTCTCAGTACAGGGGGAGTGTAACATGACAATATTAATGCTGAATGCATAATGTATCGAAAAGCTATTTTAAAATAATTCTAAATAGTAACCGTTACTAATTTAAAGTATCATTGATTGTAAAGTGACATTTTATTGACCTCTCTCCATTTGTTTCGACAAAGTATGCTAAAAACTCGCAATCAATTTGGTATGTCACTCCAAAAATAAGAAAAAAATTAAAAAAAAATCGATATTGATAACAATATTATTATTGATGGGGTGGGGCTCAAGATATGATAAGGTATGACATCGAAAGATGGGGGGGGGCTGTAAAAAATTACCAAACGCTTATGACTTTACATATGCACAGCACCTTTATTAATCAATTAATGACAATTCAATGAAGAAATATTGGAAAAAAATAATTTTTAAAACAATACACATAAACTAAAATTCCATTTTTCTAAATAGTTCAAATTTTGCAATATATAAATTAATTTACTTTGTAGTAAACTTTCTGCTTACCACACAAAGTAAAAAAAAAAAAAAATGTATAATTGAGTCGTTACTTGTTGCGGAAATTGTAACAATGAAAACCATTTACGAACATCCATTATAACCTTTTAACGTCACTAAAGACACAAGTAAATTTATCGGAGATTCTCCACGAAAGTGTCTTAGACATGTGTTGTGTGATAAAGTAACTTCCAGTAATTAGAGCTTAAATTAGCTTACCGCTATATACAACAGTTTGTCATTAGAACTTTTAAGTTTATCGGAGGAGTAGAATTTGTTTAAAGTGGTTAATCACGTTGTTAAGCTTACGCTAACGAAAAGAGTTTTCCGGGTAGGGTTAAAGTGTGTACATTTTTAAAGAAATACTTCATTTTCGTATTTATGTAAGAATGGTAAGAAGTCGGTAAACATAGGCCTTTAAATGTGCTGGTTAAAACAAATAAGCAATTTAAATTGCTATGTGCAAATTACTTATTTTTTTTATTTGATATTTTTATATGAGAAAGGATTTTTTTTTATTGGAAATTTTTATTTTTAAAGGTAAATGATACACTGATATATAATTCAAAAGTTTGCAATTTTTTGACTTGCGGTTAGAATTTCTACAATATTTTGTTTTACTGGAAATAATTAAATGCAGAATATTATAATTTTCCATTTGTTTTTGGACGCTTTTTAAAACTATTCCGTGTGAGAATCTGTTTTTTTTTTCAGTTTCCAGGATGTTCCAGCTGTCCCACTCAGATTTTCGATTGGTTTTAAATCTGGACCTTTGCTAATTTTCAAATATGAAATATATCCATTTCTCAGAAGATTGATCAATAATAGATTTTGTACTGCGAACGTTCCATTTATTACTCTAGAGCAAAACTTTTTTATAGGTGCTTTCAGACTGGAAGAATAGTCATAGTGTTTAATCGATATATTGAATGAAGAGGTGTTGATAAAATGCAATATGAATTGGGCTTATCTGCAAATAAGTCCAAATTATAGCGCGTGTAAAATCAAAAGAACCTCAAAAATCCACTCTGTACTCAAGAAGCTTCTTTAGACAAGAGAAAATATACGTTTGCTAATGCTAATTCTATAGAAGAATATCTGGAAAAGATATTTGAATTGGATCTCAGTATTTTTTTGCATTGGATGGATGAGATCAATCTTTACAAAGACAGTTTTTTAGTTTAGCCATGAATTTCCAAAAGAAACTTTAATTTTCGGAACTAGTTTCGAAAGGAAAGCAATCTGATAAAAAAAAAAATGCACTCAAAATTGAAAAATGGCTCTTGTAACAGGTCGACCTCAGCCACCCAAAGCAAAAAGTTGGTTGGTTGATTGGGGTTTTATGGCGCAAAGTCCCTTTTAGGACATGCTGCGCCACCAAAGCAAAAAGAAAAGAAGTCAAAAACATTGAAATTCAAGCGAGATATCTTTTAATTTTTGTTATAGAATTAGCTTTAGCGAACGGGTCTTTTCTCTTGGCTGAAGAATTTTGTTGAGTACAAAGTGGATCCCTTAGCTTGTCTTAATTTTCCAAGTGTTCAAAAAAATCATTTTAAAATATTTAAATGTAAACGAAATACCTTTATAAATTTAGAATTAGAATTACCATTAGCAATCACATATCTTGTGTGACTGAATTAGCACTTTATTAGACATCTTAACAGAGTTTTTTCTTTATTGTGATTCTCATGATCTCTATGGCTTGCGTCTTTTATGTAGAGGCATTAAAAATAAGTCATTGTACTTAATGACTTTTTTTAGTGCTTTATAATCTGTTTAAACAAGAGTCATCAAACCGGGTGACTCGTTTCTAGACGTCTTTAAAAGATCCATTTTTATGAAATACATATATTGCAATGCAGAAGTGCTTCTCTGTATAAACGTGTTAATCTGGGAGATTTCTATCACACTATGTTTAATATATCCATAATGTTAAGTTTAATCTTAAAATGTCTCAAAGAAATGTTAATGTTTATACTAGAATGCATGTTTTCTGGCAATTATCTTGTGGACATTTGACACATCTAGTTATTTATGAACATTTGGCTTCACAATCTTCGGATGACTTAATCAGTGTAATGTTTATTCTACCGCACTTCTACTGAGGTAAGTTGATAATAATATATATCCATTCTTTAAAACCCATTGATCTGTACTGTGTTTTCTGCAGCTAATTCATATGCTTCTTCTACATTATTTGCACCGTGTGCTTAAAAGTAATTGTATTTTCATTGGTATTGGTTTCGTTTTTATTTAGAACAAATTATTACACGCATAAGCAAACAAACATATAACAAATAAACTATCATAAATAATTTACAATACGCCCTTCAAACCCATTGAACTGTACTGTGTTTTCTGCAGCTAATGTATACGCTTCGTCTACATTATTTGCACTAAATGCTTAAAAACAATTGTATTTTCATTGAATTAGGTTTCGTTTATATTTAGAACAAATAATTACACGTATAAGCAAACGAACATAGAACAAATAAACTCGCCCTTCATTCATAAATTTATTGAATTACTGTGTATGAAACCTTTCACTTCAAATTTGAACCATTATCATTTGTTCATGAGTGTTATCATATTTTATGCAGGGTATATATGGCAATTAACATTTTTAAGTTATATATATATTTTAATAAATATAACCTACCCCCCCTTGTAAGCTTTATTAAATGAATGTTGAAAAAGATTTACAGTATATAACATTAGCCAAAGTACACTTAGTGAGTGAAATGGTCATATTTTCAAGAAATGATGCGTTAATAGAAGTAACTTAGTCAATCTGTAAGTTTTCAGAAACCTTCTAATACAGGATTTGAATGTGGAAATAACCTCTAAAAAATCCTCGTAAATTAATCGTAAGAAGTTTTTGCAATTTTATATTTCGTCCAATTAAAAGGTCTGGAATTTATTTATAGTATCAAAATTGAGTCTTAATATTGAAAGAAAACTTTTGGTTTGTTTTGAGATCCCAGATTGCAACCTGAGAAAAGCTTATGGATATCATTTAAAAGTACACGTTATTTCCAATCATATTAGTACCAGTTACTTTATTTTACGGCAATTTGTTGCAGAGAGAACAGGGGGTGTTTACTTCATTTTTCGACGACTGTACGTGTTTCATTTGAACGTATCATGAATTTATTCCTATATATTAAGAATTCGGAAGAAAACAGTGATGCAAAATCCTCTAATACTCGAACATTCTACAAAGAAGGTGTAAATGAAGATTTTACGATTAGAACGAAAATGAAAAACATATTTTCTTCTAATCAGCTTAAATAATAATCCAAGTAATTCAGAAAGTGATTTGAGTAACAAATAGAAATCCCAAGTTGCTTAAAAATTAAAATTTCTTTATACTATACGTCTTGTACCGGATTAAACTTTGGAATAACTATTTCAAAATTTATAATTCCTTACTCCAAGAAAATACATTAAAAACTTGAATGATGTAAATGCAGTAAATTTTACCTTAAAATATTTATGTTTGTTATTGAAAACAAAAACAATTAAAACGAATTTATAGAAATTTTTACCCTAGAAAACACGATCTTAAAGAAAAATATATGTCTTCTTCAAATCATACTAAATAATTCAAGTGACCCAGAAGCTGATTTTAGTCACGAGTAGAAATCCCAAGCGCTTAAAAAAAAGATGTCTTTATATATTTCATCTACAGGATTAATTTTTGGATTAATGGTTTCAAAGTTTAAAATATCTTAGTTCGAGAAAATGCATTAAATTCTTGAATTCTGTAAATATAGTAACATTTTCCTTATTATGTTCTTAAAATACATATTTTCATTAGAAATAAATAGTCTAAACGAATTAAAAGAAATATTTATGGTCTTAAATATGTTTTACAAAAAGATAAAAAAAACATGTATGAGTTAATTTATGAAAAAATTTAGCATTTAATAAATAAATTAAGTTATTAAAATATTCATTATTTATAACATATATTTTATTCGTAGATGTCCTAATGAATTCATTAAAATGAAAAAAAAATATATTTTTTAAATATTACAGTTAACTACTAATTAAAACTACACTCAGAGCAATATTAATTTACTCTTCCCGGTACGATTTGCTTTCTGTTTTAAAGAAATAAATATTTTACATTAGTAATGTTATTAATACATCTACAAATAGATTCACTAAAATTTTACTAATAAAGAGTTTTGTCAGTAAAAAATGTCGTATTTCAACAAGATTTAACATATGAGGAAGTCATATGTAAACGCCATTCTTTTGTTGGTTGAAATGAATTACAGTAAATTTTCTTGTAAGTACATTGTGAGAAAATTTAGAATTTTTATAAAGATATAAAAATAACATTCGTTTCTGAGATAAGTCCGTTACTGAATAAAAAATAAAATATAATATAATATAATAATAGTAGTAACAATAATAAAATATTATTTATAGCAATCTTCAAAGTTTATATGGATTACATAGAAGAACAGTGCTGGTTTTTCATAAAACTTATGCAATAAAATAAGGATCTAACGTATTTAGTATCTTTGCAAGATTTTTTATGTAGCGACTGATACGCCCGTTACCATGGAATTGTCCATATAAGTTACTTCAAAAAAACATTCTCCATAAAATAAATAAGTATTATATGATCGATTAACAAAACTGATCGATGATCCCGATGTGTTGAAAAATTTATTAAAGTTTATGAGTAATACGTACACTTGCTTAACGGCTTAGTTTACACTACCTTGAAATTGCTCAAAATACCGATTTTCCTTTTTTTAAATATTAGCTTTAAAGCTTTTATAATTGTATTTTGACACCGCATTATTATCCACATGATAAATATATCGCAAGATATTGAAAATCCAGTACAATTACCTTACAAAGGAAAACTTGAAACTGATTTTTCTCCATGTTCCTATTTTTATAAATTGCTTGTTCAATAATTACTAAGTTTTTTTTTGCTAAATAAGATATAATTTGTCAATTTTCTTACTTGTTTTTCATGGTTTAAATAATATTTTTACGCATGTATTTAAAATTCAAGTTTATAGTTTTTTTTTTTAATTTTGATTGAGAGATTGTTGAATATTCTTTATTCTTTAATATACACGAGAGAAAAAAAAATCATATTAAATGCAAAATCCATGTATAGTTTTATGTAGAATATTCTGGTGAATGTGAAAAAAATTGTAGCAAAAATATTCATACTTTTAAGAGTAGTGGGCATTTTTAAAAAATGTTATTTTTTTTTTTAATAATGAAGTTTTAGTAAAATAGGCTGTCCTAAAAAATTATATGTATATATGTATATATATATATATATGTGTGTGTGTGTACATATTTTAATTGTTTTCATTAATTACTGTGCCATTACATGTACTACAGTATTATTCAAAATTGAGGTGATGGTTACAAAGGTAGGAAAAATTTCCTCTCATGAAAAAAAATGAAAATATAAAGGTTATATCAGTGTTTGTAGATGTATAGACCAAAGATGTCTAAAATAGAATTAGAAAAATGTCTTTTTGTACATTGCAGTAGATCTGCAAATGAATAGTTTTCACATAAAAAAAAAAAATCGATTCTGTAGAAAGCTCAGCATAGACACAAAACCCTAGAGTTTTAATTATATCAATATCATGGTTCTGTCCAGAGTGGGTACAAAAATTTGGATTAAATGCAAAAATATCATCAACTTTTTTTATATACCACTAGCGGAAGAAACTCAATTCCAAATAAAACAAAATCCTTAGAAAATTTCATTATGGAAAATGCTACACATAAGAAAGAGATAAACATTTAAAGCAAAAAGATATTCCAACGCTTTTAAGAAGTGGTACTATTTACTTAACTATTTATTATATGACCTTTACAAAGCCTTGTCTACAGTTAAAATTAATGTTAAGGAAAGAAAGAAAGTAAGCATGCGTATCACAATTAAACTACACTTTCGTAGAGAAAACTTTCGAAATGCAATCCTGATGTATAATTAAAGTATACTAGTATTTTGGCATTCTTTTTTTCTTATGCACACAAGAAATTGCTTTTGTCGCTGTCTCGCATTTCTTAATATATTGTCATAAGTTACGGAAGAATTTTTCATATTTTCCACAGACGTATTTTAATAATTTGGAAGAATCGAAATTTTTCAAAATGTGAATTTTTATGTGGCCATATTTGAAAAATAAAAACATAATTGATTAAGAATTACTTATAAATAAAATAAATAAAAAATACCGCCAAATTTAAGGTTGAATGTCAATAATAGCTTATCGTAATTGTTACATTTTCGTAATTGTCTTAATATTTGGAATGTATAAATTGTTTAATTCCTGTAGAGTGTTGAACAAAATAATTCAAGTTCATTTTCGTCTATTGGTAAATACTGTTCCAAATTAATTTTTAATTTTTATACATTACTCAACTCAAGTTTAGAATAGCATGTAGTACAAACACAATTCTACAAATCATGCTGCACATCCTAACTTGGATACGTTACTTATTATAAATGTCAAATGCTGGAATCGCTTTTATAATAAATGGATTTCATGGTAAATGCTTTTGTAATAAAATCTAATAATCTGTAATAAATACTTTTTTTTAAAAATGACCTTGCTTTGCAAATCTTTCTGCTACAGTACTTTAAATGCGTTTAACTTTTTTAAAAACATAATCTCGGAACAGGGTTTTTCTATCTCATTGATTATAGTTGTAATTATCTTTAACTAATCTTGGAAATAATTCCTCCGTTTGGAAGGAAACGGTAATTGTTCCTTCTAATACTGAAATTCAATAAAATTACCGTGTATTTTACTATTTACATAATAAAGAGAAACATGTAATCATCAAATCTGTAATAATAAGAATTGAAACAAATCGGGAACAAATTTAAATTATGTGCAAAAATTCCAAAGGGTTCAAATTGCAGAAATATATCATTTATTTACTTTGAGTATAGGATTAAAATTTGAAATAATGGTTTTAGGTTTCAAAAGTTAAAATAGTTTAATTTAAGAAGTTGTGTTAAACTGATATATGTAATGGATACTGCGAAAATTCCCTTACTGCATCATAGGTATATTTATCTTACATAAATCAGAATTATTAATGAAAAATTTGCGCAATAAAACGAGAAAATATATATACATACTTACGTTTCTAGTATAAATGCCTTTCTAACGGCTAAGAACGCTTCGATATTTAATAAGATGAAACATTATATCTTAAATGCACAATTAAGGTAACTTATGGAGTATTTTTAGATTCATTTTCAGAATTTACAGTTCTTTTGGGAATATACTTGAATTAATTTGTTCAGCATTGTATATAATTAATGGTTTTGCATATTAGCATTAAAACACAAAACGATGTTGAAAAATAACCCGGAGAAATTTCTGGTAACTGATGTAAACATACTTGATTTTTAGCAGAAGACTAATTTATCTACATATTTTTATAATCAACAGAGATTATGGTAAAATTAACTGTGGCTGAAAACGCGTAACCACTAAAAACGAACAATTAATATTTATATATAGCAATATATTCGGTTTCTCGAATATTATTGAATATAAATTTATATTTAATCTGCAAATATATTTTTGAGTATCACATACCAAACAGCTCAAATATACGTTTCACAACTAAAAACTAAGATTAGCATTTCACGCTCAGTGACTGTATTGTTTTTTAATTCTTTTGTACGACTCTGTAAATGGTCATAAAAATGTATACACTCCATGCAGTATTAAAACTTTTACTTATAAACTAAAGTAAAAACATTTTTCCAGCAAGTATTGCTCATAGGCAGTACTAAAATATAAGTTTTTGTGTCCTTGTAAACGGACTTCTACGTATTTTAAATATTACATTAATGATTTTTAATACACCTTCGTAATGCATAAAATTTCATATTCCCCGAACACGGAATATATTGGAACAGTGTTAAATTTGTGTGGGGCAGCTTAGAAGGCAACTTTGTATTAAAATCTTTGAAAGAATTTAATGTATATTTATGCATAGTAATTTTTTATAAGAAAAAAGTTTAAATGAGGTTTGCTATCATGTGAAGCATAATTCACTCAGAATCCTTCATTATTTACAACATTTTTGCATTTTTTGAATCAAGGCCTTTTCTTGATTCTATTAGTCAAAAAATTGTTTTGAAACACCGATGATGAAAAATTAAAAGTTCCGTAAAAGACGCTCATCGTGAAGTGGTCAAAAGCAGAAAATTTAGCAAAAGTTGCATTATCTGGTTTCCACAAATAAATATTTACATGATTATTCATAAAATCCTGCATCATTTTTTCCTTTTTTTTTTGGCATTGAAAAATTCTAAATAAACGGAAATTATGTGCCTAACCGTGTTCATCATTTGCGATTATTTATTATTTACTCATAAATAGAAAATGAAAAGAAAAGGTTAAAATTGTTCGGAATCTCTTGATCAATAGACGTACCAGTAGGTATTGGAGGATATCGGATTTTTCCAATGTACCTCATTTTTTTCTTGGCCTAATGCGCCTCTATATGCTATTTAAAAATATCTGGCGCATTTTCGGGAACTTGGTAGAAGGTATATTGGAATTTTAAAAATGGCCTTGTTATAGGTCTATAGATATATCATAAAAAAGTTCCCTATAAAAAGTTTCCATAATATTAAAATAATTTTATCATAAAATAATTTCAAAATGTTACTTTTGGGCCTCAGAAAGACAATTGATCCCCAAGAAGCAGTTTTTCTGTTAAACGTGGATACACATGTAATAGAAGTTAATGCTGATAACATTTTGAATACTTTTTCTAACGGATTTTGGGTGAAAATGTCTTCGTCAAACAATGATCCGTAACTCAATGTGCCCCTTTCTCCCTCACTTAAAAATAGTACTCGGATATTACTTGGATAATTGTTATTTATGCTGTTTTCACAAAGGTATGTTATTGAAAAATAATATTTTTAAATTTTATTAAAATGTGGTATCAATTGCTGAGTGCTCTGTGCACTCGATGCCTCACTATTAATTTTGAAATTCACTTCCCAGATATCGGCAATGCTTATCTACTTCTTCCGGATACATAAAATAGACTGCAAGCACGCTTTTAAAACTGAAAAGGCTATAAAATTAATTGGAATTTACTAAAAAAATACTTTACAGCTACACGATTTTTTTAGGAAATTGCAATACCTAGACCTATTTACGTAACTCGTAACAACAAAAATTAATGTAACCATCCCCAGGTTACATATAAAATTTTAGTAAGCATATAGATTGTTATAATTTTACAGAAAGTGATTTTGTGAATTTATATCTCTTTTTTTATAGTGTACAGGTATAATTTTAGTAAACATTACACATGTCAAGTTACATATATATATTTACAATCTATATTGATTACTTGATTATCAGAAATACCATGTAAATGTTCCGTACAAACATTCAAGAAAGAGCATTTGGTTATCACTAGTCTAAACTATACATGGACTATACCAATCCTAAAGTCTAGATTTTTGTTTAAGAGAATCAAAGAGAAAAATAAAAATAGTAGTCAAAAACTAAGAAGGGAAGTTGACGACATTCCATTACGTTATAGCATGAAATGAATTGGAACTTAAGATGAATATTACAATTTATCTGAATATTTATTTAAGTAAGAATATTTGAAATCATTTGCAGTGACAATATTATTAACAAAAGGAAACAAAAAAAAATCTTGATTTAAATCTTTCAAATATTTTAATTTTTATTTAAAAATAAATAAAATAAATTACAATTATATGAAGTAATTTGAAATCTAATAATGAAAACTATAATTTAACTTTTATAATATTTAAATGTCGCAATTTATAACATACAAACCAAAAATCCTTCTTTGGTATAAAATTAAGGTAAATGACAAACTCTTTAAGTGTTTCAAAAACTCTAACAATGAAAACAATTCAGGAGAATAAATTTAAGCTTTTAGCATCTCGAAAGATTTCTAAATGTCTAGTACATTTATCGGAGATTCTTTACGAAAGTTTCGTAAACATATGTTGTGTATTAAAGTAACTTCAAATAATTAGGGCTTAAATTATCTTTGCGGAGTATAGAACAGTTCGTCAGAGGGAGTTTTAATATTATCGATTAAACAGAATTTGCGTAAAGTCGTTAATTACCTAATTAAAGTATGCGACGGAAATAATAGTATTTGTTATGAATAAAAAAATGTATATATGCTTTAAAAAACATTAAAATCACCGTACATGTATGAATGTATGAGGAAATTGTTTTAAAAACAAAATATTTTACAATTTGCTTTTTTTAAATATAACATTCATTCATGTAACTTTATTACTTGTTTTTACTGTGCATTATCATTATTAATAATTACTTAAATATTTTTAATAACAGAGTCGAAGTAAGTCGGTTTCCAATAAATTCTAAAATAAGGCTAAATATTAAATGTAAAACCTGCTTTTTAACATTTTTAATAAAGAATAATATTTATTTAAATGAATATTAGATATTAATCTTAACGACAGGTAGAAAATATACGTAACAAAATGAAATTGTATTTTCATAGGGAAAACTTCCGAAGTAGTAAATTAATATATAATTACGTTCTACTGAGTAATTTGGCATTGTTTATTTTTTTATGCGAAAGAAATTGTTTCTGACGCTATCTCGCACTTCTAAATATATTTTAACTAATTGGATAAGTTCCTTAGTATTTTCATCAGTATTATTTTTAAAACTAAAAGAATTCACGATTTTTCAAGAAGTAAGCTCTTTTGTATGGTTATAAGTTTACATATTTTCAAAAATCGGAAAATAAAAAGTCTTGTTATCATTTTTATGTTTTATAAAACATAAGATTAATATGTGTATATATATGTGTGTAATAATTAAAAAAAAATCGCCTTGTACCTAAGTTAATTACTTCCAAATCCTCTTAATATTGAACTTTCTCCTTTCTTTTTATAATATCTTAATATATTACTTTTTCAATACCATACTTTTAATCAACACTTTTTATTTTATATTATTCTAAAAAACATTAATTTTCAAAACAATTATTTTCTTTAAAAAATCCGTTACTTAGATTCATTCTGTGTCTCTTTGGTAATATCTATTTATTTATTCTATCATATCGTTCGATTTCTCAGAATTCCACTTCAGTGGTTTTATTTAAGCGCGGTTTTCATTTGACTTCTTTAATGCCGCGAAATAGAACTATTTTTCTGTTTGTAGCTGCAAGCTAAACTTAAAATGTTAAAATTAAATTATTTAAATTAAATTGGTAAATTAGGGGTTTGTTGTGAAATCCTTTTTCCCGCACTGAGAGCTTATTACGTCGGATTCGGAGTCAGTTTTAGTTTAGTTTTTGTATGTGTCTTTATTTCTTAAATGCCACTTGGTGAAATATGACGTTTAATAAGTGAATCTCAGCTGCGATCTCTGCTGCATCATTTGTTTATTATGTGGGTTTCTTATAATGGTACTAAGGTTAAACTGGAGTAATTAGTGTATTTGCGATGATGCTTTGAAACACAAATAAAGGTGGGGTATTTTTTTAAAGAACTTCGTCTGATGTCTAATTTGTATTTAAATGAAAAATACAGAAATATTTCGTCTTGATATCGTAATCTACACGACTGCACGGGATCAAATTTTCATGATACAGTAAAACCTCCATAACGGACACTCCCGAATAGCGGACACCTCTATTTAACGGACAGTTTTCCAATCCCCGCTCACAAAAACTACATTTTTGTATGTTTAACCTCTGAATAACGGACAATCCGAATAGCGGACACTTTATCCGCCGATAAAGGATGGAAAGGTATTTTTTTTTGAAGAAAAAAATAAGGTCAAAAAATAGAAAAATAGTTAAAAGGCCTCATAATTTATCAGGACAATGTGTCACAAATTTTGTGATCTCAGATAAATGTAAATATCTGGGGGAAATTCCTCCCCACTCCCACACACACACACACGTTCAATGCTAAATTCAGGGGATTGCCCGGGAGGATTATTTCTCTGAGCATTGAAATGTCATCCAAGAATATTATGAGATTTTATGCTTTTGGAAGTCAAAAAGTGCTATCCCCGTTCGGAACTCTACAATGTCCAATAACGTCACATAGAAAAACAAATTACATGTAATTTCAAGCAAAAGTGAACTTTTGTAACAGATTTTTTTGACGAGAATATAATAAGCAGTGGATAAAAGTGAGCTGTTTTATTACCTGTTATTTTGTTACCTGTTTTATTCCATTTTTCTTGCTTACAAAATAATTTTGCTTTCTGATCAACTATATAATATATGTTTTAGGACATATAAAAGTAAATTAATAAAACATTAAGCATTTCATAGTTATTTTTGAATCTCTGAGGTTTTTCCCAATAGCGGACACCTCCGAATAGCGGACAATTTCTGCGTTCCCGAGGTGTCCGTTATTTGGAGGTTTTACTGTAATTTAATAGTTTAGAGCAGAATATTGCATATACATGTATATATATGTATACAGGGGTATTGTATACAGGTTGTATCTAAATTCTTGGGCAAAACTTTTAAGAGTGATATCAAGACAAACATTACTAAATAGGAAACTAAGGGTCCCAAACGTCTTCCGAAGGAAATATGAACCATTAAAATTATGGTCCAAAATTTCAAATAAATATAAAAAACGGAAAAATTGGTCGATTGATTTGCGGTTTTCACTAAAATTATTAAAATGTCAGTATTTTCTTGAAAATAAATTATAAAGATAATTTTTTTAAAAATGCCGATAGAGGGCGCTTTAAACTTTGGAGTAACGTAAAACTATTTTTTTACCATTATTTTTTTCATCTCATTAATTTTTTTATAAGCTTAGACATAAACTTAAATTTTGAGCTGAAAATCTGAATCGCTGGGAGTGTTTAAGTAGCGCAAACTTAACTGTGCTCAATACGGGTGGGGAGGTTTAAATTTCAAATGATTATCAATAACAGAAACATTGGTCGGTTCGTTTGCAGTTTTCGCTAAAAATATTCTTTATGTCAGTATTTCCTTGAAAATAAATTTTAAAAATAAATTTCAAAAAATGCCGATAGAGGATGCAATGACTTTGGAGTAACGTATAGCTATTTATTACCGTTATTGTTTGCATCTCAAAAATGTTTTTAGAACCTTTGACATAAACTTAAATTTTCAGCTGAAAATCTAAATCGTTGGGAGTAGATAAGTAGTGCAAACTGAACTGCGTTCAATAGTGGAGGGTAGGTTCAAATTTCAAATGGTTATAAATAACGGAAAAATTGGTCGGTTCGTTTGCGGTTTTTGCTAAAACTATTCGTTATGCCAGTGTTTCCGTGAAAATAAATTTTACACATAAATTTCGAAGAATTTCCTTAAAGGGCACTTTAAACTTTAGAGTAGCTAACAATCTTTTTTTAACCGTTATTTTTTTGTATCTAATTAAATACTTGCAACATCTTTGATTTAAATTTTGAGCTCAAATTCTGAATAGTTGGGAGGGGTTAAGATGCGTCAACTGAATTGTGTTCAGGAGTTGAATTTACTTCCCCCGGATAGGGATATATGCCCCCATTTCCCCTATATATAGCCTCCTTTTATATTATATATCGATATTATGCTATATATATTATATATAGCCTCCTACTATATTTAATCCTTTTAGGCCCATTTCCGGTCGATTTGGACCATTTCCGGTCCAAAGTAGTAGGGCCAAGCGTTTCCAACAAAAAAATTACCCCCCAAAAAATCGCAAACAAATTTCCACTTGCTAAGCTTGCCCCTACTTCCCCCGGATAGGGGTATATGCTCCCATCTCCAGAATTGAGCAGAATTTTGCATATACCTATATATATGTATGTATATACAGGGGGTATCTAAATTCTTGGGGAAAACTTTAAGGAGTGATATCAAGACAAACAATATTAAATAGGAAACTAAGGGTCCCAAACGTCTTACGAAGGAGATAGGCACCATTAAAATTTAGGGTCCAAAATTTCAAATAAAATAAAAAACGGAAAAAATTGGTAGATTGATTTGCGGTTTTCACTAAAATTATTAGAATGTCAGTATTTTTTTGAAAATAAATTATAAAGATAAATTTTTAAAAATGCCGATGGAGGACGCTTTAAACTTTGGAGTAACGTAAAACTATTTTTTTACCATTATTTTTTTCATCTCATTAATTTTTTTATAAGCTTAGACGTAAACTGAATCGCTGTGGAGTGGTTAAGTAGCGCAAACTAAACTGTGTTCAATAGGGGTGGGGAGGTTTAAATTTCAAATAATTATCAATAACAAAAACATTGGTCGGTTCGTTTGCGGTTTTCGCTAAAATTATTCTTTATGTCAGTATTTCCTTGAAAATAAATTTTAAAAATAAATTTCAAAAAATGCCGATAGAGGGCGTTTTAAACTTTGGAGTAACGTAATACTATTTTTACCGTTATTTTTTGAATCTCAAAAATTTTTTAATTTTAAAACCTTTGACATAAACTTAAACTTTCAGCTGAAAATCTAAATCGTTGGGAGTAGTTAAGTAGTGCAAACTGAACTGTGTTCAATAAGGGCGGGGAGATTCAAATTTCAAATGGTTATAAATAACGGAAAAATTGGTCGGTTCATTTGCGGTTTTCGCAAAAACTTTTCTTCATGCCAGTGTTTCCGTGTAAATAAATTTTAAAGATAAATTTCGAAGAATTTCGTTAGAGGGCGCTATAAACTTTAGAGTAGCTATCAACATTTTTTAACCGTTATTATTTTTTTTTGTATTTAATTAAATACTTGCAAAATCCTTGATTTAAAATTTGAGCTCAAATTCTGAATCATTGGGAGGGGTTAAGTTGCGCAAACTGCGTTCAGGAGTTGAATTTAATGCCCCCCTCTCGAACACAGTTCGTTTTTGCGCTACTTAATTACTCCCAACGATTCAGAATTTGAGCTCAAAATTTAAGTCTAAGCTTTTTCAAGCATTTAATTATGTACAAAAATAGCATTTAATAATAGTTGCTGGTTATTCTAAAGTTTAAGAAGCCCTCTAACGAAATTTATTGAAATTTATTTTTAAATTTATTTTCAAGGAAATACTAACACAGAGAATAGTTTTAGTGGAAACAACAGACGATTCAACCAATTTTTCCGTTTTTTATAATCATTTGAAATTTTAAAAGTTTGTTCAAGGGAGGGGGACCCTCCCCTCCCTTGACCACAGTTCAGTTTTCGCAACAAAACTGCTCCCAACTATTCAGATTTTGAGCTCAAAATTTAAGTCTAAGCTTCCGAAAACATTTAATGAGATGCAAAAAATAACGGCGAAAATTAGTTGTTCGTTACTCCAAAGTCTATAGCTCCCTCTATCGGCCTTTTTTGAAATTTATCTTTATAATTTATTTTCAAGACAATACTGACATAAAAAATAGTTTTAGTGAAAACCGCAAATCAATTGACCAATTTTTCCGATTGATTTTTATGATTATTTGAAATTTTGGACCTTAAACTTTAATGGCGGCCATCTCATTCGGAAAACGTTTGGGACCATTGATTTCCTATTTAATATTTTTTTCATTTTGTGTTCTATCACCCCGTTAAAGTTTTCCCAAAAGTTTAGATACACCCTGTATATTTAATAAACATTTTGTTGCATTGCACTTAATTGTAGATAATAAAAAAACTAGTTCGTATATCTAAAATATCTATTGGGAATATGAATCTTTTTAACTTATTTTTGCTGTGTATTTTTCTTTAAGGATGTCTTTTTTATTCCTAAATTTCAAAATATTTATAAACATTTAATTAATTTAAAATAAATAATTGAAATCGACGGGTCTTTTGTTCTATAACTTTATTTGTGAAAAATTATAAAAAAAATATTGAATGTTACAAAACATTCTGCGAGGAAATTCTCACCCTAGATCTAGGTATAATTATAGACAATGTTATATCTCAACCGCGATAGTAAAATATTAATGGAATTCGCAAATATAAGACTTGACATTTGAAAGTATTTCATTTTAAGCTTCCTTCTTGGCTGGTTCTTAAGGGCTGTGCACATATAACGTTATCATTTTAGAGGGGAAGAGGGTCTGTCATATGATACAGCGAATATCTCTAGAAAAAGGGGGGTTTACCTTTTGATATCGATATCATTTTTAACCCAATCAAAATTGTATCTTTTTATTTGTAACATGGTCTTTGGTACAAAATAGTATATTATCTTTTTTTAGAATATTATCTATTTTCATGAAAATACAAAGTTATTATTAAATGGCTAAATTATTATAAAATTATCTAACTCTAAAATATGGCATACCCCAAAATTTGACATTCCTATTCATCTTCATATGTGTATGCATATATAATCACTGTTAGAGAAACGATATGTGAAGTACATTTGAAATAAAGCTTGTGTTTACTAACAAAAACAAGTTGGAAATTGCACGTGAAGCGTAGCAAATGAGGTGCGTTCGTACGATAACGAAGTTTTAAAAATATCACTCTCATATATCAATCTCATGAAATGGTAAATAATTACAATTAAAATGCGCACCTAACAATGTTCTCCCTATACCATTATGCAATGGAATATTTTTGTGTGGCCTTGTAAATCAATAACAAATATTCTTTGCACCACAGATTATGCAAAATATAAATTATAATGTGTACTTTATAGATGCATTTTATTGATGCAATTTTATTACTTTCGAATGAGTGTAACGCCATTAAAATGCATTTGAAACGTTTTCCCCCATTAACCGTAATGTAACGGAACACTTTTGATTGTCCCTGTAGTTGAACTATGCATCCGATTTTGATAAAATTTGAAATAACTCGACAAAATTATGTAATAATTATGTATTTAAAATTTCAAAGATTAAAATGCATTTGAAACTCCCCCCCCTCCATTGACCGTAATGTAACGGAATCATTTTTATTGTCCCTGTAATTGATCTATGCATTCGAGTTGCATAAAATTTGAAATGACTCAACAAAATTATGTAATAATTATGTATTTTAAATTTCAAACGTTTCGGTTGGGTAGTTTTTGCGTTGTTATATGCGGACAGACAGACGGACGGACTGAACGACAACAATAGGTGCTACGCATGTACATAATTAGGAACGCACCTTAAAAGGGAGAGAATGTTGTCCTCTTCTTTTGTTGACAAAAATCTGACCCCTCTTCTCAACCATCCTGAACTATGGGGCAAGTCGAACAAAGTAATGAAAGAAATATAAATCGAACTGTGGTGAAACTCCAGGTGTGTAAACAAAATAGTACGCGTCATATATTTTCTCGAAGAGTTTTCCCCGAAAACGAACAGGGGACCGTCAACAAATTGAAAAAGAACGAAGATCATTTGGATAACCCTGTCAAAAATAATGTAGCAAAAACGTTCAAACTGCACATTATAATCTAGTGGCTTATTGTAATGTACTGTGTTTATTTTTATAAGTATAGCATGTATACTCGTAGAGAAATTAAGGTTTTTATAAAAACAGTCCTAAATTTTTTGCTTATAATTTGCAGAGTTCTTAATAAAAAAAAATGTTCTTTTCTGAAAATATGAAAAACATCATTGTACACAATACCCTGTCATCAGAATTTTAAAATAATAAAAATTGTATGAAAAATGAGTAGGTTTAGTAAATAATTTTTCATTGCGCATGCGTCAACGATATCAAAATTTCATTTGCATATTGTGTTAGCTAAATGTATAGAGCAACTTCTGTAAAAGTTTCAAAACATAGCTTAAAAATTGTGAAAATGGTCGCCTATAGAATCAACTCAAAATCCTTATTCCTAAAAGGAAGCAAAAAAATCAGGGGTTTTATCCAAATATATTTGTACGTGTAATATTGTGTAGGCACTAAACAATGGAATATGGATACAACCCCTCATCTTTTTGCTTCATTTAGGGAATAAAGGATTTTGATCTCTTTCTATCAACGATAATTTTCAGAATTTTTAAGCTATGTTTTTGAGACTTTCACAAAAGTTGCTCTATACATTTAACTAACATAACATGCAAATGAATTTTTAATAGCAATCATGCATGCGCAGTAAAAAATTATTTATTAAACTTGCTCATTTGTCAAAAATTTTTTATTATTTTTAAATTCTGATGACAGGGTATTGTGTACAATGATGTATGTCATATTTTCAGAAGAGAACATTATTTTATATTAAGAACTCTGCAAATTATAAGCAAATAACTTAGGACTGTTTTTATAAAAACCTTAATTTCTCTACAAGTATACATGCTATCCTTATAAAAATAAATACAGTACATTACAATAAGCCACTTAATCATAATATGCAGTTTGAACGCTTTTGCTACATTAGTTTTGACAGGGTTATCCAAAAGATCTTCGTTCTTTTTCAATTTATTGACGGTCCCCAGTTCGATTTCGGGGAAAACTCTTCGCGAAAATATATGACGCGTACTATTTTGTTTACACACTGGAATTTCACCACATTTCGATTTATATTTCTTTTATTACTTACTTAATTACCAATTATGCTTAACTTTTGGACACCAGTGTAATTCAATTTTCAGAAAAAAAGTTATCATTGATCACCTTAAGGCTTATAAACATATACGTAACAAAAAAATATATATCATTTTAGAAGAACCCTCTTTTGTAAGCTTTTAAAATAAATTAGAGAGAAAACAACATTACAATTTTGCCCTTTTGCTCGGCGGTAAGGGGGTTAAATACCAACTATATTTTTAATTTTATTGAAATAAAGCGATATTTTATTGACTTCTTTTCATTTGAATCAATAGATTATGTAGGAAATAATATTTAACTAGTTTTGTATATTACTCCAAACAAAAGAACAAGATTTTAAAAAGAAAAGAATTGTACAGTTTGATAACGATATCGTTACCAAGGAGGGTGGTGGAGTCGAAGGATTATAACTTATGATAACGAAAGGTGGGGAGTGTTTCAAAAATTTCCAAAAAGTTGATAACATTATACTTGTACAGTCCTTTAATCCCTTAATAGGGTGGAGTGAAAAAAATTATTTTTTAAAAATCAAAAACGGGTAGGTGCCAAAAGTTGCCTTTATATTAGTACATCAACTGCGTGAAATTTTACCGCTGAAAAAAAAATGGCTTGAGTCTGCGCTTTTGCTTCAAAAATCAAAAATTTCGGTAAAATTTGTCATTTTTTGACATTTTTTCAAAAAAATTTAAAAATTCGTACAAAGCTGGTTATTATTTAAATGTGTTACATAAACCTTTATATTTATCTGCTTAACATATTTAAACTATAAAACAATATATGTAGTCTGTATAATTGGAGCAAATCTGACAACTTTTGGTAAAAACCAGCATTATCTCTCTATTGGAACGTACAACGAAATGTTGTTTTGAATGCATTTCTTACATATCTGCTTTCAAAAATATTCTGTATATAACTCGTAGATGTGGCTGCATTTCATATCCCATCCGTCTCAGCCACTCAGCAATCTAGGCCCAGTGTTTTATTTATGTATTGAATTGTTATTTTTTTTCTCGAA
Source organism: Maratus speculifer (assembly GCA_964019185.1). Lineage (NCBI taxonomy): Eukaryota > Metazoa > Arthropoda > Arachnida > Araneae > Salticidae > Maratus > Maratus speculifer. The sequence goes on from OZ025294.1 coordinate 364,955,522, forward strand.
GAAGGGCATAAGTTTTCTATGTATCAAAGTAGTTTACCTCTCCTTCGTTTTCACTGACATTGGTTGCTACTGATGTGACCTGCTGCACGTATATTTTTACACCTTGTATAACAGAAGAGGAAACTGAGTAATGTATTAGGTATGTTGTTGATTGAACCTATTCAGCAGTCTATTATATTCATTAAATTTTTGTACAATTAATACATTATGATTGGGAGTTCTGTTACCACAACATCTTTTCAATGAATTACATTAAATATATAATGGTGTGCCTAAAAATTGATTGTATGAATTCAATTTCTAGTACGTCATCATTTACTGTACCTGTTACATTGAATATATTTTGAGAAGCTATAGCAGTTTCGTATTATGACGTTCGTCACAGAGGATTGCAAACAAAATTTGCGTGTAAAGCAACAATATTTCGAAAGAAGTTTTAGTATTTGTTTTATGTTGTTTCCTGTATTGTTTCGTAGTCGAGTAATTTCTAATAAGTTTTTAGACCTATTCTTTAAGTGTGTATTACATTTGGTATAAAATATCCCGCGGCATAAACTTTGATTATATATTTTGTGAGTGAATCTATAGAATCTGATTGCCAATCTGTGCTTATATAAAGCAGAAAATTTTATTCGCTTTATGAGCTGTTTTTTTGTGCGAGATGTTTTCTAAATTCCTATTGTCCATTTCTTCTGAGAAATAGCTTTCCTTATGAATTAGCTTTGCAATCTCTGACAGAAATTTCTAGTCTGTTCTGAGTATCTTACTTAATTTGAGAAAATCTTTTTTCAAAATAATTATCTATTTTATAAAAAATTGCAGTAGGAAGTGAATATTACGCAAAGATTTTCTTATTGATCCAGTGAATCCATGCAGATTATAGCATTTTACATCGACTTCTCTAATAATTGACTCTGAGAGAATTCGCTGAAGTTGAAGTAGAATATGATCCTTTATTATACACAATTCTAAGCTTACTCAATGCAAAATGGTTCTCAGCAACAAATAGAATTCTCCTAAATTTAAATGAGTACTTATAGTCGATTAGAGTCTGAACATTCTCTCAAAAAGTGCTATGCATTACAAGTTTATGCCCAAGATAGTTCACCCACTAATAAAATGGGGATCTAAAAGTTAATGGGAAATTACCTAGCTACGAAAACACTTAGAAAACGGCATAAAACTAATCCAAAAAAAGTTATTTACAACAAGGTTGTTCTGCACGTGCAGGACAAATTCCCATTGCAATTCTCTCTGACGATCACCAGAAATCACATTAAACAGCTCGCTTCTAAACATATAAAAAATGCAAAAGCAGAATAAATGATGGAATACTTATAGTTGAAATACCAGAAATCATATTTGAAGCAGGTCATTACGTAAAAAAATATAATTGACTGAAAAAATGTTGTGGTAACAGAACTTCCAATCACTTTCATCAACTGGATGTAAGTTTGATAAAGATAATAGATGGCCGAATAGATCCCTTTAACAACATTCCCGTACATTACTCTGCTTGTCATTTTTTTGTATGAGCTGTAAAAATATACGTTAAGATAGTAACAGCAGCATGTGGATACAAAGAACAGATAAACTAGGTGGATGCATCGAAAACATGCCAAATTTTGATAAAGTAAAATCACAAATCAATATATAAATAAAACACTGTACTAATGATCGAATAGTTGGGACGGGTGGTATATAAAATATAGACACCTCCACGACGTATGTCCAAGGTAGTTTTGATAAGAAGAGCTGTATTAAAAACAACAATTCATTGTATGTCCCAATAGAGTGGTAATACTGTTTTCTTACTAAAAGTTGTCTGTTTTGCTCCAGCTATAGGGAATAAACATATTGTTTTATAGTTTAAATATGATAAGCAGATAAATATAAAGGTCTAAGTAACACTTTTAAATAATAACCAGCTCTGTAGAATTTTTTTAATTTTTTTGAAAAAATGTCAAAAAATGACAAATTTTACCCAAAATTTCGATTTTTGGAGCAAAAGCGCAGACTCAAGCCATTTTTTTTCAGCGGTAAAATTTCACACAGTTGATGTACTAGTATAAAGGCAGCTTTTGGCACCTACCCGTTTTGGATTTTTAAAAAATAATTTTTTTTCCGCTCCACCCTATCCCTTAATCTGTATGGTATATGTGGTACCACCAGTTTTCATATTTAGTGAAACTTTGAATTCGGAGAAACCAAATTTATAGAAGAAATTTTAAACAGCATTACAGTGTAATCTCAATCATTTGAACCAGTTGGACCGTTAATACAGATATCTGCACACAGAAGGATATCAGATACCTCGATTACTATACATTGTGCATAAAAATTCACTGTGCTCGCGGATTTAACATCTTTTAGAATAAAAGTCAATGGAACATTTTTTAACATGATAAAAAGAAACAGATATCAACATATGTTTCGTAATTCAAAAAATTTTAGTAGGAAATCAACTACTAGTACACAAAAAAATCCGTTAAATTTATGGCAAAAACTGCTGACAGCAATGCTGACCGCGGTTTTTGCCTAAAAAATTGCAGTAAAATAAGATATAATAAAAAAATATATGTAACTGTACTGCAAATTTTAAGACAAAAACTGCGGACAGCATTGCTGCCAGCAATTTTTGCCACAAATTTAACTGAGTTTTGGATTTTCAGATGCTTTGTTTATATATTTATTATTTATTCATCAGTCAGCCACTTAAAATAAATAAATTTATTTCTAACTAAAAATTTCGACATAAACAACTAAAGAATAATGTCACTTTGAAACCTTAAGGAAATGAACATTTATTGTAAGACAATTAAAAATCTCCATAAACCAAAAAATATTTTTTTTTACAAAATGTTCTCTGGAGTAGAAATTAATGTTAACACCAGAAAAAATATAAGTAAGTATAACAAAATAAAACTACATTTTGCTGAGAAAACTTCCGAAATATTAAACTAATGTTTAATTAGCGTTACAGTACTTCAGCATTGTTTATTTTCTTATGCACGAAAGAAATTGCTTCTTAATTTGACTTCCACATCTTAATATATTTTCATTAATTTCGGAAGAAACTTCAGATATTTCAAGTAAAATATCTCTAGTATTAAAAAGATTCAGAATACGTTTAAAAGAAAGATATTATACTATTATAAGATTATATATTTTCGTAAAAAAGTAAATTATAAAATAAGTTTATTTATTTACATTAAAGTAAAAGCTGAATGAAGAAATGCTTATATTAGAGAAAGTAGGGGAAATAAATGAATAGTTTTGGGATGTTCTCTAAAGAAAATAACGAATAAATATTTTTTATTATGTAACATAACTCCCTCCTATTATGGAACACCGTAGTGATTTGTAGAAAGTTAAAGAATTCAGGAAATGAACATCGCTCAGATTAAAGTAACAAGTGATAGCAGAACCTTGCCGGAAACAAATCTGGCATAGTGGTTCTGAAAAGTATCTCATTATGAAGACTATTAAGGCTAATTTAGGTCATTATTTTGCTCGATCTCTTTGCTTATGATGAATCAACAAGTTATAGGCGGCCTCGGGCTATCTGCCTCATCACAAAAGTTAAGTAATCATTAATTTCGATCTGTAGTTTCTTTCAACCGCTATTGTTAAGACACCACGTACATCCAATATCATTTCCATATATTTACTTTTGCTTTATTTTAACTTCATTTATTCTCGAAAACATTTTTTCCCTTTGGTTGTTTAAACCATCTTAAATTTATCCAGTGTAATTGTTGTTTTGAGTTTACGATAGTGTAGACTTACCGGATACGTGAGAAAAGTTGTGGAGGACGACAAATTATCACATGAAAAAATTATTGGAAATAATGTAAGAAGCCTTAGACATTATTTGTTTAGTTGCATTTATTGTTAATTTGTTACGGAAAATCACATGCATGAAAAAAATATTAAGTTTTACGAAGTTTGTTTTGGAGTAGAAGTTAATGTTTACATCCGAAATAGTATAAGTATGTTTAACAAAATAAAGCCACACTTTGCAGTGAAAACTACCAAAATATTAAACTTTTTTTTAAAATTAAAGTAACGGTACTTCAGCATGGTTTATTTTCTTATGCACTAAAGTAATTGCTTCTTAATTTGACTCGCGCATCCTTATATATTTTCATTAATTTCGGAAGAAACTTCAGATATTTCAAGTAAAGTAGCTCTAATATTAAAAATATTCAGAATACGTTTAAAAGAAAGATATTATACTATTATAAGGTTATATATTTTCGTAAAAAAGTATTTTAACATAAGTTTATTTATTTACATTAAAACTAAAGATGAATGTAGAAATGCTTATATTAGGAAGATATGGGGTAGTAATTAAATATTTTCGGGATATCCGGATGTTCACTAAAGAAAATTAATGTATAAATTAATTTTTTCGCACTGAAAAAAAAAAAAAAAAAAAAAAAAAAAAAAAAAGTTAAATTTACGACAAAAATTCTGGCAGCAATGTTGCCTGCAGGTTTTGCAGCCATTGTTGAAAATAACGAATATTTCTTTACAATGTATGTCACGTAACTCTCTACTGTGGAACACCCTGATGGTTTGTACACTGTAAAAAAATCTGTAAAGGTACTAAACATTTTCATGGAAACCGGGATTCCAAGAACTTTTCCTGTAACGATAACAGCAAAAATTCAAATTTCAGAATCGATTACATAAATTTTTCCTGTTATCGATACATGAAAAGTTCTTGGAATACCAGTGCCCTAGAAATTGTTTAGTACTTTTACGGATTTTTTGTTACAATATAGAAAGTTCAAGCATTCAAAAAATGACCATTGCTCATATTAAAGATACAGGTGATACCAGAACCTTGCCGGAAACAAGACTCGTAAGTGGTTCTGAAGTGTATCTTTATTCTTAAAGACTATTAAGAATGATATAATATACTTTTTACAGACATTCATTCTATTACACTGTAAAAAAAATTCTGTAGAGGTACTAAACTTTTTCTAGGAAACTGGGATTCCTAGAACATTTCCTGTAACGGTTATACCAAAAATTCTAGTTTGAGAATCAGTTAGATGGATTTTTCTTGTTATCGTTGCATCAAAAGTTCTTGGAATCCCAGTTTCCTAGAAAATGTTTAGTACCTTTACAGATTTTTTTTTCTTTTTTTACAGTGTAGTAATCATATCCTTATTTTTCTCAATCTCTTTACCAATGATGAATCGGCAAGTTATTGGTGTCTCGCGCTATTTGCCGCATCACAAAAGTTAAATAACCATTAACTTCGATCTAAAGTTTCTTCCAACCGCTTTAGTTACAGCACCTCCATCATCCAATATCATTCCCATATATTTATTTTTTTTTTTTAACTTTATTTATTCCCGAAAACTTTTTCTTTTCATTTTTTTAACCACTTTAAATTTATTTAGTGTAGTTGTTGTTCAGAACTTAAGGTTTAGACGTGAGAAAAGTTGTGGAAGACGACAAATTATTACATGGAAAAATGATAGGAAACAGCAGAAGAAGCCTTAACCCCTTGGGGACGAGCGACACGTATACGTGACGCAAAAAGGCTTAACCCGTCAGTAGTCGCGTGTCGGTCTTTTCGCCGCCCGTATAACTTATCTTCTGCTAACTTGTATCACATTACAAATACAGCGGAGATCTACCAGGTACCTGTCTTTGAATGTTTCTCGACCACCTTAGTGAAGTAACAGGAAACCTCTGTTTTTCTTTCAGGTACATTTTTAGAAAGAAAATTCAAATTGGCTAAAAAGTCTACGTAACAATCTCTAATGTCAGTTAATTTTTACTTTTCTAATTACTCCAGATCTCTTGAATAAAATGCATAAATTAAGAAAACTGCGAATTTATATATTAATTGAAAGGTTATCTTCGTATATTAGGTGAAAAATATTTCTTTTTTTACATATTTGGTATGCGGGGGGCCAGCGGCGAGAAGACCGAGCGCGACTAATGACGTTGTGAAAAAAGTCGCGACTACTCGCGGGTTAAGAATCCTTGTTTACTCCCATCAGTAAAATTTTACTGTAAAGTTTGCCATTTTTAATCGGAGTATTTTCTCGATTAAATAATGCACAAATTTCTGTTTTAAAAAACTGGTGACAAAACATTACAAAATTCGTAAAAGGCTCCCGTCACGAAGGGGTTAAACATTGTTTGCTTTTTGCATTTATTGTAAGATAATTTGTTACGAAAAATCCATGCATGAAAAAAATATTAAATTTCACAAAGTTTTCTTTGGAGTAGAAGTTAATGTTTACATCAGAAATAGTATAAGTACGTGTAACAGAATAAAGCCACACTTTGCAGTAAAAACTTCCGAAATATTAAACTAGTGTTTAATTAGTATTACAGTACTTCAGCATGGTTTATTTTCTTATGCATTAAAGACATTGCTCCTTAATTTGACTGGCGCATCTTAATATATTTTCATTAATTTCGGAAGAATCTTCAAATATTTCAAGTAAAATAGGTTTAATACTAAAAAATGCAGAATTCTTTTAGGGGTAAAAAATCCTATTTAAATAAGCTTATATATTTTATTAAAAACGGAAATATTATAAAATACATTTTATTTACTTACATTAAAACAAAAGATAAATGTAGAAATGCCCATATTACAGAAAATGTAGGAAATAAATAATTTCTGGAAGGTCCCTAAAGAAAGTTAACGAATAAATCAATTTTTTATGTAACGTAACTCCCTTCTATAGAACACGCTGGTGATATTTAGAAAGTTCAAGCATTCAAAAATGCCCATTGCTCAGAAAAAATTATAGGCGAAAGCAGAATCTTGCCGGAAACAAAACTCGCATAGTGGTTCTGAAATGTATTTCATTCTAAAGACTGTTAAGAATAATTTAACCCGTTCACTGCCACTCACGCGATAGCGCGTACTGTGACGCCAACATTAAGGGGCCACTCACGCACCAGCGCGTGATGTGGGATGATGTCCAATAGCCAGTCACGCGCTAGAGCGGAAAAATCGTTCACTGATTCTTTGTTATAAAAAGTAAATTGGCTTCTGGGAAAAACCTACTTCTACAGTGTAGCAATAACTATCATCACATCTTAATGTAAGCGGCAGCAAACGTGTTAATGTACTCTTTTTTAGACATTGATTCTATTATTAATAATGTCCTACTTTTACTCGATCACTTTTCCCATGATGAATCGTCAAGTTATAGGTAGCCTCCCGCTGTTTCTTGCATCACTTAAGTTCAATGATTATTAACTTCGATCCATTAATACCATTTTACACTGTAATAATTTTAAAAAATCTTAAATTGACAGAAAACAAAACTGTCAATTTTGGAGAGAGTTTAAAACAGTTAATTTTCAGAAAAAAATCTTTAATTTTATTTTAAAACAGTTTTAACTTTAAAAAAACAAATTTTTTCGATAAAAATTACGAAATTCAGTTTCTTTTACAAAAAAATACTGTTTTTATTTAAAACATTTTTTTCTATAAAAAATACAATTCTTTTGTGTCAAAATTACAGATTTTTTTACAGATTAATTTTATACAGTGTAATTGTTGTTCGGAACTTACGTTGGTATAGACTTACCAGTTAAGTTAGAAAAGGTCTGGAAGACGACAAATTATTAAATAGAAAATTGATTGAAAACAAGGGAACAAGTCTCGGGACATTATTTGCTTTGTTTTATTTATTGTAAGATATTTTTTTTCCGAAAAATTCCATGCATGAAAAAAATATTAAATATCTCCCAGCAGTAGAAATTAATGTTAACACCAAAAAAATATAAGTGAATGCAACAAAATAAAACTACACTTTGCTGAGAAAACTTCCAAAATATTAAACTAATGTTTAATTAGCGTTACAGTACTTCAGCATTGTTTATTTTCTCATGCACTAAAGAAATTGCTTCTTAAATTCACTACCGCATCTTAATATATTTTCATTAATTTCGGAAGAATCTTCAGATATTTCAAGTAAAGTAGCTCTAACATTAAAAAGATTCAGAATACCTTTAAAAGAAGTCTATTATACTATTGTAAGTTTATATATTTTTGTAAATATAGATATTATAAAATAAATTTATTTTCTTACATTAAAACAAAAAAATGAATGTGGAAATGCTTATATTAAGAAAAGTAAAGGAAATAAATAAATAGTGTCGGGAAGTTACCAAAAGAAAATGAACGAATAATTCCTTTTTTTTAATGTAACGCAACTCCAAAGTATGGATTACCCAGGCAATTTGTAAAAAGTTCAAGCATTCAGAAAAAATGACAATTGCTCAGATTAAAGTAATAGACGATACCAGAACATTGAAGGAAACTAAACTCGCATAATAGTTCTGAAATGTACCTCATACTGAAGACTATTAAGAATAATATAATATAGTCTTTTGCAGACATTCATTTCATTACTAATCTTGTCCTCCTTTTACTCAATCTCTTTAAACTATAATTCCTTTTTTTAATGTAACGCAACTCCAAAGTATGGATTACCCAGGCAATTTGTAAAAAGTTCAAGCATTCAAAAAAAAAAATGACAATTGCTCAGATTAAAGTAATAGACGATACCAGAACATTGAAGGAAACTAAACTCGCATAATAGTTCTGAAATGTACCTCATACTGAAGACTATTAAGAATAATATAATATAGTCTTTTGCAGACATTCATTTCATTACTAATCTTGTCCTCCTTTTACTCAATCTCTTTAACTTAAAATGTTTTTCGCTTATATTTCTACAAACAACTTTTAAGGCTGTATTTAAAAAAATATTTCTGTGACTGAGTGAGGATCAATTAATGTAAACAGAACAGCGTCAATTAACTGAACAGTAATTAAGCGAACTTCCAGTTATCCGAACACCTTATTTCTTTCAGAAGTAAAAATGTTTTATCGAATGATGCATCAGCAAGTTACAGGCGGCATCGCACTATCTGGTGCAATTCAAAAGTTACATAATCGGTAACTTCGATCTATAGTTTCTTTCAGCCGCTTTTATTAAGGCATCTGGTACATCCAATATCATTTCCTTACATTTAACTTTGTTTTATTGTAACTTAAAATTAATAAAAAATTTAACTTATAATAAAATAAAAAAATTATATTAAATTATATAATATATTACATATTATCTTAAAATTTATAATAAATAAAAAATAAAAGGTAAAAAAGATTAAAAAACCTTAAATTTATCCAATGTAAATGTTGTACTGAACTTACGGTTTAAACTTACCAGTTAATTGAGAAAAGTGCTGGAAGGCGACAAATTACCACATAGAAAAATGAATGGATACAAGGAAAGAAGCCTCAAAACATTATTTTATTTACTGTATTTATTGTAAGGTAATTTGTTACGAAAAATTCCATGCCTGAAAAAAATATTAGATTTCACGCAGTTTTCGCTGAAATAGAAGTTAATGTTTACATCAGAAAGAGTATAAGTATGTTTAATAAAATAAAGCCACACTTTGCAGTGAAAACTTCTGAAAAAATAAACTAATGTTTAATTAGAATAAAGGTACTAAAGCATGGTTTGTTTTCCTATGCACTAAAGTAATTGCTTCTTAATTTGAATCTCACATCTTAATATATTTTCATTATTTTCGGAAGAAACTTCAGATATTTCAAGTAAAATAGTTTTAAAACTAAAAAAATAAAATAAAATAAAATAAAGAATTCCTTTAGGGATAAGAAATCCTATTTATATAAGCTTATATATTTTTCTAAAAAAAGTAATATTATAAGATTATTATTATTTATTTATTAAAATAAAACATGAATGTAGAAATGTTTGTATTACGATAAGTAAATGAAATATTTGAATAGTTCTCTAAAGAAAATAAACGTATAAATAAACAGATTTTATGTAACGTGAATTATCCACTATCACTCTGGCGATTTGTAGAAAATTCAAGCATTCAAAAAATGTCCATTCCTCAGAATAAAGTTTTAAGTGATTCCAGAATGCCCCTTGCAGGAAAGAAAACTCACATAGTAATTCTAAGATATATCTCATTCCAAAGACTGGTAAAATAATTCAACAAGTTCTTTTCAGAGCATTCATTCTATTAGAAATCCTGACGTCCTATTACTGAAACACTCTCACTATGATGAATGGCCAAGTTATACAAGGCCTCGCGCAATCTGTCGTGAAATACAGAAGTTAATTAACTTCGTCCATTAGTTTTTAATTTGTTTGTCTGTTTGTATTTATGACGGCCAATTATCGACACTTGGGATATGGGTCCTAGGGAGGGAGAGGTCTCCTCCGTGGGGTTTTTTTAAGGGAACCTAACCCAAATTTATGCAAGAAAATTCAAAGTTCTAGGAAAACAACGGAAACAGCGAACAGTTAGGTCGACGGAATCCAGCATTTAGTACGTGCCGTCTACTACCCTAATAGCATGCATGGTCACAGTAACGTCACAGTGACGTCACTGTGAGTCACTTTGGTCACAGCACATCTGTGACCAAAATGCCACCACTCAGTGACGTCACATTGTGACTGAGATGTGACTTTCTTAAAAATCTTTAAAAATTTATAAATATGCTTCAAAACATGTTTCTGGCAATTTAAATATCGTCGCTTTTGTCACAGTTTCGTCACAATGTTAATGTCAAATTAGTCCCAAATGACACATTTTTCACAAATTTGTCACATTGTGACCACTTTGTGAAACGTCACAAAAGAGCTCTAAAACGGCGATAACGAGTTCACATCTTAGTCACTGTGACTTCACATCGACGTCACGTGACGTCACATCGACAATCGATGGTCACAAAGTCACAATGTGACTTCATAATAACGTTGCAGCGAAGTCACCATGCTTTACGGGTAGTGTCGGAGGTAGAATTAAAGTTTCTTTGAAACTCTCGTGTTAGAGCTTCTTCAACTTTTAATATAACTTCTATACCTTTAATTTAATTTAATTTTACATTTATTTATATCCGAAATCGTTCTTTTTGCCATTTATCTCTCTCTCTCTCTTTTTATACCTTACGTCTTATATCTTATATGTAAAATTACAGAAATTAGAAAGATAGAAATTCTGTAAAAAAAAAGAGTAATTATTCAGCAAGTTAAAAAATATACCCTGTAAATAAACATTGCTAAAAACAGACAATAATGTAAATTTAATTTTAATGATAATAATTAATTTTAGTTTTTTTTTTTAAATTAGTAAATCGCTCAATCTCCAGCAAGCCTCAAAGAACTTGGATTTTCCCAGTGAACTATAACAACTGTATTATTACACTTTAACACAATTTGTTTGCTGTCAGGGGAGGACCTCCATGGGAGTCTTTCTAAGTGACCTAATTCGTATTTACGCAAGGAAATTCAAGGTTCGAAGAAAAACATGGAAATCTCCGAACATAATACGACGAGCGCGAATAGGTTCCAATTCTGCACATCTCATCTACCCGTTTCGCATCCGTGGTTTGAATCCTGACCGCGACTTTTTAAGTTCATTTTAAAATTTATAACCGATATTATTTATTTACCCATTGAATAATTGTAAGGTACCCTGGGGCAATAACGCCAGGCGGGGTAATAACGCCAAGTGCTTATATTTTCATAATTATGAAATAATCAGGTAAATGACACCCATGTGCTCTGCGCAGAAGGGTTTTGAGTCATATAAATCGCAAAAAGCAGCTTCAAGTTAATTTGTTTCATTTTTAAGTCTTATTGTTTTTACAAACAACTAAAATTAACGCTTGATCTAAAATTTGCGAGATACGTTTTGTGATGTGAAGACTATCTTTTTATCCAGAAATACTTTCTTAATTACATAAATTTGTAGTGCATTTCATGTACTTTTAAAATGTTGTTAAAGATTTTAGATATCTTCTCGAGATAATTTGTAATTTAAAATGTACTGCGCAATAACTATACCGGGGTAATAACGCCAATCCTTGACATTAATACCCCGGTTGATTCCCTACAGTGGCCGAGCTACATCCTAAATACTGATTCAAATAAACAGAGTTAAAACAGTGCAATGTTTCTCATGTTTCTATTTAAGCGGTCCTTTTTAAGAAAAAAGAAGCTCACGGTCTGATATTCTTTTGCCTCATCCCCCCCTCCCACACCACACCTTTATTTTTCTTACACTTTCACAATAAATTGAACATTTTCAATAGCTTAGAATGCAATTTGTCAATTTCTAAGTTTGTAGAATTTGTATTTTTAGAATTGGGCTATCTACATGCAATTATTCCATCTTATTTCATAGTTTTGTTTGAATGGCGTTATTACCCATATAGGTGGGTAATAACGCCAAATAGCATTGGTCAAGAAAAAACGCCATTACATTTTATGAATACATATTTGTTAAATTATTTTATTTTATATAGATAGTCAATGAGTTGCTGTATCATATCCTATATTTGTTTGAAAAATAAAATCTAAAACTGAGCCGTGAAAATTGGTAGAACCTTAACGTGGCGTTATTACCCCAGGGTACCTTATAAAAAATTAATCTAATATAATTCTGAAATTTATTTTCGGATTAACATTTTTCAAATGCCTTCTCCGTCACAAAATCTTGCCAGTTGGACGTAGTTTTTTACATCATCAAACAAAATAAAACAAAATCATAATTTGTATCGCAGTTTGGCCTAATGCATATGTTTTTTAAAACTGCTTGTTAAATTTAAGGGAAACTAATTGTGTTTTCAGACGATTTTATTTAAAATCAGTAAACTTTTTGCATTTTGTTTGCTTTTCGTCTTAAAATTGGTCGTATGATTGATATTACCGAAATCCATTAAACCCCGTATTGTAGATTTCGATCAATATGATTAAAAATGAATGTTGTATAAGGAATTATTTACATTGTTGTTGACAGAAAATTGGAACGTATATTTAAAAAAAAGTTTTAAAAGTGTGCGACTTTTGTATCGAAAATGGAAGTTTTTAAATCGACAACATTTAAGACGTCTCTATAAATTTAAACTTGAATCTCGTGTATCACACATAATGAAAAATAGTATATTAAATATACTATTATCATAACATAAAAATTGTTTAAATTAAGAAAAATAATAACTTTTAAAGGAAAGAGAAAATGTGAGTATCAGAATATAAATATTTTAATAAAAGTTTTATTTTAGTAAAGAAAGGTGTTATAAAAATTAAAACTAAATGACATTGATATGTTTCGGATCCGTCTAATAAGATCCATAATCATAATAAAAATAAAAATTAAATTCAAAACATTTTACGGTCAATAAAATGACACGCGACAATGAGATATGAACGTTTCAAAACCATGCGTTCTATAATAAAAAATTAAATTAAATTAGACCATGATCTAAAATAATTTCCAATTCAGTTCATCTCATTCAACCTCTCACGAGGAATTTATTCAATAATTTTAACTATAACTTAGGAATAATAAAAGAAACAATATCAAAAACGGTAATAAAATGAATGATATCAGAGAATATAAATATATAGTCATATATTGTGAGTAGAAATATGACGAATGTTCAACTAATGTATAATGAGGGAATCCATTAAATTTTGTTTATTTTCGTTTTCACACTAGAAATTGCTTCTTAATATTTCTAAAATTTCTTAATTCACACCTTTCAAATTCAAAAGAATATGTGAAATTTTTCTCAAACTTAGAAATTTGCGATGTTTCAAAAAATATGAATTACGTATTTCCCCCCCCCCCTCCACACAAAAAATTATATCATCACATCGACTTTTTATTCATTTTGAATATATTTTTTCATTTTAAATATATTTCTTTAGTTAAAAGATATAAGGTACCTGTACCCAATATGGACAACCTAAGGAAATTGTATTTTTTTCACCGCCTTTTCAAGTCATAGGACTCAAAAAATATGTTACCACTATCCTTGGACTATTGACTATCATTATTAAAATTAGCGACCTTGTAATTATTCAGGTTTAATTTAAATGATAAAAAGAAAAAAAATTACCACTTTGATGCCTTTTCAATTTATTGATTGACGACGTTGAATTTTCTTCTTTCTTACAGTTGTAGTCGATGAGGACATAAGCAGTCCATATTGGGAACTGGGCGTAGTTTTAATAAATTTTGTAACAAATGAATAAGGAAAATATTTTTAAGCAAAATATGTAATAGCAATCGAAAATATGTGTTCTATTAGTTTTCTAAAATACTCCACTTTTCAACATTTAATGGAATTTTACCATATCTAATAAGAATTTAAGCTTACAAGTAATTAAGATTAGCATATCTCGAAACAACAAGTGTCCTCCTAAATAGCGAACAGCGCGCTTTTTTACACTTTCCAGCCTTAATTATCTTTTCAAATGCTTTTCTTCGCGAAAATGTTGAGCCATCTCTCGATCAAATTAATACCTTTAAAAATATTAGGGGTGTCCATATTGAGAGCCCAGTCCATATAGGGTACAAATACCTTAGAATCATAGTTGCTCTTTGGAAAATGTCTTTTTATATTTATGTTGCTTGATTACTATCACCTTATATTTACTAGTTATTAATACTTTTACTACAATTATCACTACTACTTATTATTATTACTTTATGTTTTCTAGCATTAGGTATCGTTATTTTCAATAATCTTTCGCATAGTAAAGCGATAATTTCTTATCCAAATAGTTCTACTGACATTAAAATTTTATTTTTTAAATATCAGTGATGTAACATATATATATATATATATATATATGAAACTAGCAAAAACTTAATAATGAAGATTTTTAAATTAAAATCATTAGGTAATTTTACAAGGTTTCAAATTTTAATATTTATGAAAAAATTGTGCCAGTACGTTTATTAAGGTTTTCATAGCATTACCATTAAATGTAAATATTGCTTTATTAGCTTTGAAGGTTTTAAAGTAAACCTACATATTTATTTTCTCAAACTGTTACAGATTATTAGATTAAAACTAAGACCAAACTAATTAGATTTTTAACACATTTTCTTAATGAAAGAATTTAATTTTTAAAAGCACACATTTCTCAAAATATTTTAATTGGTAACATTATACTGAATTTAAAATATAAAAATATAGTTTATGTTGAAATTGTTGTAATTTTTATAAACACCACTCTTTAGTATGAATTAACATACATTGAAAAAGGAAATGTGAGTATAAGTCCATTAATGTAAAGATATTTTGTTAGCGGGAACATCTAAAACATTACAACGGTCCTTAATTAGGGAAAACGTGAATACTTAGGTAATTTTTAATTTCTAATATTTCATACTTACTCAGATATTGATCTTAATTATTTCTGGAATTTTTTAATAATTCCTCTTAAATTTCTGAAAACTGTGAATATTTTTCCCCAGAAAGGATTTTAATACATAATAAATTTGCTATTTCTACTAAAGTAGGAAATATATTTAAAAATATAATTGTATTTTACTATAGTTTTTTAACACAACAAATACTACTTAACTGTCTCTTGCTTCTCCGTTAATGTCTACAACATTCTGAAGTAAATTGGAAAGCTATAAATGTTGCCAATAGGCCTAATTTTTCGTAATGCGATTGCTTCTTACATGTAATATTTTTTAACAGGTAACATTCGCCTTATTTAAAGGCAGTTTAGAGAACTTAGACAGATTAGTAACTAGAAAATTATACAACTTCTAAAAAAAATATTTTTAATAATATATTTTAAATTTTTAATCCTTTATTTTAATCTTTCCGAGTGGTATATTGCTTTTATTTCAACGAAGACAAAAAAGTAATTTCAAATGTTTACTGCATACAAGACATTACATATCTAAATTTAAAGCTCAATTTTCTGAAAACGCTGTTGTTTGAACATGGATTTACATAATCTATAGAAACCACTGCATATTAGTGTTTGTAATCATGTCAAGAAATTTCAAACATACTCTTCCTCAATCTTAAAAAAAACTTTTGTTAAAAAAAAAATGAAAAAAAAAATACATTTTTTTTTATAAAAGTTTATTTTTGGAAAAATGCAAGTTTTTTTCTAGTTTTTCCTATGTATTTTTTCTAGTGTTAAATAATAATAACTAAAGAAAATATATTTATACATTTACTACTATTATGCTGTAAAACATATCTAGCGACTATCTTAAGTAGTGTTTAAGAAAAAGTACATTAATTAACAAGTCCTACTTCACAATCTCTTACACAAATTTTATCCATTCAGCAAGGATTCTTCAAAGGAAAAAGTATCTTGAATTAAAGAATATCAAAATTCCTCTAATTAAATGACACATTTTATTTTATTTTATTAAAACAAAAACAAATTTTGCAAAGATAGGTAATGTCCATTAAGACAGGACACGTGGGTTCAAAGGGTTAAAGAAAGAATATGGGTACCCAACGCCCTTTATATGGCTTTAAATAAATCCTTTACTTATTATCAAAAAAGTGGCAACAATCAATAAATATTAATTTAAAGAAATAACATTCAAATTTTAGTACTTCTTATATTAGTTTTATACATAAAAAATAAGAATTCGACTACCATTATAAGTTTGAAATTACTCTTTACATTTGAAAGTTTTAATCTGAAGTTTCTCCAGATATTGCTTTTCGCAAGTCTATGTACCTTATTTATAGAAACGACTACATATTATATAATACATGTTCCTTAATTATTGATATTTAAAAGAGGAGTTAAATAAGATTCAAATTTTAATATTTTTTATATTAGTTTTATACATAAAAAATAAGAATTCGACTACCATTATAAGTTTAAAATTACTCTTTACATTTGAAAGTTTTAATCTGAAGTTTCTGAAGATATTGCTTTTCGCAAGTCTATGTACCTTATTTATAGAAACGACTACATATTATATAATACATGTTCCTTAATTATTGATATTTAAAAGAGGAGTTAAATAAGATTCAAATTTTAATATTTTTTATATTAGTTTTATACATAAAAAATAAGAATTCGACTACCATTATAAGTTTAAAATTACTCTTTACATTTGAAAGTTTTAATCTGAAGTTTCTGAAGATATTGCTTTTCGCAAGTCTATGTACCTTATTTATAGAAACGACTACATATTATATAATACATGTTCCTTAATTATTGATATTTAAAAGAGGAGTTAAATAAGATTCAAATTTTAATATTTTTTATATTAGTTTTATACATAAAAAATCCCTTTCGGCATGGCCTATAGGCGGAGGTAGATTTCGAAAAGTTTTCATCTCAAAAAAAAAAAAAAAAAAAAAAAAAAAAAAAAAAAAAAAAAAAAATGCCTATCTTTACTTAAATGCCCATTTTGGCAATATATTTTGAATTATATTCTTACTTTATTTAAAAAATTGACCAATATGCTCATTATATAGTTCCTAAATAACAAAAAACTGTTAATTAAATTCGTTTGACAGCAAAATTGAATTTAAAAATGAGTCATAAAATAACCAATTTATTATTTTAATACATCCACAATTCTTTAATCAAGATCGCTTTGAGAAATTTTGTGCGACGTGCCCACTTTGACAGATTTTAAAATATATATATTCACCCTTTATCAAAAAATCGACGAATACGCACATTATATAGTTCCTAAGTAACAAAAAACTGTCAATTGAATGTGTGTCAGAGCAAAATTGGATTTAAAAATGAGTCATAAAATAACCAATTTGTTATTTGAATACCCACAGTTCATTAATCATCTCGCTTTGGGAAATTTTGTGCGAAGTGCCCATTTTGGCAGCCTTTTTTGAAATATATTCTGCCTTTATCAAAAAATTGGCCACTCCGTCACATTATATAGTTCCTAAATAAGAGAACCTGTAAATTGGATGCGTTTGAGAACAAAAAAAGATTTAAAAATGACTCGGTAAAAACGCAATTTCTTAAATTTCCTCAAATTTTAATCACAACTTCGTGAAATTCTGTTCAAAATACCCTTTTTGGCAGCCTTTTAAAAAATATATTCTGCCTTTATCAAAAAACTGGCCAATACGTCAAGTTATATAGTTCCTAAATAATAGGACCTGTAAATTGGATGGGTTTGAGAACAAAAATGAATTTAAAAATGACTCATGAAAAACGCAATTTGTTATACTTAATGAATTTTTAGGTAGATTTCGTATGAAATACTACCTATTGCATTGTCTCCCATGTTGGAATTTCTGAAAAATTTTTGCGGATCTACACGAATCATGACTCCTAGATCCCAAAACTACCATCAGTAAAAAAGTTTATATATATATATATATATATATATATATATATATATATATATATATCTATCGGTGTATATCACTTTCTTCTAGACACGATAACTTCCATAATTATGCTCAGATCTTCATCAAACTTTTACATAAAATCAAAGGGCATAAAATCTCGGTTAAGTTCGTTAATGGGCAAAATCGGACCAAGGAGGTGAAAGTTAGGAGGGTTTTTGTGAAAACAGAAAAAACACGATAACTTTTTAATTAAAATAGATATCGAATCAGTTTAAAGTTTATATTACTTCTAAAAAATGAGGAAAAAGTTTATGCGTGACAGATTTTTGATAAAGTTAAAAGTGGGCTCAAGGGGCGAAAAAAACATGGTTTTTGGGAGAAAAAAAATCATAACTTCGTCAATTCTCAAGATATCAAATCCAACTAAATTTTATATAAATGTACTCAATATTATCTAAAACTTTTGTATTTACAAGTTTTTGATAGGACCAATTTTTACCGATGAAAAAAATTAAAAACGAAAAGAAAAAGGGGGGAGGAAAAAGAAAAAAAAACATAACTTACTCAATTCTTAAGCAATTAAATCTAATTAAATTTATTTTACATCTTCACAATAATATCTACAATTTTTATATTGACAAGTTTTTCATAGAACCAATTCTTATAGCAAAAATAAATTAAACAAAAATAGGAGTTGGAGAAAAAACCTCAAATCCAAACTGCTTATATTCTGACTCATTTTAAAATTCATTTTTGATTTTAAACGCATCCAAATGACAGATCCTATTATTTAGCAACTATATAATGCGACGTATTGGCCAATTTTTTGATAAAGGCAGAATATATTTTTAAAAAGGCTGCCAAAAAAGGTATTTTGAACAGATTTCCCGAAGTTTTCATCATTAAAAAATTCATTAAGTATAACAAATTGCGTTTTTTATGCGTCATTTTTAAATTCATTTTTGTTCTCAAACCCATCCAATTTACAGGTCCTATTATTTAGGAACTATATAACTTGACGTATTGGGCGGTTTTTTGATAAAGGCAGAATATATATTTTAAAAGGCTGCCAAAAAGGGTATTTTGAACAGAATTTCACGAAGTTATCGTGATTAAAATTTGCGGAAATTTAAGAAATTGCGTTTTTACCGAGTCATTTTTAAATCTTTTTTTGTTCTCAAACGCATCCAATTTACAGGTTCTCTTATTTAGGAACTATATAATGTGACGGAGTGGCCAGTTTTTTGATAAAGGCAGAATATATTTAAAAAAAGGCTGCCAAAATGGGCACTTCGCACAAAATTTCCCAAAGCGACATGATTAATGAACTGTGGGTATTCAAATAACAAATTGGTTATTTTATGACTCATTTTTAAATCCAATTTTGCTCTGACACACATTCAATTGACAGTTTTTTGTTACTTAGGAACTATATAATGTGCGTATTCGTCGATTTTTTGATAAAGGGTGAATATATATATTTTAAAAGCTGTCAAAGTAAGCACTTCGCAAAAAAAATTTCCCAAAGCGATCATGATAAAAGAATTGAGGTTGTATTCAAATAACAAATTGTTTATTTTATGACTCATTTTTAAATTCAATTTTGCTCTCAAACGCATTCAATTGACAGTTATTTGTTATTTAGGAACTGTGTAATGTGCCGTATTGGTCAGAGTTTTGATAAAGGCTAAATATATATTTAAAAAAAATCTGTCAAAGTAGGCACTTCGCACAAAATTTCTCAAAGCGATCTTGATTAAAGAATTGTGGATGTATTAAAATAATAAATTGGTTATTTTATGACTCATTTTTAAATTCAATTTTGCTGTCAAACGAATTTAATTAACAGTTTTTTGTTATTTAGGAACTATATAATGAGCATATTGTTCAATTTTTTAAATAAAGTAAGAATATAATTCAAAATATATTGCCAAAATGGGCATTTGAGTAAAAATAGGCTTTTTTTTTTTTTTTTTTTTTTTTTTTTTTTTTTTTTTTTTTTTTTGAGATGAAAACTTTTCGAAATCTACCTCCGCCTATAGGCCATGCCGAAAGGGATTTTATGACTCGTTTTAAAATCCATTTTCGCTCTCAAACGCATCCAATTTACAGATCCTCTTATTTAGGAACTATATACTGTGACGCATTGGCCAGTTTTTTGATAAAGATAGAATATATTTTTTTAAATGCTGTCAAAATGTGTATTTCGCACAAAATTTTCCGAAGCAATCATGATTAAAGATTTAAGAATGTATTCAAACAACAAATCGGTTATTTTGTGACTCATTTTTACATTCAAATTTTTTCTCAAATGCATTCAACTGACAGTTTTTTGTTATTTAGGAGCTGTATAATGCACTGTTTTGGTCGATATTTTAATAAATTCAGAATCTACTTCAAAATATGTTGTCAAAACGGGCATTTGAGCTGAATTTTTCTTAAGATGATTCTGATAAAACCAGTTTTTGCAGAAAAATGGAATTAAAAATTTTTCATAAACGGCCAAATGAAGTTATTAAACTGGGTTTATCTCTAATTATATTTTTTTTTTTGTTGAAATGAGCACTTTTCGAAATCTACCTCCGCCTATAGGCCCAGCCGACAGGGATTTTTTAATGATGAAAACTTCGAGAAATCTGTTCAAAATACCTTTTTTGGCAGCCTTTTTAAAAATATATTCTGCCTTTATCAAAAAATTGGCCAATAAGTCGCATTATATAGTTACTAAATAAGAGGATCTGTCATTTGGATGCGTTTAAAATCAAAAATGAATTTTAAAATGAGTCAGAATATAAGCAGTTTGGATTTGAGGTTTTTTCTCCAACTCCTATTTTTGTTTAATTTATTTTTGCTATAAGAATTGGTTCTATGAAAAACTTGTCAATATAAAAGTTGTAGATATTATTGTGAAGATGTAAAATAAATTTAATTAGATTTAATTGCTTAAGAATTGAGTAAGTTATGGGATTTTTTCTTTTTCCTCCCCCCTTTTTCTTTTCGTTTTTAATTTTTTTCATCGGTAAAAATTGGTCCTATCAAAAACTTGTAAATACAAAAGTTTTAGATAATATTGAGTACATTTATATAAAATTTAGTTGGATTTGATATCTTGAGAATTGACGAAGTTATGAATTTTTTTCTCCCAAAAACCATGTTTTTTTCGCCCCTTGAGCCCATTTTTAACTTTATCAAAAATCTGCCACGCATAAACTTTTTCCTCATTTTTTAGAAGTAATATAAACTTTAAACCGATTCGATATCTATTTTAATTAAAAAGTTATCGCGTTTTTTCTGTTTTCACAAAAACCCTCCTAACTTCCACCCCCTTGGTCCGATTTTGCCCATTAACGAACTTAACCGAGATTTTATGCCCCTTGATTTTATGTAAAAGTTTGATGAAGATCTGAGCATAATTATGGAAGTTATCGTGTCTAGAAGAAAGTGATATACACCGATAGATAGATAGATAGATAGATAGATAGATAGATAGATAGATAGATATATAAACTTTTTTACTGATGGTAGTTTTGGGGTCTAGGAGTCATGATTCGTGTAGATCCGCAAAAATTTTTCAGAAATTCCAACATGGGAGACAATGCAATAGGTAGTATTTCATACGAAATCTACCTAAAAATAAGAATTCGACTACCATTATAAGTTTAAAATTACTCTTTACATTTGAAAGTTTTAATCTGAAGTTTCTGAAGATATTGCTTTTCGCAAGTCTATGTACCTTATTTATAGAAACGACTACATATTATATAATACATGTTCCTTAATTATTGATATTTAAAAGAGGAGTTAAATAAGATTCAAATTTTAATATTTTTTATATTAGTTTTATACATAAAAAATAAGAATTCGACTACCATTATAAGTTTAAAATTACTCTTTACATTTGAAAGTTTTAATCTGAAGTTTCTGAAGATATTGCTTTTCGCAGGTCTATGTACCTTATTTATAGAAACGACTACATATTATATAATACATGTTCCTTAATTATTGATATTTAAAGCAGGAGTTAAATAAGATTCAAATTTTAATATTTTTTATATTAGTTTTATACATAAAAAATAAGAATTCGACTACCATTATAAGTTTGAAATTACTCTTTACATTTGAAAGTTTTAATCTGAAGTTTCTCAAGATATTGCTTTTCGCAAGTCTATGTACCTTATTTATAGAAACGACTACATATTATATAATACATGTTCCTTAATTATTGATATTTAAAACAGGAGTTAAATAAGATTCAAATTTTAATATTTTTTATATTAGTTTTATACATAAAAAATAAGAATTCGACTACCATTATAAGTTTGAAATTACTCTTTACATTTGAAAGTTTTAATCTGAAGTTTCTCAAGATATTGCTTTTCGCAAGTCTATGTACCTTATTTATAGAAACGACTACATATTATATAATACATGTTCCTTAATTATTGATATTTAAGACAGGAGTTAAATAAGATTTAAATTTTAATATTTTTTATATTAGTTTTATACATAAAAAATAAGAATTCGTCTACCATTATAAGTTTAAAATTACTCTTTACATTTGAAAGTTTTAATCTGAAGTTTCTGAAGATATTGCTTTTCGCAAGTCTATGTACCTTATTTATAGAAACGACTGCATATTATATAATACATGTTCCTTAATTATTGATATTTAAAAGAGGAGTTAAATAAGATTCAAATTTTAATATTTTTTATATTAGTTTTATACATAAAAAATAAGAATTCGACTATCATTATAAGTTTGAAATTACTCTTTACATTTGAAAGTTTTAATCTGAAGTTTCTCAAGATATTGCTTTTCGCAAGTCTATGTACCTTATTTATAGAAACGACTACATATTATATAATACATGTTCCTTAATTATTGATATTTAAGACAGGAGTTAAATAAGATTTAAATTTTAATATTTTTATATTAGTTTTATACATAAAAAATAAGAATTCGTCTACCATTATAAGTTTAAAATTACTCTTTACATTTGAAAGTTTTAATCTGAAGTTTCTCGAGATATTGCTTTTGGCAAGTCTATGTACGTTATTTAAAGAAACGACTACATATTATATAATACATGTTCCTTAATTATTAATATTTAAAACAGGAGTTTTAAAAAAACTTCGAAAAAAATGCAAGCTTTTTTTGTGTGTGTGTGTTTTATTTCAGCTTTAAATATTAAAATTAAAGAATATATATTTATAAAGTTATTAATAGAAATTGTTCATATTATGCTGTAAAATATATCAAGTGAATACCTTCAATAGTTTCTGAGAAAAATTTACTTTAACCACATAACTTGTTAATTGAAAAAACTTTCAAATAATGCCTATTTTGTTAAACTTTTACCATCAGTTTTTCAAAAGAAACATTTTTGTCGAATTAAATTTGATAAATGTTTGGATTAAATATTTCAGTATATACCATATTTTTTTTGGAGAAAATGATAAATTATGATTGGAGCATTGATGCATCTACGTGTGACGGGGAAATCATGATTGGCAAAGACATGTTGCTTGAATGACGTACGGGAAAATTAGGGAAGTGGCTAATGAAAATGTCAAGTATAGGGATATCCAACGGTCAGAAATAAGGTAATAAATATGTGTATAATTTTTTAATATGTCAATATCTTTAAAAGCGTTAAGATAATAGTTTGAAAACGTGCACCATCTGGGACTCAGACCCTTTATACAGTGAAAGGATGTTCTTCTAAATAAACCCCTTGAAACAATACCCACACTGTAAAAAATAAATTAAAAAAAATAATAAATAAATAAAAAAAAAATCGATAAATTTACGGTAAGAACTGCAATAAAACTAGGCTTAATAAAAAAAATTACATTTAATTTTACTACAATTTTTACGGCAAAAACTACTGGCAACATTACTGCCAGCAGTTTTTCCTGTAAATTTTACGGTTTTTTTTTTTTTTTTTTTTTTTTTTTTTTTTTTTTTACAGTAGAGCTTGTCACTTCTAAAGATCATAGGTTGGCAAACAACCAGAACACGAGATGATTTTTCGGGTAACCACCCACTTCGGGACAAACACGAAACTGTAAAAATCCAGCAACAATGAAATTGGAAACATATATATATAATTCTTGGAAAATTTTCTGTAAAAAATTTCTCGCGCATGCATTAATTTTTTTTTAATTTTTAATTGCTGATAATTCGTAGAGACATACTTTCAACTGATCAACGCCTTTTAATAGTTAAAAATATGAATTAATTTTAAGCGCGAGCCGTAAGAAATTTTTACTGAAAAATTCTCAACAATTATTCAGATTTATAAAATACTTTTTATACAATGCATTTTTAAAAAGGTACTACAAATCTATCAATCTGAATTAAAAAAAAACTGACATGCTTCAATTTTTAATATTTCTAATATTAGTTTCATGAATACAGTAGGGCAATTGTTTTGTATGGTTCAAAAACAATTTCTAGATATCTTTGTTAAAATTATCCAATGAAAAAAAAAACTATGTGACTAACTTCATAAATTAGAAATTTATCGTGCATCTTCATTTTTTCAGAAATTGTATCTCATATCATTATCATATCAATTTAAATTTGCTACATATCTTTTCAGGTTAAGTTCATTTTCAAATGCATTATTCTTCTCAAAACATTTTAATTCTTTGCATTATACACTGAAAAAAAAAATCCATTTTGCGCAAAAAAAAATATTTTTTATTTATTTTCTAGAAATTGTTATAAAACCTACTCTTAAGTAGGCATTTACGTTTAATGACAAAAGAAATACCGAGTATAAGTATATAAATTAAATCATACTTTGTCAGAGAAAAGATTAGAAAAAGTGAACAAGTGTATAATTAGGAAAAACTTAATTTTTTGAAATTGTTTATTTTTGTATGCACTGAGGAAATTTCGCTTAATCTGCTTCCAAATTCCTAATATAGTCTCATTAACTTCCAAAGAGTATATGGAATTTTTTTTACGAAAACAGTTTTATAGCTAAATGGATTTGGATTTTTCCTAAAAATATGAATTATACGAAAAATACTCATATTTTCTGAAGACAAGAAAAATATTGGCCATATTTATTTTTTAAATGTAGTTTTTTGCTTTGCTAACGCCTCTTATTTTCTTTTAAAAGTCAGAAAAAAAAAAAAAAAAAAAGGAACACTCTATTGTGAAAAAGAAAGAAAGAAAGCTGTTGCCAACGTCATTTCATATGTAATTGACGAATTTAATTTGCAATTAATTTATGCTTTGTTAAATAACTACAGCAACACATAATTTGTACATTATAATAGAAGCTTACAGAAAAATGGTAAATTAATCTATCGTTTAAGTTTAAATTCCTTGAATATTCGTCATTGGCATACTTATTTTACAAGTAATTTTTAAATGCATTTCAATGCTTTAATTTGGACAGAAAATGTATTGATTCGCATAATAGCGTGGAACATTAATCTTTTAAAAATACATTATTTTATTTATGCAGATTTCTACTGGGATTCTGCTACTTATTTAACTGATCTTTTTTACATACATGAGTAATTTTATTATGATCTCCTTTTTTAAAACATTATGTGCTTTAAGTAGATCTTCCTTAGGATTAACAATTTTGTTTTTAATTTCTTATTTTTTAATTAATTTTTTTTTTTGTTACCTGAGCCATATAGAAAAAATTAGCAGATGTAACTATGAAATGACAATACTTATGTGTTAAATGTCTGCTTATTTATGATTTTCATTTTTTTTCCTTGCCAAACAATTCAAATTTAATCGAAAAATGAGTAAACTTGACATCATCCCCAGCCATGTTCACATTATAGCGGATTTTTTAAAATTAAGGCCGCATTTTTGGAGCATTTCTTTTATATCCACATGTAAATTATATAAATAGCAATTAAAATTGTAAAAGTGGGATTAATACTTAAGTTTCAGTGCAAATCTCAAACCATCCTCCGAAATTATATAATAATTTAACTTCAGACATTTAAAATATCTTTCACCTTTTGTACTACGGTTGGTTAGATGATTGTGTTTATGACGGCGAATTATCAACACGATATATTTAGGACAGAGGGGAAACCCTTCGTGTGAGTCTTTCTAAGGGGATCTAACCCGTATTTATGCAAGGAAATCCAAACTTCAAAAATAATAATAATAATAATAAAAAAATACGGAAAACTACAAACGATTAAATAGACGGGCCCGATTGGGATCGAACCACAAACTTCTCATATAAGTGAACTACATACTTCTTATATAAGTAAACTCTAAATTCCTTTGTGCTTTCGGCCAAATTTTGAATCCAAGATCTTTTCTTTAAGAGCCAAAATTGAGCCGTTTGTTGGCGGTGATCCTTTTACTGGAAACTTACAGATTTCGTTCTCGCAATTTGGCGAGAAAATGGAGGGAAGATCCGAAGAGATTTTGGAGGGCGAAAAATCGGTTTGCCCCGATAAATCTGCCCTCCGTCACGCGATGGAGGACAAACATCCCGGTTTCAAGAAAAGATTACTAATTGGGAGACTACCTGTATGCGATGTCTGTAATTCGAACACAGCGCTAGTAAATTTTTGATAATCTTTTTAATTCACCATTTCTATTTCAGGTTTTTCGGCATATTTTGTATTTTCTTTTCTCATTTTCATTAATTTTTTTTTTCATTTAAGTATTTAAATGAATGAGAATATTTTTTTTATTTAAATATCCATGAATTAGTTTTAAATAAAAAAAGTATTTCGAATTTTAACCATATTAAATGAATACATTTTTAAAAGAAAATTGTAATGTTTAATCAAATGCAGCCATATATTGGCCAAATTAAAGAAACATAATTAGAATTATAGAGTTTTTATATGCGTGCCAGATGTGGCACACAGTACAGAGAAGGGTTAAATCACCAAAGGAAAGGAAAACATAAGGAAATCTGCAACGAGTATTTAAATGAATGAGAATATATTTAAAATTTAAAAAAATCATGCATTATTTTTAAACTTTAATATATATATATATATATTTCGGATTTTAACAATATTAAATTAATGTATTTAAAAAAGAAAAAAAATATGAAACTATCATAATACTTGACTGCTGGTTTTCATCTTCTATTACTTAATTATATTATTCTTTCCAATGCTAAGTAAAAGTTATTATGACAATTTTCTTTGCATATATAAAATGCGTTAATGGATAAAAGTTTTCTATTTCTCTGATCTCTTACGGTGGACATTAATTGTATTAAATGCAGGCAAAGTTCTTCACTTAATTGCATAAAGTGGTTCTTTGAAATGCCCTTTGTCTTAGCTTTGTCTTATTAGTGATTCAATCCAAGTGAAAAAGCTATAGCAAATTTGATTCTTACTTGATAATGTGTTTCTTCAGTGAAAGTCCTATAATAATTAGATGAAAGTACTACTTAGAGATTGTGTGACCCTTCATTATATTTAAGGACACGGGGCACAAAAAATAGTTAAAATTCTTGAGTTTTAATATATGGGCCTAATAAATAGAGCTGAAAGATTATGGTGCTAAATGATTATGAATTTAAGATATTATAGAAGTTTCTTAAATCGTACGTTTTCAGCTTTTCGAAACGTTTCTTTATACTTTAGTATACTTATAAACTTCTAATTTCGGTCAAGAGTTGAAACTTTACAAAATTGTGTAATTAACGTGTTTTTTTTTTTAAATATCTGACATTATAGTTAAAGTTAAAGATAAAATAGTGTATAAGGTTTTAAATTGTTAGAGAAACGCTTTTTCATAAATTACGTTTATATTATGAAAGAAGTCAATATTCCCAATCTATTGAAACATTAGGTGTTATTTTTTTTAAAGATTCAGTTAATAAATACATTCATATATAAAACTTTTTAATTCTTTCGAATGAAGTTAAAAGTGTTTATTTTTTCAGTTTGTCTGTACGTATGGCCATCTGTGCGCGATCTAATTATCCTAAATATACACCTCTTGTCCTGGAATGGATGTCATTTATGTTTACCCGGTCACGAACCCAATTTCAAATTATCTTTGTAGCATGTTTAGTTTATCTGGAGGAAATGTCAAAAGCTTTCCCTTACATTACGGCCAGTGGGCAAATGCCGTTCTAAATAAATTTTAAAGATAATAGGCAATTTAAAAAAAAAAAACAATAAATACATGGGATTACGATATGCACTTATACAGGGTGTTTCTAAATTTATGGTACAAACTTTAAGGTCTGATAGTACACATCAAGACAAACAATATTAAATAGGACATCAAGGGTCCCTAACGTTTTCCGAAGGAGATAGGCGCCTTTAAAGTTTAGGGTCCAAAAATTCAAACAATTATAAAAAAACAGAAAAATTGGTCGATTCGTTTGCGGTTTTCACTAAAACTAGTCTTTATGTTAGTATTGTCTGGAAAATAAATTATAAAGAAAAATTTCAAAAAATGCCGATAGAGGGCGCTTTAGACTTTGGAGTAACGAACAACTATTTTTGATCATTATTTTTTGCATCTCATTAATTCTTTTTAGAAGCTTAGACATAAACTTGAATTTTGAGATCAAAATCGTTGGGAGTAGTTAAGGAGCGCAAACTGAACTGTGGGGGAAGTTCAAATTTCAAATGATTATAAGAAACGGAAAAATTGGTCAATTGATTTGCGATTTTCACTAAAATTATTCTTTATGTCTACATTAACTTGAAAATAAATTATAAAGATGGAATTCAGAAAAATGCCGATAGAGGGCGCTTTACACTTTGGAGTAACGTACAACTATTTTTTACCGTTATTCTTTGCTTTTCATATTTTTTTTAGCAGCTTAGACATAAACTTAAAATTTGAGCTGAAAATCTAAATCGTTGGGAGTGGTTAAGTAGCGCAAACTGAGCTGTGTTCAAGGGGGTGGGGAGGTTCAAATTTCAAATGTTTATAAAAAACGGGAAAATTGGTCGATTTGTTTGCGATTTTCGCTAAAACTATTCTTTATGTCAATATTTCCTTTAAAATAAATTTTAAAGATAAATTTTAAAAAACTCCGTTAGAGGGCGCCTTAAACTTTAGTGTAACAAATAACTATTTTTAACCGTTACTTTTTGCATCTAATTAAATGCTTGTAAAAGCTTGGACTTAAATTTTGAGCTCAAATTCTAAATCGATAGGAGAATTAAGAAACGCAAACTAACTGTGTTCAGTAGTTGAAATGTTACTCTCCCCAACCCTCGAACACAGTTCAATTTTCCGCTACTTAATTACTCACGATGCAGATTTTGAGCTCAAAATAAAAGTTTGAACTTTTACAAGCATTTAATTAGATACAAAAAATAATAATTAATTATAATTGTTGGTTACTCTAAAATTTAAGACGCCCTCTGACAACTGTTTTTGAAAGATATCTTTAAAATTAATTTTCAAGTTAATACAGACATAAAAAATAATTTTAGTGAAAATTGCAAATCAATTGACCAATTTTTCTGTTTTTTATAATCATTTGAAATTTGAACCTCCCTCCACAATTCAGTTTCCGCTACTTAATTACTCACAACGATTTAGATTTTGAACTCAAAATTTAAGTTTATGTCTAAGCTTCTAAAAAAAAGAAAAATAATGAGATGCAAAAAAAAAAAATGGTTAAAAAATAGTTGTTCGTTATTCCAAAGTCTAAAGCGCCCTCTATCGGTATTTTTTGAAATTTATCTTTATAATTTATTTTTAAGACAATACTGTCATAAAGAATAGTTTTAATGAAAACTGCAAACGAATCGACCAATTTTTCTGTTTTTTATAACCATTTGGATTTTTGGAGTTTAAACTTTAATGGCGCCTATCTCCTTCGGAAAACGTTTGGAACCCTTGATGTCCTATTTAATATTGTTTGTCTTGATATGTACTATCACCCCTGAAAATTTGTACCATGAATTTAGAAACACCCTGTATATGCAATATGTAGAGTATTCGGAAAAACTTCAATCTATTGTGCGATTTTTTTTTTGCTAAACTAACTTTTTTCATTCTGTAGTATATAAGGTACCCTGGGGTAATAACGCCAAGTGCTTATATTTTGCATAATTATGAAATAATCAGGTAAATGACACCCATGTGCTCTGCGGAGAAGGGTTTTGAGTCATATAAATCGCAAAAAACAGCTTCAAGTTAATTTGTTTCATTTTTAGGTCTTATTGTTTTTACAAGCAACTAAAATTAACGCTTGATCTAAAATTTGCGAGATACGTTTCGTGATGTGAAGACTATTTTTTTATCCGGAAATACTTTGTTATTTATACAAATTTGTAGTACATTTCATGGACTTTCAAAATGTTGTTGAAGATTTTGGATATCTTCTCGAGATAATTTGTAATTTAAAATGTACAGCGCAATAACTATAACGGGGTAATAACGCCAATCCTTGGCATTAATACCCCGGTTGATTTCCTACAGTGGCCGAGCTACATACTAAATACTGATTCAAATAAACACAGTTAAAACTGTGCAATGTTTCTAATAATTCTATTTAAGCGGTCCTTTTTAAGCAAAAAGAAGCTCACGGTCTGATATTCTTTTGCCTCCTCCCCCCGCCACCACCACAGCTTTCTTTTTCTTTCAGAGTCACAAAAAAATTGTACATTTTCAATAGCTTAGATTGCAATTTGTCAATTTCTAGAGCTGTAGAGTTTGTATTTTTAGAATTGGGCAATCTACATGCCATTATTCCATCTTATTTTATAGTTTTGTTTGCATGGCGTTATTACCCATATAGGTGGGTATTAACGCCAAATAGCATTGGTCAAGAAAAAACGCCATTACATTTTATGAATACATATCTCTTAAATTATTTTATTTTATATAGATAGTCAATGAGTTGCTGTATCAGATCCTATATTTGTTTGAAAAATACAATCTAAAACTAAGCCGTGAAAATTGGTAGAACCTTAACGTGGCGTTATTACCCCAGGGTACCTTATATCAACCTACAAATCAAATCATGAGTGTGCAAAATAATTGGTGTACATATTTGGTTAGGAATGTAATTGCTGAAGTTACTAGATTTTCAAAGGTTTTGTTTGTTTTCTAAAACGTTTATATTGTTACCTTATTTAAATTATTTCCTAAAAAATGAAATTTTGTTTAGGGTTCAGAAATTTTTGGAAAGTGTTTCATAATCTATTCTCAACGAGTGATTTGGATTTCTTGTTTTCCTATGTATTGACTCTATATATTTAAACATACGTAGTCTAATATACATAAAAGTTTTAGATTTAAATCATCAAATGCGAGAGAAACAAAGAAATGTGCAATGAGAATTGAAAGGAATATCTATGAAATATAGAAATTCATATATTATTTTGAAATTTTGAAAAAAAAAACATTTATTTAGAAATTGAACAATATTAAATGAATAAAGTTTTAAAAAATTTCTATGGAACCATCATACAATTTGACTGTTAGTTTTGGTCTTTTATTATTTCAATCTATTACTCTTACCATAGTTAAATAAAAGTTATTATCATAAATTTCTTTGCAAATATAAAATGCGTTAATGAATAAAATTTATCTATTTCTCTCACCTCTTACGGTGGACATTAATTGTATTAAATGCATACAAAGTTCTTAACGTAATTGCATAAAGTGGTTCTTTGAAACATCCTTTGTCTTAGTTTTTGCCAGTAATTCTATCCAATGGTAAAAGACTCTAGAAATTTCTATTCTTACTTGATAATGAGTTTCTTAAATGGAAGGCCTAGAATAATTAGATGAAAGTACTACTTAGATTGTAAGAGATTGTGTGACCTTTTCTACATTTAACGGCACTTGAAACATAAAATTGCCCAATTTTTTGAGATTTAAATTATGGGCCTAAAAATAGAGCTAAAATATTATGAACCTAAATGATTTTTTAAGTTTCTAAAGTTATATATTTTGAGCACTGTAGATATATACATACACTTTTATCGTCTTTTTTTAATGTATTTTGTTTTTTGTGCTTTAATTCACTTATTCTATTTTAGGTAAAAAATTGTAAATCTTCTAAAACTGTGTAATCAAATTGTTTCTTTAAAATATCTAACGTTATAAGCTCTAAGGAATAATTTAAAAAAAAATGAAAAATATTCCATGAAAATTTTTGATGGAAACACCATAATACATGAATGCTGTTTTCTGTCTTTTATTACTGAATTCTATTATTCTTTCCAATGTTATGTAAAAGTTATTATCACAATTTTCTTTGCATATATAATATGCGTTAATGGATAAAAATTGTCTATTTCTCTGATCCCTTAAGTGGACATTAATTTTATTAAATGCAGGCAAAGTTCTTCACTTAATTGCATAAAATAGTTCTTTGAAATGCCTTTTGTCTTAGTTTTGTACTTGTGATTCAATCCAAGTGAAAAAGCTATGGCAAATTCGATTCTTAATTGATAATGAGTTTATTAGTGAAAGTCTTATAATAGTTAGATGAAAGTACTACTTAGAGATTGTGTGACCCTTCATTATATTTAAGGGCATGGGGCACAAAAAATAGTTAAAATTCTTGAGTTTTAATATATGGGCCTAATAAATAGAGCTGAAAGATTATGGTGCTAAATGATTATGAATTTAAGATATTATAGAAGTTTCTTAAATAGTACGTTTTCAGCTTTTCGAAACGTTTTTTTATACTTTGGTATACTTATAAATTTCTAATTTCGGTCAAGAGTTGAAACTTTACAAAATTGTGTAATTAACGTGTTTTTTTTTAAATATCTGACATTATAGATAAAGTTAAAGATAAAATAGTGTATAAGGTTTTAAATAGTTAGAGAAACGCTTTTTCATAAATTACGTTTATATTATGAAAGAAGTCAATATTCCAAATCTATTGAAACATTGGGTGTTATTTTTTTAAAGATTCAGTTAATAAATACATTCATATATAAAACTTTTTAATTCTTTCGAATGAAGTTAAAAGTGTTTATTTTTTCAGTTTGTCTGTGCGTATGGCCATCTGTGCGCGATCTAATTATCCTAAATATACACCTCTTGTCCTGGAATGGATGTCATTTATGTTTACCCGGTCACGAACCCAATTTCAAATTATCTTTGTAGCATGTTTAGTTTATCTGGAGGAAATGTCAAAAACTTTCCGTTACATTACGGCCAGTGGGCAAATGCCGTTCTAAATAAATTTTAAAGATAATAGGCAATTTTAAAAATACAACAATAAATACATGGGATTACGATATGCACTTATACAGGGTGTTTCTAAATTCATGGTACAAACTTTAAGGTCTGATAGTACACATCAAGACAAACAATATTGTTACGAATTTTGTAAATAGTTAGTGTTTGTACTGTAAAATAATGTAAATAATCTTATTAAGCTCCATTTCTTTACTAATATTAGTTTTTGTTACATTGTCTCTGTTATCAAGCAAACTTGTCTATTATTTTCAGTGAATGTCTATGGCAGCTTTGCGAAATATTTGAGATATCGCCAAGTTGGCGTCACTTTTGGCGACTAATTTTGGTCGCCAAATTTGGCGATATATCGCCAAGTTGGCGACAAACTTGGCGATTGTTGGCGATGGTAACCCTTCCCTATTTATGGTAACCCCCCTTAGGTCTACTGATACATTGTTTGTTGTTCCGTGGTTTTCCAGGTTTTTCTAGAAATTTCTAGCACATGCTACGAGACTATATATAAGGAGAGCGATACGAGCTGTTGTTGTTATTATTTACCAGTCAGTCATTGAGTGAGCTACTAGAGATTGTCCAAGCAAGTTTGCTTGATGTATTGAGTTTTATCTACGTTGTTTTGAATGTGATATAGTGTTGAGACATTGTATAAAGAGTCTCTGCGACCTATATTTGTACTTGTTCGATAGATTTAAACAGTTATTTTGGAATATCTTGTAATATTTGTGAGTTTCGAAGACTCTGTTGTTCTGAAGATCTGTAAATAAATTATTTTCTACTTTTCTAAGAGAAAAGAGTTTGAAGTTGTCTAATCATAAGATCGAAAGAACCCTATATACGCTGGAACGTTTGGTGTCAGGAGTCGGGGTCTTATGGCAAAAACAAGAACAATGGATGGTCAACTGAAAGAACTGTTAGAAGCTATTAATGGAATAAAGGCAGAATTGACGAAAGGCCAAGAAGAGTTGGCGGAAAAAATGAATAAAGGCCAAGAAGAGTTGGCGGAAAAAATGAATAAAGGCCAAGAAGAGTTGGCGGAAAAGATGAACAAATGCCAAGAAGATGTGACTGAAAAGATTAATAAAGGCCAAGAAGAAATGAAGAAAACTTTAGAAGAAAAGTTCTCGTCGGTAGAGAGAAGAATAGGCTCGGTAGAAGAGAAAATAGAGGAAGTAGAAGAGAAAATTCAGAATGAAGTTAGTAATGTTGAACAGAAAATGGAACGGAAAATGGCGGAAGTAGAAGAGAAAATTCAGAATGAAGTTTGTAAAGTTGAAGAGAAAATCAGTAACGTTGAAGAGAAAATACTAGGTGAAGTAGATGAAAAGCTAAATAAAAAAGTACAAGATCTTGAGAAAAAACTTTCAGCGTCTAGTGGTAATTATGAAGAATTTAGGAATCCGCCTGCTTCTCCCGTGCACATTAAGCTGTCGACATACGATGGAAAGAGTTACTGGCAAGTTTACAAGACCCAATTCACCATTGTAGCTGAAGCGAACAAATGGAGTGACGAGGTGAAAGCTTGTCAACTGGCAGCATCTTTAAGAGGAGAAGCCGCCGACGTGCTGCAAACATTGCCCGATATGACGCAACTCAATTTTGAGACTTTAAGTTGTGCACTTGAAATGAGATTCGGCGAAAAATTCTTCAAGGATTATACGAGAATACAAATGAAGAGCCTCCATCAAAAATTGAGTGAAACCCTTCAAGAGTTTGCCTCGGAAATTGAACGGCTTGCAAATTTAGCATTCATTGACTGTCCAACAAATGTACGGGAAATGCTGTCACTGCAATATTTTGTAGACGGAATAAAAGATCCAGAAGTGCAGAGAGCGGTACGAATGGCAGATGTACAGGATTTAAAGGCTGCACTACTATATGCCTTAAAGTTGGGAGCAGCTACACAAGCCAGCCGAAGAGATCGTCATTCAGTCCGAGGGGCAACGGTGAACAAAAGCTCAGACGTTGAGAACGACGTCTTGAAAGAAATTAGGAAAATAAATCAAGAAATTGAAGCTTTAAAATACGGAAGAACAAGTTCAAGAAGACAGAATCTCACGTGCTGGGGATGCGGTGATACAGGACATCTCCGAAGAAATTGCCCCAAAATCCACGAACGTGAGATAAATTCAAACAGTCAGCAGGGAAACTAAATTTTGGCCATCTCGCGGGGCGGAGGTTGCCAGAGAATGAAAAGCCCCACCTGAAGATCCTCCAGATATCAAAAATGAGCGGCGGTGATAACGAATTATATGTGATAGGCTTTATTAACGGAATTCAGTGCCGTATGATTGTCGATACAGGAGCCAATGTGACAATAATAAGAGAAGATTTGGCTCGAAAATTGAAATGTAAACTCATCTGGACTCCACCATGCGTTACCCTGCAAACTGTGACGGGCGACAAGATAGGCATATATGGAAAGGCCAATTTAACTATCAACTTTGGAGGAACGAAATATTACCATACGGCATATGTGGCTGACATAACAGATCCTTGCTTAATCGGACTAGATTTTCTGAAGAAGTTTGACTTCAGACTTGATTTCAAAAATAACAAAATGATCTCAAAATTTGAAGAAATAAGTCTTTTTGGATTAAATAACGAAATTGAATGTAAACAAATAGTAATAGCCAAAGAAGACATTAATCTAGATGCAAGAACAGAATGTTTGGTTCCTGCTGTAATTAAAAATAAAACTAATTATCGATTTGGCCATATAGATTATCCAGAAGACAATAGTACACAAGCAGGAGTATTGGTGGCTTCTTCTGTGGTAGACCTCTCGAAAAAGACCACTCCACTCAGAATTGCTAACATCAGTGATAAGACGAGGACTATCAAGAAAGGAGAGGTGATAGCGTCATGTGCTCCAGTGACGTGCATAAGTCAAAATTCCAGTCACTCTGAGAAATCTTCTGATAATTTAGTCAAGGATTTGTTACAAAATACAGACTTAAATCCAAAACAGTTGGAAGCTGCGGAAAATTTAATTAGAGAATTCCAAAGTTTATTTTCCCAAACATCTGAAGACTTTGGACGAACTAAAATGGCACAACACCGAATTGACACGGGAGATCACTCTCCTATTAAACAGCACCCTTGACGATTACCTTTTGCCAAGCAAGAAGAGGTGCAGAATTTAATTAAAGATATGGAAGAAAATGACGTCATCGAACCATCAACAAGTCCATGGGCGTCTCCCATTGTATTAGTAAGAAAGAAGGATGGTTCTACAAGATTTTGTGTAGACTACCGCCGATTGAATGACGTCACCAAAAAGGATAGTTACCCTCTGCCAAGGATTGACGACACTCTTGACACACTTGCGGGCAACACTTGGTTCTCGACTTTAGACTTGAAGAGTGGTTACTGGCAGGTAGAGATCCATCCCGACGACTGCGAGAAGACTGCCTTTACAACGGGACAAGGATTATGGCAGTTCAAGGTAATGCCTTTTGGTCTATGTAACGCACCTGCAACTTTTGAACGCCTTATGGAAACGGTTCTTCGGGGACTGTCATATGAGGCATGTCTTGTTTATTTAGACGATATCATAATCATAGGAAAATCTTTTGATGAACATCTGAACAACCTCAGGCGGATGCTACAAAAATTAAAGGAAGCTAATTTGAAGTTAAGCCCTTCGAAGTGCAGTTTGTTTCGTAATGAAGTCGCCTACCTTGGACACATCATTTCGGCGGAAGGAGTTAGGACTGATCCAGAGAAGATATCGGCCGTGAAAAATTGGAATCGTCCAGCAGATGTTCACCAGCTTCGAAGTTTTCTAGGATTATGCACCTATTACAGAAAATTCGTCAAAGGCTTCTCGATGATTGCAAGACCACTTCATAAATTAACAGAAGCCAATCAAAAATTTATGTGGACACAGGAATGTGACGCTGCTTTCGAAAAGCTTAAGGAGGCCTTGACATCCACTCCAATTCTGTCGTATCCTCAAATCGATAAACAGTTTATACTTGATACGGATGCAAGCAACGAAAGCATTGGCGCTGTACTGTCCCAGGAAATCGATGGCCAGGAGCGTGTTATCGCCTATTTCAGCAAGTGCTTGTCAAAGGCCGAGCGAAACTACTGCGTAACAAGAAAAGAGCTTCTTGCTGTAGTGAAAGCCATAGACCACTTTCATCACTATCTTTACGGTCGAAAGTTCCTGATCCGAACTGATCATGCTTCTCTAACTTGGCTATTGAATTTTAAGAACCCTGAATGTCAGATAGCCAGGTGGATACAAAAGCTTCAAGAGTACGATATGGAGATACGCCATCGAAAAGGCTCATCACATGGAAATGCAGATGCTCTCTCAAGAAGACCCTGCTCAGAGAATTGTAGATACTGCGACCGGGCTGAGAAGAAATTTAATGTCAAAGGTCCTATAGTAAGACAAGTTACAACTGGGTCTACATCATCGCAAGATCCGTGGATTGACGAAAGCCTGCGTAAAGATCAACTTGCTGATCCTGAAATTAAGCCAATTCTAGAGCTGAAAGAGGAGTCCAACAGGAAGCCCAGCTGGCAAGACATGGCCCATTACCATCCTACGACTAAATGTTATTGGGCTCTCTGGGATTCCTTACATTTGAAGAACGGCATCTTGTACCGAAAATGGGAGTCTGACGATGGAAAGACATGTAGATGGCAACTACTACTCCCTAAGTCGAGAATTTCTATGGTCCTTCAAGAACTGCATGGTAGTCCCACAGGAGGTCATTTTGGTGTAATGAAGACCCTGCAAAAGGTTCGAGAGCGTTTCTACTGGAATAATGTTCGCAGTGACGTGGAGAAGTGGTGTCGAGCTTGTGACACCTGTGTAGCACGTAAAGGTCCTAAGAGACGCACCCGTGGACGATTGCAACGTTATAATGTAGGAGCTCCTTTCGAACGAATTGCCCTAGACATCCTGGGTCCACTTCCTAGAACATCTGATGGCAATAAGTACATCCTCGTTGTCATGGACTACTTCACTAAGTGGCCTGAAGCCTATGCCATTGCTAATCAAGAGGCGGTAACCGTAGCAGACATACTGATTCAACACTGGGTTTCCAGATACGGAGTTCCTCTTCAAATCCATTCCGATCAAGGAAGAAATTTTGATTCGGCTGTGTTCAAGGAAATGTGTGAACTACTCGCCATGGACAAAACCCGAACAACACCTCTACACCCTCAATCGGACGGCATGGTAGAGCGGTTCAATCGTACCATCCTAAATAGCCTCTCTCTCCTGGTGTCTAGAGACCAACAGGACTGGGACAAGAAATTGCCTCTTTTCCTGCTTGCTTACAGGAGTGCCACTCATGAGGCCACTGGTTACTCCCCTTCTCAAATGCTCTTTGGTCGTGATCTTCGTCTACCTGCGGATCTTTTGTTTGGCCGTCCTCCTGATGCTCCTTCATCGCCTGAGGAATATGTCGATGAACTCCAGGCGCGGATTGAGGAGATTCATAGTCTAGCGAGGAACCGAATTGGACTGGCATCAGAAAAGATGAAGACACGGTACGACACAAAGCGAACAGGACATGAGTTCAACGAAGGTGACAAAGTTTGGTTGTGGAATCCGATACGTCGTAAGGGACTGTCGCCAAAATTACAAAGAAACTGGGACGGTCCTTACACAGTCGTCAACAGGCTGAATAACGTCGTTGTACGCATACAAAAATCGCCACACGCCAAACCGAAGGTCGTACACTATAACCGGCTAGCCCCTTATTTTGGCCAAAGTGATTAGAAATTCGAAACTTGAATTTCAGACCATGGTCATGAAAGTCACTTTTTGTAAATATGTAAATAGTAATTAGTTCTTATTTATGTAAATTTTATTATTATTGTTATTATTTATTTATTTATTTATTTATTTGTTTATTTATTTTAAGTGTTTTCCTCTAACTCAAGGATTGCACTGCCCGGGACGTGCAGTCTTTGAGGAGGGGGTAGTGTTACGATTTTTGTAAATAGTTAGTGTTTGTACTGTAAAATAATGTAAATAATCTTATTAAGCTCCATTTCTTTACTAATATTAGTTTTTGTTACATTGTCTCTGTTATCAAGCAAACTTGTCTATTATTTTCAGTGAATGTCTATGGCAGCTTTGCGAAATATTTGAGATATCGCCAAGTTGGCGTCACTTTTGGCGACTAATTTTGGTCGCCAAATTTGGCGATATATCGCCAAGTTGGCGACAAACTTGGCGATTGTTGGCGATGGTAACCCTTCCCTATTTATGGTAACCCCCCTTAGGTCTACTGATACATTGTTTGTTGTTCCGTGGTTTTCCAGGTTTTTCTAGAAATTTCTAGCACATGCTACGAGACTATATATAAGGAGAGCGATACGAGCTGTTGTTGAGTTTTATCTACGTTGTTTTGAATGTGATATAGTGTTGAGACATTGTATAAAGAGTCTCTGCGACCTATATTTGTACTTGTTCGATAGATTTAAACAGTTATTTTGGAATATCTTGTAATATTTGTGAGTTTCGAAGACTCTGTTGTTCTGAAGATCTGTAAATAAATTATTTTCTACTTTTCTAAGAGAAAAGAGTTTGAAGTTGTCTAACCATAAGATCGAAAGAACCCTATATACGCTGGAACAGTATTAAATAGGACATCAAGGGTCCCTAACGTTTTCCGAAGGAGATAGGCGCCATTAAAGTTTAGGGTCCAAAAATTCAAATAATTATAAAAAACAGAAAAATTGGTCGATTCGTTTGCGGTTTTCACTAAAACTAGTCTTTATGTCAGTATTGTCTTGAAAATAAATTATAAAGAAAATTTTCAAAAAATGCCGATAGAGGGCGCTTTAGACTTTGGTGTAACGAACAACTATTTTTGATCATTATTTTTTGCATCTCATTAATTCTTTTTAGAAGCTTAGACATAAACTTGAATTTTGAGATCAAAATCGTTGGGAGTAGTTAAGGAGCGCAAACTGAACTGTGGGGGAAGTTCAAATTTCAAATGATTATAAGAAACGGAAAAATTGGTCAATTGATTTGCGATTTTCACTAAAATTATTCTTTATGTCTATATTAACTTGAAAATAAATTATAAAGATGAAATTCAAAAAAATGCCGATAGAGGGCGCTTTACACTTTGGAGTAACGTACAACTATTTTTTACCGTTATTTTTTGCTTTTCATAATTTTTTTAGCAGCTTAGACATAAACTTAAAATTTGAGCTGAAAATCTAAATCGTTGGGAGTGGTTAAGTAGCGCAAACTGAGCTGTGTTCAAGGGGGTGGGGAGGTTCAAATTTCAAATGTTTATAAAAAACAGGAAAATTGGTCGATTTGTTTGCGATTTTCGCTAAAACTATTCTTTATGTCAATATTTCCTTTAAAATAAATTTTAAAGATAAATTTTAAAAAACTTCGTTAGAGGGCGCCTTAAACTTTAGTGTAACAAATAACTATTTTTAACCGTTACTTTTTGCATCTAATTAAATGCTTGTAAAAGCTTGGACTTAAATTTTGAGCTCAAATTCTAAATCGATAGGAGAGTTAAGAAACGCAAACTAACTGTGTTCAGTAGTTGAAATGTTACTCTCCCCAACCCTCGAACACAGTTCAATTTTCCGCTACTTAATTACTCACGATGCAGATTTTGAGCTCAAAATAAAATTTGAACTTTTACAAGCATTTAATTAGATGC
The DNA here is from genome assembly GCA_964019185.1 of Maratus speculifer. NCBI lineage: Eukaryota > Metazoa > Arthropoda > Arachnida > Araneae > Salticidae > Maratus > Maratus speculifer. The sequence continues at coordinate 364,996,509 of OZ025294.1, forward strand.
AAAAAATAATAATCAATTATAATTGTTGGTTACTCTAAAATTTAAGGCGCCCTCTGACAACTGTTTTTGAAAGATATCTTTAAAATTAATTTTCAAGTTAATACAGACATAAAAAATAATTTTAGTGAAAATTGCAAATCAATTTACCAATTTTTCTGTTTTTTATAATCATTTGAAATTTGAACCTCCCTCCACAATTCAGTTTCCGCTACTTAATTACTCACAACGATTTAGATTTTGAACTCAAAATTTAAGTTTATGTCTAAGCTTCTAAAAAAAAAGAAAAATAATGAGATGCAAAAAAAAAAAAAAAAAAAAAAAAAAAAAAATGGTTAAAAAATAGTTGTTCGTTATTCGAAAGTCTAAAGCGCCCTCTATCGGTATTTTTTGAAATTTATCTTTATAATTTATTTTTAAGACAATACTGTCATAAGGAATAGTTTTAATGAAAACTTCAAACGAATCGACCAATTTTTCTGTTTTTTATAACCATTTGGATTTTTGGAGCTTAAACTTTAATGGCGCCTATCTCCTTCGGAAAACGTTTGGAACCCTTGATGTCCTATTTAATATTGTTTGTCTTGATATGTACTATCACCCCTTAAAATTTGTACCATGAATTTAGAAACACCCTGTATATGCAATATGTAGAGTATTCGGAAAAACTTCAATTTTTTGTGCGATTTTTTTTGCTAAACTAACTTTTTTCATTCTGTAGTATATATATCAACCTACAAATCAAATCATGAGTGTGCAAAATAATTGGTGTACATATTCGGTTAGGAATGTAATTGCTGAAGTTACTAGATTTTCAAAGGTTTTGTTTGTTTTCTAAAACGTTTATATTGTTACCTTATTCATATTATTTCCTAAAAAATGAAATTTTGTTTAGGTTTCAGAAATTTTTGGAAAGTGTTTCATAATCTATTCTCAACGAGTGATTTGGATTTCTTGTTTTCCTATGTATTGACTCTATATATTTAAACATACGTAGTCTAATATATATAAAAGTTTTAGATTTAAATCATCAAATGCGAGAGAAACAAAGGAATCTGCAATGAGAATTGAAAGGAATATCTATGAAATATAGAAATTCATATATTATTTTGAAATTTTGAAAAAAAAAACATTTATTTAGAAATTGAACAATATTAAATGAATAAAGTTATAAAAAATTTCTATGGAACCATCATACAATTTGACTGCTAGTTTTGGTCTTTTATTATTTCATTCTATTACTCTTACCATAGTTAAATAAAAGTTATTATCATAAATTTCTTTGCAAATATAAAATGCGTTAATGAATAAAATTCATCTATTTCTCTCACCTCTTACGGTGGACATTAATTGTATTAAATGCATACAAAGTTCTTAACGTAATTGCTTAAAGTGGTTCTTTGAAACATCCTTTGTCTTAGTTTTTGCCAGTAATTCTATCCAATGGTAAAAGACTCTAGAAATTTCTATTCTTACTTGATAATGAGTTTCTTAAATGGAAGGCCTAGAATAATTAGATGAAAGTACTACTTAGATTGTAAGAGATTGTGTGACCTTTCGTTACATTTAACGGCACTTGCAACATAAAATTGCCCAATTTTTTGAGATTTAAATTATGGGCCTAAAAATAGAGCTAAAATATTATGAACCTAAATGATTTTTTAAGTTTCTAAAGTTATATATATTGAGCACTGTAGATATATACATACACTTTTATCGTCTTTTTTTAATGTATTTTGTTTTTTGTGCTTTTATTCACTTATTCTATTTTAGGTAAAAAATTGTAAATCTTCTAAAACTGTGTAATCAAATTGTTTCTTTAAAATATCTAACGTTATAAGCTCTAAGGAATAATTTTTAAAAAAAATGAAAAATATTCCATGAAAATTTTTGATGGAAACACCATAATACATGAATGCTGTTTTTTGTCTTTTATTACTGAATTCTATTATTCTTTCCAATGTTATGTAAAAGTTATTATCACAATTTTCTTTGCATATATAATATGCGTTAATGGATAAAAATTGTCTATTTCTCTGATCCCTTACAGTGGACATTAATTTTATTAAGTGCAGGCAAAGTTCTTCACTTAATTGCATAAAATAGTTCTTTGAAATGCCTTGTGTCTTAGTTTTGTACTTGTGATTCAATCCAAGTGAAAAAGCTATGGCAAATTCGATTCTTAATTGATAATGAGTTTCTTAGTGAAAGTCCTATAATAGTTAGATGAAAGTACTACTTAGAGTTTGCATGACCCTTCATTATATTTAAGAGCACGGGACACATAAAATAGTTAAAATTTTTAGTTTTAATTTATGGGCCTAATAAATAGAGCTAAATTATTTTGGTGCTAAATGATTATGAATTTAAGATATTATAGAAGTTTCTTAAATCATATGTTTTCAGCACTGTGGGTGTGTATATACAATTTTTAGGTTTTTTTTCGAAATGTGTTTTTTATATTTTGGTACACTTATAAATTTCTATTTTCTGTGAACAGTTGAAACTTTACGAAATGGTGTAATTAAGGCATTTCTTTTAAAATGTCTATAACATTATCGATAAAGTTAAAGATAAACATTAAAGTCAAAGAATTATAGATAATTTTTAATATGTCGAGAACAGCTTTTTCATCAATTGCATTTGTATTACGAAAGAAGACAGTATTCCAAATCTATTGAAGTTTTAGGTGTTCATTTTTTGTAAAGAGTCAGTTACAACTTTACAAAATGTTGTAAATGACGAGTTTCTTTTAGAAATATTTAACATTATAGATAAAGACAAACATTAAAGTCAAGTTATTATATATAGTTTTAAATAAGTAGAGAACAACTTTTTCATAAGTTGTACTTTTATTATGAAAGAAGAAAATATTCCAAATCTATTGAAGTTTTAGGTGTTAATGTTTTGTAAAGAGTCAGTTTCAACCTTTCAAAATGGTGTAATTAACGTATTTTTTTAAATAAAGTTAATGATAATTTCTGTTAACAGTTGAAACTTTACAAAATGGTGTAATTAACATATTTCTTTAAAAATGTCTAACGTTATCAATAAAGTTAATGACAAACATTAAAGTGAAAATATTATTGATAATTTTAAATAGGTAGAGAAGAACTTTTTCATAAATTGCACTTTTATTATGAAAGAAGACAATATTCCATATTTATTGAAGGTGTGATTCCATATTTATTGGTGTTAATGTTTTGTAAAGGGTCAATTAATAAAGACATTCACATATAATACTTTTTAATTCTTCCCAATGAAGTTGAAAAGTATTTATGATTTCGGTTTTGCATATATGGCCGTCTGTCCGTGATATAATTTTCATACATATTGCCAGATTTTCCTGAAATTTCTGGATGTTATTTATATTTACTCAAACACAATCCCAATTTCAAATGAAGGTTTGTAGAATGTTTAGTTCATCTAGAGGTACTGTCAAAAGTTACCATTACATTGCGGCCAGTTTGCAAAAATCATTCCAAATAAATTTTAAAGATATTAGAGCCCTTTCAAACAACAACAAATAAATACATGGGATTACGATATGCTCTTAAATATGCATTCTGTAGAATATCAGGAAACTTCAATCTGTTATGCGCTTTTTTGCTAAACTAACTTTTCTCATTGTTTAGTATATATATATCAACCTGCAAATCAAATCAGGGATGTGCAAACGAATTGCAGTATATATTTGGTTATGGAAGGTAAATGCTGAATTCAGATTTTCAAATATTTTGTTGGTTTTCTAAAACGTTTACTTCCTTACCTTATTTAAATTACTTCCTAAAAATAAAATTTTGTTTAGATTTCAGAAAATGATGGAAAGTGTTTTTTAATCTATGCATACACGTGATTTTCATATGTATTGACTGTGGAGAATTATACATACATAGTTTAATACACATAAATGTTTTAGATTTAAATCATCAAATGGGAAAAATGTATTGAAATCTGCAATGAGGATTCAAGTGAATATCTTTGAAATTAATATATTATTTTGAAATCTTAAAAAAAAAAAAAACATTTCTTTCGAATTTGAACAATATTAAATTAGAACATTTTTAAAAGAAATTCATGGAGACGTCGTAATACTTAACTGCTGTTTTTTGTCTTTTATTGCTTAATTCTATTATTCTTTCCAATGTTAAGTAAAAGTTATTATCACAATTTTCTTTGCATATATAAAATGCGTTAATGGATAAAAGTTATCTATTTCTCTGATCTCTTACGTTGGACATTAGTTGTATTAAATGCAGGCAAAGTTCTTAACGTAATTGCATAAAGTGGTTCTTTGAAACGTCCTTTGTCTTAGTTTTGTGCCTGTGATTATATACAATGGGAAAAGGCTATAGAAAATTCGATTTTTACTCTATAATGAGTTTCTTGAATGGAAGCCCTAGAATAATTCGATGAAAGTGCTACTTAGATTGTAATAGATTGCATGACCTTTCATTATATTTAATGCACTTGCAACATAAAATTGTTCAAATATATGTGTTTTAAATTATAGGCCTAAACAATAGAGCTAAGGGATTATGGCTCTAAATAGTTACGTACCTAAAATATTACGGAAGTTTCTAAAATAATATACTTTGAGTAATGTGTGTGTGCATATGCATTTGTTGTCTTCTCTTCCAAAATATATTTTTTGTATACTGATGCACTTAAATATTTCTATTTTAGTAAAACAGTTGAAGTTTTACAAAATAGTATATTAAACTATTTCTTTAAAAATATCTAACATTATAGATGTGAGTAATAAAATTTTTTAAAAAATGAAATGTATGTTGTTAATTTTTTTAGGATTTTCAAAGATTTTCGGTATTTTATTTCATTTCTATTAAACCAAATTAAAAGTGTTTCTTATTCGCATACATTATGTTTTCTGGTGCCATTCAATGTTTAGGCCGATACATAATTAGAAAAGTGTACCGAACTGACATATTGATCAAAAAACTATTTAAAAAGTTAACCAGTCCCTGAAAACTAATTTATGCATGAAAAAATTCTTTAAATTAATATATGGGCTTGAATTTGCATTCTTACTCTAAAAATAACATAATACTTTACTGCTGAGTTTTTATCTTTTATTACATAATTACAATATTCTTTCCAATATTAAGTAAAATTAATTATCACAATTTTCTTTGTATATATAAAATGCGTTAATGGATAGAAGTTATCTATTTCTCTGATCTCTTACGGTGGACATTAATTGTATTAAATGCAGGCAAAGTTATTAACGTAATTGCATAAAGTGGTTCTCCGAAAACGTCCTTTGTCTTAGTTTTGTGCCTGTGATTCTATCCTACGGAAAAAGGCTATAGAAAATTTGATTTTTACTCTATAATGCGTTTCTTGAATGGAAGCCCTAGAATAATTAGATTAAAGTACTACTTAGAGATAGTGTGACCTTTCATTATATTTAACGGCACTTTCTTCATAAAATGGTGGAAATTTTTGTGTTTTAAATTATGGGCCTAAAAAATAGACCTAGAGGATTATGGTACTGAATGGTTACGAACCTAAAATATTAAGAAAGTTTAAAAAAAATTAAATTTTGAGTGATGTGCGTATGTACATATATTTATATTTCTTTCTTATAAAAAGTTTACTTTGTGCTTTGACACAATTAAAAAAATTCTATTTTATGTAAAAAATCGAATTCGTTTTTTAAATTGTGTAATTATTATTATTTTTTTTAACATGATAGTTCTCAGTAATAATATAATAAATTATTATCTAAATAAAAAAAAAATAGTAATTTGAAAGTTTTTTATAGATATATATTTTTTAATTTCATTACTTTTAAGCCAAAATGAAATTGTTTCTAGTTCGCAAACGTTATGTTATCCGATGTCACAGCAAAATTAAAGCTGATATATTTAAATTTTTTATCGAAACATGTACCCACCAGACAATTTTTTCAAAAAATAAATAAAAGGATAATTATTTCATAAAACTAATTTATCCATGAAATTCATTTATTTTCATTTATATGGGCTAAAATGTGTACATTTTCTTTAAAAACAATTCCATTCAATCTTTATTTATTTATTTTATTTTATATATATATATATATATATATTTTTTTTTTGTTTTTTTGCCAAATTCATAATGTCAAATTTTTTGTAAAAACTGTTCCATTTTGTTTGTCGAGTTGTTCCATGAACCCTTAAGGGTGTATTCGAAAAAAATATTTTTCCACCCTCAATAGCTCAAAATTAAGGTCCCTGTGTCCTTGTGTTACAGAAATAAACTCGGAAGTGTTTCAGTACAGGCCAAAGTTACGTTTATGACATCTGTCAAACAGTTTCATCTGATTAAAGATTTTTTGAATGTGGTAAATCTTAATTTAGGAGAAATATCTTACCCTATCAGATTAAAATCTGCCAATAGACTACTTAGACAATACAATGGAAGTCAAAATCCTTCCCCGTATTTGAAGTTTATGGCTTAATATGTAATGAAAGTGTAAGCATTTATGTGGTATTAGATTCAGAAAGATCCTTCCTGCAAACGTGGAGCTCAACCTAATTTTTAAATAATAAAGTTGCCTTCTTATTTCAGGAAATTTTAAATGAAGTGGTTAGTCCCGTTATTCAAAGAAACGCATACTTCTGTCATCGAGAAACTTTTTTACTAGGAATGGTAAATGATGAAAGAAAGCATGTTCGAGAACATGGATTCCGAAGGATATTGCAGACAAATATAACTTTCAACACTAAGGCAGTTTCATTATCCAATATTAAACTTCAATTCAATAGACTAATATATTGGCTTTATTTACTACCAAGAATGAGAAATTGCATTACCCCTAATTCTAAATAGACAATCAACAAAGGAGCAGGAAGTTCTTTAAAAAAAGATTAGAAATTCAGCCTTTTCCATGGCATATTCAGACAATCCAAAGAAGCGTAAAATTAGTTACTGGAGCGTCTTTGGCAATTAAAAGAGCAGAAGTAAGGGGCGGATATATACGGGCAATGGTTTAAAATTACCAGAGACAACCCATAGTTTTTATACCTAAGTCTAATATTAATTAAAGAGAAATAAAAGATCGTTTTACAATCAATCATGTATATTCGTTTTATTATATTACTACAGAAAACTATTCAGAAAACTATTTGTACTATGCATTCAGAGAATTACACTGTAAAATAATTGTGTTACGTTACTCCATAAAATTGGTGGCAGCTACAATTTCCACTTTATGGAGCAAATTTTCACTTAAAAAATGGTGTAATTTAAGCATATATTACTGGTGTAACTTTGCATTGTTACACCGTTTATATCGGTTAAATCGGTATATCGGTTATATCGATTATATCGGTAAACCGGTTATATCGGTACTCCACAAAATTGGAGGCAGCAAGACTGCCACCAATTTCATGGAGTAACAAATGTATTACAGTGTATACTTCATGTATATTTCTAAAATAAAAGTACACTGTATATCTAATTATTGTAAATTTTCTTTATCTTCTTTGCGACAATTTACATTTTAGGGTAATCATGCCATTTAAGATGTTGAAACATGACGATACTTTGAATGAGTACAAGAAATACTTTTAAAAATCCCTGTCGGCTGGGAATATAGGCGGAGGTAGACTTCAAAAAGTGCTCATTTAAAAAAAAATTATTAGAGATAAACCCAGTTTAATAACTTCATTTGGCCGTTTATGAAAAATTTTTAATTTCATTTTTCTGCAAAAACTGGTTTTATCAGAATCATCTTAAGAAAAATCCAGCTAAAATGCCCATTTTGACAACATATTTTGAAATAGATTCTGAATTTATTAAAAAATCGACCAAAACAGTACATTATACAGTTCCTAAATAACAAAAAACTGTCAGTTGAATGCATTTGAGAAAAAAAATTGAATTTAAAAATAAGTCATAAAATAACCGGTTTTTTGTTTGAATACATCCTTAATTCTTTAATCATGATTGCTTCGGAAATTTTTGTGCGAAATACTCACTTTGACAGCATTTTTAAAAATATATTCTATCTTTATCAAAAAACTGGCCAATGCGTCACAGTGTATAGTTCCTAAATAAGAGAATCTGTAAATTGGATGCGTTTGAGAGCGAAAATGGATTTTAAAACGTGTCATAAAAAACGCAATTTGCTTTGTGAAAACTTCCTTAAATTTTCAAATCACGAAGACTTCGGGAAATTCCGTTCAAAATACCCTTTTTGGTAGCCTTTTTAAAAATATATTCTGTCTTTATCAAAAAATCGATCAATGCATAACATTATATAGTTCCTAAATAAGAGGATCTGTAAATTGGATGCATTTGAGAGCAAAAATGGATTTAAAAACGAGTCAGAGAAAACGCAATTTCTTATTTGAACACTTTCTTAAATTTTCAGTCACAATGATTTCGGAAAATTCTGTTCAAAATACATTTTTTGGTAGCCTTTTTAAAAATATATTCTATCTTTATCAAAAAACTGGCCAATGCGTCACAGTATATAGTTCCTAAATAAGAGGTTTTGTAAATTGGATGCGTTTGAGAACAAAAATTGATTTAAAAACGAGTCAGAAAAAAACGCAATTTCTTATTTGAATTCTTCCTTCAATTTTCAGTCCCGATGACTTTCGGAAATTCTGTTCAAAGTACCCTTTTTGGTAGCCTTTTTTGAAATATATTCTATCTTTATCAAAAAACTGGCCAATGCGTCACAGTATATAGTTCCTAAATAAAAGGATCTGTAAATTGGATGCGTTTGAGAACAAAAATGGATTTAAAAACGAGTCAGAAAAAAACGCAATTTTTTATTTGAATACTTCCTTCAATTTTCAGTCCCGATGACTTTCGGAAATTCTGTTCAAAATACCCTTTTTGGTAGCCTTTTTTGAAATATATTCTGTTTTTATCAGATAATTGACCAATGCTTCACTTTATACAGTTTCTAAATAAGAGGATCTACCATCTGGATGTGTTTAAAATCAAAAATGAATTTAAAAATGAGTCAGATTATAAGAAGTTTGGATTTCAGGTTTTTTCTCCAACTCCTATTTTTGTTTAATTTCTTTCTGCTATACGTATTGGTCCTATGAAAAACTTGTCAATATAAAAGTTGTAGATATTTTTAAAAATATGTAAAATAAATTAAATCAGATTTGATATCTTAAAAATTGACGGAGTTATGGATTTTTCTCTTTTTTCAGCGCCCTTTCTCTTTTCGTTTTTAATTTTTATCTTCGGTAAAAGTTGGTCCTATCAAAAACTTGTAAATACAAAAGTTTTAGATAATTTTAAGAACATTTACAAAAAATTTAGTTGGACTTGATATCTTAAAAATTGACGAAGTTATGAATTTTTTTCTCTCAAAATCCCTGTTTTTTTCGCCCCTTGAGCCCACTTCTAAATTTATCAAAATTCTGTCATGGATAACCGTTGGCCCATTTTTTAAGAAGTAATATAAACTTTAAACCGATTCGATATCTACTTTAATTAAGAAGTTATGGCGTTTTTTCGATTTTCACAAAAACGCCCCCTATTCCGACCCCCTTGGTCTGATTTTGCCCATTAACGATCTTAGCCGAGATTTTAACCCCTTTGATTTTATGTACCAGTTTGGTGGAGATTGGTGAAGAATTATAGAAGTTATCGTGTCCATAAAAAAGTGAGATATATAGATAGATAGATAGATAGATAGATAAATACATATATAAACTGGTGCGATTGCAATAGGTAGTATTTCTTACGAAATCTATCTAATATATATATATATATAAACTGGTGCGATTGCAATAGGTAGTATTTCTTACGAAATCTATCTAATATATATATATATATATAAACTGGTGCGATTGCAATAGGTAGTATTTCTTACGAAATCTACCTAAAAGTCATTAACTATGGGTTATTTTTCTGAAATCAGGATTTTCAGAAAATTATTAATAATTTACTCTACCTAGTGACATTTTTCATACAAGTTCTGGTTTTCCATACATAAAGGTCCTAATCCTTAAAAGTTGGTAAAGTTCTAATGACACAAGAGACAAATCTAGAGAAAAAATTAAATATATATATGAGGACCCCAGAAGCCAAGGGGTACAAGTGACAAAATTCCGATTTGGAGTAAATTGAGTTTAAAGATAATTGATGTTAAATTGGAACATCAATAACAATTGACTGAATTGAAATAGGAAACATCTGCTTGTAGCATTCTTATCTTTGAACTCTCATTTCAATAACTGTTAAAAAATAAAGTACAATTTTCTTTAAATGTATAATTAATCAATATTGTTTGTTTTTCGAAAAAAGTGGTTTGCCTCTATAACTCAGCAAATAATAAGAAAATCACTCATTTTTCTTTACCTGAAATGAAAAAAGCATATTTTTAGGTCGTCTGTGTACTTAGTTTATTTTTTTTCAATTTTGTCCCTTGGCTTCTGGGGTCCTCGTATATAGTGGTAATTTTCACTTTACCGTACTGGACATGAAACATACGTAAGGAGCAAAAAGTAATGACACTATGGTTGGCTAATTGCTATTTAACTGTTATCCAACATTGTTCATTAACCATTTAGTTATAAAGTGCCTAGAAAGGATCCAAACATTTGCAATTTTTGGTCCTCTTCAAATGTATTCATTCCAAGTTAGATCTATTTGTTTTAATATTTCCTAAGTATCTCTTTGTTGTCTACTAACGAGGCTCCCACAATCTCTGGTATATCGGTATTTGTGTTTTTGGTATGTAGTTGTCTATCCATGAGGCATTTTCCAAAAATTAACTGAAATCGTTTCATATATCCTTTTCTTTCGTTTGCCATTTTATATTCATAGTAATTAAATTAGTTGTCTAATGCCTTTTATGATATTTAATGCATATCTTTGTGTAACAATTTCTTCAATTATCATTAAACACAATTTAAACTTGCTCCTAGGGATGAATTCCGTTATGATCAGTAGAATAACATTTTGAACGTTGTAAAATTTCCGCAGTAAATAAAAACACTGTTAGCTCGTGTTTTTATGCTGTCAGTGCCCAATACAAAAAATTAAAAACTAAAAATTTTTAAGGAATCTTTTTATTGATGAATTGTTACATTTCAAACATATCAGATTCCGTCTTACTCCAAATTAAAACTATATACGTGTAAATGACTTAAATTCTACCATATTGGAAAAAAAAATCATGGCTGAAAAAAACTCGGGTACCCTTCATTCTGCGAAAAATGACGAAAATACATATTTTCAATTTTTGTGTTAAATTATTCTTTAGTATCCCTAGTAGAATGTTCGAAAAATATCAGAGTATTATTAATACAGCTTAAACCGATATCATTACCCAGGTCGAAATTCATGCTGGTATTTGTTTGCTAGACAAGCACCAAGTGCTATAACCCAAAAAGTAATATAGCATAAACTAGCATTACACATTGCTGGTTCCAGCAGAATTTCCAGCAATTCATGGTGTCTATTGGCCCACTTTGCTGGAAATAAGCATGAAATGCTTGCATATAGCTTGTCGTGCTTTTGTTGTGCAAGCTAGCGATATAGCATGTGATGCTAGCTAGCGTATAATAGCATGGAAATCAAGCAGACTTAGCAATACCTAGCCATAACTAGCATATTTTTGTTGCTGGTACAAGCATAAATCTTTGATTTCCACAATATTCCTCACTTAAAAGTGGTTTTCCTCAGTTTGTGATTTTTTAACGAATGGGCATGTTCAAAGTAATGAAAATTTTATGTAATTTTTTCATTTGAATCGAATTTTTTGCGGGTTGTGCCTTATGATGCATATGATAAACCTAATTATCGGATTTACAATAAATTATAAAAAAAATTACACATAAAAATGTAAAATAAAATCATTTTTTATTGTAGTTGTACACAGCTACAGAAATCTGTAACTTTACAAGTGAATCTATTAAACTTATAGTTATCTTATTAAAATTTTATCTGTAACCTGGGTTGCAGTTACATAATATACTCCGAAGCTTCTTAAAAAAAATCTTTCTAACCTTGCAGATTTTTTGATTTTCAGTGCAAAACTGTATATGTTACATAAATTTTTATCGTTGCCCTTACATAAAAAGTTCAAGGAATCCCAGTTTTCCAGAAAAAGTTTAGTGATTTACAGAATTTTTTTTTTTTACATTGTAGTTGCTAAGAGGCCACCGTAGTACTTATTAATCATTGATATGCGTAAATTAAAATACTCAAGCTCAAAAAATACCTTTATTAATGAGATCAATGATCAATCTCAATCAAAAATATCCCTATCTTAATTTGTTCCATATATAGAGTGTTTAAGATGGTAGCTTGATAATTTCATAAACTTTAAATGCCCTGTTATTTAATTGTGTAATAGAGCCATATTTATAAATATAATAATCAGGTCAAACAACAGCTTTCTGCGACGGATTAACCGTCGAAAATGACCGTTGAATTAAAATTTGAATGTAATTCAGTATCATGAAAAATCGAAGAACGTGGAAATTCCGATTATAAATATCTCTACAATTAATTATCCAATTGATTTCATTCTTTATGCAAAACTTTTGTTTATACATTCATACATTTGTATTACCACCTTAAAATAAACAATTTCGAAAATTTTTGATTATTCTTTATCAGGACAAAGATTTCCAGAGTCAAAAAAAAGTTCTGGATAATCGAGTACTTGGAATACTAAATATGTACCAAATTTCTATTCTATATCTCAAATTTTTCGCAATATAAAGAATTTACATACATACATACAGACGGACGACAATTTTGTTTCCTAAAAGTATGTTTTTCGAAATCTCGAGTGTCTGTACCGTGTACATCCATCATTTTTTATTATATTATATTATATTATATTTAAACCATTACAAGGTTAACCCCATGCTATATATGATGGGTAAATAAATAGGATGTAGCTGCTCAATAAAGGTTAAAAATTCGAAAGAAAACGTAAAATAACTGAGTCAGAAATGAATTCTTTATAAAAGAAAATTGGAACTTTTAGCTATTAGTTTAACTATAAAATGAGATCAGAAAACTTTCTTTCAGTCTGTCATTGTTAACAATTACGAGTAAAAATATACTTGAGTCAGCTTAATTTATTGGGTGACACATTAAATTGCAGTTGATTCCTTGAGTCGAAAGAACCTCTAAATAGGATTTATTCGTAAAGAAGTTTTAAATCTTATTTTTTATTGCAGTTAGTGTTTTTCTCTGTCTTTTTAAAGTTAAAGCAGTTAGTTGTTTTATTGTATTATAGGAATTTTGGATTTCAAAATTCTGAATTAAAATTATTAAAATAAATAAACTCGTTATTAAATTAAAGAATCTCGAAGACTGTCTTTAATGTATAGAAAATATTTGTAATGCAATGGTTGTTGTGAAGTATCAAAGCCTAATGTCTTTTCAGAACCGTAGTTGGTATATTTACACATTTTTTAGAGGAAGCGTAAAAGGTGGGGGTGGAGATGAAACGCTATTTTCGAGCTTACAGGGCTAGACTTTTGACAGTGTCTGAGACATGGCATCATTATGATCATTAGATTAATTTTAAACACGATTAATCAGCACGATTTTAGAGCATTGGCGGTTCAGCCAATGCATCCCTGGTTCGAATCCTGGCCGGACTTTCTTCACAAAACAATGAAAAATGGGAAAAAAATACATCTGTTATAAATAATTTACCGACTGATTAATCATGTTTAAAATTAATCTAATGTAATTTCGTATACAGCGATTTTCTGCAGTTCCATATATTGACCTTCGATTTATTCTGTTGAGCTGATCCAGAGTATCAGACCAGATAAAGTGATCGTTGAGGTTAATTGAGTGAAATAGTCCTCCAGTGTTCGTGTCCGGGATAGCTCAGTTGGTAGAACATTGGCGGTTCAGCCAATGCATCCCTGGTTCAAATCCTGGCCGTTCTTTTTTCACCCAAAAATGAAAAATGGAAAAAATTACGTCTGTTATCATTATGATATTTCGTGTTAGTGACAGCAACCACGTCTCATACATTGTCATAAACTTATAAATTGTATTTAACAAAATCATATAAAGATTATGTTAATGCAAATCATGAATAACAGGTTACTATGTAAAGAATTTCAGGCACAGCATCGGAGATTTTTGATATTTTATCGTAACAAGGGTAATACTGAGTTATGAAAACATACATTTATTAGGCTGTATCAAAAGTATTTTTTTTACTCGGGATCATAGTGATGTAGCAATGACTCATTCACTGACACAATTATATCCTATAAGCTCCAGACCGGTCTTACGGTCCCACCCCACTTCAGAAATGCTTTAAATATAAGTTTTTTAAAACTTCACCTCTTTCTCCAAAAATATATTATTATAGCAACTGCAGTTCTGGAATTGAGCATGCAGGCATATAAGGCATTAGGCTTCATTACACTATTAGACCATTAAACTTTCATCCACCACACCAGCCATTGCAGTGCAAATTTCTTTTGTACACTAGGAACTAGTTATTGAAATATTCACGTGTATATACACTATATATATATACTTACATATATTACTACTGTTGGGTTGGGTCCGGTGGGGTAGCGTGTGAAATATAGCCATCGGGTGTTTTAACATCTGATTTCTTCGATTCACCTTTCTGGCAGAAATCCACTTCATTTTAAGGAAATTTCTTTTGCAAATTTGAATGCTCGTCTGCTTTTTTGTAATAACACCCATCGCTTACTAGGCTGCAGCCTGTTGTTTTTAATTTTTGTTTTTAATTTTCAATGTTTAAAGGAATTTTTTTGTGAGGAGGATTTTCTAGTTCTTGCTAAATTAATTATTTTGATGGTGTATATATATATATATATATATATAAACATACATATACCTTATACATATATATATATATATATACATATAGATAATAAAATTTACATCACAAATATGAATATAACTAAATAAGGGAAATGGAAATAGATAAATCAAAAAGCGGGATGTAATAGAAAAAAATGCAAAAGCCTTAAAATTATGAAATTATGAAAAGCTATGCATGGTCATCAGAAGTTCATCAGAAGTGCTGTACATGCTAGTTCATAGAAAAGGTATGTTATTTCGTTGATATATATATATATATATATATATATAATAAATTTTTAATAAATTTGTAATAAATTTGTAATATATATGTATAGCACAATGACATTAAATGGTACTAACATAAATTAATGTTGAATGTTATTTTGTCATTTGTGATTTTGTCTACCATAAAAATGCATTTAATGCATTTCTTTCTATAATTTCAAATAGAATATTTGAACCTTACATTTTACTCTAAAACATATGTAATTATTTAAATTTCTTTTCTGTCCCCCGTCTCCTGCTTAACACACTGCCTTCTGGAAATTTTTTCTATAACTACCAAGTATTTTTTTAAAAAAATTTCAAAATGAAAATGTATATTCTAAATTATAAAAAAATATGAATTTTTATTGTAAAGTAAGAATAGTTTTACATTTATTCAATGCGGGGGAAGTTTGGTCCCCTATTTTTTATGCTACTACTATAGCTTTGTCTAAAAAATATCCAAGTGACAGTCAGGGGTTCAGATAAAATTTGGTGACGGCAACAATGAGTAAGCAGCAATCTTATTAAAAAAAAACACAAGGTTTAATTAATTGAATTTAATAAGCAGATACAAGATGCAAAATAGATAAAAAATAAGAAGAGCTTTATCTCTTGTTAATAATGTTCCATAGATATTTTGCCCTTGTTTATGTCAGCCACCGATATGTCATTTCTTTCGAAGAGTATTTAGTGTCGTCTCCAAAAAATAACGTACCTCTAAATAATCCAACCATATAATAATATGCATATATAAGCGTACTGATACACATTATAATCATTATTGTAATTTTTTAACTTCTGAACATTGCACGTTGTCAATCTTTATGCCGTCATATAGGAGAAAAGCAGCAAAAATTT
Source organism: Maratus speculifer (assembly GCA_964019185.1). Lineage (NCBI taxonomy): Eukaryota > Metazoa > Arthropoda > Arachnida > Araneae > Salticidae > Maratus > Maratus speculifer. The sequence continues at coordinate 365,012,439 of OZ025294.1, forward strand.
AAAATCCAATAGTTTAAAAATTGCATCTTAATTCCTTTTTAGGACAATATATTTTTTCTTTTTGTAGCATATGCCTTTTTTTTGGGGGGGGGGGGCGAAGTGCACTCTTTCTGTATAAATATAGTAGATTATTATATATTTTGGTTGTCACTTTCCCATAACAGCTGAACAAAAAATATTAAAATGTTTGCTATTTTCAAAAAGTATAAATTTATAATTTATAATAAAACATGCTGATGTAATAAACTGTTTTTTGGATTGGTGTACTATTTCACCTCTAGTAAAGTTATATGCAGACTTTTTTGTAGATGTTGTTTAAGGGGACACAGTAACTTGAAATTGGTCAAAATATCTATATATATTTTTATAATATTAATTGTAAGCTTCTGTAATTATGAATATTTCTATACCTCATTTTTACTTATACGGCAATTACATGACACGATATTGTTAATAGACCCAGGGCAAAATATCCATACAAATGAAAAATTTAAGCAGATTTTACACCGTGTTCATATTTTTATAATTTGCTTATTCGATAAACACTAAAGCTTTTTAGTTGATTTAGATAGAGGTTTGACTTTTTTTATTCTTCGTGGTGTATTTAATATATATTTACACGGATTTAACATTTATGTTTATAGTTATTTAAATATATATATATATACTTAAATTGTAACTCAGAATCAGTTTCCAAATATTTAACTTCAACTGTTTGACTACAGCCTGCGACACCTGCGACACACATATGATTTGTAAACGTTATAGTTCAGAACCATAGACTTTCTCCGTGTTTTAAAAATACTCCTAATAATTTCATTGATTCTGAAGTATGCTTAAAAAATGTATGTTTAAAATAATTTAAAAAATTTCAACTATTTTAATATTTATGTTCAAGTATTTCAACATTTATAAATGACCTAAATTGACCTGTTACTTCCTTAGCAATAATAAATCATGATAATAACACAGATGAACAACATCATAACTGTCAATTTAGATAGAAATTTTTACCTAAGAGAAAACACATTATAATCAATTGAGAGATATTATAAACTCATAGAATAATCACATTTCATAGATATAGGTAAATTTCGAAAGCTTGTTGTTGTTAACCACTATGCAAATGTGATGATGTAGCTACCATTACAGATCTTGCTGTAACTATCATTTATTGTTCGTTAATCTATGGCCATGTGGTGTTACTTGTAGCCGTCATTTTTATTTCGTTAGTATATGCATTGTGTTTTAAAGAGCACATATTAAGTTTATTAAATAACTTTTTTACTAATATTTTCGCGAGATTTAAAATAAGGTTTTTTTAAAGGGTCCGAGATACATTTAAAAGTAACTTTTATTTATTGAGTTAGAATTTTGAAATTTTTTGTGATGATTTATCATTAATATTTAAAGAATATCACGTGATAAAACATCTCAGAATCAACACAGATCTCAGAATTAAAGAAATATATACATAAAAATTATTTTAAAAAGTATGGTAATTTAAAATCTTTATAACTCAAAATATTAGGAATAAAATTTCGATTTTTTTAATTTAATTAAACAGAAATATATAAGCTTCACTTTTAATTTATCATTTACAAAAATATTAATTTAAATAAAATTTAAACTTATTTAAAGAAAAAATTAAAAAATGATCTAATAATAATGCAAAAAAATCATATTTTCAAAAATAAGTATTTTTTTGCAAATTTGCTGAATCAAAATAAAAGTTCAATGATTGTAAAAGAATTGTTCCAAGTTTGAATCATTTATCTTGATCGGTTCTTGACTTATAACGATTTAAATAGGAAAATATGGTGTACAAATCCATCATAAAGGAAAATGCATTTTCACAAGAAGTTATAGCCATGACAGATTATTTCTTCAGAGCTAGATTTTAAAAACAGACAAAAACGAAAAAACTAATATTTCTTGGTCCAATTAAGATAGAAACATGATTTAAACTTCATTTTAAGCAGAAAAAAAGAAAGAAATATTAATAAAATTAAATTAAATTAGAAAATTTGAAGAATTTTGTGTTACAGATCCCCTTAACAATTACAGTTGACTAAAATGCTTTCGTTGTTCTAAAGTGAGATACATTTACTAACATAACTTTAAAATACAACTTTACTAACATATCTTTAAAACACAACAGTAAATGCTTTTCCAGAATCTGTCGTGAAAGTAATGAGACAGAGTTAAGAAAATTTGTTTATTTGAGGGTAATTTTGCAAACACGTAATATTTTTCAAATAAGCCAACTCCTGCATTGACACATTTTTGCCAATGACCTTCCCATCTATTTATGTCTACCTGAAGATCTACAATTGGAGTTCTGGTCAGAAAAATTTTGTGAAAACGCTGACATACTTAGATGCAGATTTGCTGCGAGAACTGGAAAAATCAAGCGAATACAGGTCAGGATTATTTCGAAGGATAGAAAATCGTTGCGACGCTGTGATTTTTCAGAATTGTGTCATTTTCCATCAACCAGCTTGGCTCAAAATTTCCGCATTTGAAAGTTTGAGTAACGATTTGATGCGAAATGAATTTTGTAATTCCCAAATTACTTTTTTCCACAGTTCTTTTTACATTTTTCTGACGACCAGAGTCTAAAATTAATTTTTATCCACATTGTCTTGTGTTCGAGATATTAACTCCAGCATTATTGTTTGTCATCGACGACCCATTTTTAGTTTTTCAAGGCTTTGTGCTATCAAAACTCTTGATCTTGGAGAAAAAAAAATTTCCTTCGGCGTCTTGTACAATACCCGTAAAGAATGGTGACGTCACTGCAACGTCGTTGTGAAGTCATATTGTGACTTTGTGACCATCGATTGTCGATGTGACGTCATATGACGTCGATGTGAAGTCACAGTGACTAAAATTTGAAGTCCTTATGGCCGTTTTAGAGCTCTTTTGTGACGTTTCACAAAGTGGTCACAATGTGACAAATTTGTGAAAAATGTCTCATTTGTGACTAATTTGACATTAACATTGTGAAGAAACTGTGACAAAAGCGACGATATTTAAATTGCCAGAAACATGTTTTTTTAAGTAAATAACATGTTTTGAAGGATATTTATAAATTTCTAAAGATTTTTAAGAAAGTCACATCTCAATCACAATGTAACGTCACTGAGTGGTGGCATTTTGGTCACAGATGTGATGTGACCAAAGTGACTCACAGTGACGTCACTGTGACGCCACTGTGACCATGCATGCTATTAGGGTAGCAAACACTACTGTAGGCGAAATGTTTAGCTTTACACAAAACTTTCTGACGTACCACAGCTCGATACTCTGTTGCATTCAAAATCCTAACTCCACTTTGAAACACATATCTTATTCAAGAACCATGCGTGTGCTGTTAAAGGTTCAAGGCCAAATGAATTCAGTCATACTCAATAGCTGACAGTCCGTACTAAGCATACATCGTAGCCCCAGTAGCCAACCAATATTGGTCCAGCGTTGCGCCAATGTTTCATTTATTGGAAATATTGCTGATAAATCGCCAATATTGATTATATATTGTCATTTCTTTGGAATTATTTCCAATAAATTCCCAATATTGTACTAATGTTGGCGTTACATTGGAAATAGTTTCAATGAAAATCCAATATTTTATCAATACTGGCGTTTTATTGGCCATATATTCAATGAAACTCCAATATTAGCTTAATATAGGCTCCAAATAAGGGAAAAATGTAAACACTCCAATATTGGAGCAATATTTCATGCCGGTATTTAGCCAATTTGCCAATATTTATCTATGATGTAGCCAATATTGCCCCAATATTGTTTGGCTACTGGGGAAACTTCGATATTTTAGTAATTCTGATTGGCAACGTAAAATTCACTTGCATTACATACTTGCTAGACCTTGTATCTTCAGAATGAGTCTTTCAAATTTATCAAGTAACAATTCACAAGTATAAACTCATTTAATGTTTTATTAAAATAAACATTTTGTCGATCAATAGCAGAAATTTCAAAGCAATCATATCATTAATATTATTTTCACGCCAGTGAATTCAATAAATGAACTTGAATTTCAACATCAATAAATGAATAAAAGTTGTGACTTTAAAACTTTTCAGTACTTTTAATATCGAGTTACTTTATAGCTATTGAAATCCATTTCGTAATCTAATGAAATGTAAGCTATAAAACAGAATTTTACTCTGATGCTTTGATGCACAATGATTTTCTTTAAATGAAATGTTGAAAGTAATTAAAAGAAAAAAAATCTTAATGCATAAATCGCTGAAGCGATAACATTAGTGAATCGATATTTTAAATTTGATATATTACATAACAATTTACATACACTCATTTTAATTTTTTTTTTGAAAATGATTTTAAAAAAATGTAATTTTACAAACGGCACTGACTATTTGGAAAATGTTTCTTTTTAACTAATCGTAAGGTTAACTAACAATTTAAACTTTGTCCAAGAAAAGAATTTAAATTTTAAGTACAAAAAATTGTTAAACATTATCAAAAAAATCTACAAGCAGTGCACATTGTGTTCTTTTAAAATAAGAGAATTTGTCAGTTTGATGCTTTTGAGAGCTAAAATGAATTTAAAAACTAGTTGGATGTGTCAATCTCAAAACTTTCTTCTATCTCATAAGAACATTTTAATATTAAAAAAAAGTGGTGACCCCAAAGTTACCCACTATCGAATTTCCTCGAACGTTTGACCTAGCCTAATGAGATTCTGGTATCCGAAAAGCCTAAAACGAAAAATTTAATTAATATTCTGAGAAAATGAGCTTAGTAGTGCCTCATGTTGGGTAATTTATACTAAAACCTAATAAGCATCTATTTATGTCAAGACCTGACAGAATCTGAAATTTGATGGAATTTCGTTCATTAGTTCTTGAGATATAGTTATAATAACAATAATAATAATAATAATAATAATAATAATAATAATAATAATAATAATAATAAAAAACATGGTGACTCCAAAGTTACCCACTATCGAATTTCCTCGAACGTTTGACCTAGCCTAATGAGATTCTGGTATCCGAAAAGCCTAAAACGCAAAATTTAATTAATATTCTGAGAAAATGAGCTTAGTAGTGCCTCATGTTGGATAATTTATACTAAAACCTAATAAGCATCTACTTATGTCAAGACATAACAGAATCGGAAATTTGATGGAATTTCGTCCATTAGTTCTTGAGATATAGTTATAACAAAAAATTTGCAAAACGTAGCACAGCAACACCATATCTTGGACAATGTATGCCAAAACGTAAAAAAGCGTCTAATTATGTTATGGTGTAAAAGAATTTGAAGTTTGATGAAATTCTGTGTATTAGTTCTTGAGATATAGCTAGTTTAAAAGAAACCGTGTAAAATATAACACAGCAGCACCATCAGTTGAAGGATTTATAACAAAATGTAATCATCGTGTAATTATGTTATAGGTCATTTTGTAACAAAATCTGAAGTTTGATGAAATTCTGTGCGTTGGTTGTTGAGATATAGCTATCGGAAAAATCGTGCAAAATGCAGCATAGTTGCACCACCTGTTGCAAGGTTAATACCAAAATGTAATCAGCGTCTAATTATGTGATATATTCTAGTGTAACATAATCTAAAATTTGATGAAGTTCTCTGCATTAGTTCTTGAGATACACACAATTGAGATATCACAAAAATCGTGCAAAATGTAGCATAGCAGCGCCACCTACAGGGCAGTTCACACCAGAACTTAATCAGCGTCTATGTATCTCAAGGTATCGCGGGATCTGAAGTTTGGTGAAATTCTGTGCATTAGTTCTTGAGATATAGCTATCATGAAAATCATGAAAAACGTGACATAGCAGCGCCACCTGCTGATCAATTTACACCAAAACTTAATCAGCGTCTATGTATATCAAGGGGTCACAGAATCTGAAGTTTGGTGAAATTCTGTGCATTAGATCTTGAGATATAGCAATCTTGAAAATCATGAAAAACGTAGTAGAGCAGTGCCACCTGCAGGCCAATTTTCACCAAAAACCAATAGGCAGAAATTCATATCAAGGTCTAACTGAATATAAAATTTTATTAAATTTCGAGCATTAGTTCTTTAGATAGAGCGCCCACAATTTTTTTGTCACATACAGACAGACAGACAGACAGGCAGACGGACAGACTCACAGACAGACATTTTCTAAAAATATTCAAAACGTGTTTAGGACCTTCTAAAACGTATGAATCCATCGAAAACCGGAAATCGAAAATTTTCATGAATCCAATAATTTCTTCTTGTAAAGATAGAAGAAAGTAATAAATCACAAAGTAAGCTATTTGTATTGGGGTACATCCTTAAGTAAGGAAAAGATTACAATGTTGGACATAGGAAAATCAATGTAAATCACGGTATTATTATTTTAAATATCAAGTGTAATCTTTGTAATCTTCCAATCCAATTCTTCTATGCTAATTTTTTAAACGTGTTTCTGAAAAAAAACTTCTTAAGATAATTTTTTATTTCGTTTTATTTTAAAGAGTTTCGAAAAACAAAAAATTGATTTTAAAAATCTTGCTTTTGACACTTTAATATAGAAAGAAAATATATGTGTATATTATTTCGAAATAACGTAATTACAACTCTTCAAATCAACGAAATGCCAGTTGAAGATTTCCAACGAAAGAAATTCAACAAAATCTACATGTTTTAAATATATATATATATATATATATATATATATATATATATATATATATATATATATATATATATATATATATATATATATATATATATATATATATATTAATTTATACTTAAAGATTTCTTTTGTGTTATTTGAGCGGTAAAACTCTGTCTACAAAATATTATATAAAATTCCCATCAATAATGATATCTTAAGACGTACAGGAAAAAGAGGTATAAAAAACGTACAATGCTATTTGTTCATTTTACTCTCTATATATATAGTTTTAATATTCCAGAACGCATTCACTCCTTTTAAACTATGATTTAATGTGAATCTGCTTAATTAAATTCCTTTTGAATTAAAATATTAGTATAGAGCTTTGTAAAAATGATGCCATTCTTCTCGGGCGAAACGTGTTTCTGGAAGTTCATAAAAGAGACATGCGTTTCTTTATGAGTAAGACAATGTTACTGATGAATATTTTTATTCAAGTTAAGTTCTATAATTCTTCATTAAACAGTTAATGTAAACATATTTTTTTAGTTGATAATATTTTATAAACGTGGAAATGACATGTGTACATATCGTTTCAAAAGGGCTATTTTTTATATGTTACTAAAATATATCTTTGTATATTGTAAAGAAAATGTATGTATATTTTTTAAGCATTTTAACAAACATTTTATTAAAAATACAAATTGCCTCACGGTCAATGCAAATGGCAGGGGATAATGAGCTGCGCGCAGAAAAATGCACTCGACTGTGAAATATTAAATTAACCAGTAAGCACACGCATCGAGTATTTTTGATCCGACCCTCCCTATCATGCTTAGGATTTTCATAAAAATTTCAAGACTTGCACCAGCCACTTCCGGTTCCTTACAGGGTGGTCTAGAAAGAGGGGATCCTGGAAACAAAAACTTGAAATACAAGATTTTTCTATAGTGACTTGCGTGAATGGGTCAGTTTTACCCAACATACAAAATATTCAAAATAACATAATATACAATTTTTTTTATACAAAATATTGCTTGCAATGCTATTTAAACATCTTTTTTCAAGAAAAAATCGTTAAAATTATGTATTAAATATGTAAGCGTTTCAAAGCGATAGAAAACGAATGAATGCCGATAAAAGATACAAAATTCAAAATAAGATTTTTTTAATTTGATTTTTAAAAGAATAATATATCTTGTTAGTTAAAAAACGATTCAAATAACATGTTTGACTCTATTCATTTATAATGTCCATATTTTACCAAGAAGTTCACGAAAATGTAAGGGTCATATTGACTCAGTGCGTGTGGTTACGTCATAGAAATAGGTGCGTGTGCTGAAGGGTTAAAAATATACTGCGAACTAAATTTATTTTTCAGTGTGGTTCCTCGTATTAAAGATATCCATATGAAATTTATTCATTACTATCAGTTCTTTTTTATACATTTTGTAGCATCTTTCTTAAGGGGGCTCTGGGCTTGATCGATACGGAAAAACATGTAAACAGAGCTCTCGCTTCGAGTCCATATAAGAACAGAAGTATTCAATGTAATTCATTTAAACTCTCTGATTTTTAAAAGTATGTTTGTAGTCTCATAAAATTATAAAATGAAGTACTTCAATGTAATATAACAAGGAATATAGCAACATATATGTAACACAATTAAAAAAAAAAATGTGTTATATCATCAACACCAAGATATATTAACGTTGATTTGACATAAGAACCTAATTTTTGCTTTAAAATGATCCTGAAATTTTACTCTGTAGAATAAACTAAGGATATAACTATCACTCAAAAACAACATTATTAAAAAACTCTCAAATTTAAAAATTTAAAAAACTTCTAAAAATACAACTTTTTTTCTTTAAAAATACTCAAAATATTAAACTGTCTAAATTATATTAATTCCTTCTATAGATAGGGATGTTATTTGCATGCAAAAAAACGCTATTTCATCAAATATTTTTTTTTTCGATCTTGCGGTTAGTCACGGCTTTGAATGTGTTAACATAAATGCTTATAATTCCGTAAAAAATGCAAATATTTTTATGCGGTATTTTGCACTCAGTTCAGAATTATTTGAATAATCAAAATAGATCATAAAAAATCGATTTTTTGAAAAGTTTTCAAGACCTGAGCCCCCTTAAATCATGTAATGTATATTAAAATGCATATGAAAAAATGATGTTTTTTAAATCTTTTAATTAAAAAAATATAATTTATTTTAAAGACATTAAAATCACCATGATTTATATTACGGATATTTTTATTGTAAGTAGTGTTACTAATGAATAAGTTTTGAAGAATTCGGTGTAATTTAAATAAGAATTTTCAACGTTAAATTGTTGTTTTACATAATTATGTCGTTTTTACTATAATACAATTTTTAAAATATGATATTTTTTCAGTCACAACTGATAAAAAGAATAGTTGTTTTAACTAATTATTCGATAAAATGTTATTTATTATTTTAAGCGCAAGGAGAAAGATCGCAATTTATATATTTCTTAGTTGGGGAGAGTGGGAATGAATGGGACAACATAAATTTATATATGTTCCACAAACATAAATAATTTGATAGTTTACCTGATATATGTTAGTACTGAGGTCATTCAACAGATATAGTTTCAAAGCAATATCCAAACCAGAAGATTAGCTATTGTACAAAGTGTTACCAAACTAAATTTATCTGTTTAATCTTTTTATTATTTAATTGATTGTTAAATTTCTCAAAATCTTATAATTTTTTTAATGTTAAAATGATATAATCTCTTGTTATACTTATTATGCAAATGAACAATATTGACAGTGCTTTCTAAGGCTAATGACTGTTTTATATAACAATGTGGCTATGGGGAAAAATGGGACCGTGTTACTTTCAGATTCATCCCCAGGCCTATTCCATAATAGATTAAATTACATTTTGTCAGGGAGTGGTACACTTCGTCGACAATCACTTCGTAGACATATCATTTCGTCGACACCACTTCGTCGATAGGTACACTTAGTCGACATATAATTTCGTCGACAGGTACACTTCGTCGACATAACATTTCGTCGACAGGTACACTTAGTTGACATTTAATTTCGTTGACAGGTACACTTCGTCGACATAGCATTTCGTCTACACATTGTATGTAATTTACCTTTCGTCGATAACTTTATTTGTGAACACATGGATTTTTTGTAAATTATTATAAAACAAAAATATTATCGTCTCCATACGTCAGGCCAAAAAAAAATGTTTCCAGGGTACACCACGAGGAGATGTATGAGCAAGTACTCCATAAAATTTTTATTTTAAAAATGAATTGCCCCCCCCCCCCAAAAAAAAATCAATACATAAATTACATTGTGAAAAAAAAATATAATTATTAAAACACATTAAAAATTTGGTTTGGAGAAGCAATAATTTAAAATAATTTTCATCAATAACAGAACCATTCATAATTTAAATGTATTTATATAAAGAATGTATGAGATATTCTCAAAAATAAAAAATATTTGATAACTAATTCAAATAGGAAACAATAATGTATTATAATTACTGTTTTATAAACTTTGTATCCTGAGAAAAGATTTACAAATATCTTCATTAAAAATACTACATTGAATTTTAATATTTAAATTTTAATTAACCCCTTGAAGGGTAGTGGTATAAAATATATGCCACTTAATTTTAATTGAAAAATGTGACATTGACACCAGAATTTTGAAATGAAAATCTTCATTTCATCAAGTACGCGAAGATAAGCATTTGTCTCTTTTGAAATAAATTTGCTTTTAAGTTCTGGTGCCATTCGATAATTTCAGCATTTAATTAATAGAAGTGCTTTGCCCCTCAAAGGTTAAAGGAACTTTTACTTTTTTATCCAAGTATGTACAGGCTGTTCTCAAATTCAAATTGGATATTTATCAACACATTCATCATTTCATTCTTATTCGTAAACGCATAAAAATCGCCCATTTTAAATAACCAATCTAAAATAATTAAAATATTAATCCTATGGTACAGCAATTAAGTATTAGCTTGAATAATTAATTAATTTTATAAATATTTCATTAGTTATTGATATATCAATTGCTTAATTTTTTTAACCATCTATTTTGATTCATTAGATGCATAATTAATAAGTTGTTTATTCTAAATATAATAATATTAACAATTAACTATTTTTGTAGGTTGTTCATTACTCAAATGCCTAAACCAGCGCCATCTAGTGATTAATACATTAATACATATGTGCAATACACATCAGAAATATATGTCGACGACATGATATGTCGACAAAGTGTACATGTCGACGAAATGATATGTCGACGAAGTATACATGTCGACGAAATGCTATGTCGAAGAAATGCTATGTCGACGAAATGTACATGTCGACAAAATGATATGTCAACGAAGTGTTGTGGACGAAATGCTATGTCGACGAAATGTACATGTCGACAAAATGATATGTCAACGAAGTGGTGTGGACGAAATGATTTGTCGACGAAATGATTGTCGACGAAATGATTGCCACCCATTTTGTCATCACCATCTATTGTCATCACAATTAACCATCTATTTTGATTCATTAGATGCATAATTAATAAGTTGTTTATTCTAAATATAATAATATTAACAATTAACTATTTTTGTAGGTTGTTCATTACTCAAATGCCTAAACCAGCGCCATCTAGTGATTAATACATTAATACATATGTGCAATACACACCAGAAATATATGTCGACGAAATGATATGTCGACAAAGTGTACATGTCGACGATTTGTACATGTCGACGAAATGATATGTCGACGAAGTGTACATGTCGAAGAAATGCTATGTCGACGAAATGTACATGTCGACAAAATGATATGTCAACGAAGTGTTGTGGACGAAATGCTATGTCGATGAAATGTACATGTCGACAAAATGATATGTCAACGAAGTGGTGTGGACGAAATGATTTGTCGACGAAATGATTGTAGACGAAATAATTGCCACCCATTTTGTCATCACCTAGAAACCAGATGTTAAGAGAAGAAAGTCGCGTTCTAACCGAAACACCAGAAAAACAGTATTTACAAAAGGAAATTGTAAAAAAAATGCAGAAACTAATACGTAAAATGAATTGTCTACATTCAAGAAATATTTTTAGTAAATGTATGGATAGTAGAGATGAATCTGACAATTTATCACTTCATGATAAAGATGAAAGTGATTTGAACATGATTTCAAATGATATGGATTACTAAGTTTGCAGCTTGGATAGCATGATAGAAGACGACTTTCTCCTAACAAAGATATGTGGAAAAAATATTTATCATTAAGTTGCTAGGGTATTAAAGAACAATAATGATAAAATAATAATGATAACCTTCAAGTACAATTCTTGAGAAAATATACCGATCTACCAGAAATATATTTTATTAATCCGGAGGATATTGTTATGAAACTACCAAAGCCTAGACCTCTGGGAACTGCCGGAACCAAGGGACTGTCGTCATTTGATATTAGATTCAATCAATATGTAGTAAAATAAAATGTATCACTTAGTTTTCAAATGAAATATGTTTGGAATAACTTTTTTACCTGTCCCATTCATAACCAAAGTTGTCCCATTCATTCTCACCATGAAGATAAATGGGATAATATGCATGCATGTTTAAAATAATTCTGAAAAAAAAAAACAATTGATTATTTAAATTAGTATGTCAATTAGTTGCTATATGCTGAAGTATTCTTTACGTAATATTTTTTACATTAACAACAGTATACAACTTAAGTTATTAGTAAAAATGTAAATATTGTCTCATTCATCCCCACTCTCCCTTAATATATATTTATATATATCTTAAGATGGTTTATTCTTTCAATGACAATTATTATTGTTATTCCTATTATACCGCAGACCAGGCCCCTACCTTCCAGGCAATACGTCTGGCTCAACAAGTTTTGTATTTGGCCCAGGGGCGAAATCTGATTGATTGTCACATGCTGAAATCTATTTATTATGACCGTATCGCTCTTTATTTTTATCAAATTCGTTACAATATTGGTATGCTATAGATTACTTTTAATTATGCTGTTTGGATTCGTTCATACGTTATTGAAAATGGAAAGGATTAAAAAGAAAAAACGGGGGTGTTGCTAACTCTTCTACAGAACTCATACTAGCCGCCTATAAGGGCGATAATCGATAATCCATTTTGATATTGTAATTTAGATCTTTCATCAGGTGACGAGATGGTCATTTGTCCAGGCACCTCCAGGGGTATTATTCACAGGGAACATCGAAAACTTTGCATCCACGACGGATTTTACATGTACCATATGCCATTAGCGTACATGGCAGGTATTTAGGTAGCGATGAATCCCAAACCCACGATATTTTTCGATCACGAGCACGACACTCTGCCACTAGAAAAACATAGAGATTCTTTTGAATTATATTTAGTAAATTTTCGTTGAGAGAGTGTAATGTAATGACAATGCATATACATACTTATATGGCTCTTTCATTAAAAGTTAATTTCTAGTCGAAAAAATTAGTAAAAATTGGGAAATATTGAACTTTCTTAGAAAATCCTCTAAAAATATTTGTTTGTTTATTTTAATTTCAATTTTAATTTTAATTAAATTAATTAATTTTTATGTTGTTGTTCCGAGATTATTTTTACTGTTGTAGCGGGGTCATTGCAGTCATTCGGCAAACTGACCTCTACCTAGGGCACCGGGCACAGATGTTATATAGGCACCACATTGTCCCGATTTTTTTTCTGATGCCAGTTTGGCAAAAAATTCCTTTTCAAATACGAATTACATATATCTTTTGTAATATTATATTATATTATTTTTAAAAGGAAATAATAATAAATAAGATAAGTTAAATTAAGATCTACAGAATAAAAAATTGATAATATTTTAAAAAGAAAATAAAAGTAAATAACCATTTCATTAATAAATATATAACAATAGCCGGGTTACCTCAAGTGGCTTAAAATCGCCATCATGTTGCAATCGTTCCAATGACGTCTGTGTTTCGCCTCGAAGCAATTGCGGAATTATTATAGACCCGAGTGTCTGAGTAATTACCTGAACCACATGGAGCAGCTTTTCTACATATTTCTGCTGTTTTAACTATGTTTCTCTAGCCTCCCCCAAATAAATAAATAAAAATAAAATAAAAATCTGGAGTTTATTGTTTTTTTTAAATGTTTTAATAATTTACAAGCTAATATATATAGCTATTTATGTAAACCTCATGAAACTAGACATTTGTCCATCACCGATGGAATGTCTCTGAAATTGATCCTGGTAAAATCAGTTTTTACAGAAAAGGGAAATTAAAATATTTTCAAAAGCGGCCAAATATAGTTGTTAAACTGGGCTCATCTGTAATCAAACTTTTTTTGTTGTTGTTGAAATGAGCACTCTTCGAAATCTACCTCCGCCTATAGGCCAAGCCGAGAGGGATTTTTTCATTATGAAGGAATGTAGTTTTATGTACGCAATGATATCAACTTATATTTTGTTTAACTAAATAAATTTTCAAGATAATTTTCATTATTATATTTAGAATTATCCTCATGATTATATGACATCTTGTCTTTATGTTTTTAAGTTTATGAGCAGGTATTATAGTTAAAAAATTTAAAATAACAATACCTATTTATTTTACCTAAAATCAGTATATATGGAAATTACGTATTATATATTATCTATTTCTGATGCTTAAAACTTGTGATCTCAGAGCATATCGATCTGATACTTATTTTGGTTCCCTTAGCAGTGTTTTCCTTTAAAAAGGATAAGCATATATTTTAAGTATGTAAAACTTTTTTTTCCTTAGATATACTTCATATCTAGTTTACAATATTGGGGAAAGTGATCTGAAATAATAATAAAAATGCAATTAAAATATAGTTGAAGTAGACATATTTACAATTGCTATAAGAAATCTGTTCTTTTGTTTACTAGAAATGCAACACATTGTTAATTTCTAAACATGTCTGGCTCTAGATTCAGATGATTTGTCTATTTCTTTTCAGGTGCACATCGTTGAGAAAGTCTTTTCACTTAAATGTGAAACACAGCAGTAAAATAACTAGTGAGTTGTTTTCTTCTATTCTGCATCCATATTTCTCATTAAACCATTTATTCAACGATTATCAAAGAAATCATAGAAGTTTTGTTTAAAGACCATTAAGTTTGTAAAGACACCAAGCTTATTTTCATGTTAAATATTCTGAAAATATATTCCGAAAACGGAAACAAGAGTAACTTTACACTACAGGACATAATTCAAAGCTCAACAAAAAAATCATTTACTTAAATGAATAGTAAGCTATTAAGCATTATCCTGTAAATAAGATTAATGCAAATTTAAGTATAATGCTACTTATACTACTATTCAACTTTGCATTTAAAATAAGAAAGATACGAAAAGCAAAGCGTCGCATTAAAATGAATTGAACGAGAATTCAATATTTTCCTCCATATAAGATCAATTCATAGCTTTATTAGTTCTGCTTCCAGGTATTCTAAATATTAGGAATTTTCCTTTTGGAAACCAAGTGCCATATTTTAATAAGTGAACAGAAAAAAATAAAATCCCCTGATGGTGGCTTACTGATTCCCGGCCGAAATTACAACGAATTTAAATAAAATGCATATTTTTACATTTTAGCATCTGTAACATTATTATCCTAGTCGCCTCTTGCCAGCAAGCTTTTATAAAGTTCATATTGTATAGTCTGTAAAGCAAATTTAATGTGTTAAAGTTTGTAACTTTTTAACTGTTAGTTTTTAATTTTTAAAGAAATCTTCACCCATTTGTCTAATATTAACGATGATTAGTGTTGGTTTAGTTAACCATTTTTGGTCTGGTGTACTTTAAGTAGTGCATATCTTTTCATTGAATATTAATTTGTCTTAATAATTTCTTAGTTACTTTCTACATATAGAAATGATAGTATATTGCTATGCCTTTATTATTCTTGATTCCATTTGTGTTTAACAATAATTGTTAATAATAACAGTTTACTCAATTATCTTTGCACCGTTCACAATTTCTTTATTTTAGACGTATAATTCACTCTTTAAATTTTGAGCATAAGTTACTTTTCTGAAGAAATCATGTGTAATAAAGTGTAAAAAACATGAAAAAGTTATAATACCCTCTAAAATTATGTTTTAATATGTTATTTTCCAAATGTCTTCAAAATTATTACTTAGCTTATATTATAAATATAAATTGCATAGGTACAAAAAATAAGTGCATTTGTTAGATTTCAGACAGTATAATAGTTTTCAAATCTTAGCAAGTCTATTTGTATAGATACGATTAACGATATTAAATTGAAAATAAATTGAAAATAAACTGAAATAAACAATATCAAACTGAAAATAAAAAATAGACCCAAAAATGTCAAATAGAATGTTCATTATGTTATTACTTCCTAATAAATTATATAATTTAATTTTTTTTTTGTTTCAAGCACACACACACATATACTTATAAAGAGAAATGCGTGGAATTAAAAAATATGCATTAAAATTTATATATTTATATAAAATTAATAAAATTTAAAAGTACACTAGAATAAAAGTTTTACACCGTACAATGATTTCATATGCAAGTACAATATTCTATTCCTAAAATAAATCCCATTAATACCCAAATATCTCAATAATACCCCAAAACAGTCGCTTATGAAACAAACAGATTGCCATTCGTAACTTATATTATATAGAATTCTTGAATATTTGGAACAAGCTACGGACTTCAGAGATAACCTGACAATTTGTCATCTTGACAATTTAAGCAAATGCTGACTTACGCAATATTACGTGACGAACTTTACGTGTATCATTTCGTCTATAGAATTGTCAAATTTGATCATCATCAATCGTATAATGCTCCCGAAAGAACGTACAAACTTTAAGAAGTAACAAGTGTTTACATTATAATGTTTTCATGTAATAATTACGAGTAAATTTACATATAATTGCAAATGGTGTTTAAGGAATATTAAGTAATATGAAGGATAGTACTGGTTTTTGATAATTTAGAATGTATCTCGAAATTAATGTATTATCATGCATATCCAAATACTTTGTTCCGCATCACTTTCTTTAACAGCTGTACATCGATTTTTTGTACACACACTACAAATTCTTAACACACAAAAATAATTACATTTTAGAGCACTTTTTGTCACCAAATTTAAAACACAAAACTTCATGTACAAAATTATATTTCATGTACAATTTTTGTATTTTGATTATGTTCTTAATATGTCACAAATGCGTTGCTATCTAGAAATGTGTTTTTGATATGTTTCAAAAGTGGTGCTTTGTAGATATGTATTTTAAAATGTGTTCAAAGTGATGAAGTAGTTTTTTTAAATAGTGTTGATGAAAATATTTTCTAACAATAGTTATCTGCCGCAAAGTAGCTTGTTACCAATTTAACAACACATTCTAAACATTACAAAATTTAGAACACTATAAAATAACACATGTAAAATACTTTGAAAAAATTTTCCACACGATACCTTCAAAATTACACAATTTAAGATGGAAATCAAAGACAGTTTGCTTTATAGTAAAATAATGCAAGAAATTACCGAGAGAGTTGACTGAAAGTAAAAAAAAAATGCCATTCACTAATTTTTAACAACACGTTTTCTACAATCTTTTCCTGGAACAACACATTTGAAACACATTCACAAGACAATCAAAATCTCAGAATTACGGGACAATCCTAAAGCATATACGGGCATTAGAGCATTTAAAAACGGATAAAAAATTGAAATCAGTAATATTTTTTTCTGTAATGCTATAATTGAAATTCATTTGGTCAGATAATCGTGTAGATAATATTTAAATCATATTGGTTACCGTATATGTTACATATTAGTCTATATGCTTTAGGATATAATTTATCATTTTGAATGATTCTTTTTTTTTAATTTTCAAGTTAATTTACAATTTAAGACAATTTATTAATGTTTCTTATTCATTTTATTTCCCGTGAAACGTTAAAAAGATAATGACATGTGTTAACAATACTAAATAACTTGATAATAGAAAAATTGATTTTTTATTTATGTGTCATGCTGTGGATGGTACTAAATTTCCAATCAACTTGTAATAGAATAAAATTAATTTAAATTGTGCGAAAGTATTTATCTTTGGACGAAACTGTATGTGTAAAATTAATAGATTATTTTTAAAATTCTGTTTCAGTTCATCAGTATCTTAAATATTAAATTTCATTGAAATTATTTTTAGGAAGAACTAAAACGCAAACTTAAAATATATAATACGAGTTTATACGAGTTTAAACTGCAGATAATAAGATTATTGACAATTAAATGTATTACATGTTAGCAGACAAGGTTTAAATAGCTTACTCAAACGGAGTGTCTCTAAACGGAAACCTATATAGAACAATATATAGCGACGGGAAAGAATAGCAGAAAGCTAACGATGTTAATTAAATTATTATGCCTATTTAAATGATTTAAATGCCTGAAAAAATACAAGTATAATAATGAATACTGTCATCGCAATGGTGAACATAAATAATTTACCTCAATACACACTGTTAAAATTACTGCAAAATCAGAGAAAAAAAAGCAAAATATCTGTAAATTTACACTAATTCTCTGTTAAATGCATTTTATTGATTTCTAGAATCATTATTTTACAGACATATCTTCTTATCTTATATCTAATCCCCTGGAAGTATTTGAATGTCTTTATTATTATTTTTAATTGTCTATGTTACCTTATAACAGCCATACAAAAAGACAAAATTGTAACATTGTGTCATCTATATTTAGTTTTAAATGCTAAAAAAATTGACTTATTGAACATTTAAATTGATAATTTAATTTAAAAAACTTGATCACTAAAATAAATACAAACCTAGAAAATATTAAACATTGTACAACGAATTAAAAATCCATTAAACCATTAGACTTATATTACTTTAAATATTGTTTGTGTTTTAGTGAAACCTTCAGCATAGCGAACGTATTAATACGGACTTCTTAATAAGGGGGTTAAAACTTGTAATTCAAAATACACACCTATAAAAATCTACTACAACTTTATTAAACATGTAAAAAAGTAATTAAAAATTATATTTTTTTCTTTAACTTAAACTAATTTTGAAATAGAAAAATCATCTCCTCGGAGATAATGGAAATTATTATTTACAAACACGTGGCAGTTCAATCCTCACTTTGCATCTGAATTATAAAAGACATATATTGTAAGCAACAGTAAAAACTTCTATATCTCAGACAGAAAGGTGATCGTCCACAGTCAAAAGGTCTCAGATTGTAACCCCAAGACGGTTAGGAACAAACTATGTAAAAATTTAATGATACAGTAATTCTAATTTACTCGAAAAATTCAAAATACTAGACATTACTAAAGTTTGAGTGATTCACTAATTTTTAAAACTAAATTAAATTATTATCATTTAAAGCATATTTACAGAGCCTTGTATTTCATTAACGATGTTAATTTGCAGTCTATTGCAAATTTACTGAATAACTTCCATGTTACTGAATAGAGTTGCAGTTTTTTTTTCAATTTTTGTAATTTACGTAAGACATAAGCTAATGGATTATGTGTAGATTCTTTCTAATTTCAAAATGTGCAGTTGTTCTAATTCGGTTTATTCTTGTCACTTCTGAATTTAAAGGGAAAAATACATTTAAGCAGAAATATAACTCGTACTTCAATGTCAAAAACAAAGAAATAAACAAAATAAATGAAAAAGCATCGATTTCCAACAATTTTGTGCAATTTCAATAGAAAAAAGACAAATTTATAAAGAAATAGACAGAACAGGAAATAATGAAAAGGAAGTAATTTGATAACTTTACGTCCACTTTTGTTATGTTATGCCGTGTTTTAGTAATGGTCCGCAGAGAACTTAAGTGCCAATAGTGAATTATATTTTTTTCATTGATTTTTAAGTATCAAATACTCTAATTTAAAGAAATCGGACAAAATATGGTCATATTTCCTTTTTTTGTTGTTGTTTCCTCGCAAACTAGCACACTGTAAAAAAATGTAAAGTTATAAAAAAAATTTTCTAGGAAACTGCGTTTCTTAAAACTTTTTATGTAACTACAACCCGGTACAACTTTGTAAATTTACAGTTTTTTTAGGTGCGTTCGTAATTATGTAAATACGTAGAACCTATTGTTGTCGTTCAGTCCGTCCGTCTGTCAGTCCGTCTGTCTGTCTGTCCGTGCGTCCGCATATAACAACGCAAAAACTACCCAACCGAATCGTTTGATATTTAAAATACATAATTATTACATAATTTTGTCGAGTCATTTCAAATTTTATGAAAATCGGATTTATAGATTAATTACAGGGACAATCAAAAGGATTCCGTTACATTACGGTCAATGGAGAAAAAAAGTTCAAATGCATTTTAATCATTTGAAAATTTAAATACATAATTATTACATAATTTTATCGAGTTATTTTAAATTTTATCAAAATCGGATGCATAATTCAATTACAGGGGCAATCAAAAGTATTTCGTTACATTACGGTTAATGCGGAAAAAAGTTTCAAATGCATTTTAATGGTGTTACACTCATTCGAACGTAATAAAATTTACATAGACCTATAAAGTATGTATTATAATATACATTTTGCATAATCTGTGGTGCAAAGAATATTTATTATTGATTTACAAGGCCCCACAAAAGTATTCCATTCCATAATGGTAAAGGGAGAACATTGTTTCGTGCTCATTTAATTGTAATTATTTACAATTTTATGAGATTGATATATGAGAGTGATATTTTTAAAACTTCGTTATCGTACGAACGCACCTCATTTGGTACGTTTCACGTGCAATTTCCAAATTTTTTTTCTTTTTGTAAGGTTTATAAAACTATACGAATCAATGCATTTTTAAAATAGTAAATTCTCTTTTAATAAACTTTGCATTGATAAATAATATGAAGAAACGTCTTACACATGATTTACAAAACAATTTGAATTCTCCTAAAGTACATAAAAATTTCACACAATGAATAAATAATTGTTATATAATTAGGTATTTTTTTTAAGTGTAACTTTTTTTAGTAAAAGCTGTAGTAATTTATTACAATTACTTTTTACCACTTTACTGCACAATTTTTTTTCCTATTTTTATGAATAATTATTATAAATTGAGTATAAATCAATTCAATCATGAGAAAAAATGTAAAAAAAAGAAAGAAAGAAATTTTAAAATTTCAGCTAAAATTTCACGCTTTTTGGTCTCTGTAACATGTATATATTGAGAGTTTAGAAGAGTACATTTTGAGAACATGTACCTATTGAGAGAATGTATTGCTATATTTTGCGATTAAATTAGATCAAAATAATAAATTTTATGTGCCTAACATTATGCAATATCTTTACATTTTTTTTAAGTATTCAGTAAAAACAATGAAACAAATCTTAACTCAAAATTTTTATCGAATTTGTTCCCTGGAGTTCAAATTGCAGTTTTTTTGTCTAATGTAACCATCTCATACAGGCGAAGTAAGTGTTATTCTATTCTTCGGATTATTTTTGATGTGTTACAGTGATCACATTATCCAAATGAAAAGCATATAATGGAGCAATGAAATAGCACATAGTGTAGCTTTGTATAATGCAGCTTGTTACAATGTAGCTTAGATATAGCGCGTTGTGTTGTAAAGTATAAATCGTAATTATTAATGAATATCATCGTGTATAGTTTTTGCTTATAAACTTTTCAAATTTTTATTATTATTTTTATAAAGCAATATATTTACTCTAAGTCATCAAAAAATGCAATACTTCAATAAAGCCCAATAGAAAATAAAATCTTCTCTTTAAATTACATAAAACTAGATCGAATGTTTAATAAATCTTATTTTGGAAACAAATATTTTCTTTCTCTAGCATGGAAATTCTTTCAGCACATAATGACAAATTTGCGGAGAAATAACGAAAAATCTTATCTTAAATAAAACTATTTTCATTCGGTTAATAATATAGTCTACCTATCGCATACAAATTTTGTCTGTGAAATAACAACAATAATAATAAAAGTACTCATTTAATAACAAAATTACCTATTGATTGTTGTATGAAGAAGTGAAATTTTAAATTGAATATTAACTGGACATTTTTTATGTCAAATGTTGATTAGATTTTAGTGTAACCTTATCCATCGAAAATATATAATTGGCACTGATATATAAATATACTAAACTTTTAAACCTTTTAATTGCATTATACAGAGAAAAAAAAGATAACTTATTATCCGTATGTACTTTACAATATATTATTGCATAAGATACTATACACATAAATTCCAGCTTATGAATATCACCGCTTTGTAGTTCCGGTTAAATAATTACTATCGGGCACACAGCCAAATCACGACATAATAAGTTTTCACCGTGCGAAATGCAGTTACATGACTCAGTATATTCAATTAGTCTGCGAAAATACTGGACACTTATTTTAATAAATGGTGTTAATGCTACCTCCAAAATTCTGTTTCAATTTCAAGCAGAATTCCGATCTGTTATACAATGTTTCGATGCAAACGTTAATTTATTAATGACCGCGAAATGGTACGCATTTACATAAAAATAATGCGGTTATCTAGTATAATTAACACTACACTTTTTAATAAAGAAAAGTAAATAATATATTCAATGTTTTAAATAAAATACTGAAATAATGATAGTATAATAATGTTTTATATAAAAAGACAAATTCGTTTGTTAAAAAATATATATATCGAAGCAATTTCGAATTATTATTTTTTTAAATCAATCTCAGATACATATTTCAATATTTGAAACTTGCACAAATGTCCTCTCAGCCAAAAAAACATCGGAAATTGCACATGTAAACGTAGCAAATCAGACGCAATCATACTGCTGTGAAGTTTTAAATATATTCATATCTTGGTGTAATAGTTCTTCAGATACAGTACAGTAGTTGATTTTTTTGTTTTACTGCTAATGTTATTTGCTTTCTATTATACTGGAAATAACTTGTAGTAAAATTTACAATGTTTATTAATTGCATAAAATATGAAATAATTTAACATTATAAAAACGCATTTCAACCAATGTTTCCCCCTGTACCAATCTGTTCAGGAATACTTTTGTGTAGCTCTGTAAAATAATAACAAATATCCTCTATTTTTAATTATTATGTAATAGGAAATAAAATACAAAGAAAGAATTTCCCATTAAGTAAGATTTTTACTAATATTATTTTCATTTTTCTAGAATACTATAATTTTTGGAGAAATAAATGCATGTACTTTTTAACCTTTTATACCTAGACAATAAAAATAAAAGAAAATATAACATTTTTTTTTTATATAAAATTAACATTATTTATATAAAATTTATTTAACGTTTTTCTTCATATAAGCAGTTTCAATTCAATTATAATATGCCTATGTGAATTATATTTATACAGTACAGCAATACAGACAAAGCAAGAAGCATTTGTGTTATTTTTTTAAAACAATTTTTTCAGATATTCTCTAAAATGTGTTTTCACATTTAAAAAAAATGTGCTTACATTGCTTTTGTAAGATTTATGACAATTTCATAAAACAGTTTTTGATATTAATCTAATTATTCCTGTAAACATTTATTTTAACCTTTCAGAGGTGATGATTTCTATAAAAAAAATTAAAATGCATGTATCGGTATAGTAATGAAAAAATAGTAAAAACAACTACATTTTGAAATTTCAGCTAAAATTCACAATTAATTTTATTGTTATAATATTGCATTTCTATATTTTGTAATTAAATGAGCTCGAAATAAATTTATCTGCATAGTAATTTTCCCAGTAAAAATAATGAAAAGTAAACTTACCTTGCTTGATCTATTTTTTTTTCAAAGAACAGTTTCTGAGTTTTATTCAAACACATGGTCAAAATAAAAGCTTTTCATTCTTTGACTTTTTTATATCAGTTATAGTGATTGTATCAGCCAAAATAATGACACATAATGAAATTTACAGCATTGTTACGTAAGCGTCAATTATTGCTGTGAAAGATTAAATATTATGATTGCGTTTTATTAAAATCAGTTTTTGTTTAAATATATATATATATATATACATTCCTAGTAGCAAAACAATATTTTTCCAACGTTGCGCCAATATTTCATTTATTGGAAATATTGCTAATAAAACGCCAATATTGATTATATATTGGCATTTCATTGGAAATATTTCTAATGAATTCCCAATATTGTACAAATGTTGGCGTTACATTGGAAATATTTCCAATGAATTTCCAGTATTGCACAAATGTTGGTGTTACATTGGAAATATTTCCAAAGAAATCCCAATATTTAACCAATATTGGCGTTTTATTGGCAATATTTCTAATGAAACCCCAATGTTGGCATAATATTGGCTGCAAATATTGACTTAATAAGGGCAAAATGTAAACAGCACAATATTCGAGCAATATTTCATGCCAGTTTTGCGCCATTGTGCCAATATTGCTCCAAGATTTAGCCATTATTGGCCCAATATTGTTTGGCTACTGGGGATATATATAAAATCATTAATTGTACTTCAAAATATGAACTATTGAATTTAATAACTTATACCATATTGAACATGAAAGAAAAAATAAATAATCAAAATGAATACAAATGGAATTTTCATAACCAAAGCAAAATTGTCAAGCCCCAAATACTTTGGAAGAACAAATGAAGTAAGTGGTTTCATCTTCGTATTAGCCATGAAAAGGCAAAATAATACGAATTTGGGGCTACTAACAAACATAAAAACAAAATGAAATAAAGAAAACACATTAAAAACAAGGCACAACAAATTAGATAAATTAGAAAACAAAATAAAAAGGGAAAAAAATAAAAATAATTGTCTTCATCATGATAATATTAAATTAATTAATTAATCAAAAATGGTGTAATGTGACAATAGGATAAATAAACTATACACCATAGATTACCCTATTTAGATTTAAAACAAAATCATTTAATTTGACTATGCTAATCTAAACACAATATCTTAATATAAGATGATTTAAGATTTAAAAGTAGATAATTAATATATTTACGCTATACACTTAGAAACAGTATTATAGTTCTCCAATTTATTAAAAAAATAGGTACAATTTGATCATGTAAATTAATTAAATTTCATTAATAAAATTAATTTATGTAACTATACAAATATCCATACATTAATGTCAATTAAGCATCCATTATAATATGTTTTCTAATTTGACAAATGCATTTCCCACTCTCAATTTATATATTTTTAAATATTAATTAACTATTGCGTATTATCCAGACAAACCGCCCTCATTGGTACTCTGACATTTACCCACCCATATATAAATATTATGTATACATAAATTTTGTGACAAATTCTAATATATTAAGGAAGATAATAATTGTAATATATTTAATATAATTCTTGTTTTATAAATTAAAGCAAAATAGATTAAGAAGATTTTCTATAAACATTCCTGAAGAAAAAATAATGTACTAATTTTTACAAAGCTTTTTCTTGACTATCAATTAGTGTTTAATGAAAAAAGGAAAATGAATATTCACACCAAAATGAAATTACACTTTCTCAGCGAAAATTTACGGAACATCAGAGCAGTGCTTAACTAAACAAAACTGTGCAATTTAGAAATGGTTATGTTCTTACGCACTACAAAATTGCCTTTTAATTTGTTTCTTATCTGTTTATATATCATCATTAACACAAAAATATTTTCTGCGTATTTTTTATGGATGTAATTTTGAAAAGAATGCAGTATTTTCCATCTTAAAGAGCATGTCGTTTTATAAAAATATATTTCTGCATCCAATAAAAATATATCTAATTACCATGCAAGGGAGGCAATTCATATTGGCATATATTTGTTCGAAAAGCGAGCAGACATTTAATGCTGTTGTATTTATCTGTTATATAGTTTTTTCAATAAGAGAATTTTTAATGTAATTTTATTATTCATATATGACTCAATCTTTAAACACTTGAAAATTTCATTCCAAAATTTTATTTTTTTTAAATTAATGTAACAATTTCCCCATACAACTATATATTTCGATACATCCCCACAAACGCTCGACTTAAGGCCGTAAGCTGGTTTTGTCGTGGCCAAAAGGAGTTAAGGCCATTTGTACAAAAACAATGCTGTACCGCAAGTGAGCCGCCGCTAATTGCGGCAGCTATCGCCGAGCCGTTAACGGCTCGGCAATGACAGAACTGTTGCATTTACTTTGCCGGTAAACTCTTAGAGGTCGGTTTCGGGCAAAAAGGTAATGGCCCTCCAACATCTAGAAAGCAGAGGGCTAATATAAACTGACCAGCATTTTTATTTTAAGGGAGAAAATGTATAAAAATTTTAAAATAAAAATAAGAGAGAAAATGTATAATTTTATTTCTTTCAAAAATTACTTTATATCTGGGTTTTAATAAGCATATGCATAATTTACGAGATTTATATTTAAAATAATAAAATAGATCACATATTTTATTTAGTTTGAAAATATATTTACATATAAAATGAATTGTCCCCAAAATATATACAGAATTCCATGTTTTTTCTTTACCGGCACACTTTTACATTCATTATTCATAAAAAATAGTTGGAAAAAAAATGTATAAATATTTAAAATGTAGTAAAATAATTTAAAATAAATATTAAAACAGAAAAACGCCTTAGATTGTGCCTAAAACAGTCCACGTTCAGTCCCCCCCCCCATTAATCAGTAATACAAAACTTTTTTTTTTTTTTTTTTTAGGAAAGATCATTCTAAAAAATAAAAAATCATGTTATCAAAAGAGAAAAAAAAAAAAAGAAAGAAAGAAAGAATGTATTTTCCTTCATTCGCATCTGCAAGCGCGGAGACAAGGGAGAGATTATAGTGCTAATAATTCTCCCTATATAGGAGGAATAATTTAATTTACAGAAGATAATTTTAAAATTATCTTCTCTGTAAATTAAGTATTAAAATGTATATATCTATGTTTTTTTATAAACACTCTGGAATGAAATACACTTGCAAATGTTTTCCTTAATACACAAAGCACAATATGTCACACTGGATACACTAACAAAAAAATTTATTTTAAAGAAAAAACCCTTTAAACGTTGAACGAATTCCAATTTGAAGAAACATCTAATAACAGCATCTATTTAAATTCATATTTCTTCATAAACGAATGAAATTGCAGGAGCTGATAGTAAGAAACTATGTAATCGAAAGATAATTTATATTTTTTGGTAAAAAAAAAAAAAAAAAAAAAAAAAAAGAAAAAAAAAAGAAAAAAAAACAGCAAATATTGTTTAACTGGACATTTTCAATCTATGTTCTGAAGATGATACTGTGAGACAGAAGGAAAAACGGTTTTCACGTGACCACAACCGCTTACTATCAAATAATTTATTAATTTATAAGAAAATAGAAAACTTAAATCGCTCTAGTTATCAGACTAGCCAGTTTAATGCCTTTTCCCTTTCAAAATTACTCAAAAATTGCATAAACGTTTAGCGTTGTTGAACTGGGAATTTGACAGTCGTCTAAAAGCTGAACGAAATCTTTTGTAAAAACAAAACACTATATGAAGTTATTTATATAAATATAGATTATATCTTTAAATATTTTATAAGATATAATTCATATTCACAGTAAAATCTATATAACTATAAAAAAATATTATATCGATATATGTAATTGAGTGTGTGTGTGAATGTATTTTATTTAAACCAGTGTGACATGGCTCTTATTTGTTTATAAAGGGTTACATGTTATGCTAACATAAATTCTACGATTTCAGAAATTCACTAAATATAATTATATAATTATCTTTAAAAACTTATTATCTTCATTTTTTTTCCATATTGAACCGACATAGGCAAAGGATAAAGTGAAAAAAATAACTGAAAATTAGTTTTATTTATTTTTGACTGATAAGTGTTACGTTAAGTTCGGAAAATTGTTGGGAATCATAAGGCTGCGGGAAAACAGCACTACTTTCATTTGCACTAAAAGAGCAATAAATCTATCTTTGTTTCCGACAAAGGAAGGGAAAGTTTATCTCCCCCAATCTTGAGTCATAAAGCTGTCAACTGATTTCGAATTCGATTCCTTTCTTGAAGTTCAGATTCAGTGCACAGAAACAGCAATTTATACATCAAAGCGCTGTCCCGAAAGATAAAAAATAGCGAAGCCTGACCACAAGAAGTTAATGCTATGTGCCCGGTCCTTTACACGTGAGCGAGGGAACGAATGAAAAAGGGTTTGTTTCGAAGGGGTCTTTCAAGGACACGACCAGTCACATTCAGGGGTCAAAATTTTTGCTGTATCATTCATGGCATGAAATCACTTCGTAAATGTTGACTGGATTGTAAGGACTGTGTATAAAAGTTTTACAAGATTATTAAAAACTTCGCAGTGGGATTACATTAAAATATTGTAAGTCTGAATATTTTCTTTGCCTATTCATTAAGTTTAATTTGAAATATTTCTGTACTATTTTAATGCATTTTTATAATAGAATTATAAAAAAATAAGTATATAAAGTTAAAAAGTCGTCATTTTATAATTTATACGTCATTAAATGTAAGAATTCGCAAATTCACTCGAATTTTTTAAAGGTATATTTGTTTGGTAGGATAATTGTTTTTTTATTATTACTCTTTGAAAATTTTCATTCAGTTGTATCATATGGATTTTATTATTTTTTTCCCTCAACTGTTGAAGTTTTAATTAGTAATTTTAAAGAAAGTAACTAGTTTTAAACATTGCGACTTATTTATATCACTATCGTAATTCTTCTAGATTATTTTAAATAAATTCATTTAATGTTATAATTATTTTTTTAAATGCGACTTTGAAAGAAAAAGATTTTTTTTTATATCCACTCTGATATAGGATTGTATTTTTTCCTTATGGAAAATGTCACTAAATTAAACAAATGAGTAATTTTAATACAATATAAGAAAAATTAGAGTGAAGAAAAACTCATTAAAATAACCAAGATATTTTGAAAAAAAAATTCTAAAATTATTTTTCAGAAGAAATGTTAGAATGCATAGCTTAAACTCTTCTTTAAATTATTATCATTATTTGGAAATTTGATTAATCAACTTTAATTGAGAAATCTAATGGTTTTCGATGGTAAACAAAATAAAAAAACGGAAAGGGATTTTTAAAAAATGTCATTAAGGACATATGTAAACATAAAATAGCATTTTTATATTATTTATTATTGATATTATTTTATTAATAATACTTGTGTGAAAATTTGTATTTATAAAATGAAGATGGTTCAGAAATATTTCACTTATTTCTTTATGATTTAATTAGACTTTAATGAATGGGCAAAAGTAATAAAATAATGACAAAGAAATTCTCAATAAGTGTTGAAAAAAAAAAAAAAAAAAAAAAAAAAAAAAAAAAAAAAAAAAAAAGAAAAGAAAGAAAGAAAAGCACATCTTTTAATAAAACATACATAACTAAGTTTAATATTACACATATTATTTAGGCATAAATTCAAAATATATTCTATAAAGAACATTTATTGATAGACTGTTTAAATGATAAATGCTTAAATGTATAATAGAATAAATAAACAAATTAATAAATTTATTATGCCAAGTATTATGATTTGAATATTTTTGCAAAAGTTCAAGGTAAGTAAATTTATATGCTTTTTTAAGTGTATCGAATGTAAATTTTTAAAACATATAATTAAATAATAAACAAATAAATTCATTTTCAACTTATATGTTTTGGAAACTTTTGAAAAATTTGAAGATAAAAATTTGTAAATTTATAACTTTTTTGAAAAGTGTACATAAAGATTATTAGTACATTTGTTTTACATGCAAAGACAGTTTATCATTTAAAAAATTTTCCAGCAAATATTTTTTATAGAACAAATTTTGAATTTATGCTTAAATATTAATTCTTACAAACGCAAATGTCTGGGTGAGGGTGATCTCCTGGCCAGCCTTTATTTTTAATGGCCTTTAAAAGAATAATTGTGGCCAGCTTGTGGCTGTCTGATATTTTTGATAAAAACGTTAATGGCACATTTGTGGGCATTAACTTGTGGTCGCATTCTGGCCGGCGTGACAGTTTTTTGACGGAGCCATTACGGCCAAAGATAGCGGGCCGTTATCAAACACTTTGGGCCACCGCTAACGACGCCTCTAAAGGCCCATCAGTTATGTGTTTGTTGGGATGTTTTTTCGTTTAAATGTATTAGTGTTTTAAAATGAAGAATGGATATTTCATGTGTAGGGTAAACTTTTATAGAAGAAAGTATCATCATAATCAGTATCGCATAACTGGGACTGAGATTAATGGGACTAAGGTGATTTTTTTTTTATCTTAAGAGGTGAAATTAATACATATGCAATAAGATGTTTGTACACTGTAAAACATTTGTTGTAACGTTACTCCATAAAATTGGTGGCAGCTACGATTTACACTTCATTGAGCGACTTACACTTCATCAATTCACTTACATAATGGTGTAATAAAAACATGCATTACTGGTGTAACATTGCAATGTTACACCGATTATATCGGTTAAAATACTCCACCAAATTTGAGGCAGCAAGGCTGCCACCAGTTTTATGGAGTAACGTTACACAAATGTTTTACAGTGTGTCTT
Source organism: Maratus speculifer (assembly GCA_964019185.1). Lineage (NCBI taxonomy): Eukaryota > Metazoa > Arthropoda > Arachnida > Araneae > Salticidae > Maratus > Maratus speculifer. The sequence continues at coordinate 365,042,819 of OZ025294.1, forward strand.
ACATAATGAGGTGGAGATAAGATTGTTTTTACTAAATAAAAAGTTAAACATGGTGACATGTATGATGCTATAAAAATATAGTCTTCCCCATTCATAACAAAACCTAAATGTTTCTGAATAGGAAACAAACTTCTATAGTGGCTAGTTGAATTTAAGTTGCTGCTGCAATGAAAATATTTCTGTAATCCCCATATAAATGTATGGTTAGAGGGATTAAGATGATGGTCGATCTCAGAATTTATTTCTACAACAAATTTATTTCTACAATATTTTTCCATAAAGGAAAATATTTTTTCACATACTATAAATATAAATAGATATAAATATATAATGCACAGTAAATATATCTATATATAAATATATATTTGTAAGTTAACCTATTATATAATTTAATTAGTCTAATTATTTCCATTTGACAGGATTTTTCAATGATAATTCAATTATATTATTATTTTCTTTTTTCTGTTCTCAATGGAAATTATAGTTGCGATTGATAATTTTAAGTTTATCTTTATCAATATTCAATTACAGTTTAATTATTTTTCTAATATTTTTTCTTTGAAATAGTTTTTCTTTTGCAATTAATATATTGATAATTCTATTATGGTCTTGTTATTTTTCTAATATTTTTCTTTGAAATGACTTCTCATTTGCGATTAATCGGGCAATATGGAAATTATTTTTAGGTCTATCCTGATTTCCATTCAGAAATTAATCGCAATTAATGCGGCTATTTGGCATTGCCCTTGATAACAAGCTAAATACCACATTTCCAATTTTATTCCTAATTCTGACAACTCCTCTGTATGATATGGTTGACAAGTCATTGTCAAGTATCATTGACAAGTTTTTACAGTAATTGATGTTGATTTGTAGTATTATCTAATGGTTCTTTCTATATATATATATACATATATATATATATATATATATATATATATATATATATATATATATATATATATATATATATGTATATATGTATATACCGGGTGTCCCAAAAATGACTGATGGATTTTAAAATTCAATAACTTGCACACGGTGACAGCTATTTAAAAATTTTTTGCAACAGGGTTATGTACAACATCAGGGTTTTTTTACCGTAGTTTTTTATTTTAGTTCGCATATAAAACAATATGTGGCGCTGACGGCGATTGAAGGCCAGGTCGACGCTTCACTCAGCACTAATCACCTGGCATCACTTCCAAGAACACGTCAGGCTGAAGACTAATATCATCATTTTAGTAAAGAATAAAACTAATTTTTTAATAGAAAAGACACAAAATTGTGTACATCAAAATTAAATTATACTACAAAAGCAGACTCTTCTGAAATATTACACTGATATATAATTAAGGTAAAACGCAAATTTTGCATTGTATGATTTCTTATGTACGTTAACATTTATTATGCATGTTAATGCATCTTTCTTAAGGCATTATATATGGCTTGTATCTTATGGCAATATGACTTTTTATGACATTTTAAGCGTTTGTCATAAGCTTTCCCTGTTTAATGTAATAATCATATTTAAGCGAGAGACACTATTGAAAACAATAAAAAACGATTTATTTTCAATTTTAACATTGTCCGTGTTTAAATTTTCAAATTTTACAGCAAACGTATACGGGGTGATTTATAAGCATCAAAACAATAGGCTATTTCCTTAAATATTTCACCAATCACTAAGTTAAAAAAAATTCTCAAATAGAACGACAAATTGTACAAATCCCATGAAAGTCTATTTGAAAATAAGTAAATTAATTTTTTTATGTGTCTGCCATAGAGCAAAATTTACATTTAGGATTTTTTCCTTATCCATTTTTCAATAAAAAGAAACAATGCATCTCAATATCTTCAAAATTTGCTATTAAATATTAATTGGCTATTAGATATTAAAATCAAAATTAGTGATTTACACCTTTTATCCATGCCTCTGAGTGACAAGTTTTCAACTCATTTTAAATAAAAAAATAAGGATAATTCACAATTTTTCCGCTATCAAAAATCGATCCAAAATAGTGCTTCTCCTTTGGACATAAAATAGCAACGTACAGATTTTAAGTAAACCTGTTTTGATTGTCTAATTGTCTTAAACCTGTCTGATGATGATATTCGGGTGCTCTACACTAGAGGTCTGCAGGGATCTAAGTACCTATGTCTAGTCAAGAATCGGCACATAGGAAAAAAATTCGCCTTGGCTTTTGAAAAAGTTAAAATCACAGCCCGGCCCGGCCTGACAGATTTTCTACATAGTTTGGTTTACATCGATATAGTTAAAAATAGTTTTGTATAGAGGAACTCTGACCAAAAATGATTATCGCTTTTCTTTTTAATTGTTTATAATTTTCATTTTAAATGAAGCGCTATAGACTGTAATTTGTTTTCATAATGAATCACTACTCATATGTTAATGTTCCACATCTCCACTAATACCGTTTATTCATATTCCATCCTTTGGAGTCTTCGAAAAATTCTATAAAGAGAAATTTCTTAAGACAAAATCACATAGGAATGAAAGTCCTTTTTTAGGCGGTATAAATGTACTCGATTTTTTTATCAGGTATTATTGTATTCATTTTTCATGGATCGACACATTTTTCCATTTAAGATTCTGTTCCATCATAGGAGGTTCCTTTACACCTGTTTAGCTGTATTTTAATTTTTTTTGGCCTTTAAATCTACTCTATAAATCTACCTTTAAATCTAAATTTTTGGATTCACAAAAATTTTAATTATTTTTTCAACATTTAGGTCAGTTAGAGTCACATATAATGATTTTAATATGAGCTTTTGTGAGACCGGGAGTGGAAATTTAGATCTGTGGACACCTAAGGAAAAGGAAGCCAGTCCCGGTTTGGAATGAAAAAATATGTTAGTACCGGTCTGGCCGTGTATTAAAAAATAAGTTAGGTCCTGTTCTAAAAACTTTAAGGCTCGATAATACAGACTTTTTAACGTCTGCCGATAAGATAAAAAACCTAGTTTTCTGACAGCTAAAGTTCATTAAAAAACTTCTAATCGGTATTTTAGGAAAATCATTTTTAAAAATAACTGATGGACATTCAAATGCTACAGAAATCAGGTGCAAAAAGAAAAGGTTAAACTGAATCGAAGTATTAAGCTACAGAGTTTTTTTTTTCAAAAATTAAAAAAAAGTTTTAAAGGTTTAGGTCAAATCATCGTTTAAAAATTTCTGATTTTTGAAAAAATAAATTAAATCAATTTTTAAACATATATTTGTAAGATTTTAAAGATTAATATTTAAAAATATCATAAAGCACAACTAAAATTGTATTTTCCTCTTTAATTAAATGAAAAGATTTTGAAATCCAATGAATAATGTTTCGAGTTACAGCAACTTTAAATTACTCCACCTAAAAGAATCCTAGTCATTTTAATTTTTTTAAAACTTTGTTAGAATTTTCAGGATGGGATTTTGTTTGCAAACTATATGGTTAGTCATCACATAAAAAAGAAAAAAAAATTAAACTCAATAAATATATATATATATATTCATGTTTCCAGGAACTCCTGAAGTAACATTGTTTTTCTAATTGCACAAATTCCAATTTGTGGGTAATCCCTTAAAATCTGATAAATAATTTAAACGGCCATACCTCAGTAAGATTACGCATAAAGATGGAAATTTAAGTTTTTAATTCTGGAATTTCTTTTATTTTTTCCTGAAAGAAATTTTTAGTTTACGGGGGCTGTATAAATATTTAGCTGTCGTATTTTTTCAAATAGACATCCCAGGAAGTTGCATTTAATGTCATCATATTTTATAGTTTTCTTTTATCAAAGTTTGCGATCGGGAGTATGGCTCTAAGGTAAATACTCACGGAAATAGCCTATTGTTATGAAATGTATGTATCATCTTAATTTTTTCTTGAAAACAAAAAAATGGTTTTTTTTTAAGTAATACTATGAAGTAATTTAATGTACGGAATCTGATAAAATTTCAACTAAAGGATAGTAGCTACATCAAGGCAATTTTAATTTAAGAATTCACATTTTTTAGATAAAACCAACTTTGGCTTAAACTTTGTTGAGAATTTTTCAAAATATTGTGATTTTTATATACATTTTTAATTAAAGATGTTTGTTTCTAATAATATCAATATTACATATACAAATCTAAAGTATTTAAATGTTACATTATTCAAATGTTTATAAAGTTATTTTCTGTATTAAAATAATTCCCTTTACATTTGAAAATATATTTTAATATACATTACACAATATATAGTTCCCAAATATATACTATAAACTGAAAGAAAACATATAATCTCTAATAAAGAATGCGTTTTTTTATTATAAAAACTTGGGGTATTTTCAGTGAATTATATCAATTGCAAAATGTTTGAAGGAATCTTTTTAACCTGCCATTTCTAACAATTAGGAGTAAAAGTTTTCTTGAGTCAGGTTAATTTATAGCTGCGAAACTAAATTGTAGTTTATATTTTGAGTTTTATTACATTTTTTTCTTAAGAGACGGTAAAATTTTAAAGTGCTATAACAATCAGTCATATTTTTCATATTAATATTTTTGGATTACCAAACTGAATATTTCTATAATAAAATAAAAAAAGAAATGTAACTTTTTTTAAGTGTAAGATTTATATCTCTACAAAAATGTAATTGTTGTCTAGAAATGTTTTAGTAAAGCAGTACATATATAAATAAGATTATTGCAAATATATTTTAGGAAAAAGAACATAAAACATTTTAAAAGAAGTGTATCTTTGAAAGAGATTTTTCATCGTGATTTCATGAAAGCTTCGCATCGTTCAATTCAAGACAGTTCTGCACATGTGTATAGACAAACAATGATTTTACTTTAGACTTATTTTCGACCCTAACCCGAGTGCTATTTTTCACATCAACCCGAAACACAAACAGAATTCTACACACTTAAACACCACAACGACAAAATTCTAAAAAGGAAAAAAAATAAATGAATATTTTTGTGCAATTTTGAAATGATAAATTTGTAAAATTATATGTCTAATATGTATTTTATATATATTTTTAGGATAATCAACTTTTATGTAGAGTTGCAAAAAGTCGGTTTATTCCCGGGTGTATTTCCAGTAGACCAGGTTTATTCCCAGGTTTATTCCCAAAAAACCGAATTATTCCGAAAAATCTCGGGTTTTTTCCAGGTTTATTCCTAAAAACCCGGTTTATTCCCGGGTTTAAACCGGGTTTTTTCTAACCTTTGCAACGCTACTTTTATGCACTTAAAAATATTCCAATATTTTGTTTTTTTTTACATGATATTTTTATGATGATTATATAAATTATAATTAAATTTAAAATCCTCTACATATTAACTTGACTTTTACTCTTTTATATTTGTTACGTTTTTTAAATATGTATTACGTTATTATGTAATTGTAATGTTATATAAATGTTATATATACGTATATAATTACGTTATGTATACATACAATACGTATATCATGTATAAAATTTATATTTTATCTTGTATATAATAATACGTAGTTATTTTAGCTGAGAGTAGTATCTAAAAACCTCATTTATTACATAATGTGGGACACTTGTACATAACTTTGTGATCTTGCGGATACGTTTTAATCTGGTTTGTATTTTGGGATAACCAGCAATGATAAGCATTTAAGAAGGATAACCTTAATAAATGTTAACTTTGTATTTTAATGTATGCAGCTTATTTATTTTTCCTCATACGTAACATTTACAACATCGACTTTGACAGCTTAAACGTCAGTGTAAACATTCCTGTTGTTGTTTATGACTGCGCATTATCTGCAATATAGACAGTGTCGTATCTAAGGGGTGTGTTATGGGTGGTTAAGTCCCCTTTCTAACTCCTAAAATATTTTGAGTCTTCCATGGAATATATTCTAAGGTCACTAAATAAATTTCGGTTCCAAAAATTCAAATGACATTTTGTTCAAAAATCTAATTTAGTTTTGTAAATCTTTCATAGTTTTGCTTCATTACTAAATTGTATCTAAAGTAAGTGTTTCAAAACTCGCTCATCCTATTTGCACGTATGAAGGTAACATGATGTTTAATTTGTACCAGTTATACACTCAAAATTTTAAGCGTCATTAACTTTTCTTTGCATAAAAAGTAGTTATTGCAACAGTTTAATAAGACAATAATGCCTACAATGCGAATATGCACTAATTTATCTTTCTGCATCAGAGAAACAGATAGAGAAAGCAAAAAAAGATAGGAGCCCACCTGCAAACTCTTGAGAACCCTCTATTGCTCACTTATAGCTACGTCCCTGAATAGATATATGGTCCTGAGGAGGATGTCTTCCGTAGGGGGGACTTTCTAAGCGAACTTAACACGTACTAATGAAGGAAATCCAAGGTTTGAAGAAAATTGAAGAAAACTCAAAATTATTAAGCAGAAGGGAGCGAATGGGTTTGAACCTAGTACCTCCCGTCTACCACACTTGAAAGCAGAACATCTCGTCTATTGTCGGACTTTCAATGTAAACATATTTATAACGTTTACAGTGGTATATCTATTTCAAATTTTGTGTGATTTGAAAAAGGTTTCATATATTTGCCTTCGGGATTATTGCATATTTTATTAGGTTAAGAAAGATATGTATTTTTTACAGTGTATTTTCCATGTATATAAGAAATGTTAAGTCTATGATATCGTAATAGAAATAGTAAAATTTCTGTAAAAATGTAATAAAAATTTTTTTTAATTAAAAAACATTTTTTTAACATATGATGCTTTTTAGTGGCCAATATGAAATCGCCTGTCAACAACTCAGCATACGTTTCGAGAACTTAAATCTTAGTTCCTAAAAATGTCATAAAAAATACAATGAAACTTTTTATTTTTAATGCATTATTGTTCTATCATACTTGTGAAAAATTTGTCCAGAGGAAATAAAATAAATATAGTACACAGTAAATTAATATTTGAACATCGTTTTAACTAGGTGCTTTATTTTTTTTTTAAATACGTTAATTCAACCTATGGAATTGAATATTTTTTTTGCTGAATGCTCAAAATAATTTCAGAAAAAATAATTTCTAAAATACATTTATGCAATGCATCGAGTACGACATTACTCTAATATGAATTTCTAAAAATTTTTAATATGCAGTTTAAATGATTAGTTTATTTTATAAATTACGCTCACTACTTTCCTATCTAAAATTTGTAAACATCAGCATTAAGTATTTCTCATTGCTTTTCAAAAAACTATTATTAATGGCAATTTAAGATTGCTAATAAAAATTTATTTTGTTCTTAATTTATTCAAAATTGAGAAGAATTTATTCAAAATTGAACTTAAAAGAGTTGTATTACGTATATTTAATATATCTGAGATGAAAGATTTATTTTTTTAAACATCACTGGTTTATTTCAAGGAATATGTCAGAATTACTTTCTCAAAGTAGTGAAATATGAGGCAACATAAACTTAAGAAATAAAATTTAAAGTTATAAATATATTTATAAGATAAAAGAATTTCCACATAATATACAAATGAATGTTGAAAAACGATTAAAACTGAGATACTATTAAAAAGTGTCATATAGTAAATTCTGAAAATCTTACTTTTAATAAAGTATTTAACATTTGATAAAAACTTACAATAATTTGTCAAATAGTAAAGAAGTTTAGTGGTGATTTTTTGTTAAATCACAATATAATGAATGCATATTTGTAAGCAAATGGACTAATTGAAACAATGTTAGTATTTCTAGTATGTGTTTATTAATCATAAATATATATTTAAAAACGTTAATACGTGTTCTAAAACAAGTGTATGCTAAAGCGTTTAAATTTAAACTAAATTATTATGGAAAGGAAAATTACACGTGAATAAACGTTTCACATGATGAAGTTATTTCATATGCCGGTAAAATATTCCATATCTAAATACATTCAAACCACCAATCATTGGACAAGCGAGATTGCCATTCTGCACTTACATTATATGAAATTTGGAATGAGTTGCAAACTACACAGATAAACTGACAGTTTGTCATTTTGACAGCTTAAGCAACTGGTCACGTGATATTGCGACGGAGGTTACGAATGTCATTTCGTTTATAGAATAGTTAAATTTGATCATTATGACTGTGCATAATGCTCTCTAGAGAACTTTACAGAACTTTATATAATTTATAGAAGTAACAAATGCTTGAATATTAAAAAGAGTAGTCTAATAAATGGGACATAGACTTATTTTTCCATGTAAATACTTTTTATAAAACAAAAACTATATATACTCTTAACATTCAACTTTTTGTGAATATATAATGCTAAACGATATCAATTTTTATTATATGTAATTTTCAATGAGTATTAGAAGAAAGCAAAGTTAGTAGAATAAATTGTTTAAGAGTTGTACAACCATTTTTTATCAGGCTTACATTATTATTATTATTTCATTTTATGTATATGTAATATACACGTGTACATAATAATAATAGTAATGATACTTTACTTAGTTACTAATTATGAAGCCAAACAGAATTGAACTTTGTTTATGTGTACCTCGTATATATGTGTGTGTATGTATTAAGGTGGAGCTTATTTTTTAAGTTTGTAAATATAATCTTCTCACCTTCTAATACTTTTCCTTTTTATAAAAAAATAAACCAGGCAAAATATTAATTCATTTGAATAATATTTAGAGGTAGCTCAATGATGGGAAAGTTTCTAATGTATAAACAATGATAAATGTATTCGCGTGCCCATATGCTATGTGAAAGATAAAATAAATTCATATTTAAAAATATATTTATAGGAAAAATTGTTCAACAAAGACATATTATGTGGACAAATATTGTTTGATAGAACTATGAAATATGAAGAAATAAAAATTAGGTTTCAAATAATCACTACTTTTGACATTCATTGAGAGGGAAAATTAATGTATGATTTGACTGGAAAAGAAAAGTTTATATTTTGCCAGTCTTAAATTTTAGAAAAGATGTTACTGAACTACAGGCTGTTGGACATCTGTCACAGGAAAATCTCAGGTAGAATATTTGAGAAAATTAAAGACTGAGTAATAGCAAATAAGATTTAAGCAATATGCATTGACGTAACCAGCACAAACACCGACTACAATTGTGCTGTATATGTATAGGAGTCAGATATTCCTCTGAAGTTGCCCTATTTGAACACTTTCAAGTATATTAGAGTTTCATTCATAGGTACAAGTATGAACCAGAAATTTCATTTGATGATGTTGCAAATGGTACATTGTCCCAAATCTCGATCTTCGATGCTTAGCTTAAATTGACTTCAAAAGAGAAAAAAGCATGCATTATGTATATCTTTTCATAGTCTGTGTATATTTTAAAGCTTCGATCTTTCTCCTTAAGCTTTATGTGCCTCTTATAATGACCTGTTTTTGCTAAAATTTCTACTTGAATGCTCATCATTCAGCTATTTCCATATTTCGATGCCACCATCACTTAATTTGCCAATTTTTTGAGATATTTGACAGAAGAACTTGTTGGATTACTTTCATGTAAGAGTTATTCTTTTTTTTTCATTTTATTATTTTTTATTTAAGAGTTACGAATTTAAGATTCCTGAACCGCCTAAAAAAGAAGTTAAGAAGCATGCACTGCTGCTTTTACTTTAGCTAAAATGTTGATGTGATTTTCTATATGAACCCACATATTAGTGACAGTTAGCAACCATAATACATTTACAGTAAAAAAAAAAATTCAGTAATTTTATAAGTAAAACATAGCACCACCAAATTAACCCGAACATTTCTTATTCACATGTGGCAATCTGTTGCTTGCATTAATGTTTTTTCCCATTCTTTTATTGACGTTTTCAATGATCCAGGAGGAATAGAAGCGACATTTCTTAGAATATGCCACATTTAATTCACCCGTATATCATCTCACATTTCCGGTGGCTTCATTTTAATAGAAAGATACTGAAACGTCCGAAGAGAGCTATGTTGCACTGTTTTGTATTTTCTTTCTTAAAAAAATATGCTATTTACATAACAGGAATATACCGGGTGTCCCAAAAATGACTGATGGATTTTAAAATTCAATAATTTGCAAACGGTGACAGCTATTAAGAATTTTTTCAGGAGGTTTATGTATAATGTGAGGAGTTTTTTTATCGTAATTTTTTATTTTAGTTCGAATTTCAAACAATCGCCGTCAGCGCAACTTATTTTTTTATTATATATTTTTACCTATTTATTTTATTGTTATTACCTAACTTTTTAAAGGTTCATAGTATACAATACGTTTTATGGTATGCAATTAAAAATGAAGTTTCAAATTACCCCTGCAGTAGTTTACATCCATTACATTGTTAAAATTCTTGACTTAGTTTGAACCAAATTTTGGTATTCAATAGCTGCCAATGTAAAATTGTGAAATCTTGAACGGATATTTGGAGCTCCTATTGAACTATAGTTCCAATAGTTGGAACGAGGTTCAAATAGGAAGCTCCAAATTTTGGTAGCAAATTTCACCATCTTATGGTGACAGCTAATGAGCACCAAAATTTGATTAAAATCCGAGCAATTTTTTTTTGCAGAGAAATATAAAGTTTAGAAAACAAATAACACATTTAAAAAACCAATTTCAGGGAAAACTTTCCATGGAAAATTTGTCCAATTAATTTCAACAGCTTTGTATTGGATAATGGTGTATATGGGAATATTATATATGGGAATAGTATGTATGGGAATAATGACTACTGTTACTGTTATGACCATTAGTTCAAATTCATGCATTTAACATGCTATAATTTAGTTATGACAAAAAATTAACTGTTATCAATCTAAATTCTGGTACATTTTTAACGATATATTTGCAAGCATTTGTAATATTTGACGTCAAAATTAGTTGTGTACACGATTACGGAAGATTGTGAAGATTTTCATTGTATGAAAACAACAGGTTTTTTTTCTATCATAATCAGTTATCAAGGTTTTTTTTCAGGTTAACAGTTACATGATTTATATTGGGAAGTGACAGAAAAATGATATTATTTTAATTTTATTCAAACACGTCAATTTTTTAAATCCATTTTTATATGAATATCATTTCTTTAAATATGAAAGTTAAAACATTGTTCTTTCTGTACAAATAATTTATTACGTTTTTTAACAGTTTTTACTCAGCTGTAATCCGGAGATAGAATACTCCAGTAGATTTGCGAGCAGAAGACGTATATTACAAAATGTAATGTAATGTAGAAGAGATTGTATTTTAGCGACCAGAACCATAGATAGCAGCAATCGGAAAAGTCCAGTGTTCAAGAACTAATTAATGAAAGTCAATAATCCGAATTTTATTAAAGTTCAGTAGTCACTCTCTGCTATCATTTTAATTAGCTCTAATTTTAATAGTTTGTTGACTAGAGGGCATTTTAATTTCAGATGAACAAAAGGATTGTACTTCCACACCATCCTCTATTTGAGGAAAAACTATTTAGAGAAAGTTCCATAATAATTTAAAATAGAAGGCCGGATTGAAAAATTTGTTTGATTACGGCTGATTTGGGAGAAGGTGAAGTCTGCTATGTCAGATATATTTAGAGTTTAATGTAAATTTATGCACATAAAATACATAATTGACATTACTAAATGAATATTCGAAAGTTTTATTATTTTGCTTTTATATTTTGCATTATATAAAAACATATGAATTTCTACTCGTATGCATTATGCAATACATTATTGCATAGAATAATAATAGACTAACGCATAAATTCCAACTTATGAAAATCACGGCTGTTGTAGTTCCGGTTAAATAATTATTATCTGGCGCACAGCCAAATCACGACATAATTATCTTTCACCCTTCTAAATCCAGTTACACGACTCAGTATATTCAATTAGTCTGTGAAAATGCTGGACAGGTATTTTAATAAATGGTGTTTATGCTATCTCGAAAATTGTGCTCCGATTTCAAGCGGAGTTTAGACCTGTTACACGCAGGTTCGATACAACCCGTGAGATTAAAATAGAATTAATCAGCTCAAAAATTCACGCATTTATATATTAAATTAAACTTATTAAGTTATTCTACTATGTTTTACAAGCCTATAATGTTAAGTTAATATGTTAAAATTCGTTTGCATCTTATTCATCAAATGCGGAAAAACTATCCAGGTAATGTTCCTTATTGATTTAAAATACAAGGTCGTTTTAAACAGCTTGTTTAATTGCTGCTCATTTGGGAGAGGGTGAAGCAGGTGTATCCTGATATATCAAATATATTTAGATTTTAATGTAAAATTATGCGCAATTTTTTTTTTATTGGCACTGCTAAATGCATATATTAAACTTTTACACTTTTTAATTTCATTATACAGAGAAAAAAAAGACTGGAGTCTTTTCGAATGTATTCCACAATATAGTATTATATTATATAAGATAATAATAGAGTAACACATAAATTCCAACTTATGAATATAAACGCTATTGCAGTTCCATTTACATAATTACTATCTGGCAAACAGACAAATCACGACGTAATTAGCTTTCGCCGTGCTAAATGAAGTTACACGACTCAGTATGTTTAATTAGGTTGTGAAAAGACTGAAAACTTATTGTAATAAATGGTGAAAATAAATGTATGCTACCTCGATTCCATATTAATTTAAAATGAAAGTTCGAATTAAACAATTTGTTTAATTATGGCTCATCTGGAAGAGGTTGAAACGGGCGTAGCCTGTTGATATCAAATATATTTAGATTTTAATATAAATTTTTTCACAATAAAATCACCGCTGGTAGAATTCCAGTTACAAAATTACTATCTGGCATACAGCCAAATCACTACGTAATTAGCTTTCACCGTGCTAAATGCAGTTACACGACTCAGTATATTCAATTAGTCTGTGAAAAGACTGGACAATTATTTTAATAAATTGTTCATACGCTGCCTCTAAAATTGTGTTCTAATTTCAAGCGGAATTTAGATCTGTTACATGCTGTTTCGGTACAATCCGTGAGTTTAAATCAGAATTAATCAACATACAAACATACGCATTTAAATTAAACATATTAAGTTATTCTACATGTTTTACAAGCCGTATCTTGAATAAAGGAAAAAAAAATATTATATTTATTTGTAAAATAATAATATATAATTATAATTTATTAATAATAGATATTTGTAAATAATCAATAAATAAGCTAGACACTTATATCATGAAATTTTTTTTTTGTAAAATTTTATTATGAAATTAATATAAATTTGAATGTTAGTAAATGATGTATACACATAATCGTATTGGTTAAAATAAATAAATAATAAAAAAAAAACATAAAATTTAAATTAATTTGGTTAAAATCAGCGTTTTGGTCAACTTTTATGATCATCATCAGGAAAATGAAGCTTAATATAGATTTAAAAAATTCATTTTGAAAAAGGAATGTAAAATATACAAGGAAAAATTCATTTGTTAACTAAAATATTTTGAAGCAATTTATTTATAATATAGAAGGAAAAAATCATTTGTTAATTAAAATATTTTGAAGAAATTTATTTATATTGCTACACAGTAATCCATTTATTAATTTAAATTTAATTCAATAACATTAAAATTAATAAATAAGATAGACAATGATATCATGAATATTTTTTGTAAAAATTTCTCATGAAAACTATATAAATCACAATTTTAGTAAATGATGTATACACAATAACGTATAGTTAAGGAAACAAAAAACATAATAATTAATTTAACTTACTTAAAATCGATTTTTCAGCCAACTTCTATAACCATCATCAGGAAAATGATGGTCATTATACTTGCATGATACAGGAAATGTCCTCACGTCATAAAAAGGAAATGACCATACTTACATTATACTTTTGACATGAAATATGTCTTCATGTCAAAAAAGGAAATTTTTGTTTAAATAAAACAGTGTTTATTTTATACTTACTTTTGTTAATCTTGGTGTTTAAAAAATTTCGTTCTTGTCAGGTAAGTAGGCGTATTTGATCGAGTGTGATTTGGCTGATAATTATTACCATTCATTTTGTAACTCTTATATATTTGTAACCAGAATGTTATTTACCAAAATTTATTTAAAAAAAATTGTTTAATTTTCAATCAAGTTTTTAAAAATTATAGAATATTGCATATTCATGAGAGGCACACTTGTGTACACAAATATTATAATTCTGGTATAACAGGAATTCCATCATCACATTCAATGTAAAATCTACAAAAAATGTAAAATCTAAAAAAAATCTGCATGACTGCTAATTTCTACACATATTTGAAGTCAAACATACATGTTAGAATGAAATATGTTTTCTAATAATTCACTACATGCATTGCAATGCATAATAATGAATACATTTGATATACATTTTAGTAAAAACATTGTTGTTTCAAACATGTCTTTATGATTTAAAATCTTGGTTATTAACTCTGAATCTGTAATTCTACAAATGTAAATTTACAAAAATCTGTATATTTACAAAAATTTCAACGACACACTGTACAGAAAAATATGTAGATCTACAAAATTAGTTTTTGTAAAGTTTCGGAAATCTGTAGCTTTATAAAAATCTACTAAAATTTTACCTGTAATCCGGGTTGCAGTTACATAAAAATCTGTAGGCACTCCAGTTTCCTAAAAAAATCTTTGTAATCTTACAGATATTTTGAATTATTCTGAAAAGTGAAAAGTGAAGTGCTGTTACATTTACATAAAATGTTCTAGAATCTCAGTTTCCTAGAATAATTTTAGTAACATCACAATTTATTTTACAGTGTACAAATTGAAGAAGTTAAATGAAAATTGTTACAATGATAGTTTGGGTAATTTTATTTAGTTTTGTGAACAATGATAGTTTAGGTATTATATATTTTTCGGTATATTAGTATGCAGTTCGAATAATTAGCTTATATAATAAACTGCAATCTCATCCATAGAACAGATACTTCTAGAAGATAAAACCATTTAAAATATCACTATGCCGATTTCTCATACACTTCCTATATATAAATTTATAAATATAGCTGAAAATGTGAGAAAATTCTGAGATACTTTTTACCGATATGTGATATAGGATCACAAATAGTTTTCTTAAATTATATATTTTCTAAATTTCTGTTAAAACTAATCTTTAATTACTTATCCGTTTTATTTTAACTTCTATTTCGTTCCCACAATAGTTTTCCTTCATAAGAAAAAAAAAAAGAAAACATACTTATTATCTGCCTTTGTCACTAAGACGGTTCTCAGATAAAGAGAATTCATTTAAATGGTTATTCACCCTCGCTAGAAATAATAATAAAAAAGTCTAAAGGTCGACGTTGCTTGTGGTCAGAAAAAATATCTCTTTTCTCTGATTATTATTTTTTAATTTTCATGATATCATACAGGGTATTTATAAAGTTCCGGACCCATTTTTATATTTAATCACTCGCAAAATAATGAAGATATAAACAAACTTATAGCATTTATTGATGGAATAACTCATATATTTTTGAAATTTATTATTAAGGACATTTTTATTAAGAATAAATTAAGACTGCATGCATAGAAAGTTCAAATTTCTTAATTAAGTAATGCTTGCCGCTACCTGGCGTGAAATTGACAATCGACTTGATATTCTTCGTGTGACGTGTGACCCACACGTGGAAGTTCCTTGACAAGGGTCATGAAACTTTTTGAGTCTATTTAAACATTTGTGTTATTAGTTTTAATCTATCTTTATTATTTTATGAGTTATTAAACATCAAATTGGGTCCGGGATTTTATAAACAACCTTTATTATAAATCATCAATTATTTGTATATCAGAGATAAAAAATTAAGCCTAAGAACAAATTTATGCAAAAAATGAGATAGTAATACAATATTTTATTAATGATAGTTTAAAAGATTTTTCCAGCGATATGTAAGCCATATTATTAACTAATAATAGGAAGTATAATATCAATCTTAAAATAGGTACCTCTGGAGAACTACAGGTTAAATTATCACTTTGCCAGTTTTCCATATGATATACAGATGGAAATATTAAGGAAATTATAAGATAATTGAAACTAGAATTCGGTTATTTTCACAACACTGTACAATTAGAGATTTGATCTACATAAATAAAAAACAGTAAAACCTAACAATAACTTTACGCCGACATAAAAATTGTGCAAAATGCCTAGTAGTTCTTAGATATATATACTGACTTACATGTTAGACATAAAAATCTCATAAATATTTCGCGATAGGTTTTAAGACCGATAGGTAGAGAGACCACAAGAATCGGAGGCAACAGCACAGACTATCAGCTCATTGAGTTCACGGAAGAAAATTTATGATAAGGTAAATTGCGAATCGCATATTAAAACTCAATCGGTCTGTCAAGTAATAGTTTGATGGAAAATACCTGTAAATCCGATTTTAGCGTTTGGCTCATATTTTTATTGTTATAATTTCTTGCTCCCAATTTTAAATATTTTCATACCCTTGCGTGCAGGATAGAACAATGGTAGACATACGAGCAACCATTAAAATCAGGTTTTAAGGTGTTTTCCACCAATATATGATGAACAGACCAATTACGTTTAAACATGGGAATCGCGATTTAACTAAAACGCAAATTCCTCCATGAAATCGGTGAGGTGATTAGTCTACGAGTCTACGATTTGTTAAAATGGAACAATTAGGTACAATCGTACAAAAGAAAAAAAAGAACGATTAATTTTTAAAAATAACTCCTTAGAAAAATGTTACTGGTACCAAAGATTGAAAAAAAAAGTTTACTTTCAAATTATGCTTATAAAATTTGTTTAGAGATCCATCTACGTATTAAAATGAAAGCAAACTTTTTTTTATATTTTAACCCAATTATAACAAGATATTTCAAATCTACGGTTCAATCTATTTTTACGGAAACCAAATTTTAGGTTTTTGATTGATAAGATTTTGAATTATAAACATTCAAAATTTAGTTATTTTAATGTTAAATTTACCTTTTCATGATTGTATAAATATATTCTGAAATTTCAATCCTAATGAGCAAATTTTTTATGCAGCAATAATACTAAAATATTCAAACATAAATACGTTGAGTTTGAATTTTTTAAAATTTTTTTATATAAATTGCAAAATTAAAAAAAACCCTATGAATAGTTAACTACAATCTTTTTGATGGATTTAGACTTCTTATGTCCTACTTTAAACACCTAGGAGATTCTCTCGGTCAACATTTGGTTACTTTCTTAGAAACTTAACGGACGAACTGTATGGAAATTTGTTTTTAGGCTAATTGAAGGGTCTAGAGTTCGTGTATGCTGTACTATTATTGAAAAAGCAAATCATAAACAAAATATAAATCTTCCAATAAAGTTTCAGAAATTCACGGAAAGTGCTATAGAAGTTGATAGTTTTATGAATTCGTAATTTATGTTATACGGGGATAATATTTTTTTGTTTAAATTCTATTGAATAAAATCTATATTTATTTTTGTATAAACTTCGTTTGTTTCTGTTTCCTTTCCAAAAAGTGTATCATCAAAACTAGTGCAAATGAACTGAATAAACTGCTTTTATTTGCTTATTTAATGTTCAGTACACCGAGTTAAACTGTTACATTCTGACTTCAATTTAATATTCTGGCAACACTTGCGTGTATGAAATTTTCAAATAGTTGAAGTTAGTTTCGCACTTGACAGTACTTAATAATCTGTAATTTATACATGTCTAATAGTGTTTAATATCTTTCAAATGTCATCGAAAACCTTCTTCGCATTATGTAAAATAAACTTTTCAATAAAATAGGAAATAAATGTATATTTTGCAAAATATTTATAGTAAAGAAATATTGATCCATATTACCTTGAAATAAAAATTCATGAATTGATGAATACTAAATAACTGTATTAAGGAGACTTGGTACAAATATGTTTTGTAACTGTAGCCTATATTATATTCTTAAGATTATGTCTGAATAAAGCATGTGCATTATAGATAATGAAAAGTTTTAACTTCTCCGTATAGCAATATATTAAAAAAGTAATAATAATAAAATAAAAATTTTAAATTTCCTTCAGATTTTTTCATTTTTAGGTGCGTTTGTGAATCTGTAAATACGTAGCACCTATATTCAATGTACAGTCTGTGTGTCCGCCTGCTCGTATATAACAGAACACAAATTACCCATAAGAATCGTTTCAAATATAAATTATATAATTGGTGCATAATTTTATTGAGTCATTTCAAAATTTTTGAATATCGGATGTATAGTTTGATTACAGGGACAATCAAACATTATGGCCATCCGCAGGTATCCACACTACTAGATACTATTACACCAATATCTTTATTTTTATAAAAATTCGCTTTAGTACGAACTCACCTAATTTGAGATGCTTGATATGCGGTTTCTGAATTGTTTATCTTTGGAAGTAGAACTCTGTATCCTTTATTCAGAGTATTTGTTTCATAAATCTGAGCATTTGAATTCTGAGTACTCCATTAGATCAGCAAACAAAACTCTATACTAACATAGTAGCGTATTTTTAAAATAGCGTATTTTTATGTACACGTGCATATACAGGGTGTCCAAAAAATGACTGATGAATTTTAAAATTCAATAACTTGCAAACGGTGACAGCTATTTAAAAAATTTTTGCAGGAGGGTTATGAATAATGTCAGGAGTTTTTTTACCGTAATTTTTTATTTTAGTTCGAATTTCAAACAATAGGTTGCGCTGACGGCGATTGAAGGCCAGGTCGGTGCTTCACTCAGCACTGATCACCTGGCCTTCAATCGCCGTCATCGTAACCTATTGTTTGAAATTCTAACTAAAATAAGAAATTACGGTAAAAAAAAACTCCTGACATTATACATAACCCTCCTGCAATTTTTTTTTTTTTAATAGCTGTCAACGTTTGCAAATTATTGAATTTTAAAATCCATCAGTCATTTTTGGGACACCAGGTATATATGTAATATATATATATATATATATATATATATATATATATATTAAATAACAAACCTATTAAAAATCCGACTCTTAGTTTTCACACACTGTCATTGAAGATACGTTTAAAAAAGTATATTATTGTTTGAAAGGAACGAATGTTGTTATTTTACCCACTATTCATTTCATTTTCATATGAAAATGGAGAGAGCATTTGATGACTTTTGGAAAATATCGAATTACAACAATATTTAACAGACATTAAACTTTTTATTATTAGAACGCTAAAATAAATAATAGAAAGTAAGTAGAACGCTAAAAATCGCCTCGAAACATAAAAAGAACGTTAAATTGAAAATCGGGATTCGAGGTGCAAAACTTCATATAAAGAGGTACCTTTACCCCAAATTTTGTAACTCTATATGCAGCAATCTCTTTAGAACATATTATTATAAAATGCTGCGAATATTCTTTTATTGCTAATTCACTTTATGATTTTCGCCTTTTTAACATACAGTTTAAAAATAGATAACACCATGTTGTATAAAAACCTATAATATTCACAAATTTTTTTAAAAATTCGATGCTAAACGCACAACAAAACGAAAAATCGTTAAAAATCACATCGAAAGTTTCACAAAATCGCTTTGAAAATCGTTGAATTTTAAAAATCGTAGAAGACATAATTTATTAAATTAGGCTAAAAGTTTTTCACAAGGACATTTTTCTTTTTATCAAAACCACCGCAAAATGTAATGGAAAAAATACAAAATCGCATTAAAAAATCGTTAAAAATTCAAAAATTGCTTTACTAATTCCGAATAAATTTTATGGAAAAGACAACAAAATTTCCTATATTGAGATAAAAGAGTGAAACCGTATTTCTTTCTCTAATGTGTAAAAATTGTCTCGAAACACATAAAGAACGCTAAAAACCGACTAAAAATTTAAATAAAAAAATCTTATCAAAAAATCGAAAATCGGTCTTCGAGGTGCAAAACTTTATATATAGAGGTACTAACTCCGCAAATTTTGTATATCTACGTGCAGTGGTCTTTTCAGAACAGCGCTAACACATTCACAAACTTCTCTCTTTATTATTAGAGAAGATTAACAGAAATCAAATGCATGCTTTTTACCATCCTAATTGTCGCACGAGAGTTCATTATTTTTGATAATACGTATATGTGGTTCGCCAACACTCGATGCTTCGAGTAGGTGCATTTTTAATTCAGTCTTCTCTCGATTATGACTTTGATAACATATTATGTGCAAATTTATGTTCTCCTCTTCAGCTTCGGCGTTTCTGCCGAAAATCTCGTAGTGTGGTCAAGAACCTGGTGTTAGTAAAAGTCTTCTTTTTTGTCCTCCAATTGGTGTGTTACATTTGGAACGGCCTAATATATTTATTCAAATAACGTATATTTTACTACTTACACTCCTACTATGTTGGAAATATAAAAAAAAATCTCTGCAACAACAAATCGTCTTCACATTTATTATTACTAAACTATTAATAAATGGCAATATTTAAATGAAATCATAAGACATGTATAGGTATATACTGTTATTACTAAATGTAGATACTAACAAAAGTTGTAACGGATGGGTGCTCGTACTGGGGGTTATTTGTGACGGTGGGGTGGTTGAATGCAGACATAACTCTAGATATAAGTTAAAATCACAGTTTATTTAAACTGTTTGGGTTCAGGGGAAGTGGAGCTTTCAGTTCATTATTTTCAACAACTAGCCACAATACTAAAAGATTAAACTCATAAACATACTAACAGCTCCGGCACTAGACTCAGTCGGGGCACTGCAAATCAACTTCTCACGTAGACTTCAGCTAAACTGCTAGATAAAAGCTTTATTAGACAGCCCGTGGCTGTAACACACTCTTTATTATCTAAAATACTCAACGTAACGAAGATATCTCTTACCAACGGCAGTCTCCTCGAACAGCTCCGCTCTGAATAAACCAAGTCGGCAAACGCTGCTGGCGGCTCACTGCAAAACTCCACCAGCTGGCTTGCGCCGCTACACACACACTCTAACTCCAAGCTTTTATATGCTGCAAACTGACGCCGCTATTATAAATTTGCATATTGCTTCTAACCGTGACATAAATTGTAGAAACGAGGAAGACACACACGCTCTAGAATGTTAAAGTAAAAGAAAGGATAGATGTCTCTTCCACGCTACACATGTTAAAACATTGACGTCACGATCTCACAAAAATGCAAGAGTGCTTTTTTCACAAAGGTCACTCCCTCACAAAGTCAATGTAAAAGTCGAATGGTACTCCGTGAAAAGAGTGTAATATTAATAGAATGTCAGTACCGAAAAAGGGAAAATCAGTTTTAGTAATACATATATATTTACAATATCGGTATAAAAATTATATAATGCATCCTAACATATTACAAGTGATAAATATTGAGGTTGAGCAATTCCTTATCACACTATAAAAACACTGAATAGCAGACAATATATTTTTTGTTTTTTTTAACTCACAGACAAAGCATTTTTTAACACAAAGCAATACTTAACAGATATTATAACTTTCTAATAATATGTGCATTTTATCATACATTTTTTTTTTCTGAAAACTAAGTAATATTTTACATTTAAAAAGTGCAATATGTCTTTAAAATAAAAGAAATGAAAATTATGCAAAGAGAAATAAGCAAACACATATTATCATTACTAAAGGTCAAAATGTAAATTAAATCATAATAGCAAATGCCATGGCATATACTGTTATTAATACATGTAGACTCATGTAGTTTTACTAATTAATACATGTTTATTCAGTGAAAAGACTGTACTATTAGTAAAAAAGCCAGACCCGAAAGCATTAAAATCAGATTTAGTTTAATAAATATGTATGTTATTAGTAAATAAATTTTATAAGTCATCCTAACGTATTAAAAGAGATAATTATTGAGGCTGAGCAATATCTGGATTTATAAATTAGGACGTATCAGATTAAAATTTTCTAGAAACATAGCGAGAGGAAAAATAATGTACTAATTTTTACAAAGCATTTTCTCGACTATCAATTAGTGTTTAATGAAAAAGGGAAAAGAATATTCACACCAAAATGAAATTACGCTTTCTCAGCGAAATATTACGGAACATCAAAGCAGTGCTTAATTAAACTAAACGGTGCAATTTAGAAATGGTTATGTTCTTTCTTGTTTATCTCTTGCTTATTTCTTTTCTATCCGTTAATCTAAATGTAATGTTAGAGGGACTGAGATGATGGTGAACCTCAGCACAAATATATTTAATAAAATATTTTACTATAAAATCTATACTAATAAAGAAAATTATTTATTCCTATACTGCATATACATGGTGATTCTAATTTGTTTTTACAATAAAAGAAGGGTGATAGTACACATCAGGACAAACAATATTAAATAGGAAACCAAGGGTCCCAAACTTTTTCCAAAGAAGATAGCATCCATTAAAGTTTATTGTCCAAAATTTCAAATAAACATAAAAAACGAAAAAATTGATCGATTGATGTGCAGTTTTCACTAAAACTATTTTTTTATGTCGGTATTATCTTGAAAATAAATTATAAAGATAAATTTTAAAAAATGCCCATAGAGGGCGCTTTAGACTTTGGAGTAACGAACAACTATATTTGCCGTTATTTTCTGCATGTCATTAAATGTTTTTCATAAGCTTAGATTTCAACATAAATTTTGAGCTCAAAATCTGAATAGTTGGGAATGGTTAAGTAGCACAAAGTAAACTGTGTTCAGAGGGTTCAAATTTATTAACATAATTATAAAAAAAAAATTCATAATTATTATCATAATTATCATCATAAGTATAAAAAACGGAAAAATAGGTCGATTGATTTGCGGGTTTCACAAAAAATATTCTTTATGTCGGTATTTTCTTGAAAATAATTTATAAAGATAAATTTTTAAAATGCCGATAGAGGGCGCTTTAGATTTTTGAGTAACGAACAACTATTTTTTGCCTTTATTTTTTGAAACTCATTAAGTATTTTCGTAAGCTTAGACTTAAACTTAAATTTTGAGCTCAAAATCTGAATAGTTGGAAGTAATTAAGTAGTACTATCTGAATTTTGTTCAGAGGGTTAAAATTTCAGATTATGTTAAAAAAAGGAAAAATTGGTCGTTTCCTTTGCGGTTTTCGCCAAAACTACTCTTTATATCGGTATTTTCTTGAAAATAAATTTTAAAGAAAAATTTCACAAAATGCCGATAGAGAGCGCCTTAGACATTGGAGTAGCGTACAACTATTTTTAACTTTTTTTTAAATATCTCATTGAATGCTTTCAAATGCTTAGACTTAAATTTATAGCTCAAACTCTTAATCTTTGGGAGTGTTTGAGTAGCGCAAAAATGAACTGTGTTGGAGAGGGGGGGGGGGTAAATTTCAACTCCTGAACACACTTCAGTTTGCGCTTCTTAACACCTCCCAACGATTCAGAATTTGAGCTCAAAATTTATGTTTATATCTAAGCATCCAAAGACTTTTAATAAGCTTTTGTAAGCATTTAATTAGATACAAAAAAAAATAAAGGTTAAAATTAGTTGTTGGTTACTCTGAAGTTTCAGGTGCCCTCTAACGGATTTTTTTTAAATTTATCTTTAAAATTTATTTTCAAGATAATACTGACTTAAAGAATAGATTTATTATAAACCGCAAACGAATAGACCGATTTTTCCGTTTAGACCAATCCGTTCAGATTTTGAGCTCAAGATTTAAATCTAAGTTCCGAAAACATTTAATGAGATGCAAAAAATAACAGCAAAAAATAGTTGTTCGTTACTCTAAAGCCTAAAAGACCCTCTATCGGCATTTTATGAATTTTATCTTTATAATTTATTTTCAAGAAAATACCGACATAAAGAATAGTTTTAGTCACAACCACAAATGAATCACGTATAAAAACATTTCATATTTATTTACTTAGAAGGTTTCACAAATAAAAATTAAATAAAGAGTTGACATGTTTCGGTTCATTAATAAGAACCGTATTCATAACATATAAAATCAGTAGAAAATTAAATGACACTGGATATAAATATAATTTAAAAATCAAAACAAAACATTGCGCCCGCTATGATCGTGAATATAGCCATTGCCAACGCGGCATATAAATATAATAAATTTTGACCATATATTAAATTTAAAATGTATAAAATTAAAATTAAAAAAGTAGAAAAACTAAATGACTCTGGAAATAAAGGTAATTTAAAACCCCCAAAACATAAAATATTGCGCCCTCTATGATCGTGAATAGCCAATGCCATCGCGGTTCCTCCTATTAGACGCATCCTTTAAATATTTATTAAGTAATTCTAACCACAAACTCGGAATGTCATAAGAATAAGAATCATTACAAATACTATCCCTCCTAGAATATATCTCTATGGATTCACGGATGATTAATTTTCGGAATAAACCGGAAATGAACACTAATCTACTATCTTTAAAACAAATTTTAACCCCCCTCTTTAAAAACAATCTTGATAACGCAGTCTTATCCCTACCAAATTTTATGTCACATTCATGCTCTTTCTTTCTAACCCCAAACTTTCTACCTGTCATACCGATATAAAAATGAATATCCCCCTTTTCATTCTCATATGGAATTTCATATACCCCTGCTAGATCATCTTGTGGAACCGGATCAAAAGCTCTGTATAGAAGATGTTTTAACTTAGGAGGTGGCTTAGCAATTAATTCTATTTTAAACTTTTTTAATTTAGCTTTAAGCCTCTCAAAATTACCCTTTATATAAGGAAACGATAGTCTTTTAACCCCAATCTCTTCCCCCTTCTCACAGGCATTATCAACCAAATTACAATTAACCTGAGAATTATTTTTATCCCTATAATTTTTAACCAATTTATAAATTTTATCCTTTTTGTAACCATTCAACTTAGCAATATTAAAAATATAATTCAACTCTTCATACAAAAATTCATCAGAACAAATAATAAACGCACGATTAACCATGAACCGGAATGTAGAAACTTATACCCAAAGGGTGAATACGCAGAAAAATGGAATAATATGCTGACTAGCTATATCTTTCCTGTAAACTTTCCTTTTTAACATAGAACCCTCTCTAATAAGCCACACGTCTAAAAATGAAATAGCACGATCATTTTCCAATTCAAACGTAAATTGAATATTCCTATCCAGTTTATTAACTTCATCTACAAAAACAATGAAAGACTCAACTCCCCCCTCCCAAATTAAAAACACATCGTCAACATACCTCTTCCAAAATTTAGGAACTTTCTCGAACTTTGCGAAAATTCAATAATTCAATTGCGAATATTGTATTAAATATTCTTATGACATTCCGAGTTTGTGGTTAGAATTACTTAATAAATATTTAAAGGATGCGTCTAATAGGAGGAACCGCGATGGCATTGGCTATTCACGATCATAGAGGGCGCAATATTTTATGTTTTGGGGGTTTTAAATTACCTTTATTTCCAGAGTCATTTAGTTTTTCTACTTTTTTAATTTTAATTTTATACATTTTAAATTTAATATATGGTCAAAATTTATTATATTTATATGCCGCGTTGGCAATGGCTATATTCACGATCATAGCGGGCGCAATGTTTTGTTTTGATTTTTAAATTATATTTATATCCAGTGTCATTTAATTTTCTACTGATTTTATATGTTATGAATACGGTTCTTATTAATGAACCGAAACATGTCAACTCTTTATTTAATTTTTATTTGTGACACCTTCTAAGTAAATAAATATGAAATGTTTTTATACGTGAATGAAAAAAGGTGAAGTGATTTTGTTTTAGTTTTTGAAAAAACGAAAGCTAACAACAGTTTTAACACAAATGAATCAACGTTTTTTTCCGTTTTTTATAATCATTTGAAATTTGAACCCTCTGAACGCAGTTCAATTTGTGCTACTTAACCACTCCCAACTATTCAGATTTTGAGCTCAAAAATTATGTTTAAGTCTAAGCTTCTAAAAACATTTAATGAGATGCAAAAAAATAGTTGTTCGTTACACAAAAATTAAAGCGCCCTCTATCGGCATTTTTTTAAATTTAGCTTTATAATTTATTTAGCTTTTTTATTATATATTACAGTAAGACTACACTGAGAAAAATAATGATTTAGTGAAAACCGCAAATCGATAAATCGATCAATTTTTCCATTTTTTGTGATTAGTTGAAATTTTAGACGCTAAACTTTAATAGCGGCTATCTCCTTCGGAAAACGTTTGTGACCTTTGGTTTCCTACTTAATATTTTTTGTCTTGATGTGTACTATCACCCTTATTTTTTGTAAAAATAATTTAGAATCACCGTGTATATACACACATAGATGCAATTTTTATTGAATTTAATTTTTATTGCAATAAATTTCTACGGCAGAAATTGCTGCCAGAGATTTTTACAGAAAATCTCTGGCAGCAATACTGACACTTAACGGAATAAAATGATGCTTAACATGTTTTTTAAAAGTGTATAGGCAGAAATGTATTATAGAAAAAGTTAATAATATTTTTGCAAACATATAATATTGAATATGTGTGCCTGGACAGATGGATCGAAATAATGACTTTGTTTGTTTAAAGATTAAAATTAATTACTTGTATATAATTATATTCTCATTTAGAATTGACAATTCTTACAGCAAATGTTAAAATACATTATAAATTTCAGTTTTAAATTGCAGTATAATTAATGAAATATTATTGACAGTGGACGTAAATTGTCTAATTTTTAGTTATTGACCCATATATGACTAAATAGTGTCCTATCGCAATATTGAAATACATGTTTATTTCAAAACATCCAAAAGGTATTTTTGCCATAATACTTAAGGACTTTTTGTTTTAAAATCGCATACTAAATAAAATCATGTTTGCCCTTTTCGAGTGTTTGTTTTCTTTCAACAGTGTACTGAAAACGTATAGAAATTAACTAAAATCTAACTCAACAAAAAATATTCATTAGTATTATTATCCTGCGCATAAAGAAACAAATGCTTATTTTAAGAATCACTTCCAAGAACATGTCTAGCTGAAAAATAATATCGTTATTTTAAAAAAGCGTAGAACTAATATTTTTATTGAAAAGAAACATAATTAAGCACATCAAAAGGAAATTATACTTTAAAAGAAGGATCTTCTGAAATATTACACTAGTATATAATTAAGGTAAAACGAGGAAATTTGCATTATATGCTTTCTTATGCATGTTAATTTTTCTTATACATGTAATTACATCACTCTTAAAGTGATTTTTTTAAACATTTTGTTAATGCTATTTTAAAGCATTTTCAGCACGTTTTCCCTATTTAATGTGAGAATCACATTTTAACGAGATAATATTATCCAAAACATGTAAAAACAGTTTTAATTTCAATTTTGCCATTAACCGAGTTGTTGTTTGCCATACTTTACAGCATACATATATGTTTCCTCAAAACTACAATTAAAAACAATAAAATTTCTTCCAAATTTTACCATGTAATATTGTAATGTACATTATATAATATTTTTTTTTCTCACTAAAGGGTAGAAGCTAAATACAGATATGTTTAATGTAAGAATTCATATTTTTTTTTATAAAACTAACTTTGGCTAACGATTTGGCGAGATCTTTTCAAAGTATTAATTTTTATATTCATTTTTAATTACAGATGTTTGTTTTTAATAATATGAATATTACATATGCAAATTTAAATGTTACATTAAGCTGTTTTTTCTAATACATTTTACTGTATTAAGAAAAATTTCTATTACTTTTAAAAATGTATTTAATATCTAAATAGTTCCCAAATATAAGTTATAAACTGAAATAAAACTATACTCTTTGATAAAGCAAGTGATTTCTTTTATTATAGAAACTGGGGATAATTCCAGTGAATTATTTCAGTTGCAAAATGTTTAAAGAAAGATTTTTAACCTGCCATTTCTAACCATTAGGAGTAAAAGTTTTCTTGAGTCAGGTTAATTAATAGCTGCGAAAGTAAATTGTAGTTTATTCTTTGGGTTTTAAGTTCACTGCAATTTGTTTTCTAAATAGTCGGTCAAATTTTAAAATGTTATAAAAATCTTAAATCTTTTTGATTACCATATTCGCTCACATAAGTGTGAATAGAATAACAAGCTAAATAGTTCTATATTAAAATTAAAAAATAAATGTAAGTTTTCTTTTTTTTTAAGAATAGGATTTATATTTCCACATAAATATAATTGTTGTCTAGAATGGTTTGAGTATAATAGCATGTATATTAATAAGGTTATTAAGTATAGGATGTTCAGCAAATAAGACCCCGTTTTCAAAATTAAATTTCTCAAAAACAAAGATAGAACTATGCAGTAAACGGTTTGTTTATTAAGTAAGTTGTAAAAATCTTATTTCAAACGGTGAATATCTTAAAAATGACTGTATTCTGGTTTCAAGGAATGCTTGATTTGACATTTGTCTTGTTTGAGATTGCTTGCAGAGAAGTGTTTTAAAGAAGAGTACAGTGCCATATTTTAACGATTTTTTGAATGCATGTTTTTGGAGTTTCGAAATTCCAGAAATTAAAATTCCAAATATTATTAAAATAGGGCACTGTACGCTGAAAAGCCCGTTCTCTGCAAGCAATCTAAAACAAGCATTCTTTGCAATTAGAGCACAATATTTTAAAAATATTCACCGTTTAAATCTTCTGAATAAGATTTTTACGGCTTACCCAATAAACAAAGCGTTTACCGTATAATTCTGTCTATCTCTGTTTTTGAGAAACCTTATTTTGAAATCGGGCTCTTATTTGCTGGACACCCTCTATATATTTCAGTAAAAAAATATGAAATTTTCAATGAACTTTTTCTTTCAAAGAGATTTTTCTTCGTGCTTTCATAGGAGATCCGTATTGTTCATTTAATCACTGTTTTGCACAGGAATAAAAATTTAGAGGTATTCACAATAGAGTTATATTCGATTAACACCCGAGTATTTGTTTTTTCATAACAACCCGAAACATAACCCGAACTCGACGCACTTAAATACGACACCAACCAAAACCTAAAATAAATTAAAGTAAGTCAGTATTTTTCTACAATTTCGAAAATATAAATATGTATAATTATGTGTTTAAAATATATTTTACATTTCATTGAGAATAATAAACCTTTATTTACTCAATGGTACTCAAATATATTTGTTTTGTTTTTTATATGAATCTTTTTCATCATGATTTTATTATTATATTTAAAAATTCCCTTTATAATTATTTGATTTCCAAATTTATAGAGTACTTTAACTGATATAAGCGGTAAAACATTGCGATGTTACACCAGTAATTTATGTTTAAATTACATCTTTATATGTGAAAACGATTACTACATAAAATGGAGGTAGCAGCTACCATCAATTTTATGGAGTAACGTTACTGAAATGTTTTAAAGTGTATCAACGTACTTATTGTTTTTTACATCTAACAATTACACTATCGCCTGTGACAGCTCAGACTTTAGTGTAAACATTCTTGTTGTTTATTTATGACGGTCCTTTATCTCTACAAATGATATTAAATAATATCTTTCTAAAGGAGCGTACCCCGTACTTACTAACACAATCCAAGGTTCGAGGACTATCACAGAAAACGCCAAACGGCTAGGCAGACGGGTGTAAATGGGTTTGAACCCAGTACATCCTGTCTATCAGCTTTCGGTACGGAACCTCTCGGCCACTGTTGGTTTTTCAGTGTAAACGTATTTATTATCGTTACTTGTTAGGAATTGATAAATTAAGTTATTTCAGTTTATTCACAGAAAATCGTTTGCAAATTTTCAATTGTGATATTTAATTTATTTATAAGACGCGACTCGTTGCTATGGAAGCGAAGCTGTTTTTTCGTCTGCTTTGCTTTTATATTTTTTATCTTACGAGACGAGTTAAAAGTTTAGATAAAAAAGTTGGCATCAATTTTTGATGGAATGTAAAAGAATTTTTGAGAGAGAATGTTTATATTTTTTATTTGTCGTGCGTGTCTTGAGTTTTATTGAAGAATTATGTTATTTTTATGAAAAGGCACGCAGAAATGCACATAGGATCATCTTTCCAGTTTTTAGTATGATGATCAGAAATTATCAAGGTAAAATAAATATATATTTTGTACATATTATACATTTTGTACATAGCATGTAAATAATTTGAATTCAATATTTCTTCATGCTATTATTCTACATATGCAATAAAATTTATTAAAAGAAAATTCAAGAATAATTAGAGCATTTTTGAACCCAATAATTAAGTTTTGATTGCTTACAAAACATTACTGTCATATATACTTTTTAAACATTCATAAGTGTTATTTTTCATACAAATCAACATTACTTTTACAAGATACCTTTTCACAATTTCTAATTATTTGAATTTAGTTATAACGTAGTTAATTAAATATTTGTATTATTAAACTAGTATCAATATAAGAAAAATAACTACAAAAAGTAATTTTTAGTACAAAAGGATAACAAAACCAAATTACATGAAACATATTTGTCTACAAAGATTGTGATAAAACTTCTGATGTGAAATAAACTTTTATAAAACAGATCGGGGTATTCGGATGTAAATGTTATAAATATGCAAAGAAAGTTAAATGATTCAGTCAATTGTTTGAAAATTTTCCTTACCTATGCAACGCAAATGACTATATAAATGATATACAAGTATTTTATAGTTTTAGACATCACAAGACATAAATTTAGTATGTACAATAAATATTCTACAATTAAGACATAATACGAAATTTAATGTGCAATGGCTGTCACAATTCGAAATATTCTAAACCGCACAAATGCACATATTTTAATAAATCTTCAGTTTGTAAATCTACTGAAGATGTAACGCGAATTTCAGAATTTAAGGAAAATTCCACACACTTTCAAATAAATTTTATTCACTGAATTAAGATTTTGAATTCTTTTGTGATTTTTTTAATAAATGTTACACAATAAAATTAGGCATAAATTCTTTTAACTTTAAAAATTAAAAAATTATTAAAATAGAGAAGTAAATTGAAATTGTCATGAATTGAAATATTATTTGTAGAGTTTCTTTTTTTTTCATAGAAATAAATATATGTGTATATAAACTTTAATTTTGATTTAGTATTTCCAGATATATACGAGGGCTGCTATTTATACTTCTAGCCTTGGCAACAAGGAGTGTTAGTGGGCTACCGCTGACGATTTCAATTGAAAATTTGATATTTTTAACCACAAATTCTCCTGAAGGATTTAATATTTAAGCTTTATTTGTGTTATTTGCAGTAAATTTAAAAATTCATCTTGTGCAAAAAAACGAAATTGACTCGAACATTTTCGTGCGATCATTTTTTATAAATTTCGAAGTGGATTGTCAAGATAAAAGTATTTCCATGAACTTAATTTTTTATACAACGATAAAGCACCATCCTAAAGTACTGTAAAAAAGTGGTATAAAGAATTCATTCGTGTTCCATTTTCGCTCCAGAACGCATTCTGTGAAGGTCTACTAAAACCAGTTGTTGTGCCAGAAAATAACGATGGTGTACCTGAACTGATAAAGCAAAATCGTCATGTGGCATACCGTAAGATTGAGAAAACTTTGGATATTAGCAACATTTGGTAGAAAAAATATTTGTTCGCGTACGAGCCCGCATAATCTAACAAACACTCAAAAGAAAGCTTATGTCAAATGGGGAAAGGAAATGTTAAACAAATACTTTCAAGGTTCATCAAAAGTTGTTTATAACATCTACATAATGTGACGAATTGTGAATCTATGCATATGAGCCGGAAACGAAACAGAAATCGACTGTATGGGTTTTCCAAGATGAGCCAAATCCAACAAAAATTGTTCGAGGAAGAAGCACATCGAAGAAAATGGTCGCCTGTTTCTTTGACATTAGCGATCACGGGGCAACAGTGGCATTAGAGTCATTTATGCAATACAGTCATTTCTGAATGATACTCGACCATTTATTTGTCAGAGGTCTTCGTAGAAAATCTAAAAAAGCATAAGAACAGTTGAATAATTTTTAGCATGTCATTGTAAGCTCTCACACATCGGCTCAAACAAACGAATTTCTGAAAGGCCAGAACATCAAATTGATGGGTCATCAGCAGTACAGCCTTAGTTTGTTACCCAATAATATTTTTCTATTCCCACACATCAAAATTAAATTACGTAGACAATGATTTTCGACATCCGAAGAAGCGGTTGTTGAGTTCAAAACGCATGTTTGGAGTTAACTCCATAGGAGTGGAAACTGTGCTTCAAAAATTGTTTCAAAGGCATACAAAAGTGTATTAGTCTTCTTGACGAATACCTTGAAAACCAATAAACCTAATATAGATTACAAATATTTGTGTTTTCATTGCTAGGCCAGAAATTTAAATAGCAACCCTCGTATTTTAGATAAAAAATAACAACATTTAAATTAAAATTTGATATAAAATGATGTAACATTTTTAAAGAGATTCATATTTTTAAAAGTAAATATATTTTTTTCAAATTTCCTGAATTTAAATTAAAGTTTAAAAAAATGCAAAAAATACATCTTCCAAGTTTAAACCATTTATCTTAAGCTGCTCTTGGGTTATAATAATTTAATTTGGCAAAAAGGAGGACAAAACACACCGTGAAGAAAAACGCATTCTCACAAGATGTTGATTCGATAATAACCATTGCTTAAAAGCTAAATTTAAAAAAATATAAAACACTAAAACATAAAGTTAATGTTGTCTGTTTTAATTAAGAAAGAATCCTTAATTCTCTTTATTTTCGGCTGAAATTTACTTAGTACTACACACTGTAAAACGACCTATTTTCTACCCACACTACAACCAACAATGAAAATATAAAATAACCAATAAGCATTCAAGATTTTGAAAAGCGTTCCAATACACTTGCCCCTCCCCCCCCAAAAAAAGTATATAGCTTCGAAATTTAAAGCAGAAATTATAACTCTTTTTAGCTGCCCGTCTTTTTCGGAAACTTTTCTAAATTGTTCTTACAACACAATAATCAGTTTTATGAAATCAGAATGTTACGGTATTGGAGTATTTCAGATTTTAGATAAATATTTTTATATTCCGTAAACATGTTTAATAAACAGATATATTAAATAAATAGAAGTAAAGATCATATTAATATTAACACTACTTTGTCACAATTGCATGTACAAATTCGGTCATGCGGCGAGAATAGGATTTTCCGTCTACAGAAAAGAGATTACTTAAAAACTATTTACTTAAAAAGTGATTACTTGCATTGTAAAAGCCATTAGGAAATTCTTCCTTAACTTATTTGTAGTTAATATATATATATATATATATATATATATATATATATTCTTATTATATGTGGTGTGGGATGGTAGTATTATGGTTGTGTATTGTTTCTTTTTGGAGGTTTGAGTACTGCTTTAAAGCTTTGTACATATTGTATCTATTTTCATTTTGTAGTTGTATTATTCTAGATCCTTTTCTTTAGTAAATTATATTAGTCAAGATACTCGATTATTTAATTGTAATTTTTCTATTTTTATCTTTTTATTATATTTGTATTATCTCTTATATTATGGCAGTACTTAGTAAAAATCTCGATCCTGGCAAGATACACAATGCTTCTATATAGTGTAGTGCCCGGTACAGGAGCAATAATAGGGTTACTCCTGAATCGTCATCCAGTTTCCATATACATGCTCCTCCTCCTCAATTATATTTTCAGAAATGTTCTGATATCCGATGTAAAACTTGTCCATCTGCTTCTCAGTCACAAATCGTATCAGATCCTCATATTTATATTTTTTGTAAGGCTTTTAATGTAATTTAAAGTATAAAGTGTAACATTTGCAATTTGAAATATATTTGTGAAACTTCTGGTCCTCTTCATATACGCATGAATCAACATCGGTCAGATTCTGATAAAAATTTAGCAAAAAATATACAGTCTACAGCTGAAATACAGCATTTTCATAAACATAAATTTAAAAATACTACTATTGAAATAATACAAATTCAGAAAAATAAATCTGAGCGTCTCTATTTAGAGTCTTCATATATGAAATATTATAATACAATTTATCCTTATGGTCTTAATAGTGATGCTTTTAAAAGATCTGTTAAAGTTTTTTCATCTATAAATGATACAACAGATTATTCTCCCATTTATCATAGTTTAAATCATCTTATAAATCCTAAAACTACACGTAACAAAAGAGGAAAAGGTTCATCTTCTAGTATTACTCCTAAAAACATTATAATTCAACAAATTAATAATCTGCATCGTAATTATTTAAAAAATTACAATTGGTTTCTAATACGTAAATATATTTTTGGAATAAAAAAGAAACATATAGTACAATATTTAAATATTTTTCTCAGTAAAACTTACTCTAAACATTTTTCAGATTTTTTTTATGACCTCATTATGACTCGTGTCAACCTTTACAATATAAATTTACTAAAAAAACCTAAAAATCTACAAACTAATACTCAAATGGTAATTACTTTTTCTAATCCAATATTTAATAAAATCAATATTTATTCCATATTAAATGATAAAATCTGTCAATTTCCTATTAATAATATTCATATATCTAAAATCTTTAATTATCCCATATCTATCGACAGAACGATTTTTAACTATAATTCTTTCGCTAAATCTTCTTTTGATGCTAGTACATTACCCTGTAAATGCAATGACCCCTCTCTACAAAAATATATAAATAAAGATCATGGACATATTATTACTCGTAATCTTAATCTAGTAGATGATTTACAACTCAGAAAAATTATGGGTTATGGGACCAAGTACAGAATTCCATCCAAATTAAACATTAAATCTATCATAAAACAATTTACCTATGATATAGATATATTTATTTATAAACTTGCAATTTATTATAATAAACCTATTGAATATTTTAATCAATGGAAAATATTAGCTATCGATAAATTAACCAGGTCCTTAAAATATTATATTTCACACCTAGAATATGTAAATACACAGCATCTGTTTAAGCAAATCAATAAATTACAACAAAACTTTGTAATAACTTATGTTGATAAATCTACAAATAATTATGCAATTATTTGTAAATCTTATTATCATCAACTGCTTAAATCTAATATATCTAATAATAACACATTCCAAAATATTAATGATAACTTACTTGCCAATAATCGTAAAATTAAAGGATTCTATAAATTATTAGACATTAACCCTACTAACTTTAAATATCTTTATCTAGTCCTTATACCCAAATTTCATAAGCATCCTGTTAAATTCAGAACTGTTACAATTGGTTGCAATACTTATAATAATGCTGCTAACAAACTTCTATTAGTAATTCTTAATCAAATATATATTTTACAAAAAAAAGTGATAATACACATTGCATAAAAAATAGTTATGAACTGGTCCATATTATGAAAAATCTTAAATGTATAAAAAATATCACTACTTATGATTTTAAAGATTTATTTAATAATATCGATTTATTGGATTTACATAATATCATAAATGTGCTTTTTAAAAAATATCAACAAGCGTTGGATATATCACATAATATCGATTCTGATTATTTTCATACCTTAACCAATTTCATTATCTATAATAATTTTATCATGCATGATAACAATATATATATTCAAAATGTTGGTATACCACAAGGTGGTAGTACATCTAGTGTATTATCTGACTTATACTTATTTTACTATGAACGTCATTATTTAAATAATAAAATACATTTATATCGATATATAGATGATGTAATTTTAATTTATACTGATAACACCTGTATATCTCTATTCCCTGTTGATTATCCTTCTAATCTAGAACTTTCAAAAAACCTACTTTTTAATAATACAATCAATTTCTTAGATATTAAAATTATATTAAAAGACAACAAATTTATAACTGATATTTATGACAAAAGGAAAGAATTTAATTTTAAAGTTAATACTTTTACTAATTTTAAATCATGTCTTCATAATTCTGTATATCGTAATATAATACTTAACCATTTTTATATAAAATAAAATGTCTATATTCTTCCCATTTAATTAATACTAATATTAAAAAGCTTATATATGATGCTATAAATAATGGTTATCCTGAAAAATTCATCTATTCTTTAATTTATAATTAGATATGACATGATCTTATAATTAATTCTTTGCTTAAAAAATGTATAAAAAATTATAAAACATAAAAATAATAATAAAAAATTAAAAATGTTAAAAAGTAATAAAAAAATTTATATATAGCTTGGTTGGTTGGGTAGATGTTAGAGTACGGAGGGGGGTGGTGTTGTCTGGATAAAAACGCAAAAGTTAATTATTAAAATATATATATATATATATATATATATATATAAATTGAGAGTGGGTTATTTATTTTAACATAATTTTTAAACTGTTTAATTGACACCAATATATGGATATTTGTCTAGTTATATCTATAGTTAAATAGCTATATTTTAATTATCAAATTATTTTTAATGTTATTGATATAATTTTTGGTATTATTATTAATATTATTATTACTGTTATATATATATATATACATACACACACACACATATATATATGTAATAAAATAAAAAAAAAATTGCGCCATTTTTTTTTATTTTCTCTTAGCTTCAATTCTAAATTTGTGGAACATATTTCAATCTTAGTTTCGTAACTTGTAACAGCTAAAATTCTTTTTCTTACTTTAGTTATTAATAAATTATTTCTTGCTTCTCAAAAAGGCGGGAAGTATTTCGTAAGCTTTTTACTTTCTGGCATATTCCTGCGATTTTAATTTTATTTTTTATTTTTAACATCGCGTGACAAGTGTTACTACGCGTTGCTAAAGGGCTTAGTGTTCCGAGGAAAAAATATAGTTCTTGCCAATAGACCGCCTATTACGGCCAATTAGAATTGATCATTTTGTCCGTTAGAGGCTCGAGTCCATCCTGATTGGATTTTTAAAATGATTGACGCGGAGTAGGAGGGCGATAGTTTTGTCGTGAAAATGATTTTTTCATTTGGCTTTTCAGGAGAGTAGAATGCACCTTTTCTTTAAACTATCAAGACGCGCGTTTTATTTTCTCCGCTGAATTAGAATGCATTTTTTCTTAAAAAACTACTCGGAAGCCATGTCATGTTTCCCGAGAATGCGATTGACTTTCAAAAATTATTAGGATGCTGTTTCTTCTTTCTCCCCAAAATTCTAATATTGTGGAATGTAGCTTAATCACGGAGTTGGTGAAGTGGAAGTTATTCGATGAGAGTGCCAAGGTGATTGCGTGAAAGAACTTAACTTATTTATGAGTTCTAATAAAATTAATTTAAAGACTGCTTGATTGAACTTTCTTATGGGGAAATAGCCCAATAAACTCATCCACTGCTGGTCAAATTGCCGGAGCGACTGCTCAGCTCGTCCCACTGTTGATTCTTGGTAGTAGTAATCTGTTCTGCCTCATAGATGGTGTGCCACTGGAACTTGTACATTGTTATGGAACATCGATCTCGTCGAATCATTACATATTAGCCGGCAGGATTTCTTAAATGAACCTGCATACGTCTCTAGAGAATTCTTCGCAACGCTGTGTGTGCACGTGCCATTTTCGCCGAGCTTGAAACTAATTGCTGGAACTTCGGCCTTTGTTTATTACTCATCTTGAACCGACATGAATCAATCTGTGAAAAAAGATCGTCTTATAAAGTTTTGTTTGTAATTATGTGTGGTATCTACATCTACAAATATTTTAATTGTGAAATATACCTCGCATTCTAGTGAGAAACTTTTCAACTGTGAGATATGCAACCAAACTGTGAGATATGCAAAATAAAAATTACAAAAGATCACCTGCATGAAATCAATTCAACATCATTTTCTTTTATTTATTTATTTACTGTATTTTCTAGGTAAAAGTGCATAAATATTTTGATAAATTTTCATTTCATAATAAATGAACACCTGCTGTATGGTTGCGAAACTACGGTAGATTCCATCAGTAATACAAGATAATTGAAATTTACACCTGTGAGTCGTATCTACGAAGTTCTTTATTTTTGTTTAGTTTAATAAAAAATTAGGTATTTGAACAAGGCCACATCGAACATGTCTGTAAGTTATTATTTATTATTTTATTGTTTTATTGATTAAGAAATTTAATGATAATTTCTTTGTTTAAATTCTTGATTTTTTTTTCTCTCTTTTATTACAGATATTAAAAAATAAATTTGTTCTTAATTTATAATTAATTAAAATTTTCTGCTCATAGAAATTTTATTTGGTTTTAAATCGAAAGATGGATTAATTTGTTGTTAAAAAAATACTCTGTTGCAAAATTTATTTTCCATACGTAAAGAAAAGTATTTTTGTTTTTAAATTTATTTGTTATTTCCCATGTATGGAAACCCGATATTTATTATTTTATTACTTATTTATTTATTATTTATTTATTTTTATTATTATTTATTGAGGTATTTGAAGTATAGTAATTGAATTTTAATAATTGAAGTATAGCATTTAAATATTTTCCATATGAATTATCCTTCTTTCATGTTACTAAGGTCAGGATTAGTAAAAGAAGAAAAAATGTCAGAAAAGAAACTTGATATTGTCCCTTTTGAATTTGGGTCGGGCATGGATATATTTAAATGGTTTAAACATTTTGATCGAGAATGTTCGGTAGAAAAGAAAGATAATGAGTGGAAACACCAAAATATTTCAAAATATTTAAAGGGGGAAGCGCTAAAAACTTATATAAATGATTGTTTGGATTGTGCTACTTATGAAGAAATTGTCGAGATTTTAAGTGAAAAATTCATTCAAATTAGAGTTCCAAAATTTTCTGAATTTACTTCCTTAAAGTTAAATGATCTAAGTGATTTGGATTCTTATTTTAGAAAGAAAGTTGAGATTGGAAGGCAACTTCAGCTTGAGGAAAATTTAATTATACAGGGATTAATTGATGGCCTTCAGCCGGAGTATCAAAATTGTTTGATGGTTAACCCTCCTTCCAATACTCGTGAATGGTTTCGCATTGCTAAACAATTAACAGCGATTCCAAATCATACCTCTAATAACGGCAATAGAAATTTTCAACAAACTAGACCAATGCACAATCCCAATCCTCAGCCCAGACATTGGACTCGACCTACTCCAAACAATCCATCCCAAAATTTTAATCCTAGGTTTTTCACTCCTAGAATGCCTGCAACTCATTATCAAAACAATTACCCTAGTCGTCCGTGCAGAGTATGTTTAAACAGAGGCATAGAAAATGCATATCATTGGGAGAGGAGTTGTATATTTAACACAAATTCCTGTCAAGCTCAAACTCCTGCTCATATTCAACCACCCCCTACTAATAATGTCTGACAATTATTTATCCCTGGATATGTGGGCAATAACAAAGTGTATTGTGTGGTGGATAGTGGATCAACTGTCTCAATTTTACCCCTCAAATTTGTTCGATATTTAAATGGTAATTTACATAATGTTACCCCTATTACTATCAGACAGGGACAAGGAACTCTTACAATTAATAAATCTTGTCGATTATGTATTAAATTTGGTAATATAAAGAGATATGTTAATTTTTTAGTAAGTCAACTTGATTTGGACTATGCTATTTTAGGTTTACCTGATTGTGCCAAATTTAAATTGAAAATTGATTGTGCAAAAAGCCAGGTGTTACAAGACAATATTTCGTTAAACCCATATGTCAACATATCCAGTGATAACTTAGAATTGCTTCATTTTGATATTATAAAAAATGATACTACTCTGCAACCCGATTATGGAAATACCATAACTCCTCAATCCTTGTCGCGAACTAATAATGATGATTATAATCTATTGGGGGATCTGAATGCTATTCAAAATAAAAATGTAAGGGAACTTTTAAGGGATTATTTAGATATTTTAGCCACAAATAAATATGATGTAGGGAGAATTAATATTGAACCTAAGCGTATTTATCTTAAATCTGACCTACCAATATCTTTGAGGCCTTATCGTACATCCACTGCTGATGAAAAAGAAATATCTCAGCAAATCCAATCATTATTAGCTGCTGGGTTAATTAAAGAAAGTTATAGCCCATACTCTTCTCCAGTTACGTTAGTAAATAAACGAGATGAAGGTAAAAAAACCCGAATGTGTGTTGACTACCGAAAATTAAATTCTATCATGAAAAATGACGCTGAACCTTTACCCCGAATAGATGAAATTTTAGACAAATTAAGTGGTGCCCAATATTTCTCTACACTAGATTTAGCCTCAGGCTATTGGCACATACCTATTCACCCAGCCGATTCCGAAAAGTTAGCCTTTACTACTAATTGTGGGCTCTGGGAATGGAATGTTCTCCCCTTTGGTGTAAAGGTAGGCCCCCCAATTTTCAACAGGACAATTAGAAGAATTCTTACAAAATATAAAATAGACTTTGCTTGTTATTATTTTGATGATATAATTATTTTTTCTAAATCAATAGATGAACATATACAGCATCTCATCCAAATTTTTGATTTATGCCGAATAGAAAATATTAAATTAAAATTATCTAAATGTACTTTTGCTCAAAAACAAATCAATTTTCTAGGGTATGAAATCCAAAATGGAACTTTAACTCCAGCTAATACTAATATAGAAACGATTAAAAAATTAAAACCTCCTACTAACACTAAAGAATTACAAAGATTTCTTGGTTCTATAAATGTGTATCATAAATTTATTGACAAATATGCTGAAATTAGACACCCCCTAAATAAATTACTTAAGAAAGATACTATTTGGGAATGGAATACTGAATGTCAAAACTCTTTTCAAAAATAAAAAGATGCCCTCATTGCTAAACCAATTTTAAAGATTTATGACCCAAAATTACCCCTACACTTGTTTGTTGACGCTTCTCAGGTAGCGGTAGGTGCAGTTCTTAAACAACCCGACCATAATAACTTTTTACATCCAATTGCTTATTTTTCTAGAGGATTGAGAAGTTATGAGAAAAATTATTTCATTACCGAACTAGAGTGTCTTGCTATCATTGATACTTTAGATAAATTTTATCATTACTTTCACGGTGTACAATTTACCATCCATACTGATCATGCATCTCTTGTTTGGTTAAAAAATGTCAAACATTTAAGAGGTCGATTATTTAGGTGGTCATTGAAGTTAAGTATGTTCGATTACAAAATAGAGTACTTAAAGGGATCTACAAATGTCGAAGCCGACATGTTGTCCCGAAACCCTATTTCTCATTTTTGTAAGCCCCTTACTTTTCTTCTTGATGTTAAAGAGATTATTGAGATGCAAGAAAAAGAAAATGTGTGTGGATCAAATTATATTAATGACAATGGACTGATTATAGTTAAAAGAAAAGGTTTTCGTAAAGTGGTAGTTCCCATGTCCCTAAGAAAAAAATTGCTTAATGTTGCTCATGAACAGTTTGGTCACCCTGGTGTTCAAAAAATGCAAAATTTAATTTCTCCTAACTATTATTGGCCAGATATGACCCAAGACATTACTAACTTTGTTAAATACTGTGATATTTGCCAGAAAAATAAAAAACCTAGACAGAAAAAATTTGGCTTATTACAAGCTATGCCCACTACAGATCAACCTTTTGACTGTCTGTCTGTTGATACTGTAGGAGGGTTCAATTATTATAATTCTACAAAAAAATATCTCCATATTATAATAGACCATGCCACAAGATATGTTTGGGCATTTCCTTCCAAAAGTGTCACTACAGAAACTTATACAAATTGTCTGAAACAAATCTTCAATATCAAAATCCCTCAACAATTATTCTGTTTTAGTAAGATTTCAAGTGTACAGTCCCCTCAAAAAATACTTAGTGACAGGAATGCTGCTTTTACTTCTTCAAGATTCAAAAAATTCCTGCGAAATCATAATATTAAACAACGTTTGACCACTGCCCATCATCCACAAACGAATGGGAAATGTGAAAGAGTAAATCAGACAATAGTAACTAGATTAAAATGTAAAGTAAACTCCACTACCTCTAAAATTCCCTGGACTAAGCTTTTAACTGAGGTAATTAATGAATATAATAATACACCCCATTCTATTACCAAATTTCCACCTGCGTACTTGCTTTTTGGCCAATTACCCTATGACTCCCCCTTACAACAAAATTATTATCCCCCTGTTCATGAAGCACTTAAAATTGCTAAAACAAGAACTGATGAATTTCATTTAAAAAATAAAAGATATTATGATAAAGATTATATCGAACCAAATTTTAAAATAGGAGATCTAGTTATCTATGAAGAATTTCAGTACCCTAATACTAGAAAGTTGTCACAAGTATTTAGTGGCCCTTATAAAATTCTTAACAAATTATCCGAAGTAAATTTTGAAATTGATAGGCAAAACCAGTTCAAAAGTTCAGAAATAGTACATGTATCTAAATTAAGGCCTTATTATTCCCCTGATAAATTTAAATTAAGTCATGAGCAACAACCCCTTAATCAACAACAACAAACTCAGGTAAAAACTGTAGCTTAAACTATATCTCTAGTTTATCATTTTATAATTTTTTCTCTTAAACAGTAAATTTCTTTTCATATTTTAATTCAGATAATATCCTGTAATTCTCACAGAATGGCAATGATATCTCTTGACTGCAGCGAGAGTGTCACTTGTCTGGAAATTTTTATATTTGTTTATTTATGCCGGCGTAGACGAACAAAGTGGAAATTTCTTATTCTGTACTGAATTACTCTACTTAGAATATTTTTTTTTCTTTCAACTGAACCTATTTGTAATATTAAATTTAATCTATCAATTATTAAATTAATTATTTGCCAAGTAACAAAATTTTTATCACTTTATTTTAATAATTTTTTTTTCTT
Organism: Maratus speculifer; assembly: GCA_964019185.1. Taxonomy (NCBI): domain Eukaryota; kingdom Metazoa; phylum Arthropoda; class Arachnida; order Araneae; family Salticidae; genus Maratus; species Maratus speculifer. The sequence continues at coordinate 365,085,668 of OZ025294.1, forward strand.
TCTCTCTTTCTTTGCTTCTGCATTCCAGTCCAAGTACATGTCAATTATAATATAATTTTGTTTCTTTTTCTCTTTCCTACTTGCATCTTGCAATGTTTTATCACACCGAGAGAATATTTATTGCGTAATTATTTGACATGAATAGATCTTGTTTTTTATTTTTATCATTTATTAATATTTCTTTTTAAGAATCTTAGTAGTTTAAAGGTCACGTGCATTCTCAAACATGAACAAAATTTTTATTTATCTTTATTTTTTTTTAATTTATCATATTATATTTTAATTTTTTTTTTGTACATATTCCTACTTAATCCTGTACTCGGATTACCAGATTAAGTAAATGATTTCATAGTTGATTGCATTTTTTATTTTATTCCACTTCTCTCTATATTTCATCCCAAAAATATGAGATGAGATAAACGAGATTAAGTATTTAAAGAATGTCTTTTGTGATATTTATTATTACTTATTAAGAGATTTACTTATACCCATTATGAGATTTACTTACACTTATGATATTTATTATTATTGATATTTTTCCTTATTATGTTTCTTAATTATATTGTTTATTATTTACATTGTTAAATTTTATTATTACTATATTATAAAATGTGTTATTAATTAAAAATACAATTATAAAAGTATTTTCACAAAGATTCCAAAATGGAACTGTTATGAATGTTCAAGGACTTACTCACACAAAAACTGAACTAATATTATAATGTTAGCTGATGAATTTGGACAGTTAAATGAATTAGACATCCTTGAAATGAGGTAATGAACTATGCCATTCCAAATATGACTTTAAGAGGATTTTTGAAACAAACTTTTAAAAATTGATTTCTAGATTTGACATTGTTAAAAAAGAATTTAACGTTATTGTTTTTCATTTTTATGTTTCATTTTTATGTTATTACTATGGGTAATTGCTTATATTTTCAAATTACTTTATGATGTGTACTTTAAACAAGATTATATCTTGTATTTGTATTGAAGCCTATTTTATTGTATTTAAATTTGAAGTTATTCCACGCATCACCTTGGTGTTTTTAAATTTGAATTCTATATTTATATAAAAAAGAGAAATTAATTTAAATTTTTTTTTTATTCAGTATCTAATTATTATTACTTATATCAACAACTTCGTGAGCTAAGTCTGCATCATCTCCCTTTCTGTGAAATTGCAGGTCTCAGACCTACTTTTTCACCCGTCTTTCTGGGAGGGGGGATTTGTAATAAAAAAAAAAAATTGCGCCATTTTTTTTATTCTCTCTTAGCTTCAATTCTAAATTTGTGGAACATATTTCAATCTTAGTTTCGTAACTTGTAACAGCTAAAATTCTTTTTCTTACTTTAGTTATTAATAAATTATTTCTTGCTTCTCAAAAAGGCGGGAAGTATTTCGTAAGCTTTTTACTTTCTGGCATATTCCTGCGATTTTAATTTTATTTTTTATTTTTAACATCGCGTGACAAGTGTTACTACGCGTTGCTAAAGGGCTTAGTGTTCCGAGGAAAAAATATAGTTCTTGCCAATAGACCGCCTATTACGGCCAATTAGAATTGATCATTTTGTCCGTTAGAGGCTCGAGTCCATCCTGATTGGATTTTTAAAATGATTGACGCGGAGTAGGAGGGCGCTAGTTTTGTCGTGAAAATGATTTTTTCATTTGGCTTTTCAGGAGAGTAGAATGCACCTTTTCTTTAAACTATCAAGAAGCGCGTTTTATTTTCTCCGCTGAATTAGAATGCATTTTTTCTTAAAAAACTACTCGGAAGCCATGTCATGTTTCCCGAGAATGCGATTTACTTTAAAAAATTATTAGGATGCTGTTTCTTCTTTCTCCCCAAAATTCTAATATTGTGGAATGTAGCTTAATCACGGAGTTGGTGAAGTGGAAGTTATTCGATGAGAGTGCCAAGGTGATTGCGTAAAAGAACTTAACTTATTTATGAGTTCTAATAAAATTAATTTAAAGACTGCTTGATTGAACTTTCTTATGGGGAAATAGCCCAATAAACTCATCCACTGCTGGTCAAATTGCCGGAGCGACTGCTCAGCTCGTCCCACTGTTGATTCTTGGTAGTAGTAATCTGTTCTGCCTCATAGATGGTGTGCCACTGGAACTTGTACATTGTTATGGAACATCGATCTCGTCGAATCATTACATATATATATATATATATATATATATATATATATATATATATATATATATATATATATATATATTAATATTTTGTTATTTTATTTTATTTTATTTATTTTTTTAATTTTTATTTTTTTATTTTTTATTTTATTTTATTTTATTTTTTAACTTTTATTATCCTATATTAAGATAATGAGTTTTTACCATGTAAAGTCACAATAAATGTTACTGATTAAAGTAACAAAATGGTATTTTAAGTTATATGTTAATATGAATGTTATCTCTTAATTCTAATTTTAATTATTTTATTAATTTAATTTTATGTTAATATCGATTATTAATTATTTTCTCTGGTTCAATTATATTTCCATTCAGTTTTATCTTTTTTGTTTGTTATGGAAAACTATAATTTTTACTTACTTTCAAATCCTTTTTGTAAAATATCTTTGAATGCTTCTGGGCATGCAACAGAGGATGGAGCTAAAAAACTTTTTGATTTAATTAAAATTAATAAGTTTCTGGAAGCAATTTCCCCAAATATTTCTTTAGAATTGCGAAAATCGGAAAATAAAGATTTTTCGCGTCTATGCGAAAAGGCTAAAACTATTGAAAATGCTTTCAATTCAACAACATTAGAACAAATAAATGCAGTTTCAGCTATAGCGAGTACAGAAAAAAATGAATTTTGCGAAAATTTATTAAAAATAAATGCGGATCAATCGACTGCCATATCGGAGCTTAAAATGGAAATAAATAATTTGAAATTGACTAATAAAGAAAACACAACTGAAGGAAATAAATCACAGAAATTTTGTCAAATTTGCAATGATGGTAGGCATGACATTAGCTATTGTTGGTACAATTTAAAGAGTAATAGAGGTTTTAGACAGGATTTTTTTAACACAGGTATGCAGCAAAATTACACTCAAAATGAAAATGGTTTGACCCAAAATTATGGTCATGGAAACACGAGATTTCCAGGTTCCTACTCGACGCAAAATTACACTCCGTTCAATAATCATGGTTATAACAATTATCATGGGTATCCGAGGGATAATTTTAGCAGCCAAAACGCTCCTAATCAAAATTTTATATTCCCTAATAATGAGTATTACGCCGAACACAATAATACAAATCGGCAACAACCTTTTCGGAGAGGTAATACGAGAGGGTGGCGTGGTCAAAACAACCATAACAGACGAAACACCATGCAAGACAATAGAAGTAAAGGAAATAATTCGAAAACAGATAATAATAGAAATAATCGATCGGAAAACAAATAAGGGGGTCTACAATTCAAAATAAAGAAAGGATGTACCCGGGTAGATCCCTTAGGAAGGGGTACAATTTACAAGAGAAAAAACAACCGAAATGGGATGAACAAAGGAATAAAACAGCTCTGATTTCAAGTGTAAATTCTACTAAGGAAGATAGTTTACCTATCATACAATTAGATATTTAAGGGATTTCAGTGAAAATACTCTTCGATTCAGGGGCAGCTGTCAGCCTCTTATCACCGGACATTTTTGAATCTCTAAAAGAAACTGAAGCAAAAATAAAATATTTAGGTAATCGTATAACTATACAATCTTTTGATAACTCCAAAATATCCTTCAGACACTGCATAAAATTAACGTTTAAAATAAATAACATTTTCACAACCGGTACATTTTATGTAACATCAAAAAGTTTTCAGGGCGATTATGATATGTTATTAGGATATGATTATCTGAAAATAAATAGAATGATTTTAGACATTAATGAAAAAGCATTGCGGTTTAAAAATACTAGGTTGTCTTTGGAACCACAGAAGGACAAGGACTACAACAGTCAAATTAATGTATTGCATAAAAATAATGATAATACGGTAGTCACAAATAAATCAAATAAAGGAAACACGAAGAAAGTTAAACGAGTTAATACGGAAATTTTCGCAACAAGTGTGAAAGATATTCACATTCAGCCAGGGGAAGTAAAAATTATGCCATTGAACTGTCCATGTTCCATTCAACCAAATCAATTGATTTTACTTGAACCTTTGGAAGATTTTAGGGATTTGATTTCTGAACAGTCAGTTCATGAGGTTAAGAGTACAAACAGAATTAATATTATTATAACAAATAACAGCGGAGAAAAGAAAATAATTAAACAAAATGCGAAGGTAGGACACATTATCACAAATTTTGATAGCAAAAATAATTTAAACGAAAATGATATCGAGGACGGGAAAATTTATCAAATCAATAATCTGAGTTTAGAGGAAACTAGAGCATTGAGAGAAGCAGAATTTGATATCAAGGATTTTAAAATTGATCATTTATCGGGGGATCTTAAAGAGGAAGTAGCGAATTTATTACTAAAACATGCCCACGCATTTTCTAAATCTTACCAAACTTTGGGTCAAACAGATTTAGTCATTCCAAAAGTGACACTTAGCCATAATTTCCCCATTCAGCATAAGCCTTACAAGACTCAACAAGCGGCGAAAGATTATGCACAACAAGAGATTCGCAAACTTTTGGAGGCTAAAATAATAGAAAAATCGGATTCCGATTATGCATTCCCCGTACTTTTTGTTAAAAAAAGAGTACTGACAAGGAGAAAATTCGATACCGCATGGCTGTAGATTATAGAACTTTAAATGAGATATTGGAAGGGTTTCCTTACCCGGTACCCGACGCAAAGACAATTTTACAGGCAATGAGTGGAAAAAAACTGTATTCGGTTTTAGATCTTCACTCAGCTTTTTTTCAAATAAATTTGAGGCCACAGGACAGACATAAATTAGCATTTGTTACAGAATATGGCGTTTTTTCACCATGTCGTTTAAATTTCGGATTGAAGATCAGTAGCACCAAGTTCGCAGTATTAATGGATAAAGTGTTAGGACATTTCCCCAAAGACAAAGTAAATTACTATCTAGATGACGTTATAATAGCTGCCGAAAATCCGCAGGAAATGCTTAAACTTTTACAGGAGGTCCTGCAAACATTTATAAATAATAATATAACTGTGGAGCCTTCTAAAGCTCAGATTTGTAAAGAGGAGATAGGGTTTCTAGGATTTAAGGTTAATAAAAATGGATATGCACCTTCTGACAGAAATGTGGGGAAAATTCAGCGTTTAGTGCGTCCCAAAAACAAGAGAGGGGTTAAATCTTTGCTTGGATTAGCCAATTATTTCAGAACCCTCATTCATAATTATGCGGAGATAGTTAACCCTTTGGTAGAAATGACAAAAGACAGTGCGAGATTTAAATGGACTAAGGAAGCAGATCAGGCATTTTTGAACATACAAGCAGCCATTATAAATAATCCTACGTTAAAACCACCAAATTTTAACAAGGAATTTTTCTTAATCACAGATGGATCAACAGTTGCAATCTCAGCCATTTTGGCGCAAGAGGATAATGGGTTTTTATTCCCAATAGAATTTTTTGGACGCAAACTTAAACAAACTGAATCTGTGTATCCGAGTTTAAAATTTGAGCTGTTAGCTATTCATGAGGCTGTCATGCACTTCAAATCAATTCTCATTGGTAGAAAATTCACTATCCTGACGGATAGCAAAGCCTTAACTTATCCTCTAAAACTAGAAAATCAATCGGACATTGTTGCTAGATGGATATTAAACCTTAGTGACTTTGATTACACTATTGAATTTTTAGAAGGGAAAATTAATCCTGCAGATTACGTAAGTAGGAACATATGCAATATTACTACTCAAACTGAATTACAAAACAATTTATTTAAAGTTAACCCCCAACTTTCTGATGAATATATAAAAGTACATCAGTACCAAGATGAAAAATTATCAATTATCATTAAAAAGATTGAATCAGGCAAAAACAAGAAACTTAATAAAAAATTTGCGTTAAATGATAAGAAACTCTTAATATTAAAACAAAATGCAAAACACCCTGAACTAATTATAGTTCCAGATGATTTAAAGCTAACAATTATACAAGAAGCACATGGACCGCACTTTGGATTTGCAAAAACTTATGCAACAATAAAATCGCGGTTGTTTTGGTATGGCATGTACCAACATATCAAAAACTATTGCAGTAATTGTGTAAGGTGCAATAAAAGTAAACAACATCCGACAATTAAAGTGCCGATTCAGGAAATGGATAGAAATCTACAAATTGGGGCAACTATACATATCGATGTGATTGGGCGATTACCTCTGACACTACGTAAAAATTGTTTCATATTTACAATTGTAGATGCGGGTTCACGATTTTTAGAGGCAGTTGCGGTACGGAATGTGGAATCGCAAACATTGTTAAATATTTTAAATAAATACTTTGCTTCTTATGGATTGGTGTCGGAAATTGTCGCGGATAATGGGAAATATTTTAGGTCGGCGGTGTTTACGGAATATATGCGTGCTCTTAAAATAAATTTAAATTTTACGAGCCTGTATAAGGCTTGCGCAAACGGTTTAGTAGAGATCACGAACAAAATATTAAAATCATCTTTGGTAGCTATGAGCAATTCGACATTAGAATGGGACACGCGTCTCGACTATTTTAAATTACGTTACAATACATCACTACACAGGGCTACCGGATTTTCACCAGCTAAACTATTTTTCGGTCGAGAGATAAGAAATCAGTTTACGATTTATAATTCTCCCGACGAAATGTGCACACTAACATATGTTAAGAATAGGCTAGAACATATGCAGGAAGTGTACAAACAAGCATTAGCAAATCAACAAAAAATGCTGCGCGAATACATTAAAGAAGATGATTTCCAGAAGACTACAAGTTTAAGTCTGGGTCAAAGAGTATTTATGAAAGTTATTGGCAAACCCAGAGCACTTCACCCGCGATTCGAAGGGCCATTTATAGTAGTAAAAGTAGTTCGTAACAATAATTATGTATTACAGGATGAATTCAATAAAAATGCGCCTACGATTAGAAGACACATACAGCATCTGTATGCGCCTAAAATGACAAGGAATGTCGAAAAACTTTTAGAAGATTCGGATAAAACGGGTTCTATGCAGTAAAAACACTTAAGTACACGATGGGTTATCAACTTATACGCCGAACATTGAATAAATATGTATATATATATTTTTTTTCCTTTGTAAATAAATGATTACTGTTTCGAAGATCTTACTAGAGGTACTAAAAAAAAATGTTAATTAGGTATAAATTACTCTGTTATTTGAAGTAGCAGAGGTCAGCATTGACAATAAAAGCGATTTGTTGGGACAGCTTTTTTTTTTCTTCGGCGGAGAAAGCGGTTTTTTTCCCCGTAACCCATTCGGAGGCGAGGGCTTTTTTTTTTTCTACCGTAACACACTGCTTTCTCTCCCCGATGAGAAATAGGAATGTTTTTTTATGCAAATGAGCTACGAGTGTCGGAGCGCCGTTTGCCCCTCCCTTTCGCTTTTCGTGGAGAGAGGAGAAATGCGCTGTCTAAGTTTCTATGCTACGATGTAGTAGGAGGGTATGGTGACGTCATACTATGCCTCTCTCCGGGGTCAGTGTATACAGGCGTAATAGCCAGTTCGTGTATGCTGTTGTCGAGAGAGAATTTCTTTCTACGCTAGCTACATGAAGAAACTGATTGCTAAAGTTTCATTTAAGTACTTTGAGCGATAACACATAGAGAGAATTTATTAATACGGGACAATTCACAGGGAATCGTGTTTTGCAGGCATGCAAGCATATAGCTAAATTAAGTAAGCGCTTATTGGGGTCAGTAATGATAATAATATGAATAATACCGGTTTTTTCACTTTAACGTGATTCACACACACATATGGACAATCTTAATAAAAAAAATGGTCAGATTAAAATAAGCAACAAAAGAAACAAAAAAAAAATATAGACATAATAAATTTTTAGGTTTTCCCTGTCCCCAGACGAAGTTTTATAAGCTCACTAGGCATGGAGGTTATCTGCAGTCCCGGTTTATAAATTTAACAAATTAAATATTAGTTATTTACAAATTTTGAAACACGTTTCAGTTCATTATAGTACGAACACAATATATTTAAACTTTGTTCTAACAATATAAATAATTAAACAATCGGCTGGCACACTATATAAGTAGGAGCAGTGATACAATAATCACAATATATACTTGAAATATAAATAAATAAATTAAAATAATGCATATTATAACAATGAAACACAGTTTATACAGGGCAAATTTCCACGAGTAAATATATATATGCATACAATATAGTAAAACATAATAATTAAATAAATTTCTTTGTGACATACAGCTTTTTCTTCTGTCCTGAAAACATGTTATAATGACAGATAAAATTCATAAAAAAAGAAATAATAATATCATGCAATCTCGCTTTATAGCTTACAATAAGATTCTCATAAAAAATAAATAAATAAATAAAATAAGTGAATAATAAAAAAAAAAGAAAGACAGCGTGCAAACGCAAGCTTGAATGACAATTCTTCATGCTTCTTCATGCAATTAAAAAGAGGGGAGTGTCAATGTTGGGATTGATGGTTTTCGGTTCTTCTTATGACGAGATGTGTGTGTATCATGATCAAATTACAGGATAATTGAAACATAGATATTAAACATAATAAAGAAATATATGGTTGGGATCTAAAAAAAAAATTATTGTTGTTGGTATCTAGTTTATTTTCTTTTCACTGAGTTATAATAATAACTTTGACTTAGAAAGACTTGATGCGGGGATCTCGCTTAGGGATTCGTCATGTAATGCATAAAAAAAAAGGACTCAGAGTGAAACGATTACTCGTGATATTACGACACTGCTGGTCCCCTCACTGACTAGGTGTTGGTAAACAAACGGAGATATGTTTCAGTGGGATTGGTTGGGTCAGTTGAGTCGCTAGAATGAGGGGATGGGGGGCGTCAGGCAAGGAAGATTGGAGGTCATGCTTACAAGAGAGACTTACCTCGTTTTAGCTGAGGAGCCTGCTTCGCTTTCCGATCTAGCTGAAGGGTCATGCTTCGCCTTCCAGGAAGTCCACAGTTGGAGAAAGGCCATGGCTGGGCAGTAATATCTTCAGTGGGCGCTGAAATAAACCAAACAGATTAGATCTCAGGAATAGTGTAAAAAAATAAGATATATGTATTGCTAGTACTTAAAGTTCCCATATAAGTTGTAAAAAAAAAAAAAGAAAAGAAAAAAAAAGAATCACTAAAGGTACGATGGCAAAATTGGCCAAAACAGCACTTTGCGAGTAATTCTGTGGATCTATCATTGAAAATGTTTTTAAATAAAAAAAAGGGGTATTATAAGTTTAAAATTAAATAAAACATAAATTCGTTAAGAGTGGGAATGTTCAGTTTCTTAAAAGTGCAAGGGAAGTAACGTCGTTTAATTTCCTATGGAGACAGGATTAAGTGTTACATGGTAGGGCTAAAATAATAATAATAATAATAATAAATTATAATAATGAAATAATAATAATAATAATAATAATGTTATCTTATTAACTCTCTTAAAACATAATAACAACAATAAGCTTCAATTCTTTGTCAAAATTTTAAAATACAAAAAAAAATGCAAATACCAAGCTCCAGGTTCCATCTAGAATTGGTTTTTCTGCTTAAATTTAAAAAAATAATTATTAGGCATTAAATACGTAAATTTTTCAGTTTTGTTTAAAAAAAAAACATAAATAAATAAATTAAGATAAAAGCAAGGATGAGTAATGAATCATTATAATAAGATGGTACATACTTTTAGCATAAAAGAGGGGTTGTCTCGATGCGTCTGATGTGCAGACAGCTTCGCAGGCGAAGATCTCTGCTTCCGGCCGGCATCAGATCATGGAGTCTCAGCTTTTCTGTTATTCACCTGTTAAAATAAAAAAAAAGGGAAGAACCGAGCTATTGTTAGTATAGTGAATTTACAATACATATAGATTTAAGAAAATAAATAAATAAACATATACATAAAATGTATGCATAGAAGAGCGTAGTTAAATTTCGGCTTATTTTGAAAATCTCATTTTAGATGTTTTAAAATTTTAATACTATTTGGAGCTGCAGTTAGAAAATAAATAAATAAATAAATGGATAAAACATAATTATCAGGACAAAGTTTAAACTATTATTCATTGTTAGCCTTATAACCCTAAGCTGCATAAAAATTACATGGCAGTAGCATGATTAAATAAATAATTAAAAAAACTGTTCTATACTAGCACGATGAGTCGCTAACTAACCTGTTTGCGTTGTGAACCGGCCGTTTAGGCAGATAATAGGTTCATCTTAGGCAGAGCTACTCTGTACGCGATGTAGCATAAAAAAAAGAGAAAAAAAATTAATAGGGTGCTTACAAAGCAGGCTAGTTGATTTATGTTTCACTGAGGATTTAATAGATCAAAATAATTGGCTGTATGAAGTTTATAAACATAAGATAGCATCAAACACTCTACAGCAAAACTGTGTGTCATGTCTGGCTCTCTGGATAAAAGTGAGAGGCCAATGATTAAGGCTATCAACCATGTTGTCTAAAGTATATAGTAAATAATTCAACTTTTACGAGACACATAAGGCAATTAATATACGGGAATGATTACTGTCTCTCTCTTATAGGCTAAGATTAAAAGAATAAAGCACACTGTTTCACTTAAGTTATACAACATATACAGAGATATATATGTACTTACTTTGTATGAGTAATCCTTCCGATGACGCTTTGAGTGGTCAAACGCGTTGTATTTCTCCCGCGTCGGCAGAAGTCTAGGGTCAGCTCATTTGTGGTTTTTTTAAAGGGGTGTGAAGTACTAATGACACTTTAATCGTGGGAAACTGGATTCTCGTCCCTGGCTGTCAGTGTTGGGGTGAAAAGAGGAATATATTTTGTTTCTCTTTTCACGATTTCGTCTTCACATAAATTCAGTTGTCTTGAACGGGTGGTGAAAAAAATTTTTTTTTCTCTCACGATGACTAGGTTTTGAAAGGGAATTGAAGGAATTTAGGGATCAATATAATCGGTATAGATTTTTATATATAGTCTAGAATGATTTTGCTGCATACGCGTGAACTTTGTTCTGTCCGCTGTAAATATTTTTTTTCTGGCGTATGTGTTAGTATAATATATATATTTTTTTGCATACATTGATTCCTCTTCAGGATGTTATATATATATATATAATTGAAGATATTGTCATAATGTGGGTATGAACAAATATAGAATTGATTTTGAATCGGACTCTTGCATATTGAAGTGTGTTATTCTTGTTTTGTTTCTTTATATACTATTGTCATACATCAATTTTATAAGTTGTGTGTACATCATATTTGAAAATATTAATTATATATATTAAAATGCCATTCTTCAGTACAATGATGTAAATTTAGCCAGAGTTTTACTTTCTATATTAGATGCTATCAGAGTTTGGTTTAACATTTGGTCTAGAAATCTGAGCCTATGTTTACAGGGCTCATCTACCAAAATATTCAAAATTTTGGGAACAATGATAATAATCATTACCATAGTAGTTGAAGCAAGAGTGACTTCGAAGTTATATTACACGAAAAGTTCTTTGAATAGGCCATTGCTTGAACTAGAACAAAAATTTGCTAAATACCCAGTCTCTAGTAAGCCTGTGAAGGACCGGGCGAGGTCGGGACAAAGTAAAAAGTCTCAATTACGGCATAGCAGCTAAGCATTTCTTTCTCTGCTGTCTGAAGAGCTGTATCAAAGAGGTTGGCTTCACAAATTCCACGGCTGAAAATCGGATTGCGACACAGCAAAAGGACACTTATACTTGTGCTACAGACTGTTGCAATACAGTAAGATAGACTGGAATACAGCTGAAGGACACTCAAAAAGGTGTCACAGATTCTTGCACCACACTGTAATGGACGGTAAAACTTTTCAGAGACACTGATGACTGGGCCACTATGATCAATGAACTGGATTCTTCAGCGGTGCGTTGCAATAAAAAGCAGCACAGAACTCATTTTTTTTAACATTTCACACACAACAGAACTTTTTTTTTTTTTTTTTATTTATCCAAGGGGGGGAAGATGTTGTAGTGAAAGTGAAATTTTGTGAAATTTTATTTTGTGTAAAAAAAAAATGTAACTAATTTTGTTTACAGAGATGTATGATTTTCTATATAATTAATTGTTGAGCAGTCATGAGGCGCCAAGCTGGGGAGCCCATACAATGGGGCTGACAGTATACGTCGGCTATAGTTTATAGCCAGTCACAAAAAATATTTATGACAGTCCGCAGGACTGCGCCCCTTTTCTTACCCCCTTGAAGGGGCCACTTCTGGGAAAATGTTGGAGGCAAGGGACGTCGGGGCAAATGTCAGCTCAGCCGGACCAGGGGAGGAGCATGTAGGACCCTTGTGCAAATAGCTTTGTTCATGATACTAATCAGATGTGGGGCTAATCACAGATTGGCTAAGGGGCTTTCCGAAGGCCAGAATGATGCCCCCCCACAAAAAAAATCTGAATATGATAATTAGAAGTCCGCCTCCAGTTTTTTTTTCCCAGAGAAGTTAGTCAGTTTTCTTGTTGGAAGAAGAATGAGAGTGTTGGTGAGTTCTGCACGTAAAAAAATAGTCAGTGATAAAAAAAAGTTAGTGGATGTTCCATATTTGCTGATGTAAAAAAAGAGAACAGGTAATGCTTAATGTATATTGTTGTTCCCATATTTATATTACATGTTTTGTGATTAGGGATTTTTGTACCCAGATGAGGAAATGGGAAAGTGAGTAATGTATAACTTTAATATATGTAGCATCTGTTTCTAGATTAGTTTAAATGATGCTTAAAATAAATTATGTAACTTTTAAAGGTATTGGAAATTGTATGTAATTTAATAGAATTGCAAATAAATTAATTAATTTAAAATTCCCTTTTATCATTCTTCCTAGTAAAATGAGTGTAGTTATTCTTTATATTTTGATGATTGAACTCTAAAGATTTTAAGGGAATCCTATAAGCTAGAATGTCTACTAAAAATTCACAACGCTTTGGCGATGATTAAGTAAAATATCGCTCCTTAAAGTCCAGCATAGGACCTATCATTCTAGCTAGGGATTATATATACGATCACGTAAAGTCACTCAGCTAAAAAAAAAGATACATATTTAGAGTTAGAATATGAGTGGTTTGTGGAAAAGCAACTGCTCACTCCAACAGGTTATGTATAATGTCAGGAGTTTTTTTTTTTTTACCGTAACTTTTGATTTTAATTCGATTTTCAAACAACAGATGGCGCTGACGGCGATTGAAACCTTCAATGGTCGTCAGCGCCATCTATTGTTTGGAATTCGAACTAAAATAAAAAATTACTGTAAAAAAACTCCTGACATTATACATAACTCTCCTGCAAAAAAATTTTAAATAGCTGTCACTTTTTGCAAGTTAATGAATTATATATATATATATATATATATATATATATATATATATATATATATATATATATATATATATATATATATATATATATATATATATATATATATATATATAAATACAGGTATTAATTTCTTTTAATTCATTTTCAAAAAATTCTGGATGAAAATTTAAAATAATGTCTGTTAAAAAAAAAAAAAAAAAAAAAAAAAAAAAAAAAAAAAAAAAAAAAAGAAACTAGAACAACAATTCAAAACTAAAGCTTAATTTCAATGTTTCAAAGTATTGAAAATTTAAGTTTAATCCCTGTACGTAATTTGATTTTTGGTATCAAGTAACGAAAAAAACTAAGTAAACTGCACGACTGTCATATATTCATAATTTGCCACCCTACAAATTCGAAAAACGGTGCTTTTTTTAACTGTCGAATATTTTTCACATTCTTATTCTGTATTTTAAAAATATTTTAATGTACCATACATATTATTGATAATTATGGTCCAAAAATTTATTTTGTCAGATAGTTTTGCATCTGAACATTGGTATGCTTGTTTTGAATTGCTAATCTGAGTGCCCACAAAATCCAGAATTTATAATTCTTTAGAAACATTCGTAATAAAGTATTTGAAATTATCAAAGCAAGAATTTATTTCATTTTATAATTTATAATAAATGTATATTTTAATAGTAAAAATATCTAATTTAAATTTTATTTTAAAATTTAATTATTGAAATTTATGTCTATAAAATACTAAAAAAAATGTCTTTAGAAAGATACGAGACACACAATTATTGAAGTTTTCTAAAAATATTTTATTGCATTCTTTGTTTTGTTTCTGCTCAAATTAAAATTTAAATCATGTTCATATTTTAATTGGAAAAAGAAATAATAAATTTTATGTTTTGGTTTGTTCACAATATTCCTGCTTGATAGAAATGGTTGTTACGGATACAATTTCTGGTAAAAATGCGCATTTCTTCATGATGATTTTCCCACCATTATTGTATTAAAAATGTTATAAGCCGAGAACCGTTAAAGTTAAATGATTTAAACTTCAAATATGTCTTTTTCAATTGATTTATTTTAAACTTGATTACGCAAAATTGAAAAAAAAAAATATTTACATTTAAAAAGAGGATTTCTTTTTTTAAAAGTTACATCATATATACTTTAAATTTTTATTTAAATACATTTTTAAAAACAAAATACTGCATCAGAATCACAGCTTATATATTTTTGTTTATTTAGATCAGAAAATAAATAATTTCTATATATAATATTCCGAGTCATAATGATTTTAAATTACCGTACTTTTTAATAAATTTTAAATTTGAATTAAAAAAGTATATGAAGTTTTATCATTATATTTTTTTTACAAATTATATGACTAACCATCACGATTAAATTCCAAATTTTACCTCATGAAATTAAAAAAAAATGTTTTGAAAATGTGTTTCGGATCCCCTGAAATAAAATGTTGAAGCGGAATTATGTATATCGCACAAAATTCCTACAAATTAAAATTTAAATTATTAGCTTTAATTAGAAAAATCTTTATAGCATTTAAGAAGTCTCTGTATAAATCCTCTAATATAATTTCAAAAATTCATAAAAAAGTCCTTTAGAATTTGAAAGTTTTATGAATTCATAATTTAGGATATAAAGGGATAATCTTATTTTGTTTAAATTTATGTTGAAAGAATTTCGCTTATTACTTTCTTCTATCTTTACAAGAAGAAAGTATTGGATTCATGAAAATTTTCGACTTCCGGTTTTCGACGGATTTATACGTTTTAGAAGGTCCTGAACACGTTTTGACAATTTTTAGAAAATGTCTGTCTGTGAGTCTGTCCGTCTGTCTGTCTGTCTGTCTGTCTGTCTGTCTGTCTGTATGTGACAAGAAATTTGTGGGCGCTCTATCTCAAGAACTAATGCTCGAATTTTAATAAAATTTTATATTCTGTTAGACCTTGATATGAATTAGTGCCTATTGGTTTTTGGTGAAAATTGGCCTGCAGGTGGCGCTGTTATACTACGTTTTTTATGATTTTCAAGATTGCTATATCTCAAGAACTAATGCACAGAATTTCACCAAACTTCAGATTCTGTGACCCCTTGATATACATAGACGCTGATTAAGTTTTGGTGTAAATTGGCCAGCAGGTGGCGCTGCTATGCCACGTTTTTCATGATTTTTAAGATTGCTATATCTCAAGAACTAATGCACAGAATTTCACCAAACTTCAGATTCTGTGACCCCTTGATATACATAGACGCTGATTGAGTTTTGGTGTAAATTGACCAGCAGGTGGCGCTGCTATGCCACGTTTTTCATGATTTTCATGATAACTATATCTCAAGAACTAATGCACAGAATTTCACCAAACTCCAGATTCCGCGATACCTTGAGATACATAGCCGCTGATAAGGTTTTGGTGTGAACTGCCCTATAGGTGGCGCTGCTATGCTACATTTTTCACGATTTTGCGATAGCTATATCTCAAGAACTAATGCAGAGAACTTCATCAAATTTTAGATTCTGTTACGCTAGAATATATAACATAATTAGACGCTGATTACATTTTGGTATTAACCTTGCAGCAGGTGGTGCAGCTATGCTTCATTTTGCACAATTTTTCTGATGGCTATATCTCAACAACCAACGCACAGAATTTCATCAAACTTCACATTTTGTTACAAAATGACATATAACATAATTACACGATGATTACGTTTTCTTATAAATCCTTCAACTAATGGTGCTGCTGTGCTATATTTTACATGGTTTTTTTTAAACTAGCTATATCTCAAGAACTAATGCACAGAATTTCATCAAACTTCAGATTCTTTTACACCATAACATAATTAGACGCTTTTTTTACGTTTTGGCATAAATTGTCCAAGATATGGTGTTGCTGTGCTACGTTTTGCAATTTTTTTTGTTATATCTCAAGAACTAATGGACGAAATTCCATCAAATTTCAGATTCTGTTAGGTCTTGACATAAATAGATGCTTATTAGGTTTTAGTATAAATTACCCAACATGAGGCACTACTAAGCTCATTTTCTCAGAATATTAATTAAATTTTGCGTTTTAGGCTTTTCGGATACCAGAATCTCATTAGGCTGGGTCAAATGATCGAGGAAATTCGATAGTGGGTAACTTTGGGGTCATCACTTTATATATATATATATATATATATATATATATATATATATATATATATATATATATATTTATATATATATATATTAAAATGTACTTATGAGATAGAAGAAAGTTTTCGGATTGACACATCCAACTAGTTTTTGTTACCTTTATATAAACTGTATCATCGAAAACAATGCGAAAGCATTATAAACTGCTTTCATTTTCATATTTAATGTTAAACACACCTAGTTAAACTGCTCTATTCCAACTACAATTTGATATTCCGGGAACGCCTACAGCGTAAATTATGGAATTTTCAAATCGTTGAAGTTACTTTACAGTACCTATAATTATCTGTAATTTAATCATGTTTAATAGTGTTTAATATCTTTAAAATGTCACCGGAAAGATTATTTACATTATGTGAAATAAACTTTTCAGTAAAATAGGTAAGAAATTTATCTTAATCAGTATATGTGTAGTAAAGTAATATTGATTAATATTTTCTTGAAATTAATGTTCAGTATTTCCTGAATATAGTAATAAGCGGATATACTACTTTATATGAGGCCAAAATATCGTGTTTCTTTTGTTAATGTTTAATAAAGCGTATTTAACTGTGAAGATTTTGACAGTTCACTTTTACCTATACGAATATTATATCGTGCTAAATTGTAAAATTTGTTAATAGATCTATTGTAATAACTCATACAAATGAAAATCTTTAAACTATTTTTTCCCTGTTCATTTTTTATAATTTGTTGTTCGAAAAATACTAAAGCTTTTTTGAGTTTTTTTACTTGTTCTATGTGGTATATTTAATATTTTTGTGCATGGCAAGCTTATATCTATTTTTTAAAATATATATAAATTAAGAATTTGTTGAATTTTCTTTATTTTTTAATATACAGCATTTGCGCTGAAACGTTACAGTAAAACACATAAATTAAAATAAACCTTCAACAATATTAATTTAGCAAGAACTAGCACCCCCCCCCTCACAAAACAAACTGCCTTAAAAATTAAAAATTCAACAACCAAAAATACAAAACAATAGGCTGCAAGCCTCGTCAGCGATGGAAAGCTGCAGTAAAACACATAAATTAAAATACACCTTCAAAAATATTAATTTAGAAAGAACTAGCAAAATATTTATTTAAATAAATTTTTACTTAAATAAATTTCCTTTTTTAAATTTGAATGCTCGGCTGCTTTTTTGTAGTAAAACTCATAGCTGACGAGGCTTGCAGCCTATTGTTTTGTATTTATGGTTATTGAATTTTTAATTTTTAAGGGAGATTGTTTTAAGGGGGGGGGGGGGTGCTTGTTCTTGCTAAATTAATATGTTTGAAGGTGTATTTTAATTTATGTGTTTTACTGCAGTGTTTCAGCGCAAATCACATGAATGTATATTGTTTATTGTTGATTATTTTAAATATTGCATATATATATATATGTGTGTATATGCAAAGTTATGTGTACCTAGGACAGGAAATATCATCGGATAATAGTATCATGAATGAAATCAATAGATGAATAAGAAATGGGTGGAGTGCTTTTGGGAAGAACAATATTATTCTGAAGAGTAATATGCCTCTTTGTTTGAAAAGAAAAGTGTTTAATCAATGTATTTTACCTGCATTAACTTACGGAGCAGAAACATGGACACTAACAAAACGGATGATACAAAGACTACAAACTACTCAGAGAAGTACGGAAAGATGTATGCTAGGCATAACTAGAAGAGACAGAAAGAGGATAACCTGGATAAGAAATCAGACAAACTTTTTTGACATCCTTGAAAGAATCAAACAGCTAAAATGGAAATGAGCTGGGCACATTGCAAGAAGACAATACAATAGATGGAGCACAAATATACTACAATAGTATCCCAGAGATGTAAAACGACAAAGAAGATGACCACAAGTAAGATGGAGTGGCGAAATTAGAAAAGTGGCTAATGTAAATTGGATGACGAAAGCACTAGACAGAAAACATTAGAAAAATCTGGGGGAGACCTACATCCAGCAGTGGATCGAAAACGGTTGATAATGATGATGATGATATGTATATGCATCTAAAAATCCATGCACAGTTTCATTTACAATATTCTAGAGTCTAGAACTCTCCAGCAAAGCGGACTAAAATTTATCAGGATGACATGAAACTATTTTATATAGAGCCACAATTTAAATTCTAGTTGAAAGATTTATATATTTTTTTCAGTGAAACATACTAATAAAACAATTAATGAGAATGTATATAAGAGAATTTGAACATAATGTGGACACGCATCACATGGTGAACTCACCTTTTTTCCCGTCAGACAAACCGTAAGATATATGAATATAGTTCTAAATAAATAGTTTTCATTGTTAAATCTTGTGTTATGTATGAATTTTAAATTGACAGCCTTGAAGAATTCGTCACAACCTATAGTTTTTTTTAAATTTTATTTTGGGAAGCATGAATTCAATCAGAAAGGTTAAACGTCAGTTAATTGATTTTACACTAAATTGAAAAATGGTTCAGTTATCTCATGTTTTCCTTGTATTACAAATCGCGCACTTGAGGCTAAAATATAATATCAGACTTTTAAAACAATGAAAGAACTACAAAAACAGAAAAAATTACAGTTCGTTAAAATAAAAAATATACATATATTAGTTAGTTAGGCACTATAATATACACAGTGTTGAACAAATCCCTGACAAACTATAAAATTAAATGTAAAAGCAATCTAACCGTAGTATAGCAGTGCAATTTGGACTAAAACACTTCTTATAATATAAAAAGTTTCCTTGTAGCAAAACAAATTAGTTTTAAACATCGCCCATAGATGGCATTACATTTTATATTACCAGAAATAAGCATCAAAGCTCAAGGTCATCAAGCTCTTTGCAGTTCATTTATATTATTAAAAGCAGCTACATAGCAACCCATTAGTATAGAACAATGTGAACACTCTTTGCAGCTGGACACACATCCAAAGGGAACTGCAATTGGATCCATGAGTTCCTACGCTATGCAGA
This sequence comes from Maratus speculifer, assembly GCA_964019185.1. Classification (NCBI taxonomy): domain Eukaryota; kingdom Metazoa; phylum Arthropoda; class Arachnida; order Araneae; family Salticidae; genus Maratus; species Maratus speculifer. The sequence goes on from OZ025294.1 coordinate 365,105,353, forward strand.
ATTAACAAGGGCAAGATTATTTAAATGTTAGCCACTGCAATAGCATACAAGCGTTGAAATAACGCCACATGATTAAAAAAACTGCACGTTTATAACCAAATATACTGTCGAGTGGCACCATCTATGTTCGAAATTTTGAATGAATTATTTTAATTCGCTTGAAGAAAATATTGCTTCGTGAAACATTGCTCTTGTACGACACATAATTGGTTTTATGTAGAATTTATAATACCTTTCGTAAGATATTTATATGTAATGTGAGATATACATTTTTTTTCTTTTGAAATTTTAAAATTGCACATCATGTTATCTTATTCATTTTAAAAAAAAGTATATCTAGTTAAGAAGTGTTAAACCTGTACCTGTGATAAAAATATAGTTATGGTTTAATCTGTGCTACTGTAGAAACGAATTGCTTTATTTATTTAAGCGACATTTTATATACTTTTAATGTTTAAATGTTTATGATATAAAAACAATTTATCGCAGCATTAACATAAGTTTCTTTTATGATAGGGGTATTTTTTGAATCCATCCGAAACAACAACAACAAAAAAAAGAATATTACCTATTTCCAGTTGTAGCTTGTAAAAAAATGTATATTGAAGCTTAATAATAGGTATACAAAACGTTTTTTTAAGCGATAGTTTTGTATATTTGTATAGAATCAAAATTATCTTTATACGTTTCATATTAAGAAAGTCACATTAAATTCCCGTGATGGTTTAAGAAGTATCTAGAAGTTTTATACTTTTTACACTTTGAACAATTATTTGTTGTTACATCACATTTAAGGCAGACCAACTTGTTATAAATTTAGAAGCTTCTTCTGTCTTCTCAATTTTGATACATATAAACATTAATTATTTTTTTTATCCGAATATATTTTAACTAGCAGGTTATGCCCGCTGCGCTGGTCCATTTTTCTAAACAAATCTTGACTCAAACAAAATGGTGATTTGAAATTTCGTTTTTAAAGCAGTGTATACCATCACCTAGAATGTCCTTCCGCAATGCTGAAAACGATGCCAGTGCCAATGACATTGCGATATTGCACTATTGTATGCCTTGGACAAAATTTGGGTAATTAAGTACTATCTCTCTTGTTTTATCATTTATAGTAGAGTTTGATATGAAAATGAGACCGTTATGACAGCAGGAATCAAAATGTTCTCTACTCATCACATTATTTTGTTAGAAAGAATTGCAATGATTATCAAACTCTATTAATTTTCATATTGCACATTATCATATGTTAGTTCTTAAACTCCCGAATCTGAACTTGCACTATGTGTAGATCTGGTAGCCTAAATACAATCTCCATTACATGTTGCGTTATATTTTTTAATAACCGTCCTCTCCTGGCAGGTGTACTACAATTTTCTCTCTACCTTGGTCTGTTCCAGCAAAGTACATAGCAAAATATGTAAAAAAGAGTGTTTAATTTATATATTTATTAGAACAATGAAGCATAAAAGGTGTGTTTTAAAGCTGAATTATTTGAGTAAAATTAAAGTTACGTCAGTTTCATTGCCTCTTCATTTTTTAAACCAGTTGCAAACAGTAGCTTTTAAATAGGGGATAATCTTTATGCTTAATTTTGTAGAAAAATAAAACTTCAGCTTGTAATCAATTCCATTATGATTTTTGGCTTCAAACATTTATAACGATAGAATTATTTCGTGTCTATTGTCAAATAAAAGTGAAGTTTACAGTCATCTATTATTGGCATTTAATCTTATACCTTGGCGATAGTTTTTTCGGGGCGAGGGGTTCGACGGGGTAATGAAGTAGTATTTAATAGTTAATTTTTCATAAAATTCTGTTGATAGGGCTTAAATGTTAATTAAAACTGCAACATAAACATTAAAAACAAAATTTTCTACTGTCGGTATTTCATGTATATTTTTTTCTTAGCCAAATTTAAAGTATTTTTTTTTTACCTGAATGATTGATAAATTAATTGCAAATATATATTTTTTTTAAATTCGATATCATTTTTATTCCGAAGATTTTTCGTGCGCATTGCAAATATTGCTTTTTTAGTGATAGTAAAAAAACTGCAGATGAAAAATACATAATAAGGCTAAAACCCAGAATTAACGACAGCTTGGCGAATGCCTCTACGGAGACTTGAAAAGAACGCGAATTCTGTCAACTTAAATATCCAGATAGAATTTTAACAAATAATAGGTACTACTTTATTATTCCATAGATAAATTTCGCCTAATTATACATATTGCAAAACGATTCACCATATTATACAAACGGATATAACTTTTATTTTAAATAACAAAAGAATCAATAAATTACTAAAATATTTATGGAAATACAAATAAAACATCGAATCAAAAAATAGTTGATAACGTAACAAACGCATGTAACATGTTTAATGTCAAATGAATGTGACATTTACGATAATCCATTATTGACATTTAATCTTATATTTTAAATGCAGCAGTTTTTTGGTCGATGGGATAATTAAGTAGTACCAGATAATATAAAAATATATAAATAATAATGTAGGCAATAATTTTTTGGCCAGGTGTCATGTATGTATCACGTTGGCGCGATTGCAACAAAATTGTGATTTTATGGATTGCGTGGTAATCTGGTTATTGTTGTTTATTTACTAATAAACTGTTTCTTTACTTTTCTTTATTGTTTTGTTCTATAGTTATTAATTAAACTTCACTTATTTATTATTGTTTCCTTTTTAAAATAATCTATACATATAATAAAACAGTAGGACCCGGTGTGTCTGTACATTGAAGATAATTGACAAAAATGGAGTCAGGGTGATAAAAGAAAACCAATGAAACACAAAAAAAAATTTTTTGAATTTTTTGTCTGTCTGTCTGTCTGTCTGTTTGTTCGAGGTTATCTTCGTAACTACTGAATGGATTTTTATGCGGTTTTCACTAATGAAGAATGCACACTCCCGGGCAGTGTATAGGCTTTGTTTCATCAAAATCGGACAACAGACAAAAAAGTAACAAAAAGAAACAAAAGAAACTATTAGGTGCGCTGCTCACGTTTTTTAGTACATAACGTTTTTTAGTACATATAAAATCCAATAGATGTCACTGTGCGATTTTAAAACGCGCTATCGTTATGTTTTCGCCAGTCTACTTAAGTATGAGAAAGTTTCAAGCTGGCTGTCGTTCCATGTGGTTTAGTCGGTAGAACGTCAGTGCGCCATACTGATGGCCCGGGTTCGATTCCCAGCATGGAATTTTTTTTCACTATGTTGGCATTAACGCCTATAAGCAATTAAAAGAATTTGAAATATTGTATTCAAGGCGAATTTTCTCTCTGGGAAAATTTCCTTGCATTAATATGTCAGTGTAATTTTTTTTTCGATTTAATTTTTTTTTTCGAAACTTTGTTTTTCTTAAAAAATTACAGTAAATATTTGATATTTCCCAACGTTTTTTGAATGATCGACTTGCTTTTTTTTTTTTTTAATGTATGTCTGAACCTTATCTAACTACTTCTTCAAGATTTCTTTAGATAAACCGACCAGCGTAGCGGGCGAAGGCCGCTAGTAGAAAATAATTGAAAATAATATAATATGTAACTGGTATTTGAAAACTTAGTGTTTGCCAAACTGATGTCAGATTTAAAAAAAAAAAAAAAAAAAAAAAAAAAAAAAAACGCGCTAAGGTGATGCGTATATAAAAATGGAAAAAATGATTATAATAATGCAAACAAAAAAAAGTAAACAAATAATTAAAAAATTGCCTTTTCGATTTAAAAAAAAAAAAAAAAAAAAAAAAAAAAAAAAAAAAAAACCAAGAAGTCGTTAATTCTGTAGTTGCATCAATAGTAAAATTTCTTTTCTTCGTTTGTTTCATAATGAAAAACCATAAATTTAATAATCTCAAATAAAATAATCTGACAAATTTTCTATAACATCGTTGATGATCTAGAAGTCTCCTTAATACGTAAACAAAACGGCAAAGATGTCATATGCGCCGAGTTTGGCGCGATAATTTTTTATGCTAATTTGGCAGAAACATTGTTTTCGAATACCAGTTACATGTGTATATTTAAATTATTTTATATTATTTAAATAGTAATAAAAATTAATGAAAAAAGTTTAATTAATAAGTATATAAGAAATCAATTTATATAATTTATAAAGTAAATAAACATTTTATTTATAAATAAATATTAATAGCCGGGTTAATATGTCAGACAAAATAATGCCAATTTAAAGTCTATTACTTACCTCGGTGATATATAATATCTGTGCCAGTAAAATTTTCAATAATATAGTACATATGCTACTTGGCGGTGTTCAATTATCGAAGATTAGTCCAATATCATTTTTAATATTATCTAACGCAGGAAAAATATGAAGAAAATTGAAGAAGAAATGGCTAATTAAAACAGATTTGTAAAATATTTTGGCATATATGCCATATATGCACCACATTTGTGCATTTGTTTTCTTTTTTTACACAAATTTGGCGAAAACTTTGCTTTAAATATCAATTACATATATACTTTTTAATTGTTTTCTATTATTTTAAAAAGGTAATAAAAATAAATAAATAATGTTTTGTTAAAAATTATAAAATAAAACAATTTACATCATAAAAAAAAGAGTAAATAGTTTATTAATAAATATACAATAGCCGAGCTACCATATGAACATAAAATCGACGTTTTGTTGCAATCGCGCCAATGTGGTGCATATATGACATCTGTGCCATTTTTTTCAGCAGGCAATTTTTATTTCAAAATGTTGAATTTATCGATAGTAATAACGCGAAATTGCATAAATTTAATTTAAATTGCATAGATTTCCTTGTTCAGATTGTAAATTTTAAAACTAATTTTCCCTGGAAGAGAATTTGACAAAATGGCGCAAAAAAAGATTGTTTGTTGATTACAATTTTCAAAATTACGGTGAAAAACTTTTGAAAAAGAATGACATTATTTTACAATATATATGCGTGTGGCAGAATTTCACACTGAAGCTAAAATTTAAATATTTGATTACAATTTTTAAAATACTAACTTATGTTTATTGAACTTACAATTGAATACTAAAATATACTCCAAAAAAAATCTCCTTTTGGAAAAAACAAATTTATTGCGACCTAATGTTAGACATATGCATTTTTGGCTTAATTCTTTGCCGACAAAAGTAAAAAAAAATCTCAAAGAAACAAACATATAACTCACAATTACTTTTATAATTAGATCTGCCTTTCTCTGGAGTAAGTTATACACTATCGAAATTTGATAAAAAAGAGAAAGGAAATAATAGAAAGGAAAATAAATATCGTTCAAAATTCATTTATTCAAATTTTCAAGATATTTTTTTTTATTCTAACGCAAGGATAAGTCGCCAAATGTTGCATCAAATGTAATAGTTCACGTTATTTTTTAAGCGTTACAAATATTTTTTTTTATTTTTAAGATAAATATTTTTTTATGATATCATGTCTCATTAAATGGTTTTTCTTTATTATTATTATTATTATTGTTATTGTTATCAATAGTTATTTTATTATCAGTAAATATTTTCTGCCTTTATTTGCAAGATGTTTGTAAAATTTCTAACAGATATATCCTTTTTAATTTCTTTAGTAATGATAATTTTTGCCAAAAAATAAGTACTGGCAACCCTTTCGTCAAAAATAACCGAAAAATACGAAATTTAGTACGAAAAATCAGAGTTATCCCTGTATATTTGTATCATAAACCTCCGCAAAAATATTTCCTATCGAATGATATAATCTGCAAAAAGATCCATCGGGTAGTTTTTGAAAACACCCGTTTGGAAGTTTCAGAACTTCTGCTTTATAATATATATGATATGATTACGTTTTAACTCAACTGATGAGGTTGTCACAAACTATGTTGAGGGATATTCAATGAAATTTACTACTTTCAAATCTCAAAATTAATGTTACACCTTAGTCTGGCGATTTATACTTTCGCCACACAGTAATTGCAACTTTTGAATGGTGAAGATAAAATACATCACTGAGAAGGTTTTTGACTAGTTTTTAGAAACTTTGTTAAATTGTTAGAATAAAATGGAAGACACCAAACTTCTGAAGGAGTGGAGTTTACACATTTTCATAGTTGGCCACAATTATTATCTATTTAGTTTTTTAATAGCCGAGAAAATGTAAAAATTAACATCCCAACTAAAAAAAAAAAGATCTTAAGATTATCGAACGATATCTCAACTCTATTATCTTTCTTCAACAATTTTACAGAAATCTAAAGTAGTTTTGCAGATTTAGTTGCACCTTTAAAATATCAGCAGAATTTTTTAGATATTCGTAAGAATATCAGCAGAATTTACCAATTGTTTACAAGTTTTCTACATACTTTTTAGTGGAGATAGCACGTGGGTGATTCAGCAATGATAGTCCCTAGTGAATACAAAGTATTTTTTCTACGTTGGTTTATGCGAACTATCGAAGTCTACAGTGGGTTGCCAAATTATTAGGGACAGTCATATTTTTTACTAGTTTTATACATTGGATGCACTTGACTGCGGCTCTAAGTGGTTTAAGTGTTGCAGAAATGTACTTTACCGTTGCCAATAAATTTATAATTCAATTTTTAAGAACTTTTGGTATGTTAAAAGGTGTGTTTGCTTTCTATAAATATCTTAATAACGGGGGAAATACTGAATCTTTTACACACTCAATAGTGAAAAGCGCTTTTCTTTAATTTAAACAAAATTCTTTGGCTTTTTTTGAAAAAAATAAGAATTATATGTGAGTATTATCTTTATTTCATTGATTTAATATTTTTTTGTGAAATTATTTATGAGTTTAATTTATTTTTTAATTTTGTTTATTTTTGTATGGGTTGTGGGGTTGATTGGTTCCCAAGGAAAAAGTCTGAGGTAAAAACTTTTCTTGTGCATGCGAGTCATTCCCAAAGGAAGATAGCAGAACCTGCTGGAGTTTCAAAGTCAGTAGACAACAGGATAAAAATAAATCTGGATAAAAACCTCCCACTTTTGGCCATATGAAAAGGTAAAAGTGGAAGAAAACGCATAAAAACTTCACATACCGATAGGAAAATCAGGGATATCGGTTTATAAACCGATAGAAGAAGATGGAACTTCTTACTCATATTATTTAAAAAATGTGGAATGCCAATTTCGAGAGGACTGTGCAGTGGAGATTAGCGGAGGAAGAGTTGACAGGATCTGCATTGGCCAGATAAGAAACCCGGTTGACAGAAGCGCCTTGCTTAGGCTCATAACCACCACCAGAAAACATTTGATGACGGGGGTAAGGTGAGTTGTTAAGCTCATTATTATTTATGTCATTTAAAATCATTTATTACTAAATTATTAACATATTTAATTATTTTTCAGGTGCTTTTCTCAGACGAATCAATTTTTGAGATTTTAGCCGATAAAAGCAGATTTGTCAGGCGATGCCCAGATGAAAAATACCGCCCTGACTGCATCGTGGGGAGTGTTAAACACCCTGATAAAGTAATAGTGTGGTATGTTATAAGCACTAAAAGTGTTGGACGCTTCTACATTGTCTACGGAATCATGAGACAAGACCAATACAGGCAAGTTCTGTAAACTCGGCTGTTTCCACAAATCGAAGAAAGGTTCCCAAGTGGTGAAGAGTTTATGTTTATGCATGATTCAGTGATTTGTTAAAAAGCTAGAAGCATTTCAAAGTTTTGGGAAGACCACAATATCCCAGTTTTACCTTGGCCTGGCAATTCCCCTGACATAAACCCCATAGAAAACTTATGGGAGATCACAAAGGCGAGATCACCAAAGATATGATTATAACCAAGGTACAACTTGTAGAAGAACGAATAAATGTATGGCATGACAATCCTAAAATAAAAGAAAGTGCCAGAAACTGCGAAGAGAGCATGCCGAGACGCATCGAAGCACTCCTTGAAGCTAAAGGAAATATCACCAAATTTTAATATTCTTTACTTAACATTGGTAAATTGACTGTATTATATTTTTGTTGTGGGTTTTTTTCATTTAATATTACGTGAATACCTGAACTATAACAATAAAGCTTTTTTAACTTAGAAACAGTGTTTATTTTCAAATTATATCCTAATAATGTACAAAAACCTATATTTTATGACTATCCCTAATAATTTGTCAACCCACTGTATTATTACTAAAGGTCAAAATATAAATGAAATCATAATAGCAAATGCATAGGCATATAATGTTATTAATACATGTAGACTCATGTAGTTTTACTAATTAATACATGTTTATTCATTGAAAAGACTGTACTATTAGTAAAAACGCCAGACCCGAAAGCATTAAAATCAGATTTAGTTTAATAAATATGTATGTTATTAGTAAATAAATTTTATAACTCATCCGAACGTATTAAAGGAGATAATTATTGAGGCCGACCAATATCTGGATTTATAAATTAGGACATATCAGATTAAAATTTTCTAGAAACATAGAAAGAGGAAAAATAATATACTAATTTATACAAAGCATTTTCTCGACTACGAATTAGTGTTTAATGAATAAGGAAAAAGAATATTCACACCAAAATGAAATTACGCTTTCTCAGCGAAATATTACGGAACATCAAAGCAGTGCTTAATTAAACTAAACTGTGCAATTTAGAAATGGTTATGTTCTTACGAACTAAGGAAATTGGCTTTTAATTTCTTGTTTATCTCTTGCTTATCACTTTTCTATCCGTTAATTTAAATGCAAGGTTACAGGGACTGAGATTATGGTGATGAACCTTACAGGGGTGAACCTTAGCACAAATATATTTAATAAAATATTTTACTATAAATTCTATGCTAATAGAGAAAATTATTTATTCCTATACTGTATATACAGGTTGATTCTAATTTGTTTTTACAATAAAAGTAGGGTGATAGTACACATCAGGACAAACAATATTAAATAGGAAACCAAGGGTCCCAAACGTTTTCTAAAGAAGATAGCCGCCATTAAATTTTAGGTCCGAAATTTCAAATAAACATAAAAAACGGAAAAAATGGTCGATTGATTTCCGGTTTTTACTACAACAATTTTTTATGTCGGTATTATTTTGAAAATTAATTATAAAGATACATTTTAAAAAATGCCGATAGAGGGCGCTTTAGACTTTGGAGTAACGAACAACTACTTTTGCCGTTATTTTTTGCATCTCATTAAATGTTTTCATAAGCTTAGATTTAAACTTAAATTTTGAGCTCAAAATGTGAATAGTTGGGAATGGTTAAGCAGCACAAAGTGAACTGTGTTCAGAGGTTTCAAATTTATTAACATAATTATTAAAAAAATTTCATAATTATTATCATAATTATCATCATAATTAAAAAAACGGAAAAATTGATCGATTGATTTGCGGTTTTCACAAAAAATATTCTTTATGTTGGTATTTTCTTGAAAATAATTTATAACGATAAATTTTAAAAATGCCGATAGAGGGCGCTTTAGATTTTGGAGTAACGAACAACTATTTTTGCCGTTATTTTTTGAAACTCATTAAATATTTTCGTAAGCTTACACTTAAACTTAAATTTTGAGCTCAAAATCTAAATAGTTGTAAGTAATTAAGTAGCACTATCTGAAGTTTGTTCAGAGGGTTCAAATTTCAAATTATGTTAAAAAAAAGGAAAAATTGGTCGTTTCCTTTGTGGTTTTCGCCAAAACTACTCTTTATATCGGTATTTTCTTGAAAATAAATTTTAAAGATAAATTTCACAAAATGCCGATAGAGAGCGCCTTAGACATTGGAGTAGCGTACAACTATTTTTAACTTTTTTTTAACTTTTTTTTTAATCTCATTGAATGTTTTCAAATGCTTAGACTTGAATTTAGAGCTCAAATTCTGAATCTTTGGGATTGTTTGAGTACCGCAAAAATGAACTGTTTTGGAAGGGGGGGGGTTAAATTTCAACTCCTGAACACACTTCAGTTTTCGCTACTTAACCCTCCCAACGATTCAGAATTTGAGCTCAAAATTTATGTTTAAATCTAAGCATCCAAAGACTTTTAATAAGCTTTTGCAAGCATTTAATTAGATACAAAAAATAAAGGTTAAAATTAGTTGTTGGTTACTCTGAAGTTTCAGGTGCCCTCTAACGGAATTTTTTGAAATTATCTTTAAAATTTATTTTCAAGATGATACTGACTTAAAGAATAGATTTATTATAAACCGCAAACGAATAGACCGATTTTTCCGTTTAGACCAATCCGTTCAGATTTTGAGCTCAAGATTTAAGTTCCGAAAACATTTAATGAGATGCAAAAAATAACAGCAAAAAATAGTTGTTCGTTACTCTAAAGCCTAAAGGGCCCTCTATCGGCATTTTATGAATTTTATCTTTATAATTTACTAGCAGGCTCAGCCAGCTGCGCTGGTCTATTTTTCAAAACAAAACATGAATCAAACAAAATATCGAATATGATTGTCTTTTAAAGCAACTTCACCTCGAATGCTCTTTCACATTTCTGAAAATCATACAAAACGCCATTGTATTTAAAGATAGAAAACGAACGATTATAAATGCACCAAAAATGCATTAAAAGTTAGCAAACAGCTATTTCGAATCTACTGTCGAGATTCTTCATCAGTGCAAACTCAGCGAGCTAGAAAAAACAAAACTGAGCTAAAAATAAAAACAACAACAATGGAATCAAGGCCCGTTGACGCCAAAATATATTAAAATAATAATAAAATATATCAGCTTATGCATTCGATAAAATTAGGGCTTTTAAGAAAAAAATATTTCAGTTGACCTATATTATAGAGTTTGACAGATAAATGAGGCAATTATGAAAAGAGCAATTTAAATATTGTCTATTCACCATACTTCTAAAATAGCGAGCATTATGATCGCAGAGACTAACCATTGAATTTAAACAATTTTCAAGTGATTCATTTTCATTTGATAGTTTTTGAACTCTAAACCTCTCAACTTGAGGATATGGGTATCTGTGGAAACCTTAATGCATCCTCTATCAATATTATATTATATTTCGCATCTGCTCTTGACAAATCTATTACAGTGTTCCGTTTTTGGAATGCAGCAGAATAAATAAAGTTAAATAAAGTTTTCCTTAGAAAAATAAGGTGAAAGTTTTTTGAATGTGTGAAATTCATTTTTTGATACAGATGCGATATACGCATCACGTTGGCGTGATTGAAACAAAATGAACATTTTATGCCTCTTATGGTAATCCAGCTTTGTTTTTAATTTATTAATTTGTTTGTTTTTATTTTTTAATTTATTTATAACTATTTATTTACTTTCATTTGCATTTTAAAATGATACAAAATGTTATGCTCTATATATAGAAAAGTGAAATAGAAAATAGAAATATATCTGTCACTCGAAAACGAAGTTTCCGTTAAAGTGGCGCCAGAAATGTATCACAACAACGTGGGGCATATATGACATTTGTTCCTCTTTCTTACAACATGGGTGTGTGAATTTGCACCTAAATTTAGTTAATTAGGTCTATTTTTGTAATATTAACTGGAGTTTGTACAATGTACGGTACTACTTGATTATTCTGAAAAGAAAAAAATTAATAGCAGATTATAGGAATAAATGTCAATAATCGATGATCGTAAGTATGATAGCAATTGATATTACACGTGATACACGTATTTTTTTACGTCATAAGTGCTTTTTAATTCGACTTTTATTTTGTATTTTTTATTTATGTTTATTGTTCTTTCGTTATTTAAAATGAATTTATGTAAATTTGAATAGTTTGGAAAAACTGGCCGACGTGTTAATCAAGTAGCACTCAATTTACATTTGAAAATATCCTATTTCTCAAAAAACTCCGGCACAAACCCAGATTTGCAAGATTTCCTTCCAATACCAATGCGGGAAAATCCTTGTTTTAGAATAGCGAAGAAATGTGCATTTTTAAAAATTATTTTCGTTATTTTAAAACGAAAATATTAATAAATAAAAAAAGTTACTATAGCACAAAACAATTTATAGAATTTCTAAAAAGAAATTGAAAGTAAATAATCAATTTATTAATACAGAAAAAACTATTGTTGGGTTACCATATCAGGCAAAATAACACCGTTTTGGCCATAGTCAGATACCCCAGAATGTATATAATATCCGTGCCAAACATGTTTGTAAAAAACAATAATCGTTATTTATACAGCATGTTTAAATACTGTAGTATAGTGAAAAAAAAATGTATACATAACATATAGGCACCATATTGGCGCGTTTTTTTTTTTTTTTTTTTTTTTTTTTTTTTCGGATGCCGATTCGGAGAAAATTTTGTTTTCAAATACCAGTTACATACATAGTTTGCAATTATTTTCTGTTATTTTAAATAGAAAATAACACAAAATTTTAAAAATTTAGTTAATGATTATAAAACAAAACTATTTATATCCTTTAAAAAATAAAAGAAAAGAAAATACAAACTTATTAATAAATAAACAACAGCCAGGTTAATAGGTGAGGCATAAAATCGCCATTTTATTGAAGTCGCGCAAATGTGGCGCATGTATGACAAATGTGGCGCATGTATGACAAATGTGCCTAGATTAAAATAGTTTATATAATTGGAAAAAATTGTAAATAGACAATTTATTAATAAATAGACAATAACATCCGGGTTGCCATATTAAGCAAAATAATGACACTTTGGCGTCAGTTAATTACCCAGATGTATATATGGTATTGGCGTAAGAGACAAATAGCACCAATGTAGTGCGTATGAGATATCTGTGCCAAAAAAAATTTAAAAGTTGCAGTTAAATTATTTTACAATATCTATGTATGTGGAAAGACATTTACCCTAAAATTTAAATATTATTCATTTTTGTGGTATTAACTTATATATATGTATTTAAGTTAAATGTATTTTTTTTTTCTAAAAATGCTCCCAGTCATTAAAAGAGAGAGAGAAAAAAAATTGGTTCTTGCGAACATCGCTCCGTTTTGTGCTTTTTTTTTTTGGCTTAGAATCGCATTGATTGGCGACAAAAGTAGATTGAAACACCCAATTGAACAAACAACATACAAATAACAATTAGAGCCTTTTTTTTTTTAATTAATTCTGCGAGTTTCTTCTGTAAAAAACATAACGGGAAAATTAGATTTAAAAATATTTTTTTAAAAAAGAAAGAAAAAAATACTTATGTTTTACCTATTAAAATTTGTGAGATGTTGTTTTCTTTTAATCTGGCTCGAAAGAAATAAATAGCCAAATATTGTGTCACTTCAAAACTTTCTTTCACACTGAGTTACTTTTTAAATATTATAAATATTCTTTTTTTTTTTTTTTCGTTAAAGATAAATATTTTCCTTTCATAATATCATTATGCATTAAACGGATTTTTTTCTTTTTATCATTATTTATTTTAAATCAATGAATTAACAGGGTTTTTTTTGAAATGTTTGTATTAAGCTGCTATTAGACACACGGACTTTAGACGAGACAAACTTTTCATCGGATTTTAACTCCAACATTTTCCCGTTCAAAGGGGGACAAAGGTTTGCATTTGTCTTTGAAAAATTCGGAGGAAAAGCTGTAAAACCAGTTTCCACTCGTGCCAGGCGTTAACATTTATCGCCTACTCGTATCAATCGCTTATCTCTGATTCGTTGAAACGTTCGATGTTGGATGAAAAATCTGAGCTAGGCCAGATTTTTTTGAACGTGTGGAAAAAAGTCTGGGAGACATTGCAGTTTGCTATTACACTGGACGTTGGGAGGATATTTCCCGAAAAGTTGGAGGAAATCGCGTGTTGGCTCCAAAGTCTTACTAAATGTTGGTGGATCTGATAGCGGCTTTAGTTTCCATTAGAGAAAGCATTTCATTTCTTTTTTGAAATATAATTATCGCCAAAAAATTAGTTGTTGCAACCCTTCCGTCAAAAATAACCGAAAAATACGAAATTTAGTACGAAAAATCAGAGTTATCCCTGTATATTTGTGTCATAAACCTCCGCAAAAATATTTCCTATCGAATGATATAATCTGCAAAAAGATCCATCGGGTAGTTTTTGAAAACACTCGTTTGGAAGTTTCAGAACTTCTGCTTTATAATATATATGATTTTCAAGAAAATACCGACATAAAGAATAGTTTTAGTCACAACCACAAATGAATCAACGTATTTTTTCCGTTTTTTATAATCACTAGTACACCGAACCCGGGGTTTCCCGGGTCACAAAGTAAAGGTTTTTAATTACTATTTTTTTCAGTTGCTATGAAAAAAAGACAACTAAAATATACAGTGATCTGTTATTTTTCATGGCGAAAAGAGATAGATGGAGGTGCAGTATGCAATTAAAACGGTTTGATGGGCATTAATTTACCAATTTAAGTCTCTCATTCGGCACAAGCAAAACAATCACGTGGAATAGAGACCGAATTTTTTAACATCATTTTTTCTCTTAATGAAAAAGATCTGATTATATTTTAGCATTATAAAATAGCATTTCATTGTGTTATCAATTAAAATTGCATCGCTAAAACTTTTAATTTTTTGTGAAAGCACGCGGTTGTGTTTGATGCAATGCAGCGAATTTTAGGGTTGCATTTTTGGCGTCATCTCTAGCCACTAAATTGTACCTCTATTTTTTTTCTTTTTTACTCTATGGCTATTTTTCTTCTCTTTCCCACATAAATGCGATACTCAAGTTGCCACCATTTGAGAAATTGAACCAAAAACTACAAAAAAATTAATATCTCAAAAACAAATTGAGATACAGTTTTCTAACAAACGGCATTTAAAAGTGCATTTTTTCCTCTAAACGATGGTATAAAGATTAAAAACGTGCAATGTCTAAAAGTTAAAAAAATTACAATAGCGAAAATTGCAAAACCGAAATTTCATCGGAAAGTGTTGCCATTCAAAACATGACGTATGCGTTACGCACAGATACGTTTGGCCTTTATTATATAGATTTGAAATTTGAACCCTCTGAACGCAGTTCAATTTGTGCTACTTTAACCACTCCCAACTACTCAGATTTTGAGCTCAAAAATTAAATTTAAGTCTAAGCTTCCAAAAACATTTAATGAGATGCAAAAAATAGTTGTTCGTTACACCAAAATTTAAAGCCTCCTCTATCGGAATTTTTTGAAATTTAGCTTTATAATTTATTTAGCTTTATTATTATACATTACAGTAAGACTACACTGAGATAAATGATAATTTTAGTGAAAACCGCAAATCAATCGATCAATCGATCATTTTTTCCATTTTTTATGATTATTTGAAATTTTGGACGCTAAACATTAATAGCGGCTATCTCCTTCAGAAAACGTTTGGGACTTTTGGTTTCCTACTTAATATTTTTTGTCTTGATGTGTACTATCACCCTTCTTTTTTTGTAAAAATAATTTAGAATCATCCAGTATATACACACATAGATGCAATTTTTTATTGAATTTAATTTTTATTGCAATTAATTTCTACGGCAAAAATTGCTGCCAGAGATTTTTACGGAAAATCTCTGGCAGCAATACTGACATTTAACAAAATAAAATGATGCTTAACATGTTTTTTAACAGTGTATACACTGTAAAAAAAAGGGTCGATCTACTAAAAAACTTTAGTAATCCTTGTAATTACTAAAAAATGTTTAGTAATCTTAGTCGGTTACTAGAAAATCTGTAAGAATTACTAGAAAAAAGTTAGCAACGAATAGAGGTAATAGTTTTATATTTTTAATAGCTATTACTAAAACACACTTGGCGTGGCCTCGATAGCATAGTGGTTATAGTAACGGACTCCAGGCTAAAAGGTGCCGGGTTTAATACTGAACAGCGTCAAGTGCGCCCGGAATGTATGTAGTGTAAGTGCTCTATAATAAAGGGGTTATGAATTTCCCGTTGGAGCTGGTCGGAATGTTTGGTGCTGCCATCTATTGCGTTTTTGCCGAAAATCTATCGCTTCAGAAGTCTGGATGCAGCTCGAAGGAAGCTCCTGCCCTTCGGACGCACGTAATTGTTATTAAAAATAATTTTGGAGCTATTACTAAAATTTGCTTAGTGGCTCATACTAAAAAATTTTAAGTTAGTTATACAAAATATTCTTTTGTTTAGTTTACAAAAGAAATGCTTGTTTCACTTGCAAAAAAAAAGTTTGTAATGGTTACTAAAAAATTCTGTGGAATACAAATTTACTAAAAAATTTTTAGTAACCTCTTGAATTTTTTTTACAGTGTAGGCAGAAATGTACAATAGAAAAAGTGAATAATTTTTTTGCAAACATATAATATTGAATATTTGTGCATGGACAGATGGATTGAAATAATGACTTTGTTTGTTTAAAGATTAAAATTAATTACTTGTATATAATCATATTATCATTTATAATTTATAATTGTTACAACAAATGTTAAAATACATTATAATTTACAGATTCTAATTTTAGTATAATTAATGAAACAATATTGGCAGTGGACACAAATTGTCTAATTTTTAGTTATTCACTCATATATCACTAAATAGTGTCCTATCATAAGATCGAAATACATGTTTATTTCAAAACATCCAAAAGATATTTCTGCCGTAATACTTAAGGACTTTTCGTTTTAAAATCGCATACTAAATAAAATCATGTTTGCCCTTTGCGAGTGTTAGTTTTCTTTCAACAGTGAACTGAAAACGTATAGAAATTAACTAAAATCTAACTCAACAAAAATATACATTAGTATTATTATCCTACGCATAAAGAAATAAATGCTTATTTTAAGAATCTCTTCTAAGAACACGTCTAGCTGAAAAACAAGATCGTTATTTAAAAAAGAGTAGAACTAATATTTTAATTGAAAAGAAAGATAATTAAGCACAACAAAATGAAATTATACTTTAAAAGCAGAATCTTCTGAAATATTGCACTAGTATATAATTAAGGTAAAACGAGGAAATTTGTATTATATGCTTTCTTATGCATGTTAATTTTTCTTATACATGTAATTACATCATTCTAAAAGTCATTTTTTTAAACATTTTGTTAATGCTATTTTAAAGCATTTACAGCAAGTTTTACCTATTTAATGTGCGAATCACATTTTAACGAGAGAATACTATACAAAACATGTAAAAACCGGTTTAATTTCAATTTTGCCATTATTCGAGTTGTTATTTGCCATCCTTTACAGCATACGTATATATTTCCTCAAAACTACAATTAAAAACATTAAAAAAATTTTCACATTTTAACATGTAATATTGTAATGTACATTATCTAATTTTTTTCTCACTAAAGGATAGTAGCTAAATCAAGATATGTTTAATGTAAGAATTTATTTTTTATATAAAAATAACTTTGGCTAAAGATTTGGCGAAATCTTTTCAAAGGTTTAATTCTTTTATTCATTTTTAATTAGAAATGTTTGCTCTTAATAATATGAATATTACATGTGCAATTTTAAAATATTTAAATTTTACATTAAGCTGTTTTTCGTAATACATTTTGTGTTTTTATGTTACATAAAATATATTATAAGTTCCCAAATATATTACATAAACTGAAATAAAACTATACTCTTTGTTAAAGCAAGTGATTTCTTTTATTGTAGAAACTGGTGATATTTCCAGTGAATTATTTCAGTTGCAAAATGTTTAAAGAAATATTTTTAACCTGCCATTTCTAACCATTAGGAGTAAAACTTTTCTTGAGTCAGGTTAATTAATAGCTGCGAAAGTAAATTGTTGTTTATTCTTTGGGTTTTAAGTTCACTGCAATTTGTTTTCTAAATAGTCGGTCAAATTTTAATGTGTTATAAAAATCTTAAAGCTGTTTGATTGTCGTATTCGTTCATATTAAAGTTTATGACATTATTTTGATTTTTTTTTCGATATTAAAATGAAAAAAATAAATAAATATATTTTATGTTTTTTAAGAATATTTATTTCCTTAGAAATATAATTGTTGTCTACAATGGTTTGAATAGAATAGCATGTATATTAAAAAGATTAATATAGAGTGTCCAGCTAATATTACCGCGATTTCAAAATTAAATTTCTCAAAAAGAAAGATCAATAAAATTACGCAGTAAAGGGTTTGTTTATTAGGACAACTGTAAAAATGTTATGCGGAAGTTTTAAACTGTGAATATTTTGAAAAAATTGTGTTATGATTGCAAAGAATACTTGATATGACATTTTTTGTTGTTTTAGATTGCTGCAGAGACGTACTGTGCCATATTTTAAAGATTTTTTGAACTAATGTTTTTGTAATTTCGAAATTCCACAAATTAAAATTCCAAAAATTGATAAAATATAGAATTGTATGCTGAAATCCAGTCCTCTGCAAGCAATCTAAAACAAGAAAAAAGTCAAATCAAGCATTTTTTGCAATTAGAACACAATCTTTTCAAAATATTCAGCGTTCAAATCTTCTGTATGAGATTTTTACAGATTTTTAAGATATTTACTTACCCAATAAACAAAGCGTTTACCACATAATTCTGTCGATTTCTACTTTTGGGAAATTTAATTTTGAAATCGGGGTTTCCTCTATATATTTTAGGAAAAAAAATATGAAACCTTTCCAAGGATTTTTTTTCCTTCGTGCTTTCATAGGAGCCCAGTATTGCTCATTTAATCACTGTTTTTCACAGGAGTAAAAACGTAGAGATATTCACAATAGAGTTATATTCGATTGACAGCCGAATATTTTTTTTTTCATAATAACCCGAAACATAACCCGAACTTGACGCACTTAAATACGACACCAACCAAAACCTAAAATGAAATAATGTAAGTCTGTATTTTTCTACAATTTTGAAAAGATAAATATGCATAATTATGTATCTAAAATATATTTTACATTTCATTGAGAATAATAAACTTTTATTTATTCAACGGGATTCAAATATATTTGTTTTTTTTTATATGAATCTTTTCATCATGATTTTATTATTATATTTAAAAATTCCCTTTATAATTATTTGATTTCCAAATTTATGGAGTACTTTAACTGATATAAGCGGTATAACATTTCGATGTTACACCAGTAATTTATGTTTAAATTACACCATTGTATTTTTACATACACTCTATAAAATGAAGGTAGCAGCTACCATCAATTTTATGGAGTAACGTTACTGAAATGTTTTAAATTGTATCAACGCATTAATTGTTTTTTACATCTAACAATTACAATATCGCATGTGACTCAGTGTAAGCATTGTTGTTGTTTATTTATGACGGTTCTTTATCTATACAAATGATATTAAATGATATCTTTTTAAGGGAACCTACCCTGTACTTTCGAACACAATCCAAGATTCGAGAAATATTATAGAAAACGCCAAAAGGCTAGGTAAACGGGTGTAAATTTATTCGAACCCAGTGCATCCTGTCTATCAGTTTTCGATACGGAACTTCTCGGTCACCCCTGGCATTTCAGTATAAACGTATTTATTATCGTTACTGTCATATACACTTTTTAAAAATTCACAAGTGTTATTTTTCATACAAATCAACATGACTTTTACAAGATACCTTTTCACGATTTCTAATTATTTGAATTTAGTTATAACCTAATTAATTAAATACTTCTATTATTAAACTACTATCAATAAGAAAACTAACTACAAAAAACAATTTTTAGTACAAAGGGATAACTAAATCAAATTACATGAAACATATTTGCCTACAAAAATGGTGATGAAACTTCTGATGTGAAATAAACATTTATAAAATAGATGGGAGTAGTCGGAGATAAATGTTATAAATATGCAAAGAAATTTCAATGATTCAGTCAACTGTTTGGAAATTTTCCTTACCTATGCAACGCAAATGACTATGTAAAGTATTTTATCGTTTTAGACATCACAAGACATAACTTCAGTATGTACAATAAATATTCTACAATTAAGACATAATACGAAATTTAATATGCAATGGCTGTTACAATTCGAATTACTCTAAACCGCACAAATACACATGTTTTAATAAATCTTCAGTTTGTGAACCTACTAAAGATGTAACGCAAATTTCAGATTTTAAGGAAAATTCGACACACACTTTCAAATAAATTTTATGCACTGAGTTAAAATTTTGATATTTTTGTGATTATTTAAAACAAAATTACGTAATAAACTTAGGCATAAATTCTTTCAACTTTAAAAATTTTAAATTTATTAAAGTAGAGAAGTAAATTGAAATTGTTATAAATTAAAATATTTTTTGTAGAGCTTAATTTTTTTTTCATGAAATAAATATATATGTATGTAATAAAAAAAAATGCGCCATTTTGTTCTCTCTGAGCTTTTAATTCTAAATTCGTGGAACATATTTTTAATCTTAGTTTCGTAATGTATTAATATTTTAACAGCTAAATTTTTTTTTCTTATTTATTTAACTTATTAATAATTTATTGCTTGTTTCTCAAAAAGTGCGGGAAACGATTTCGTAATATTTTTCCTTTTTTAGAATATTATCGAGATTTTATTTTTATTTTTTATTAAGATCGTCTGCTCTGTGTTAATGCGCGGATATGCTAGCAGGTTAGTTTATTTGCGAGACAATATTGAATTCCTACGGGAAGGCCACGCCTCGTATACCAATCAGAGGTGATGATTTCTGACGCGTAGCCTCGAAGTTAATCCTAATTGGATTTTTCATTTACTGACGCAGACTGAGGGGGGGGGCTAGTTTTTCCGTGTGAGTGTTGGAGTTTCATTCTAGTTTTTCGGAGCATTCAGAATGCATCTGTCTCTTAAACTGCTAGGACGCCCGTTATTTTTTTCCCGATAAAATGTAAGCTGGAATGAGGAAGCTTAGTAACGAAGTTTGGAGTATTCGATGTGTACCAAGGTGACAGCTGATCTAACTTCACGTATTTTAAAGCTCCAATAAAAATGAATTCAAATCGGAGTGATGTAATTTTTTACGGGAAATTTCTCAAAGACCGAAATCCATCGCTTGGTAAGTTGCAATACGGCTGCTGAACCTGCTGTTGATCTTCTAGATGGAATGCCGCCAAATAGATTATTTTAATTTTTACCGAACATATTTAAAGTCGGTAAGATTTATAATGAACCGGCTTTCGATTTTTGAACTAGAATTACCGAGTTTAACAACTACCAACTGAACCTTTGTCTGAGAATTGCTTCACAACGCTGTTTGTGCACGCGCCATCTTCGCCGTGCTTAAAACTAATTACTAGAATTTCTGCCTTTGTTTATTCTCACCTTAAACAAACATGAGTCATCGAAGTAATGCCACTGGTGTTGAAAGAAATGCTGTCGATAAAGAAAATTTTTTTCTCAAAAATTAATCTGAAGACACATCTTTTCATGCATTTCGAAGGACAAACTTTTCAGCTGTGAGATAGATCACAAAATGTTTTCTACTTAAATTAACTAGAAACAACATTTTCATGTGCATACAAATGAAAAACCTTTCAGCTGTGAGATATGCAAAACAAAAATTACAAAAGAACACCTTCATGGAATATTTTCAACATCATTTGGTTTTATTTATTTATTTATTTTCTTTATATCAATGTTGCAATATTTTGATTAACTTTCGCGAGTTATTATGTTTTGGTTTTGAATAAAGTTTAGGAATGTGAACAAGTTCTACATCGAGGTGATTGTAAGTTAATTATTTTTATTTTATTTTGTATCATGTATAAGATATAATATGATTTTTTTCTCATTTTTTTAATTGTTGATTTTATCATGATATTACAGAACTTAAAAATAATTTTGTTCTTAATTTATTAATTGAAATTTTCTGCTCATAGAAATTTAACTAAAGTTTAAAAGTGTTCTCAATACGTAAGAGAAATTTATTTTTGTTCTTAAAATAATTGCTTATTTTATATGTATTTGAAAATTGTGAAATTTATTTATTATTTACTTATTTATTTATTACTTATTTATTCCCCATAAATTCAAAGAAAGAGTTGATTTATTTATTTATTATTTTATTGTTATTTATCGTAATTGAATTATAGCATTTAAATATTTTCCAGTATAAATTATCCCTCTTTTATGTTGTTAAGATTCAGGATTAGTAAAGGAGGATAAAATGACTGAAAATAAACTTGATATTGTCCCTTTTGACTTTAAGTCGGGCATGAATATTTTTTCATGGTTCAAGCATTTTGATAAAGAATGTTCTGTAGGAAAAAAAGATGATAATTGGAAAAAACTTAACATCTCGAAATATTTAAAAGGTGAAGCTCTAAAAGTTTTTATAAATAATTGTTTGGATTGTGCTACTTATGATGAAATTGTTGAGATTTTAACAGAAAAATTTATCCAGATTTGAGTTCCAAAATTTTCTGAGTTTATCTCCTTACAGTTAAATGATCTAAGTGATTTAGATTCTTATTTTAGAAAGAAAGTTGAGATTGGAAGACAACTTCAGCTTGGAGAAAATATATTTATTCAGAGAATAACTGACGGACTTAACCCTGAGTATCAGAATTGTTTAATTGTGAACCCTCCTTCTATAACTCGTGAATGGTTTCGCATTGCTAAACAATTAGCAGCGATTCCAGCTCATACCCCTAATAACAACAATAGAAATTTTCAACAAGCTAGTCCTATGCTCAATCCCAATCCTCAGCTCAGACATTGGACTCGACCCATTCCAAACAACTGAACACAAAATTTTAATCCTAGATTTTTCACTCCTAGAATGCCTACTACGCATTATCAAAAAAAATTATCCAAGTCGTCCGTGAAGAAAATGTTTAAACAGAGGTATACAAAATGCTTATCATTGGGAGAGGAGCTGTATATTTAACACAAATTCATTGCAAACTCAAACTCCTGTTAATATACAACCATTTCCTACTAATAATATTTGACAATTAATTATTCCTGGATATGTGGACAATAAAAAAGTGTGTTGTGTTGTAGACAGTGGATCAACTGTCTCAATATTACCTCTCAAATTTGTTCAATATTTAAATGCTAACTTAAATAATGTGTCCCCTATTACTATTAGACAGGCACAAGAAACTCTTACAATAAATAAATCTTGTCGATTATGTATTAAATCTGGTAATATAAAGAGGTATGTTAATTTTTCAGTAAGTAAGATAGATTTGGACTATGCTATTTTATGTTTACCTGATTGTGCCAAATTTAAAATGAAAATTGATTGTGCAAAAAGTCAGGTGCTACAAGACAATATTACGTTAAACCAACCTGTCAGCATACCCAGTGATAATTTAGAATTACTTCATTTTGATATTATAAAAAATGATACCACAGTGCAA
Organism: Maratus speculifer; assembly: GCA_964019185.1. Classification (NCBI taxonomy): domain Eukaryota; kingdom Metazoa; phylum Arthropoda; class Arachnida; order Araneae; family Salticidae; genus Maratus; species Maratus speculifer. The sequence goes on from OZ025294.1 coordinate 365,128,565, forward strand.
CCCGATTATGGTAATACCATAACTCCTCAATCCTTGCCGCGAACTAATAATGATGATTATAATCTATTTGGGGACCTAAATGCTATTCAAAATAAAAATGTAAGGGAACTTTTAAAGGATTATTTAGATATTTTTGCCACAAATAAATATGATGTAGGGAGAATTAATATTGAACCTAAGCGTATATTTCTTAAATCTGACCAACCAATATCTTTGAGGCCTTATCGTACACCCACTGCTGATGAAAAAGAAATCTCCCAGCAAATTCAATCCTTAATAGCTTCTGGATTAATTAAAGAATGTCATAGCCCATATTCTACTCCTGTTAGGTTAGTAAATAAACGAGATGAAGGCAAAAAAAAACCCGAATGTGTGTTGATTACCGGAAATTAAATTTTATTATGAAAAATTATTCCGAACCTTTGCCCCGAATTGATGAAATTTTGGACAAATTAAGTGGTGCCCAATATTTCTCTACACTGGATTTAGCCTCAGGCTATTGGAACATACCTACTCACCCAGCAGATTCAGAAAACTTAGCCTTTAATACCAATTGTGGGCTCTGGGAATGGAATGTTCTCCCCTTCGGTGTAAAGGTAGGCAAACCAATTCTCAATAGGACAATTAGAAGAATTCTTACAAAATATAAAATAGACTTTGTTTGTCATTATTTTGATGATATAATTATTTTTTCTAAATCAATAGATGAACTTATACAGCATCTCATCCAAATTTTTGATTTATGCCGAATAGAAAATATTAAATTAAAATTATCTAAATGTACTTTTGCTCAAAAACAAATCAATTTTCTAGGGTATGAAATCCAAAATAGAACTTTAACTCCAGCTAATACTAATATAGAAACTATTAAAAAATTAAAACTCCCTACTAATACTAAAGAATTACAAAGATTTCTTGGTTCTATAAATGTGTATCACAAATTTATTGACAAATATGCTGAAGTTAGGCACCCCCTAAATAAATTACTTAAGAAAGATACTATTTGGGAATGGAATTCTGAATGTCAACACTCTTTTCAAAAATTAAAAGATGCCCTCATTGCTAAACCAATTTTAAAGATTTAAGACTCAACATTACCCCTACACATGTTTGTTGACGCTTCTCAGGTGGCGGTAGGAGCAGTCCTTAAACAGCCCGATCATAATAACTTTTTACATCCAATTGCTTATTTATCTAGAGGATTGAGAAGTTATGAGAAAAAATACTTCATTACCGAGTTAGAGTGTCTGGCCATCATTGATACTTTAGATAAATTTTACCATTATTTTCATGGTGTACAATTTACCACCCATACTGATCAAGCATCTCTTGTTTGTTTTAAAAAATTCAAACATTTAAGAGGTCGATTATTTAGGTCTTCATTGAAGTTAAGTATGTTCGATTACAAGATTGAGTACTTAAAGAGATCTACAAATGTCGAAACCGACATGCTGTCCAGAAACCCTATTTCTCATTTTTGCAAACCCCTTACTTTTCTTCTTGACGTTAAAGAGATTATTGAGATGCAAGAAAGAGAAAATGTGTGTGGTTCAAATTATATTAATGCCAATGGACTGATTATAGTTAAAAAGAAAGGTTTTCGTAAAGTGGTAGTTCCCAATTCCTTAAGAAAAAAATTACTTAATGTTTCTCATAAACAGTTTGGTCACCCTGGTGTTCAAAAAATGCAAAATTTAATTTCTCCTACTTATTATTGGCCAGATATGACATAAGACATTACCGATTTTGTTAAATATTGTGATATTTGCCAGAAAAATTAAAAACCTAGACAGAAAAAAATTGGCTTATTACAAGCTATGCCAACTACAGATCAACCTTTTGACTGTCTGTCTGTTGATACTCTAGGAGGGTTCGATTATTATAATTCTACAAAAAATATCTCCATATTATAATAGACAATGCAACAAGATATGTTTGGGTATTTCCTTCCAAAAGTGTCACTACAGAAACTTATACAAATTGTCTAAAACAAATTTTCAATATCAAAATCCCTCAACAATTATTCTGTTTTGATAAAATTTCAAGTGTACAGTCCCCTCAAAAAAAGCTAAGTGACAGGAATGCTGCTTTTACTTCTTCAAGATTAAAAAAAATTCCTGCGAAATCATAATATTAAGCAACGTTTGACCACTGCCCATCATCCACAAACGAATGGGAAATATGAAAGATTAAATCAGACAATAGTAACTAGATTAAAATGTAAAGTAAACTCCACTACCTCTAAAATTCCCTGGACTAAGCTTTTAACTGAAGTAATTAATGAATATAATAATACACCCCATTCTATTACTAAATTTTCACCAGCTTATTTACTTTTTGGCCAATTACCCTATGACTCTCCCTTACAACATGTTTATTGTCTCCCTGTTCATGAAGCCCTTAAGATTGCTAAAGTAAGACCTGATGGATTTCATTTTAAGAAAAATATATTATGATAAAAATTATGTCGAACCAAAATTTAAAATTGGGGATCTAGTTATCTATGAAGAATTTTAGTACCCTAATACTAGAAAGTTATCACAAGTATTTAGTGGCCCTTATAAAATTCTTAACAAATTATCCGAAGTAAATTTCGAAATTGATGGGCAAAACCAGTTCGAATGTTCAGAAATAGTACATGTATCTAAATTAATGACTTATTATTCCCCTGATAAATTTAAATTAAGTCATGAGCAACAACCCCCTAAACAACACCAAACTCAAGTAAAAACTGTAGCTTGAACTTAATCTTTAATTTATTATTATTTTATAATTATTTTTCTTTTCTCTCTTCAACAGTAAATTTATTTTCATATTTTAATTCAGATAATATCCTGTAATTCTTACAGAATGGCAGTGATATCTCTTGACTGCAGCGAGAGTGTCACTTATCTGGAAATTTTTATATTTGTTTGTTTATACCGGCGTAAACGGGCAAAGTGAAAATTTCTTGTTCTGTATTGAATTACTCTAGCTATAACTTAGAATAATATAACAACAATTAAATTTTATGTCTTTTTTTCAACTGAATCTATTTGTAATATTAAAATTAATCTATCAATCATTAAATTAATTATTTGCCAAGTAACAAAACTTTTATCACTTTATTTTAATTTTCTTTTCTCTCTCTTTGCTTCTGCATTCCAGTCCAAGTACATGTCAGTTAGAATTTAATTTTGTATCTTTTTCTGTTTCCTTCTTGCATCTTGCAATGTTTTATCACACCAAGAAAACATTTATTGCGTAATTATTTGAAATGAATAAATCTTGTCTTTAATTTTTATTATTTATTAATATTTCTTTTTAAGAATCTTAGTAGTTGAAAAGTCACGTGCATTCGCAAACATGAACAAAATTTTTATTTTATTTTATTTTATTTTATTTTATCATATTTTATTTTTTTTTAATTAAGAATGAATTCAACATTATTTTTTTTTTTTTTTCATGTTAATATATTAAGATTAGTTGCTTATATTTTTAAATTACTTTCTGATGTGTACTGTTAAACAAGATCATATCTTGTATTTTTGTTGATGCCTATTTTAATGTATGTAAATTTAAAGTTATTCCACGGGATCACCTTAGTGTTCCTAAATTTAAATTCCATATTTATAAAAAAATTAATTTAATTTTTCTTTTATTTAGTATCTAATTATGATTACTTCTATCAACAACTTCATGATCTAAGTCTGCATCATCTCCCTTTTAGTGAACTTGCAGGTCTAAGACCTACATTTTCACCCGTCTTTTTGCGAGGGGTGATTTGTAATAAAATAAAAAAAAAATTGCGCCATTTTGTTCTCTCTGAGCTTTTAATTCTAAATTTGTGGAACATATTTTTAATCTTAGTTTCGTAATGTATTAATATTTTAATAGCTAAAGTTCTTTTTCTTATATATTTAACTTATTAATAATCTATTGCTTGTTTCTCAAAAAGTGCGGGAAACGATTTCGTAATATTTTTCCTTTTTAGAATATTATCGAGATTTTAATTTTATTTTTTATTAAGATCGTCTGCTTTGTATTAATGCGCGGATATGTTTGCAGGTTAGTCTATTTGCGAGACAATATTGAGTTCCTACGGGAAGGCCACGCCTCGTATACCAATCGGAGGTTATTATTTCTGACGCGTAGCCTCGAAGTTAATCCTAATTGGATTTTTAATTTACTGACGCAGACTGAGGAGGGGCTAGTTTTTCCGTTTGAGTGTTGGAGTTTCATTCTAGTTTTTCGGAGCATTCAGAATGCATCTGTCTCTTAAACTGCTAGGACGCCCGTTAAATTTTTCCCGATAAATTGTAAGCTGTAATCAGTAGCTTAGCCACGAAGTTTGGAGTATTCGATGTGTGCCAAGGTGACTGCTGGTCTAACTTCACGTATTTTATGTGTTTTAATAAAAATGAATTCAAAACGAAGGGATGTAATTTTTTACGGGGAAATTCTCAAAGACCGAAATCCATCGCTTGGTAAGTTACACTACGGCTGTTGAACCTGCTGTTGATCTTCTAGATGGAATGCCGCCAAATAGATTGTTTTAATTTTTACGTAAGATTTCGCATTTTCACAAATATTATTTTAGATAAAAATTAACAATATTTAAATTAAAATTTTATATAAAATGATGTAACATTTTTTTTAAGAAAATGATATTTTTAAAAGTAAATATATTTTTTCAAATTTCCTGAATTTAAATTAAAGTTTAAAAAATGCAAAAAATACATCTTCTAAGTTTAAAACATTTATTTTAAACTGTTATTGGGTTATAACAATTTAGTTTGGCAAAAAGGAGGAAAAAACACATGGTGAAGAAACACGCATTCTCACAAGATGTCGATTCGATAATAACCATTGCTTAAAAGCTAAATTTTGAAAAAATAGAACACTAAAACATAAAATTAATATTCCCTGTTTTAATTAAGACAGAATCCTTAACTCTATTTTCGACTGAAATTTACTTTGTACTACACACTGTAAAATGGCGTATTTTCTTAACATAAAAAAACATACCCTAGAATCAACAATGAAAATATAAAATAACCAATAATCATCCAAGATTCTGAAAAGCGTTCCAATACACTTAAACCTCCCCCAAAAGCTATATAGCTTCGAAATTTAATGTAGAAATTATAAAAGAAACACATTCTTTTTAGATGCACGTCATTTTCGGAAACGTTTCTAAATTGTTCTTACAACGCAATAATCAGTTTTATAAAATCATAATGTTACTTTTTTGGAGGATTTCAGTTTTTAGATAAATATTTTTATATTCCGTAAACATTTTTAATAAACAAATATATTAAATAAACATAAGTAAAGATCATATTATTATTAACATTACTTTGTTACAATTGCATGTACAAATTCGGTCATACGGCGAGAATGCGATATTCCGTCTACAGAAAAGAGATTACTTAAAAACTATTTACTTAACCCTTTAAGCGGCTTGAAAAATATTCCATTCATGTTTCACAATTCATGCAATAGTATCTATTAAATATATACTAAAATTTTTATTTTACAAACTTACATATTTATTTATCTTATTAACTTCAAAAAATTAATTTTAATATTGATTTTGTGTTAAATCAGCTATTGTTTCTAAAAATTGCATGACGGAAAAACCCAGTTAGGCGGCTTCCAATATCTTCCCAAACTTATTTGTTGTACATGGTGTGTATACATAGTGGTCATAAAAAACTTTGCAAATATATGGAGCTCTAGCGGCCAGTTCGTTCAACCGATCGAGGTGAAATTTCAGATATAGCTATTCAGAGGTATGAGCTCGAGATTCTGTGAACGGCAGCAAAATGGTGCTCACGGTTACGGTTGTAGTTACAGAAACTAATGGAAAAATCCATTTTTTCATCGCAAAATCCTCAGTGTATGCGAAAACCCTAAAGAACGTTTAAACGGTATGGTTATTGCAATAATTGGACGCGTTATGCCTGCAGAAATTCAGCTCTACGAACGGCCCCCAAAAAACACGACCAATGCGCACGAAGAAAATTTGAATATGACAGAGACAAAATACCAATCACGGAACATCGTTTGCCAGTCAGTCAGCGTAGAAAACGGATAAAAAGTATGGTGGGAATGTTAGTTCTTCAGTCGGAGCTCGCAGATGCCAACAAAATTATTTCGTTCGTGGTGAGTTGATGAAACTATTGTCAAAATGAGATGAATCCTTCGAAAACCTGGCGGGTTTACCGTCGAAATCATCGCCAAATGCTTGGCCTATGCATTTCACAAGCTCTTTGTGATTTAGTAATGGAATTCGAAGAAATTGGCTGCACCGGATAGTCTGCGATAGACAGTCTGCCATCCGGACGACCAACTGTTCCTCAGGGTACTGCTATGGAGGTGCATCACGTAGTGACCAGAGGACGTATGCAGATTACAAAAGGTGCATCTCGTGTGTTTGATATACGAAAATCAATTGTCTTAAAGTTACTGCGCTCTGTAATCGGCACGTTTCTTTACCGGTACCAGCGTGCCCAGATGTTGGAAGTGAGAGACCATCAACAGCATATAGACTTTGTTAATGAATTTCTCATCCAATATGATAGAGATAACGATCGACCTCTTCGCATATTATGAACGGACGAGACACATTTCACCTTAACTGGTAAAGTCAATGACCTCCGTGATCCCCCGACCTCACTCCTGTGGATTTCAGGCTCCGCGGATATCTAAAATCTAGAGTGTACATGTGCAACCCGCAAACTTTACCGGATTTGAAAGATTCTATCAAACGTGAGATTGCAAACATCCCTCATGCAATGTATCGTTCCGCTGTATTGTCCGCAATCGCCACCATGCAATGTGTAATTGCCTGTGATGGCACGCATGTGGAAAATGTGTAATCAAAATAAAAGTTTTCTGCGATCTGTATTGTAATCGGAGATTAGTGTACTGACTCTGTGTCATATGCAAATTTACTCCTTGAGCCCCAATCTTGTTTTTTATGGGGGGGGGGGGTTGTTCGCAGACAGTTTTTGCACGTGCATAACGTGTCCGTTCCTTGCTATACATGTATGGTTCCAACGCTCTTCTAGGGTTCTCGATTGCGCTGAGCATTTTGCGATGAAAAAAAAATGGGTGTTGCTATTGGAAAATTTCGAGTTTCTGTAACTATAACCGTAACCGTGAGCTCCAATTTGTTGTCGTTCAGAGAATCTCGAGGTCATACTTCTGAATAGCTATATATGAAATCTCACTTCGATCGGTTGAACGGACTGGCCGCTAGAGCTCCATATACCGGCAAAGTTTTTTTTTATGACCGCCCTGTATATATATATATACACACACTGGTGTCCAAAATTTAAGCATAATTGGTAATTAAGTAATTATTTTTAAGTAATGAAAGAAATATGAATCGGAATGTGCTGAAACTCCAGGTGTGTAAACAAAATAGTACGCATCACATATTTTCGCGAAGAGTTTTCCCCGAAATCAATCAGGGGACCGTCAACAAATTGAAAAAGAACGAAGATCTTTTGGATAACCCTGTCAAAACTAATGTAGCAAAAGCATTCAAACTGCACATTATGATTAATTGGCTTATTGTAATGTACTGTGTTAATTTTTACAAGGATAGCATGTATACTCGTAGAAAAATTAAGGTTTTTATAAAAATAGTCCTAACAGTCCTAGTTTTTTGCTTATAACTTGCAGAGTTCTTATTATAAAATAATGTTCTTTTCTGAAAATATGACAAACATCATTGTACACAATACCCTGTCATCAGAATTTAAAAATAATAAAAATTGTATGAAAAATGAGTATGTTTAGTAAATAATTTTTCATTGCACATGCGTCAACGATATCAAAATGTCATTTGCATATTGTGTTAGCTAAATGTATAGAGCAACTTCTGTAAAAGTTTCAAAAACATAGCTTGAAAATTCTGAAAATGGGAGCCTATAGAATCAACTCAAAATCCGTTATTCCTAAAGGAAGCAAAAAAATCAGGGGTTTTACCTAAATATAGTTGTACGTGCAATATTGTGTAGGCACTAAACAATGGAATATGGATACAGCCCCTCATCTTTTTGCTTCATTTAGGGAATAAAGGATTTTGATCTCATTCTTTCAACGATAATTTTCGGAATTTTTAAGCTATGTTTTTCAGACTTTCACAAAAGTTGGTCTATAGATTTAACTAACATAATATGCCAATGAAATTTTAATAGCGTTCACGCATGTGCAGAAAAAAATATTTAGTAAACCTGCTCATTTGTCATACAATTTTTATTATTTTTTAATTCTGATGACAGGGTATTGTGTACAATGATGTTTGTCATTTTTTCAAAAAAGAACACTATTTTATATTAAGAACTCTGCAAATTATAAGCAAAAAACTTAGGACTATTTTTATAAAAACCTTAATTTCTCTACGACTATGCATGCTATCCTTGTAAAAATTAACACAGTACATTACAATAAGCCAATTAATCATAATGTGCAGTTTGAACGCTTTTGCTACATTAGTTTTGACAGGGTTATCCAAAAGATCTTCGTTCTTTTTCAATTTGTTGACGGTCCCCTGTTCGATTTCGGGGAAAACTCTTCGCGAAAATATGTGACGCGTACTATTTTGTTTACACACCTGGAGTTTCAGAACATTCCGATTCATATTTTTTTCATTACTTAAAAATAATTACTTAATTACCAATTATGCTTAAATTTTGGACACCAGTGTACATATATAGGTAATTCTTCTTTAAATTTCAAAAATAAATTGCTTTTTAGGGTTTCTAAAGATAAAGGATTTTTTTTTAAGATTCTTGTGAGACTAGAAAAATGTTGTGTATTTGCTTTAAGAATTTTTCTACAGTTTAATATTTTAAGAAACAGTTAAGTTTTAAGTTTTTTTTTAGTTCACTTATTTTATGTATAAGAAATATTAAATCTATTATCTTTTAATATAAATTGTTGAATTTCTGCAATAAAGTAATTAAAATCGTTCTTTGATTAAAAAAAAAATCTTAAAATATAATTTAACAATTTACAAGAACGATTTGAAAAATGTTTTTTCCAAGACTAAAATTTCAGACTTGTAAATAAATTGAAATAATAATAATAATAAAATAAATAAATAAATAATAAACATCATATTTATGATGATCAAATTGTGGTTTAAGTAACGGCAGATTCCTATATTGCACACGTCATGGATTAAACATAAATATTCCTGGAACAGTCATAAACAAATTTTAAATGAAATTTCTCTTTTACAATTTTCGATATTGCGAATTTCTGAAATTCTAAACATCACACATTTTCAGTTTTTACACCGTCGTATACGGAAATGAATGTAGTTTTAAATGCAATATTTTTGAAAACTATACCTCAATTTGTTTTTGCGTTATTATTTTTTATACGTTTTTTGCCATGGTGGCAACAAAGGTATTCCACATTTAGACTATAAACATGGATCAATCAAAAACTAATAGTTAAAAAAAATGTAGAAGATTGCTTATATATGCTGTCTTCTAGTGGTCAATATAATATTTCTGATCGACAGTTGAGAATCAGTTTCGCTCTTTGTCAGAATTTAAATCATAATTTCTAAAACTTTCATAAAAAATACAGTTTTTTTAACCCTTTCGGGTCCAATGTACTATTAATAGTACATGTTTTTAATGGTGCATTATTTTATTTTAACATTACTTACATTTCTATTTATGTGTAGTAAAACTAGTATACGTCCATGCATTTACTATATGCTTTCATATATGTTTAAACTTTTTATAATAATAATTATTATTATTATTTGCTTAAATATCTTTGAGCCGTTTTGGATTTTTTTCTTTAAGCATATATTTCAGCCTTTAAATTTAAAATAAATGTTTCTTTACTGAAAGATTTATATGCAATTAAGAGCAAAAAACATACGAAAGTTTTAATATAATTTAAATCTTATCGTAATGCAATTTTTTTAAAAATCTCCAAAATTTCTTCCTTAGCCTATTGTCACATAAATATGAATAAAAAATACGCAAAATACAAAATTCGATATGTTTCAAACAATGAAATATTCGTTAAACAATACTTAAACTATTTGGATAGCCAGTATTAATGTTATTAGCGTAAAAGTAAATTTTACTAAAAACTTACAAAAAAATTGGACCCAAAAGAGTTAATATTAGTCTTTTCCATATGCATTTCACATTTCAGAAAAATGATTAAAAAAACCCCTAAAACTCTTCGGTACACATTAAATCAATACTTGAATATTTTTTTAAGTACGTGATTTATTTTTTTAAGTATACGCAAGTTCAAAATGTGAAATTATTTCCGAATCATTAGTAATAAAACTTTCACAAAGTAGTTTAGAAATATTAAATTCAAAAACAAAGTATATTATAATGCATAGAATATGATGCATAGAAAATATTACTTTGATATTCATTTCGAAAAAAAAAATCTTAATATGCACTTTGAAGTATTATTTTAGTTTATGATTTACGCCCAATATTTTTGTAATTCAGCCTAAAAATTGTAAACGTTAAAATTAAGCATTTCTCAAGGTTTTTTAAAATAATATTATTGATGTCAATTAAATATTACTATTTAAAATTGAACCTTATATCGATATATCCAAAATTGTCCAATGGAGAAGAATTGTAATATACGTATAATTAATATACCTGAGATGAAAGATTAATTTCTTAAAAACATGACTAAGGATTTTATTTCCAAGAATATCTGAATGGAAAGCAGTAAAATATGTGGCAACATAAAATCACGAAATAAAACTTAAAGTTATAAATATACTTTTAAGATGGAAAAACACCCCCACAATATACAAAACAATACTGAAAAATGTTTAAAACAGAGATAAATCAGAAAGATTTATTTGTTAAAATTTTCAACACCCTACTTTTAATAAAGTATTTATTTTTTTATAAAAACGTAGACTAATTTAATTAATAATAATGAAGATTTATGGTGATTTATTAAAATGCAATAAATTCACATTTTGTAAGCAAATTAACTAAATAAAACAGATATGAGTATTGTTAGTATCTGTTTAATAAGCAAAAACATATATTTAGATAGATTAATGCGTTTTTTATAACAAATGTATGCTAAAGCTTATAAATTTAAAATAAATTATCATGAAAATGAAAATTACACGTGAATAAACGTTTGACATCATAAAGTTATTCCATATGCTATTAAATTATTCCATATCTAAACACATTCAAAACACCAATCATTGAACAAACGGATTGTTACGGAGGTTGCCATTCTGTACTTACGTTATATGAAATTTGTGAATATTCGGAATGAGCTGCAAACTGCACAGATAAACTGACAGTTTGTCATTTTGACAGTTTAGGCAACTGGTCACTTACGCTATATTAGGACGAAAGTTACGAATGTCATTTCGTTTACAGAATTGTTAAATTTCATCATTATGAATGCGTATAATGCTCGGTGCAGAACTTATATGCTTTATAGAAATAAAAAAATATTTGCCTTATCAAAAAAGCAATTAATTAAATAGCAAATAATCTTATTTTTCCATGTAAATATTTTTTTGGCAATAACAAACAATATTACAATTAAAAAATCAGCCTTTTTTATGTAGAATGCAACACAATATTAATTTATTATTATTTACTTTTCAATAATGTATGAGTTAGCAGAATAGATTCTTTGAATGTTGTACAACTAATTTTTCGCGCATATATATATTAATAAAAAAAACCTTAACAGATTTAAAAAAAATTGAGCTGTTTATATTATGGCTCTAGGAATTTAAAATATCAATTTTAAAAGTAATGATTTCAAATTTTGAGTAATGCCATGCTATTAATTAGAAAATGGATTTTTGGATTATTTATTTCATCACTTTATTTTTGTTCTATTTATAGTAGCATATGCAAAAGTTATCTTCAACATAAAAGATGCATACAACTTTTGTCGCTGATGCTTTTTCACTTGTAAACTTTTGCAATCTCAAAATATGAATTTTAAAATGTATGATATAAAATTTAATGGGCGCTTTTATGTAGCTTTGAAAGGTTTGTTTTAAAATTCAAAAAAAATATTTAGTAAAGTATTATATACAGTATAAAAAATACATATAAAAATATTTTTAATTTTCCAAATCGTTGTAAAATATATAATTTTAATTGAATCAATACTATGTAATGAAATGTATTTATTTCAATAAATTGATTTATCTTTTGTGTTGTGTTATTCAAGACTAAGTAATATTTATGTCAGTGGTTTCTAAGCGTCAAGTTGTCTATACTAAGTGAAATGCATGGAGATAGATGTTGAATTATTGATACTGACGCTGAAATTCGTAGTTCCTGAATTATAACAATGACTATTAATAATGTAATTATTTTAAAATTTGCAAATGATTTATGATTCAAATGCATATAAATGATCATTTAAGCTATGAACACTTCTTTATTTTAATTTTTCATTTATTCTTTAAATTATGTATTTTAATTACTTTAATATTTGCTTTAAAAATCTCTAAAAAAATGTTTTACTTCGGAAAACGAATATAACATTAGAAAAAATTAATTCGAAACAATTGTATCAGAGACATATTAATAAAAATATTGGATTACTAAAAATAGGCATAGAAATATAGTAGTAACTGGAATATTCTTTCCATTTCAAAATTACACCGTGACTTCCCCTTCCCCCGAAAAGAAAAGACACGTACTATATTTTTTTCTGAATTTCTTTTTTAAAGCCACATAAGTGAGACATTTAAAAAAAAAAATAAACTAAGTGCACAGATAACCTGGAAATATGCTTTGTTATTTTTCGTATAAAGAAATATAATAAATTTTATAATTATGTGCTGTGTTCTAGAGATAGACTACGTTTGTCAAATAATAATCAATATTGAGTATAAACTTTATAATCATTGATATTATGATATAATTAATATAATTAATTATATAATTAATATTATATTAATTATAATATATTTGATTACTGATTATAAAATTATTATAAATTTAAAGAAAATTGCACTCTACTTTTTTTTTTACAGTTATTGAAATAAGAGTTGAAAGACTACAATGAAACAAGCGGCAGTTTCCGACTTCAATTCAGTCAATTATTATTGATGTTCAAATTTAAATAAAACGTACTCGAAATTGAATTTTTGTCACTTGCACCCGTTGGTTTGTAGGGTCATATATCATATAAAATTATACTATACATAAATCTTTATAAAAAAATTCTTTGAGCCAAAAATCCGCCAAAACATCTCCTTTCTTTTCACATATTAGAATGAGAAGCACAAGTTAATGCAATACACCATACTTTCCAAAAATTATTTGCAATTACAATGACCTGATTCAAAATTCCCTCTCAGATTAAAGATTAGTGCTGACCTTTTTCGGCTTCAAGGAAAGATACATATCTTAAAAAGTGTTAAGTTGGTACCTTTTTCTACTTTCTAAAAACATGAATCAATTCCTGAATATGTATATATATATATATATATATATATATATATATATATATATATATATATATATATATATATATATATATATATATATATGTATATATATATATATATATATATATATATATATATATATATATATATATATATATATATATATATATATATATATATATATATATATATGTATATATATATATATATGTGTGTGTGTATATATAAAGGGTGTCCCAAAAATGACTGATGGATTTTAAAATTCAATAACTTGCAAACGGTGACAGCTATTTAAAAAAAAAATTGCAGCGGGGTTATGTATAATGTCAGGAGTTTTTTTTTTTTTTTTTTTTACCGTAACTTTTGATTTTAATTCGATTTTCAAACAACAGATGGCGCTGACGGCGATTGAAACCTTCAATGGTCGTCAGTGCCATCTATTGTTTGGAATTCGAACTAAAATAAAAAATTACTGTAAAAAAACTCCTGACATTATACATAACTCTCCTGCAAAAAAAATTTAAATAGCTGTCACTTTTTGCAAGTTAATGAATTATATATATATATATATATATATATATATATATATATATATATTATATATATATATATATATATTTAAATACAGGTATTTAGGTTATTGAAAAGGCTTTGCAGACAAAAATTCAGAAACATTTCCTTGTTTTCAAATTTCTTATAATTCATTTTCAAAAAATTCTGGATGACAAGTTTAAAAAAATGTCTGTTAAAAAAAAAAAAAAAAAAAAAAAAAAAAAACTAGAACAACAATTCAAAACTAAAGCTTAATTTCAACGTTTCAAAGTATTGAAAATTTAAGTTTAATCCCTGTACGTAATTTGATTTTTGGTATCAAGTAACGAAAAAAACTAAGTAAACTGCACGACTGTCATATATTCATAATTTATCACCCTACAAATTCGAAAAACGGTGCTTTTTTTAACTGTCGAATATTTTTCACATTCTTATTCTGTATTTTAAAAATATTTTAATGTACCATACATATTATTGATAATTATGGTCCAAAAATTTATTTTGTCAGATAGTTTTGCATCTGAACATTGGTATGCTTGTTTTGAATTCCTAATCTGAGTGCCCACAAAATCCAGAATTTATAATTCTTTAGAAACATTTGTAATAAAGTATTTGAAATTATCAAAGCAAGAATTTATTTCATTTTATAATTTATAATAAATGTGTATTTTAATAGTAAAAATATCTAATTTAAATTTTATTTTAAAATTTAATTATTGAAATTTATGTCTATAAAATACTAAAAAAAATGTCTTTAGAAAGATACGAGACACACAATTATTGAAGTTTTCTAAAAATATTTTATTGCATTCTTTGTTTTGTTTCTGCTCAAATTAAAATTTAAATCATGTTCATATTTTAATTGGAAAAAGAAATAATAAATTTTATGTTTTGGTTTGTTCACAATATTCCTGCTTGATAGAAATGGTTGTTACGGAAACAATTTCTGGTAAAAATGCGCATTTCTTCATGATGATTTTCCCACCATAATTGTATTAAAAATGTTATAAGCCGAGAACCGTTAAAGTTAAATGATTTAAACTTCAAATATGTCTTTTTCAATTGATTTATTTTCAACTTGATTACGCAAAATTGAAAAAGATATTTACATTTAAAAAGAGGATTTCTTTTTTTAAAAGTTACATCATATATACTTTAAATTTTTATTTAAATACATTTTTAAAAACAAAATACTGCATCAGAATCACAGCTTATATATTTCTGGTTATTTAGATCAGAAAATAAATAATTTCTATAAATAATATTCCGAGTTATAATGATTTTAAATTACCGTACTTTTTAATAAATTTTAAATTTGAATTAAAAAAGTATATGAAGTTTTATCATGATATTTTTTTACAAATTATATGACTAACCATCACGATAAAATTCCAAATTTTACCTCATGAAATTAAAAAAAAATGTTTTGAAAATGTGTTTCGGATTCCCTGAAATAAAATGTTGAAGCGGAATTATGGATATCGCACAAAATTCCTACAAATTAAAATTTAAATTATTAGCTTTAATTAGAAAAATCTTTATAGCATTTAAGAAGTCTCTGTATAAATCCTCTAATATAATTTCAAAAATTCATAAAAAAGTGCTTTAGAATTTGAAAGTTTTATGAATTCATAATTTGAGATATAAAGGGATAATCTTATTTTGTTTAAATTTATGTTGAAAGAATTTCGCTTATTTTTGTTACCTTTTCATAAACTGTATCATCGAAAACAATGCGAAAGCATTATAAACTGCTTTCATTTTCATATTTAATGTTAAACACACCTAGTTAAACTGCTCTATTCCGACTTCAATTTGATATTCCGGGAACGCCTACAGCGTAAATTATGGAATTTTCAAATCGTTGAAGTTACTTTCAAATTTTACAATACCTATAATTATCTGTAATTTAATCATGTTTAATAGTGTTTAATATCTTTAAAATGTCACCGAAAAGATTATTTACATTATGTGAAATAAACTTTTCAGTAAAATAGGTAAGAAATTTATCTTAATCAGTATATGTGTAGTAAAGTAATATTGATTAATATTTTCTTGAAATTAATGTTCAGTATTTCCTGAATATAGTAATAAGCGGATATACTACTTTATATGAGGCCAAAATATCGTGTTTCTTTTGTTAATGTTTAATAAAGCGTATTTAACTGTGAATATTTTGACAGTTCACTTTTACCTATACGAATATTATATCGTGCTAAATTGTAAAATTTGTTAATAGATCTATTGTAATAACTCATACAAATGAAAATCTTTAAACTATTTTTTCCCTGTTCATTTTTTATAATTTGTTGTTCGAAAAATACTAAAGCTTTTTTGAGTTTTTTTACTTGTTCTATGTGGTATATTTAATATTTTTGTGCATGGCAAGCTTATATCTATTTTTTAAAATATATATAAATTAAGAATTTGTTGAATTTTCTTTATTTTTTAATATACAGCATTTGCGCTGAAACGTTACAGTAAAACACATAAATTAAAATACACCTTCAACAATATTAATTTAGCAAGAACTAGCACACCCCCCTCACAAAACAAACTGCCTTAAAAATTAAAAATTCAACAACCAAAAATACAAAACAATAGGCTGCAAGCCTTGTCAGCGATGGAAAGCTGCAGTAAAACACATAAATTAAAATACACCTTCAAAAATATTAATTTAGAAAGAACTAGCAAAATATTTATTTAAATAAATTTTTACTTAAATAAATTTCCTTTTTTAAATTTGAATGCTCGGCTGCTTTTTTGTAGTAAAACTCATAGCTGACGAGGCTTGCAGCCTATTGTTTTGTATTTATGGTTATTGAATTTTTAATTTTTAAGGGAGATTGTTTTAAGGGGGGGTGTGCTTGTTCTTGCTAAATTAATATGTTTGAAGGTGTATTTTAATTTATGTGTTTTACTGCAGTGTTTCAGCGCAAATCACATGAATGTATATTGTTTATTGTTGATTATTTTACATATTGGATATATATATATATGTGTGTATATGCAAAGTTATGTGTACCTAGGACAGGAAATATCATCGGATAATAGTATCATGAATGAAATCAATAGATGAATAAGAAATGGGTGGAGTGCTTTTGGGAAGAACAATATTATTCTGAAGAGTAATATGCCTCTTTGTTTGAAAAGAAAAGTGTTTAATCAATGTATTTTACCTGCATTAACTTACGGAGCAGAAACATGGACACTAACAAAACGGATGATACAAAGACTACAAACTACTCAGAGAAGTACGGAAAGATGTATGCTAGGCATAACTAGAAGAGACAGAAAGAGGATAACCTGGATAAGAAATCAGACAAACGTTTTTGACATCCTTGAAAGAATCAAACAGCTAAAATGGAAATGAGCTGGGCACATTGCAAGAAGACAATACAATAGATGGAGCACAAATATACTACAATAGTATCCCAGAGATGTAAAACGACAAAGAAGATGACCACAAGTAAGATGGAGTGGCGAAATTAGAAAAGTGGCTAATGTAAATTGGATGACGAAAGCACTAGACAGAAAACATTAGAAAAATCTGGGGGAGACCTACATCCAGCAGTGGATCGAAAACGGTTGATAATGATGATGATGATATGTATATGCATCTAAAAATCCATGCACAGTTTCATTTACAATATTCTAGAGTCTAGAACTCTCCAGCAAAGCGGACTAAAATTTATCAGGATGACATGAAACTATTTTATATAGAGCCACAATTTAAATTCTAGTTGAAAGATTTATATATTTTTTTCAGTGAAACATACTAATAAAACAATTAATGAGAATGTATATAAGAGAATTTGAACATAATGTGGACACGCATCACATGGTGAACTCACCTTTTTTCCCGTCAGACAAACCGTAAGATATATGAATATAGTTCTAAATAAATAGTTTTCATTGTTAAATCTTGTGTTATGTATGAATTTTAAATTGATAGCCTTGAAGAATTCGTCGCAACCTATAGTTTTTTTTAAATTTTATTTTGGGAAGCATGAATTCAATCAGAAAGGTTAAACGTCAGTTAATTGATTTTACACTAAATTGAAAAATGGTTCAGTTATCTCATGTTTTCCTTGTATTACAAATCGCGCACTTGAGGCTAAAATATAATATCAGACTTTTAAAACAATGAAAGAACTACACAAACAGAAAAAATTACAGTTCGTTAAAATAAAAAATATACATATATTAGTTAGTTAGGCACTATAATATACACAGTGTTGAACAAATCCCTGACAAACTATAAAATTAAATGTAAAAGCAATCTAACCGTAGTATAGCAGTGCAATTTGGACTAAAACACTTCTTATAATATAAAAAGTTTCCTTGTAGCAAAACAAATTAGTTTTAAACATCGCCCATAGATGGCATTACATTTTATATTACCAGAAATAAGCATCAAAGCTCAAGGTCATCAAGCTCTTTGCAGTTCATTTATATTATTAAAAGCAGCTACATAGCAACCCATTAGTATAGAACAATGTGAACACTCTTTGCAGCTGGACACACATCCAAAGGGAACTGCAATTGGATCCATGAGTTCCTACGCTATGCAGAATTAACAAGGGCAAGATTATTTAAATGTTAGCCACTGCAATAGCATACAAGCGTTGAAATAACGCCACATGATTAAAAAAACTGCACGTTTATAACCAAATATACTGTCGAGTGGCACCATCTATGTTCGAAATTTTGAATGAATTATTTTAATTCGCTTGAAGAAAATATTGCTTCGTGAAACATTGCTCTTGTACGACACATAATTGGTTTTATGTAGAATTTATAATACTTTTCGTAAGATATTTATATGTAATGTGAGATATACATTTTTTTCTTTTGAAATTTTAAAATTGCACATCATGTTATCTTATTCATTTAAAAAAAAAGTATATCTAGTTAAGAAGTGTTAAACCTGTACCTGTGATAAAAATATAGTTATGGTTTAATCTGTGCTACTGTAGAAACGAATTGCTTTATTTATTTAAGCTACATTTTATATACTTTTAATGTTTAAATGTTTATGATATAAAAACAATTTATCGCAGCATTAACATAAGTTTCTTTTATGATAGGGGTATTTTTTGAATCCATCCGAAACAACAACAACAAAAAAAGAATATTACCTATTTCCAGATGTAGCTTGTAAAAAAAAGTATATTGAAGCTTAATAATAGGTATACAAAACGTTTTTTTAAGCGATAGTTTTGTATATTTGTATAGAATCAAAATTATCTTTATACGTTTCATATTAAGAAAGTCACATTAAATTCCCGTGATGGTTTAAGAAGTATCTAAAAGTTTTATACTTTTTGCACTTTGAACAATTATTTGTTGTTACATCACATTTAAGGCAGACCAACTTGTTATAAATTTAGAAGCTTCTTCTGTCTTCTCAATTTTGATACACATAAACATTAATTATTTTTTTTATCCGAATATATTTTAACTAGCAGGTTATGCCCGCTGCGCTGGTCCATTTTTCTAAACAAATCTTGACTCAAACAAAATGGTGATTTGAAATTTCGTTTTTAAAGCAGTGTATACCATCACCTAGAATGTCCTTCCGCAATGCTGAAAACGATGCCAGTGCCAATGACATTGCGATATTGCACTATTGTATGCCTTGGACAAAATTTGGGTAATTAAGTACTATCTCTCTTGTTTTATCATTTATAGTAGAATTTGATATGAAAATGAGACCGTTATGACAGCAGGAATCAAAATGTTCTCTACTCATCACATTATTTTGTTAGAAAGAATTGCAATGATTATCAAACTCTATTAATTTTCATATTGCACATTATCATATGTTAGTTCTTAAACTCCCGAATCTGAACTTGCACTATGTGTAGATCTGGTAGCCTAAATACAATCTCCATTACATGTTGCGTTACATTTTTTAATAACCGTCCTCTCCTGGCAGGTGTACTACAATTTTCTCTCTACCTTGGTCTGTTCCAGCAAAGTACATAGCAAAATATGTAAAAAAGAGTGTTTAATTTATATATTTATTAGAACAATGAAGCATAAAAGGTGTGTTTTAAAGCTGAATTATTTGAGTAAAATTAAAATTACGTCAGTTTCATTGCCTCTTCATTTTTTAAACCAGTTGCAAACAGTAGCTTTTAAATAGGGGATAATCTTTATGCTTAATTTTGTAGAAAAATAAAACTTCAGTTTGTAATCAATTCCATTATGATTTTTGGCTTCAAACATTTATAACGATAGAATTATTTCGTGTCTATTGTCAAATAAAAGTGAAGTTTACAGTCATCTATTATTGGCATTTAATCTTATACCTTGGCGATAGTTTTTTCGGGGCGAGGGGTTCGACGGGGTAATGAAGTAGTATTTAATAGTTAATTTTTCATAAAATTCTGTTGATAGGGCTTAAATGTTAATTAAAACTGCAACATAAACATTAAAAACAAAATTTTCTACTGTCGGTATTTCATGTATATTTTTTTCTTAGCCAAATTTAAAGTATTTTTTTTTTTACCTGAATGATTGATAAATTAATTGCAAATATATATTTTTTTAAATTCGATATCATTTTTATTCCGAAGATTTTTCGTGCGCATTGCAAATATTGCTTTTTTAGTGATAGTAAAAAAACTGCAGATGAAAAATACATAATAAGGCTAAAACCCAGAATTAACGACAGCTTGGCGAATGCCTCTACGGAGACTTGAAAAGAACGCGAGTTCTGTCAACTTAAATATCCAGATAGAATTTTAACAAATAATAGGTACTACTTTATTATTCCATAGATAAATTTCGCCAAATTATACATATTGCAAAACGATTCACCATATTATACAAACGGATATATCTTTTATTTTAAATAACAAAAGAATCAATAAATTACTAAAATATTTATGGAAATACAAATAAAACATCGAATCAAAAAATAGTTGATAACGTAACAAACGCATGTAACATGTTTAATGTCAAATGAATAAGACATTTACGATAATCCATTATTGACATTTAATCTTATATTTTAAATGCAGCAGTTTTTTGGTCGATGGGATAATTAAGTAGTACCAGATAATATAAAAATATATAAATAATAATGTAGGCAATAATTTTTTGGCCAGGTGTCATGTATGTATCACGTTGGCGCGATTGCAACAAAATTGTGATTTTATGGATTGCGTGGTAATCTGGTTATTGTTGTTTATTTACTAATAAACTGTTTCTTTACTTTTCTTTATTGTTTTGTTCTATAGTTATTAATTAAACTTCACTTATTTATTATTGTTTCCTTTTTAAAATAATAGAAAATAATTGAAAATAATATAATATGTAACTGGTATTTGAAAACTTAGTGTTTGCCAAACTGATGTCAGATTTAAAAAAAAAAAAAAAAAAAAAAAAAAAAAAACGCGCTACGGTGATGCGTATATAAAAATGGAAAAAATGATTATAATAATGCAAACAAAAAAAAGTAAACAAATAATTAAAAAATTGCCTTTTCGATTTAAAAAAAAAAAAAAAAAAAAAAAAAAAAAAAAAAAAAAAAAAAAAACACCAAGAAGTCGTTAATTCTGTAGTTGCATCAATAGTAAAATTTCTTTTCTTCGTTTGTTTCATAATGAAAAACCATAAATTTAATAATCTCAAATAAAATAATCTGACAAATTTTCTATAACATCGTTGATGATCTAGAAGTCTCCTTAATACGTAAACAAAACGGCAAAGAGGTCATATGCGCCGAGTTTGGCGCGATAATTTTTTATGCTAATTTGGCAGAAACATTGTTTTCGAATACCAGTTACATGTGTATATTTAAATTATTTTATATTATTTAAATAGTAATAAAAATTAATGAAAAAAGTTTAATTAATAAGTATATAAGAAATCAATTTATATAATTTATAAAGTAAATAAACATTTTATTTATAAAAAAATATTAATAGCCGGGTTAATATGTCAGACAAAATAATGCCAATTTAAAGTCTAATACTTACCTCGGTGATATATAATATCTGTGCCAGTAAAATTTTCAATAATATAGTACATATGCTACTTGGCGGTGTTCAATTATCGAAGATTAGTCCAATATCATTTTTAATATTATCTAACGCAGGAAAAATATGAAGAAAATTGAAGAAGAAATGGCTAATTAAAACAGATTTGTAAAATATTTTGGCATATATGCCATATATGCACCACATTTGTGCATTTGTTTTTTTTTTTTTTACACAAATTTGGCGAAAACTTTGCTTTAAATATCAATTACATATATACTTTTTAATTGTTTTCTATTATTTTAAAAAGGTAATAAAAATAAATAAATAATGTTTTGTTAAAAATTATAAAATAAAACAATTTACATCATAAAAAAAAGAGTAAATAGTTTATTAATAAATATACAATAGCCGAGCTACCATATGAACATAAAATCGACGTTTTGTTGCAATCGCGCCAATGTGGTGCATATATGACATCTGTGCCATTTTTTTCAGCAGGCAATTTTTATTTCAAAATGTTGAATTTATCGATAGTAATAACGCGAAATTGCATAAATTTAATTTAAATTGCATAGATTTCCTTGTTCAGATTGTAAATTTTAAAACTAATTTTCCCTGGAAGAGAATTTGACAAAATGGCGCAAAAAAAGATTGTTTGTTGATTACAATTTTCAAAATTACGGTGAAAAACTTTTGAAAAAGAATGACATTATTTTACAATATATATGCGTGTGGCAGAATTTCACACTGAAGCTAAAATTTAAATATTTGATTACAATTTTTAAAATACTAACTTATGTTTATTGAACTTACAATTGAATACTAAAATATACTCCAAAAAAAATCTCCTTTTGGAAAAAACAAATTTATTGCGACCTAATGTTAGACATATGCATTTTTGGCTTAATTCTTTGCCGACAAAAGTAAAAAAAAATCTCAAAGAAACAAACATATAACTCACAATTACTTTTATAATTAGATCTGCCTTTCTCTGGAGTAAGTTATACACTATCGAAATTTGATAAAAAAGAGAAAGGAAATAATAGAAAGGAAAATAAATATCGTTCAAAATTCATTTATTCAAATTTTCAAGATATTTTTTTTTATTCTAACGCAAGGATAAGTCGCCAAATGTTGCATCAAATGTAATAGTTCACGTTATTTTTTAAGCGTTACAAATATTTTTTTTTATTTTTAAGATAAATATTTTTTTATGATATCATGTCTAATTAAATGGTTTTTCTTTATTATTATTATTATTATTGTTATTGTTATCAATAGTTATTTTATTATCAGTAAATATTTTCTGCCTTTATTTGCAAGATGTTTGTAAAATTTCTAACAGATATATCCTTTTTAATTTCTTTAGTAATGATAATTTTTGCCAAAAAATAAGTACTGGCAACCCTTTCGTCAAAAATAACCGAAAAATACGAAATTTAGTACGAAAAATCAGAGTTATCCCTGTATATTTGTATCATAAACCTCCGCAAAAATATTTCCTATCGAATGATATAATCTGCAAAAAGATCCATCGGGTAGTTTTTGAAAACACCCGTTTGGAAGTTTCAGAACTTCTGCTTTATAATATATATGATATGATTACGTTTTAACTCAACTGATGAGGTTGTCACAAACTATGTTGAGGGATATTCAATGAAATTTACTACTTTCAAATCTCAAAATTAATGTTACACCTTAGTCTGGCGATTTATACTTTCGCCACACAGTAATTGCAACTTTTGAATGGTGAAGATAAAATACATCACTGAGAAGGTTTTTGACTAGTTTTTAGAAACTTTGTTAAATTGTTAGAATAAAATGGAAGACACCAAACTTCTGAAGGAGTGGAGTTTACACATTTTCATAGTTGGCCACAATTATTATCTATTTAGTTTTTTAATAGCCGAGAAAATGTAAAAATTGACATCCCAACTAAAAAAAAAAAGATCTTAAGATTATCGAACGATATCTCAACTCTATTATCTTTCTTCAACAATTTTACAGAAATCTAAAGTAGTTTTGCAGATTTAGTTGCACCTTTAAAATATCAGCAGAATTTTTAAGATATTCGTAAGAATATCAGCAGAATGGAACAATTGTTTACAAGTTTTCTACATACTTTTTAGTGGAGATAGCACGTGGGTGATTCAGCAATGATAGTCCCTAGTGAATACAAAGTATTTTTTCTACGTTGGTTTATGCGAACTATCGAAGTCTACAGTGGGTTGCCAAATTATTAGGGACAGTCATATTTTTTACTAGTTTTATACATTGGATGCACTTGACTGCGGCTCTAAGTGGTTTAAGTGTTGCAGAAATGTACTTTACCGTTGCCAATAAATTTATAATTCAATTTTTAAGAACTTTTGGTATGTTAAAAGGTGTGTTTGCTTTCTATAAATATCTTAATAACGGGGGAAATACTGAATCTTTTACACACACAATAGTGAAAAGCGCTTTTCTTTAATTTAAACAAAATTCTTTGGCTTTTTTTGAAAAAAATAAGAATTATATGTGAGTATTATCTTTATTTCATTGATTTAATATTTTTTTGTGAAATTATTTATGAGTTTAATTTATTTTTTAATTTTGTTTATTTTTGTATGGGTTGTGGGGTTGATTGGTTCCCAAGGAAAAAGTCTGAGGTAAAAACTTTTCTTGTGCATGCGAGTCATTCCCAAAGGAAGATAGCAGAACCTGCTGGAGTTTCAAAGTCAGTAGACAACAGGATAAAAATAAATCTGGATAAAAACCTCCCACTTTTGGCCATATGAAAAGGTAAAAGTGGAAGAAAACGCATAAAAACTCCACATACCGATAGGAAAATCAGGGATATCGGTTTATAAACCGATAGAAAAAGATGGAACTTCTTACTCATATTATTTAAAAAATGTGGAATGCCAATTTCGAGAGGACTGTGCAGTGGAGATTAGCGGAGGAAGAGTTGACAGGATCTGCATTGGCCAGATAAGAAACCCGGTTGACAGAAGCGCCTTGCTTAGGCTCATAACCACCACCAGAAAACATTTGATGACGGGGGTAAGGTGAGTTGTTAAGCTCATTATTATTTATGTCATTTAAAATCATTTATTACTAAATTATTAACATATTTAATTATTTTTCAGGTGCTTTTCTCAGACGAATCAATTTTTGAGATTTTAGCCGATAAAAGCAGATTTGTCAGGCGATGCCCAGATGAAAAATACCGCCCTGACTGCATCGTGGGGAGTGTTAAACACCCTGATAAAGTAATGGTGTGGTATGTTATAAGCACTAAAAGTGTTGGACGCTTCTACATTGTCTACGGAATCATGAGACAAGACCAATACAGGCAAGTTCTGTAAACTCGGCTGTTTCCACAAATCGAAGAAAGGTTCCCAAGTGGTGAAGAGTTTATGTTTATGCATGATTCAGTGCTTTGTTAAAAAGCTAGAAGCATTTCAAAGTTTTGGGAAGACCACAATATCCCAGTTTTACCTTGGCCTGGCAATTCCCCTGACATAAACCCCATAGAAAACTTATGGGAGATCACAAAGGCGAGATCACCAAAGATATGATTATAACCAAGGTACAACTTGTAGAAGAACGAATAAATGTATGGCATGACAATCCTAAAATAAAAGAACGTGGCAGAAACTGCGAAGAGAGCATGCCGAGACGCATCGAAGCACTCCTTGAAGCTAAAGGAAATATCACCAAATTTTAATATTCTTTACTTAACATTGGTAAATTGACTGTATTATATTTTTGTTGTGGGTTTTTTTCATTTAATATTACGTGAATACCTGAACTATAACAATAAAGCTTTTTTAACTTAGAAACAGTGTTTATTTTCAAATTATATCCTAATAATGTACAAAAACCTATATTTTATGACTATCCCTAATAATTTGTCAACCCACTGTATTATTACTAAAGGTCAAAATATAAATGAAATCATAATAGCAAATGCATAGGCATATAATGTTATTAATACATGTAGACTCATGTAGTTTTACTAATTAATACATGTTTATTCATTGAAAAGACTGTACTATTAGTAAAAACGCCAGACCCGAAAGCGTTAAAATCAGATTTAGTTTAATAAATATGTATGTTATTAGTAAATAAATTTTATAACTCATCCGAACGTATTAAAGGAGATAATTATTGAGGCCGACCAATATCTGGATTTATAAATTAGGACATATCAGATTAAAATTTTCTAGAAACATAGAAAGAGGAAAAATAATATACTAATTTATACAAAGCATTTTCTCGACTACGAATTAGTGTTTAATGAATAAGGAAAAAGAATAATCACACCAAAATGAAATTACGCTTTCTCAGCGAAATATTACGGAACATCAAAGCAGTGCTTAATTAACACTAGAACGCCGGACGGTGTCATTTCGACACCGAAGCGTGTAAATTTCTATGTAAAATCTGTAAATTATAAAGGAAATTTTTTATGTCTCTCGACTTTTATTAAATATGTGGGTAGAACTCGCATCGAAATTTTTTTTGAAATCGATTTATTCAAACTTGGTTTACCGGCAAATTTACCAAGAACGCCGGACTGGTGTCAATTGGACACCGCAATAATTTCAATTCCCCCAATTTTAATTTCGCTCTTCTGCGCGATAATTCCACACACTGTCGTAGTTCAGGGGGATCTCAGAATATTTTTTCAATACCTGGTCATCACGTGGTTTGTTTCAGTTGCAACAACACCTGCCACTGAGGTTTTATTTCTCACAAAGATAGTACATATACAGTTGCTTCCGAGCTATGACTAGTAAAATTTCGTGAGATTTTCTTTCGTTCTTTTTACATTTTATGAATAAATTTAAAATGTCTCGTAAAAGGGGGCTTACTGCGGATGAAATTACCGCGCTTCTGAGAGAATTGTCAGATAATGAATCAGAAGGTGGAGAATTATCCGAACTGTATCATGAATCTGATAGTGAAAATTTTATTCCTGTTATATCATCTGAATCGGAAAGCGATGAGGATAATGAAATTAATTATTCTCTAAATCAGACTGAATTTATGGCTCGCGATGGCTCACGCTGGAAAGAATGTGGTTCTGGAAGTACAATTGGTAGATTAGCAATACAAAATATTTTGCGAGAAAATAGTGGTCCAACTAGTTATGCAAAAAGAAATGTGAATTATGACAGTGATTTAAGTGCTTGGTTGCTTTTTATAGACAGAAGGATTTTAGAGCATATAATTAAATGCACAAACACAGAAGCTCGCCGATTGTTACAAAATGATGCTTGGTCTCTTTCAGAAAAGGAACTTTTAGTTCACGTTTCGATTTTGTATGCACGTGGAGTTTCAGGAGCTAGTAACCTCTAACTTCATTCATTATGGTCTACAGAATGGAGTATAAATTTTTGTAAAGAAACCATGTCCAGAGACACATTTTTGTGAAATATCAAGATTTTTGCGATTTGATATCAAATCAACTCGTCGTAATCGAATTAAAGATGATAAATTCACAATGATTTCAGAAGTATGGAATCGTTTTATTGAAAATTACATAAGCTGTTACAAACCAGGCCAGAACATGACAAATGATGAACAATTGTTTCCAAGTAAGACTTGCTGTCCATTTACTCAGTTTATAGCGTCAAAACCTGATAAATACGGACAAAAAATTTAGATAGCTGCAGATTTAGAAAGTAAGTATATTTTAAACGCATTTCCCTACTTAGGAAAAAATGAAGAATGAGATCAATGTCAAAGGCTTTCTGAGTATGTGGTTTTAAAATTAATAGAACCTTTTATAAATATGGTAAGAAATGTCACAGTTACCCATTTTTTTACTTCTCTTGAGTTGGCAAAGAAACTAAAGGAAAGACGGACGAGATTAGTTGGCACGGTAACAAGGGCCAGACGAGAAATTCCAGATTGTGTAAAATCAGGAAAAGAAGAGTTGCATTCAACAAAAATATTGAAGAATGAAGAATCGGGCTCAACACTTACAGTTTATCAATCTAAAAAGAAAAAAATGTGATAATTCTTAGTTCTATGCATTCAAGCATCACAATTACTAACAATTCAAAGAAGACAACTGAAACCGCCAGTTTTTATAATGAAACGAAATGTGGCATAGATATTGTTGACCAAATGGCAAGACAATACTCAGTCAAAGCAGGTTCAAGAAGATGGCCAATTCACACATTCTACAATATTTTAGGCTTTGCTACCATAAACGCTTGGATTGTTTTCAAACGTGTAACGAGAAAAAAAACATAACAAGGCGTGTATTTATACAAACACTAGCTGAAGGAATGCGAGCAGAATACATTGAAAAATCCACTAAATGAAGCAGAAGAGATGAAGAAAAACTGCCGACTGAAAATTATTCTAAGCGTAGAAAATGCTAGTTAAAAAGTTAAAAAATGTCATGGAAATGTGACAAATAAAGTATGTTCTTGTTGTAGTAGAATGACATGCGGCAAATGCACAAAAATGTCACCTAAAAATGTATTGACTGTTAATAATGTAAGTAGTTATTTCACTTCTTTATATTTTCATATTATCTTGCAAAAATATTATTAAGTTACAGACATAATAATTATTTGTGTGTGCCATATGTATGCTCTTATCATCTAGCAAAATTGTTCTTATATTATAGATAAAATATAATTTGTGTGTGAAATATATTTCTCTATATCTCGAAAAATTAAGAGTATTTTACAAATATAATATTATTTGTGTGTATTTTGTGTATTTTAATTTAATCTTGTAAAAGTTTTCTTTTTTCATAGATTTAACATTATTTGTGTGTTCTACATGTATTTGTAGAAAAAATATTAAACTGTACATTTTTTTCGAATTTTTTTGCATAATATAGACCAGTGTCAAAATGACACCTGCCGGCGTTTTAGGGGGTAGCAATATTTCAGGCGTTCTAGTGTTAAACTAAACTGTGCAATTTAGAAATGGTTATGTTCTTACGAACTAAGGAAATTGGCTTTTAATTTCTTGTTTATCTCTTGCTTATCACTTTTCTATCCGTTAATTTAAATGTAAGGTTACAGGGACTGAGATTATGGTGATGAACCTTACAGGGGTGAACCTTAGCACAAATATATTTAATAAAATATTTTACTATAAAATCTATGCTAATAGAGAAAATTATTTATTCCTATACTGTATATACAGGTTGATTCTAATTTGTTTTTACAATAAAAATAGGGTGATAGTACACATCAGGACAAACAATATTAAATAGGAAACCAAGGGTCCCAAACGTTTTCTAAAGAAGATAGCCGCCATTAAATTTTAGGTCCGAAATTTCAAATAAACATAAAAAACGGAAAAAATGGTCGATTGATTTCCGGTTTTTACTACAACAATTTTTTATGTCGGTATTATTTTGAAAATTAATTATAAAGATACATTTTAAAAAATGCCGATAGAGGGCGCTTTAGACTTTGGAGTAACGAACAACTACTTTTGCCGTTATTTTTTGCATCTCATTAAATGTTTTCATAAGCTTAGATTTAAACTTAAATTTTGAGCTCAAAATGTGAATAGTTGGGAATGGTTAAGTAGCACAAAGTGAACTGTGTTCAGAGGTTTCAAATTTATTAACATAATTATTAAAAAAATTTCATAATTATTATCATAATTATCATCATAATTAAAAAAACGGAAAAATTGATCGATTGATTTGCGGTTTTCACAAAAAATATTCTTTATGTTGGTATTTTCTTGAAAATAATTTATAACGATAAATTTTAAAAATGCCGATAGAGGGCGCTTTAGATTTTGGAGTAACGAACAACTATTTTTGCCGTTATTTTTTGAAACTCATTAAATATTTTCGTAAGCTTACACTTAAACTTAAATTTTGAGCTCAAAATCTAAATAGTTGTAAGTAATTAAGTAGCACTATCTGAAGTTTGTTCAGAGGGTTCAAATTTCAAATTATGTTAAAAAAAAGGAAAAATTGGTCGTTTCCTTTGTGGTTTTCGCCAAAACTACTCTTTATATCGGTATTTTCTTGAAAATAAATTTTAAAGATAAATTTCACAAAATGCCGATAGAGAGCGCCTTAGACATTGGAGTAGCGTACAACTATTTTTAACTTTTTTTAAACTTTTTTTTTAATCTCATTGAATGTTTTCAAATGCTTAGACTTGAATTTAGAGCTCAAATTCTGAATCTTTGGGATTGTTTGAGTACCGCAAAAATGAACTGTTTTGGAAAGGGGGGGGTTAAATTTCAACTCCTGAACACACTTCAGTTTTCGCTGCTTAACCCTCCCAACGATTCAGAATTTGAGCTCAAAATTTATGTTTAAATCTAAGCATCCAAAGACTTTTAATAAGCTTTTGCAAGCATTTAATTAGATACAAAAAATAAAGGTTAAAATTAGTTGTTGGTTACTCTGAAGTTTCAGGTGCCCTCTAACGGAATTTTTTGAAATTATCTTTAAAATTTATTTTCAAGATGATACTGACTTAAAGAATAGATTTATTATAAACCGCAAACGAATAGACCGATTTTTCCGTTTAGACCAATCCGTTCAGATTTTGAGCTCAAGATTTAAGTTTAAGTTCCGAAAACATTTAGTGAGAGGCAAAAAATAACAGCAAAAAATAGTTGTTCGTTACTCTAAAGCCTAAACGGCCCTCTATCGGCATTTTATGAATTTTATCTTTATAATTTACTAGCAGGCTCAGCCAGCTGCGCTGGTCTATTTTTCAAAACAAAACATGAATCAAACAAAATATCGAATATGATTGTCTTTTAAAGCAACTTCACCTCGAATGCTCTTTCACATTTCTGAAAATCATACAAAACGCCATTGTATTTAAAGATAGAAAACGAACGATTATAAATGCACCAAAAATGCATTAAATGTTAGCAAACAGCTATTTCGAATCTACTGTCGAGATTCTTCATCAGTGCAAACTCAGCGAGCTAGAAAAAACAAAACTGAGCTAAAAATAAAAACAACAACAATGGAATCAAGGCCCGTTGACGCCAAAATATATTAAAATAATAATAAAATATATCAGCTTATGCATTCGATAAAATTCGGGCTTTTAAGAAAAAAATATTTCGGTTGACCTATATTATAGAGTTTGACAGATAAATGAGGCAATTATGAAAAGAGCAATTTAAATATTGTCTATTCACCATACTTCTAAAATAGCGAGCATTATGATCGCAGAGACTAACCATTGAATTTAAACAATTTTCAAGTGATTCATTTTCATTTGATAGTTTTTGAACTCTAAACCTCTCAACTTGAGGATATGGGTATCTGTGGAAACCTTAATGCATCCTCTATCAATATTATATTATATTTCGCATCTGCTCTTGACAAATCTATTACAGTGTTCCGTTTTTGGAATGCAGCAGAATAAATAAAGTTAAATAAAGTTTTCCTTAGAAAAATAAGGTGAAAGTTTTTTGAATGTGTGAAATTCATTTTTTGATACAGATGCGATATACGCATCACGTTGGCGTGATTGAAACAAAATGAACATTTTATGCCTCTTATGGTAATCCAGCTTTGTTTTTAATTTATTAATTTGTTTGTTTTTATTTTTTAATTTATTTATAACTATTTATTTACTTTCATTTGCATTTTAAAATGATACAAAATGTTATGCTCTATATATAGAAAAGTGAAATAGAAAATAGAAATATATCTGTCACTCGAAAACGAAGTTTCCGTTAAAGTGGCGCCAGAAATGTATCACAACAACGTGGGGCATATATGACATTTGTTCCTCTTTCTTACAACATGGGTGTGTGAATTTGCACCTAAATTTAGTTAATTAGGTCTATTTTTGTAATATTAACTGGAGTTTGTACAATGTACGGTACTACTTGATTATTCTGAAAAGAAAAAAATTAATAGCAGATTATAGGAATAAATGTCAATAATCGATGATCGTAAGTATGATAGCAATTGATATTACACGTGATACACGTATTTTTTTACGTCATAAGTGCTTTTTAATTCGACTTTTATTTTGTATTTTTTATTTATGTTTATTGTTCTTTCGTTATTTAAAATGAATTTATGTAAATTTGAATAGTTTGGAAAAACTGGCCGACGTGTTAATCAAGTAGCACTCAATTTACATTTGAAAATATCCTATTTCTCAAAAAACTCCGGCACAAACCCAGATTTGCAAGATTTCCTTCCAATACCAATGCGGGAAAATCCTTGTTTTAGAATAGCGAAGAAATGTGCATTTTTAAAAATTATTTTCGTTATTTTAAAACGAAAATATTAATAAATAAAAAAAGTTACTATAGCACAAAACAATTTATAGAATTTCTAAAAAGAAATTGAAAGTAAATAATCAATTTATTAATACAGAAAAAACTATTGTTGTGTTACCATATCAGGCAAAATAACACCGTTTTGGCCATAGTCAGATACCCCAGAATGTATATAATATCCGTGCCAAACATGTTTGTAAAAAACAATAATCGTTATTTATACATCATGTTTAAATACTGTAGTATAGTGAAAAAAAATGTATACATAACATATAGGCACCATATTGGCGCGTTTTTTTTTTTTTTTTTTTTTTTTTTTTTTTTTTTTTTTTTTTTCGGATGCCGATTCGGAGAAAATTTTGTTTTCAAATACCAGTTACATACATAGTTTGCAATTATTTTCTGTTATTTTAAATAGAAAATAACACAAAATTTTAAAAAGTTTAGTTAATGATTATAAAACAAAACTATTTATATCCTTTAAAAAATAAAAGAAAAGAAAATACAAACTTATTAATAAATAAACAACAGCCAGGTTAATAGGTGAGGCATAAAATCGC
Source organism: Maratus speculifer (assembly GCA_964019185.1). NCBI lineage: Eukaryota > Metazoa > Arthropoda > Arachnida > Araneae > Salticidae > Maratus > Maratus speculifer. Next base: position 365,161,369 of record OZ025294.1, read on the forward strand.
CATTTTATTGAAGTCGCGCAAATGTGGCGCATGTATGACAAATGTGGCGCATGTATGACAAATGTGCCTAGATTAAAATAGTTTATATAATTGGAAAAAAATTGTAAATAGACAATTTATTAATAAATAGACAATAACATCCGGGTTGCCATATTAAGCAAAATAATGACACTTTGGCGTCAGTTAATTACCCAGATGTATATATGGTATTGGCGTAAGAGACAAATAGCACCAATGTAGTGCGTATGAGATATCTGTGCCAAAAAAATTTAAAAGTTGCAGTTAAATTATTTTACAATATCTATGTATGTGGAAAGACATTTACCCTAAAATTTAAATATTATTCATTTTTGTGGTATTAACTTATATATATGTATTTAAGTTAAATGTATTTTTTTTTTCCTAAAAATGCTCCCAGTCATTAAAAGAGAGAGAGAAAAAAAATTGGTTCTTGCAAACATCGCTCCGTTTTGTGCTTTTTTTTTTTTTTTTTTTTGCTTAGAATCGCATTGATTGGCGACAAAAGTAGATTGAAACACCCAATTGAACAAACAACATACAAATAACAATTAGAGCCTTTTTTTAAAAAATTAATTCTGCGAGATTCTTCTGTAAAAAACATAACGGGAAAATTAGATTTAAAAATATTTTTTTTAAAAAGAAAGAAAAAAATACTTATGTTTTACCTATTAAAATTTGTGAGATGTTGTTTTCTTTTAATCTGGCTCGAAAGAAATAAATAGCCAAATATTGTGTCACTTCAAAACTTTCTTTCACACTGAGTTACTTTTTAAATATTATAAATATTCTTTTTTTTTTTTTTTCGTTAAAGATAAATATTTTCTTTTCATAATATCATTATGCATTAAACGGATTTTTTTCTTTTTATCATTATTTATTTTAAATCAATGAATTAACAGGGTTTTTTTCGAAATGTTTGTATTAAGCTGCTATTAGACACACGGACTTTAGACGAGACAAACTTTTCATCGGATTTTAACTCCAACATTTTCCCGTTCAAAGGGGGACAAAGGTTTGCATTTGTCTTTGAAAAATTCCGAGGAAAAGCTGTAAAACCAGTTTCCACTCGTGCCAGGCGTTAACATTTATCGCCTACTCGTATCAATCGCTTATCTCTGATTCGTTGAAACGTTCGATGTTGGATGAAAAATCTGAGCTAGGCCAGATTTTTTTGTACGTGTGGAAAAAAGTCTGGGAGACATTGCAGTTTGCTATTACACTGGACGTTGGGAGGATATTTCCCGAAAAGTTGGAGGAAATCGCGTGTTGGCTCCAAAGTCTTACTAAATGTTGGTGGATCTGATAGCGGCTTCAGTTTCCATTAGAGAAAGCATTTCATTTCTTTTTTGAAATATAATTATCGCCAAAAAATTAGTTGTTGCAACCCTTCCGTCAAAAATAACCGAAAAATACGAAATTTAGTACGAAAAATCAGAGTTATCCCTGTATATTTGTGTCATAAACCTCCGCAAAAATATTTCCTATCGAATGATATAATCTGCAAAAAGATCCATCGGGTAGTTTTTGAAAACACTCGTTTGGAAGTTTCAGAACTTCTGCTTTATAATATATATGATTTTCAAGAAAATACCGACATAAAGAATAGTTTTAGTCACAACCACAAATGAATCAACGTATTTTTTCCGTTTTTTATAATCACTAGTACACCGAACCCGGGGTTCCCGGGTCACAAAGTAAAGGTTTTTAATTACTATTTTTTTCAGTTGCTATGATAAAAAGACAACTAAAATATACAGTGATCTGTTATTTTTCATGGCGAAAAGAGATAGATGGAGGTGCAGTATGCAATTAAAACGGTTTGATGGGCATTAATTTACCAATTTAAGTCTCTCATTCGGCCCAAGCAAAACAATCACGTGGAATAGAGACCGAATTTTTAACATCATTTTTTCTCTTAATGAAAAAGATCTGATTATATTTTAGCATTATAAAATAGCATTTCATTGTGTTATCAATTAAAATTGCATCGCTAAAACTTTTAATTTTTTGTGAAAGCACGCGGTTGTGTTTGAAGCAATGCAGCGAATTTTAGGGTTGCATTTTTGGCGTCATCTCTAGCCACTAAATTGTACCACTATTTTTTTTCTTTTTTACTCTATGGCTATTTTTCTTCTCTTTCCCACATAAATGCGATACTCAAGTTGCCACCATTTGAGAAATTGAACCAAAAACTACAAAAAAATTAATATCTCAAAAACAAATTGAGATACAGTTTTCTAACAAACGGCATTTAAAAGTGCATTTTTTCCTCTAAACGATGGTATAAAGATTGAAAACGTGCAATGTCTAAAAGTTAAAAAAATTACAATAGCGAAAATTGCAAAACCGAAATTTCATCGGAAAGTGTTGCCATTCAAAACATGACGTATGCGTTACGCACAGATACGTTTGGCCTTTATTATATAGATTTGAAATTTGAACCCTCTGAACGCAGTTCAATTTGTGCTACTTTAACCACTCCCAACTACTCAGATTTTGAGCTCAAAAATTAAATTTAAGTCTAAGCTTCCAAAAACATTTAATGAGATGCAAAAAATAGTTGTTCGTTACACCAAAATTTAAAGCCTCCTCTATCGGAATTTTTTGAAATTTAGCTTTATAATTTATTTAGCTTTATTATTATACATTACAGTAAGACTACACTGAGATAAATGATAATTTTAGTGAAAACCGCAAATCAATCGATCAATCGATCATTTTTTCCATTTTTTATGATTATTTGAAATTTTGGACGCTAAACATTAATAGCGGCTATCTCCTTCAGAAAACGTTTGGGACTTTTGGTTTCCTACTTAATATTTTTTGTCTTGATGTGTACTATCACCCTTCTTTTTTTGTAAAAATAATTTAGAATCATCCTGTATATACACACATAGATGCAATTTTTTATTGAATTTAATTTTTATTGCAATTAATTTCTACGGCAAAAATTGCTGCCAGAGATTTTTACGGAAAATCTCTGGCAGCAATACTGACATTTAACAAAATAAAATGATGCTTAACATGTTTTTTAACAGTGTATACACTGTAAAAAAAAGGGTCGATCTACTAAAAAAACTTTAGTAATCCTTGTAATTACTAAAAAATGTTTAGTAATCTTAGTCGGTTACTAGAAAATCTGTAAGAATTACTAGAAAAAAGTTAGCAACGAATAGAGTTAATAGTTTTATATTTTTAATAGCTATTACTAAAACACACTTGGCGTGGCCTCGATAGCATAGTGGTTATAGTAACGGACTCCAGGCTAAAAGGTGCCGGGTTTAATACTGAACAGCGTCAAGTGCGCCCGGAATGTATGTAGTGTAAGTGCTCTATAATAAAGGGGTTATGAATTTCCCGTTGGAGCTGGTCGGAATGTTTGGTGCTGCCATCTATTGCGTTTTTGCCGAAAATCTATCGCTTCAGAAGTCTGGATGCAGCTCGAAGGAAGCTCCTGCCCTTCGGACGCACGTAATTGTTATTAAAAATAATTTTGGAGCTATTACTAAAATTTGCTTAGTGGCTCATACTAAAAAATTTTAAGTTAGTTATACAAAATATTCTTTTGTTTAGTTTACAAAAGAAATGCTTGTTTCACTTGCAAAAAAAAAAAAGTTTGTAATGGTTACTAAAAAATTCTGTGGAATACAAATTTACTAAAAAATTTTTAGTAACCTCTTGAATTTTTTTACAGTGTAGGCAGAAATGTACAATAGAAAAAGTGAATAATTTTTTTGCAAACATATAATATTGAATATTTGTGCATGGACAGATGGATTGAAATAATGACTTTGTTTGTTTAAAGATTAAAATTAATTACTTGTATATAATCATATTATCATTTATAATTTATAATTGTTACAACAAATGTTAAAATACATTATAATTTACAGATTCTAATTTTAGTATAATTAATGAAACAATATTGGCAGTGGACACAAATTGTCTAATTTTTAGTTATTCACTCATATATCACTAAATAGTGTCCTATCATAAGATCGAAATACATGTTTATTTCAAAACATCCAAAAGATATTTCTGCCGTAATACTTAAGGACTTTTCGTTTTAAAATCGCATACTAAATAAAATCATGTTTGCCCTTTGCGAGTGTTAGTTTTCTTTCAACAGTGAACTGAAAACGTATAGAAATTAACTAAAATCTAACTCAACAAAAATATACATTAGTATTATTATCCTACGCATAAAGAAATAAATGCTTATTTTAAGAATCTCTTCTAAGAACACGTCTAGCTGAAAAACAAGATCGTTATTTAAAAAAGAGTAGAACTAATATTTTAATTGAAAAGAAAGATAATTAAGCACAACAAAATGAAATTATACTTTAAAAGCAGAATCTTCTGAAATATTGCACTAGTATATAATTAAGGTAAAACGAGGAAATTTGTATTATATGCTTTCTTATGCATGTTAATTTTTCTTATACATGTAATTACATCATTCTAAAAGTCATTTTTTTAAACATTTTGTTAATGCTATTTTAAAGCATTTACAGCAAGTTTTACCTATTTAATGTGCGAATCACATTTTAACGAGAGAATACTATACAAAACATGTAAAAACCGGTTTAATTTCAATTTTGCCATTATTCGAGTTGTTATTTGCCATCCTTTACAGCATACGTATATATTTCCTCAAAACTACAATTAAAAACATTAAAAAAATTTTCAAATTTTAACATGTAATATTGTAATGTACATTATCTAATTTTTTTCTCACTAAAGGATAGTAGCTAAATCAAGATATGTTTAATGTAAGAATTTATTTTTTATATAAAAATAACTTTGGCTAAAGATTTGGCGAAATCTTTTCAAAGGTTTAATTCTTTTATTCATTTTTAATTAGAAATGTTTGCTCTTAATAATATGAATATTACATGTGCAATTTTAAAATATTTAAATTTTACATTAAGCTGTTTTTCGTAATACATTTTGTGTTTTTATGTTACATAAAATATATTATAAGTTCCCAAATATATTACATAAACTGAAATAAAACTATACTCTTTGTTAAAGCAAGTGATTTCTTTTATTGTAGAAACTGGTGATATTTCCAGTGAATTATTTCAGTTGCAAAATGTTTAAAGAAATATTTTTAACCTGCCATTTCTAACCATTAGGAGTAAAACTTTTCTTGAGTCAGGTTAATTAATAGCTGCGAAAGTAAATTGTTGTTTATTCTTTGGGTTTTAAGTTCACTGCAATTTGTTTTCTAAATAGTCGGTCAAATTTTAATGTGTTTGATCTTAAAGCTGTTTGATTGTCGTATTCGTTCATATTAAAGTTTATGACATTATTTTGATTTTTTTTTCGATATTAAAATGAAAAAAATAAATATATATATTTTATGTTTTTTAAGAATATTTATTTCCTTAGAAATATAATTGTTGTCTACAATGGTTTGAATAGAATAGCATGTATATTAAAAAGATTAATATAGAGTGTCCAGCTAATATTACCGCGATTTCAAAATTAAATTTCTCAAAAAGAAAGATCAATAAAATTACGCAGTAAAGGGTTTGTTTATTAGGACAACTGTAAAAATGTTATGCGGAAGTTTTAAACTGTGAATATTTTGAAAAAATTGTGTTATGATTGCAAAGAATACTTGATATGACATTTTTTGTTGTTTTAGATTGCTGCAGAGACGTACTGTGCCATATTTTAAAGATTTTTTGAACTAATGTTTTTGTAATTTCGAAATTCCACAAATTAAAATTCCAAAAATTGATAAAATATAGAATTGTATGCTGAAATCCCGTCCTCTGCAAGCAATCTAAAACAAGAAAAAAGTCAAATCAAGCATTTTTTGCAATTAGAACACAATCTTTTCAAAATATTCAGCGTTCAAATCTTCTGTATGAGATTTTTACAGATTTTTAAGATATTTACTTACCCAATAAACAAAGCGTTTACCACATAATTCTGTCGATTTTTACTTTTGGGAAATTTAATTTTGAAATCGGGGTTTCCTCTATATATTTTAGGAAAAAAAATATGAAACCTTTCCAAGGATTTTTTTTCCTTCGTGCTTTCATAGGAGCCCAGTATTGCTCATTTAATCACTGTTTTTCACAGGAGTAAAAACGTAGAGATATTCACAATAGAGTTATATTCGATTGACAGCCGAATATTTTTTTTTTCATAATAACCCGAAACATAACCCGAACTTGACGCACTTAAATACGACACCAACCAAAACCTAAAATGAAATAAAGTAAGTCTGTATTTTTCTACAATTTTGAAAAGATAAATATGCATAATTATGTATCTAAAATATATTTTACATTTCATTGAGAATAATAAACTTTTATTTATTCAACGGGATTCAAATATATATATTTTTTTTTATATGAATCTTTTCATCATGATTTTATTATTATATTTAAAAATTCCCTTTATAATTATTTGATTTCCAAATTTATGGAGTACTTTAACTGATATAAGCGGTATAACATTTCGATGTTACACCAGTAATTTATGTTTAAATTACACCATTGTATTTTTACATACACTCTATAAAATGAAGGTAGCAGCTACCATCAATTTTATGGAGTAACGTTACTGAAATGTTTTAAATTGTATCAACGCATTAATTGTTTTTTACATCTAACAATTACAATATCGCATGTGACTCAGTGTAAGCATTGTTGTTGTTTATTTATGACGGTTCTTTATCTATACAAATGATATTAAATGATATCTTTTTAAGGGAACCTACCCTGTACTTTCGAACACAATCCAAGATTCGAGAAATATTATAGAAAACGCCAAAAGGCTAGGTAAACGGGTGTAAATTTATTCGAACCCAGTGCATCCTGTCTATCAGTTTTCGATACGGAACTTCTCGGTCACCCCTGGCATTTCAGTATAAACGTATTTATTATCGTTACTGTCATATACACTTTTTAAAAATTCACAAGTGTTTTTTTTCATACAAATCAACATGACTTTTACAAGATACCTTTTCACGATTTCTAATTATTTGAATTTAGTTATAACCTAATTAATTAAATACTTCTATTATTAAACTACTATCAATAAGAAAACTAACTACAAAAAACAATTTTTAGTACAAAGGGATAACTAAATCAAATTACATGAAACATATTTGCCTACAAAAATGGTGATGAAACTTCTGATGTGAAATAAACATTTATAAAATAGATCGGAGTAGTCGGAGATAAATGTTATAAATATGCAAAGAAATTTCAATGATTCAGTCAACTGTTTGGAAATTTTCCTTACCTATGCAACGCAAATGACTATGTAAAGTATTTTATCGTTTTAGACATCACAAGACATAACTTCAGTATGTACAATAAATATTCTACAATTAAGACATAATACGAAATTTAATATGCAATGGCTGTTACAATTCGAATTACTCTAAACCGCACAAATACACATGTTTTAATAAATCTTCAGTTTGTGAACCTACTAAAGATGTAACGCAAATTTCAGATTTTAAGGAAAATTCGACACACACTTTCAAATAAATTTTATGCACTGAGTTAAAATTTTGATATTTTTGTGATTATTTAAAACAAAATTACGTAATAAACTTAGGCATAAATTCTTTCAACTTTAAAAATTTTAAATTTATTAAAGTAGAGAAGTAAATTGAAATTGTTATAAATTAAAATATTTTTTGTAGAGCTTAATTTTTTTTTCATGAAATAAATATATATGTATGTAATAAAAAAAATGCGCCATTTTGTTCTCTCTGAGCTTTTAATTCTAAATTTGTGGAACATATTTTTAATCTTAGTTTCGTAATGCATTAATATTTTAACAGCTAAATTTTTTTTCTTATTTATTTAACTTATTAATAATTTATTGCTTGTTTCTCAAAAAGTGCGGGAAACGATTTCGTAATATTCTTCCTTTTTTAGAATATTATCGAGATTTTATTTTTATTTTTTATTAAGATCGTCTGCTCTGTGTTAATGCGCGGATATGCTAGCAGGTTAGTTTATTTGCGAGACAATATTGAATTCCTACGGGAAGGCCACGCCTCGTATACCAATCAGAGGTGATGATTTCTGACGCGTAGCCTCGAAGTTAATCCTAATTGGATTTTTCATTTACTGACGCAGACTGAGGGTGGGGGCTAGTTTTTCCGTGTGAGTGTTGGAGTTTCATTCTAGTTTTTCGGAGCATTCAGAATGCATCTGTCTCTTAAACTGCTAGGACGCCCGTTATTTTTTTCCCGATAAAATGTAAGCTGGAATGAGGAAGCTTAGTAACGAAGTTTGGAGTATTCGATGTGTACCAAGGTGACAGCTGATCTAACTTCACGTATTTTAAAGCTCCAATAAAAATGAATTCAAATCGGAGTGATGTAATTTTTTACGGGAAATTTCTCAAAGACCGAAATCCATCGCTTGGTAAGTTGCAATACGGCTGCTGAACCTGCTGTTGATCTTCTAGATGGAATGCCGCCAAATAGATTATTTTAATTTTTACCGAACATATTTAAAGCCGGTAAGATTTATAATGAACCGGCTTTCGATTTTTGAACTAGAATTACCGAGTTTAACAACTACCAACTGAACCTTTGTCTGAGAATTGCTTCACAACGCTGTTTGTGCACGCGCCATCTTCGCCGTGCTTAAAACTAATTACTAGTTTTTCTGCCTTTGTTTATTCTCACCTTAAACAAACATGAGTCATCGAAGTAATGCCACTGGTGTTGAAAGAAATGCTGTCGATAAAGAAAATTTTTTTCTCAAAAATTAATCTGAAGACACATCTTTTCATGCATTTCGAAGGACAAACTTTTCAGCTGTGAGATAGATCACAAAATGTTTTCTACTTAAATTAACTAGAAACAACATTTTCATGTGCATACAAATGAAAAACCTTTCAGCTGTGAGATATGCAAAACAAAAATTACAAAAGAACACCTGCATGGAATATTTTCAACATCATTTGGTTTTATTTATTTATTTATTTTCTTTATATCAATGTTGCAATATTTTGATTAACTTTCGCGAGTTATTATGTTTTGGTTTTGAATAAAGTTTAGGAATGTGAACAAGTTCTACATCGAGGTGATTGTAAGTTAATTATTTTTATTTTATTTTGTATCATGTATAAGATATAATATGATTTTTTTCTCATTTTTTTAATTGTTGATTTTATCATGATATTACAGAACTTAAAAATAATTTTGTTCTTAATTTATTAATTGAAATTTTCTGCTCATAGAAATTTAACTAAAGTTTAAAAGTGTTCTCAATACGTAAGAGAAATTTATTTTTGTTCTTAAAATAATTGCTTATTTTATATGTATTTGAAAATTGTGAAATTTATTTATTATTTACTTATTTATTTATTACTTATTTATTCCCCATAAATTCAAAGAAAGAGTTGATTTATTTATTTAATTTTTTATTGTTATTTATCGTAATTGAATTATAGCATTTAAATATTTTCCAGTATAAATTATCCCTCTTTTATGTTTTTAAGATTCAGGATTAGTAAAGGGGGATAAAATGACTGAAAATAAACTTGATATTGTCCCTTTTGACTTTAAGTCGGGCATGAATATTTTTTCATGGTTCAAGCATTTTGATAAAGAATGTTCTGTAGGAAAAAAAGATGATAATTGGAAAAAACTTAACATCTCGAAATATTTAAAAGGTGAAGCTCTAAAAGTTTTTATAAATAATTGTTTGGATTGTGCTACTTATGATGAAATTGTTGAGATTTTAACAGAAAAATTTATCCAGATTTGAGTTCCAAAATTTTCTGAGTTTACCTCCTTACAGTTAAATGATCTAAGTGATTTAGATTCTTATTTTAGAAAGAAAGTTGAGATTGGAAGACAACTTCAGCTTGGAGAAAATATATTTATTCAGAGAATAACTGACGGACTTAACCCTGAGTATCAGAATTGTTTAATTGTGAACCCTCCTTCTATAACTCGTGAATGGTTTCGCATTGCTAAACAATTAGCAGCGATTCCAGCTCATACCCCTAATAACAACAATAGAAATTTTCAACAAGCTAGTCCTATGCTCAATCCCAATCCTCAGCCCAGACATTGGACTCGACCCATTCCAAACAACTGAACACAAAATTTTAATCCTAGATTTTTCACTCCTAGAATGCCTACTACGCATTATCAAAAAAAAAAATTATCCAAGTCGTCCGTGAAGAAAATGTTTAAACAGAGGTATACAAAATGCTTATCATTGGGAGAGGAGCTGTATATTTAACACAAATTCATTGCAAACTCAAACTCCTGTTAATATACAACCATTTCCTACTAATAATATTTGACAATTAATTATTCCTGGATATGTGGACAATAAAAAAGTGTGTTGTGTTGTAGACAGTGGATCAACTGTCTCAATATTACCTCTCAAATTTGTTCAATATTTAAATGCTAACTTAAATAATGTGTCCCCTATTACTATTAGACAGGCACAAGAAACTCTTACAATAAATAAATCTTGTCGATTATGTATTAAATTTGGTAATATAAAGAGGTATGTTAATTTTTCAGTAAGTAAGATAGATTTGGACTATGCTATTTTATGTTTACCTGATTGTGCCAAATTTAAAATGAAAATTGATTGTGCAAAAAGTCAGGTGCTACAAGACAATATTACGTTAAACCAACCTGTCAGCATACCCAGTGATAATTTAGAATTACTTCATTTTGATATTATAAAAAATGATACCACAGTGCAACCCGATTATGGTAATACCATAACTCCTCAATCCTTGCCGCGAACTAATAATGATGATTATAATCTATTTGGGGACCTAAATGCTATTCAAAATAAAAATGTAAGGGAACTTTTAAGGGATTATTTAGATATTTTTGCCACAAATAAATATGATGTAGGGAGAATTAATATTGAACCTAAGCGTATATTTCTTAAATCTGACCTACCAATATCTTTGAGGCCTTATCGTACACCCACTGCTGATGAAAAAGAAATCTCCCAGCAAATTCAATCCTTATTAGCTTCTGGATTAATTAAAGAAAGTCATAGCCCATATTCTACTCCTGTTAGGTTAGTAAATAAACGAGATGAAGGCAAAAAAAAAACCCGAATGTGTGTTGATTACCGGAAATTAAATTCTATTATGAAAAATTATTCCGAACCTTTGCCCCGAATTGATGAAATTTTGGACAATTTAAGTGGTGCCCAATATTTCTCTACACTGGATTTAGCCCCAGACTATTGGAACATACCTACTCACCCAGCAGATTCAGAAAACTTAGCCTTTAATACCAATTGTGGGCTCTGGGAATGGAATGTTCTCCCCTTCGGTGTAAAGGTAGGCAAACCAATTCTCAATAGGACAATTAGAAGAATTCTTACAAAATATAAAATAGACTTTTCTTGTCATTATTTTGATGATATAATTATTTTTTCTAAATCAATAGATGAACTTATACAGCATCTCATCCAAATTTTTGATTTATGCCGAATAGAAAATATTAAATTAAAATTATCTAAATGTACTTTTGCTCAAAAACAAATCAATTTTCTAGGGTATGAAATCCAAAATAGAACTTTAACTCCAGCTAATACTAATATAGAAACTATTAAAAAATTAAAACTCCCTACTAATACTAAAGAATTACAAAGATTTCTTGGTTCTATAAATGTGTATCACAAATTTATTGACAAATATGCTGAAGTTAGACACCCCCTAAATAAATTACTTAAGAAAGATACTATTTGGGAATGGAATTCTGAATGTCAACACTCTTTTCAAAAATTAAAAGATGCCCTCATTGCTAAACCAATTTTAAAGATTTAAGACTCAACATTACCCCTACACATGTTTGTTGACGCTTCTCAGGTGGCGGTAGGAGCAGTCCTTAAACAGCCCGATCATAATAACTTTTTACATCCAATTGCTTATTTATCTAGAGGATTGAGAAGTTATGAGAAAAAATACTTCATTACCGAGTTAGAGTGTCTGGCCATCATTGATACTTTAGATAAATTTTACCATTATTTTCATGGTGTACAATTTACCACCCATACTGATCAAGCATCTCTTGTTTGTTTTAAAAAATTCAAACATTTAAGAGGTCGATTAATTAGGTCTTCATTGAAGTTAAGTATGTTCGATTACAAGATTGAGTACTTAAAGAGATCTACAAATGTCGAAACCGACATGCTGTCCAGAAACCCTATTTCTCATTTTTGCAAACCCCTTACTTTTCTTCTTGACGTTAAAGAGATTATTGAGATGCAAGAAAGAGAAAATGTGTGTGGTTCAAATTATATTAATGCCAATGGACTGATTATAGTTAAAAAGAAAGGTTTTCGTAAAGTGGTAGTTCCCAATTCCTTAAGAAAAAAATTACTTAATGTTTCTCATAAACAGTTTGGTCACCCTGGTGTTCAAAAAATGCAAAATTTAATTTCTCCTACTTATTATTGGCCAGATATGACATAAGACATTACCGATTTTGTTAAATATTGTGATATTTGCCAGAAAAATTAAAAACCTAGACAGAAAAAAATTGGCTTATTACAAGCTATGCCAACTACAGATCAACCTTTTGACTGTCTGTCTGTTGATACTCTAGGAGGGTTCGATTATTATAATTCTACAAAAAATATCTCCATATTATAATAGACAATGCAACAAGATATGTTTGGGTATTTCCTTCCAAAAGTGTCACTACAGAAACTTATACAAATTGTCTAAAACAAATTTTCAATATCAAAATCCCTCAACAATTATTCTGTTTTGATAAAATTTCAAGTGTACAGTCCCCTCAAAAAAAGCTAAGTGACAGGAATGCTGCTTTTACTTCTTCAAGATTTAAAAAATTCCTGCGAAATCATAATATTAAGCAACGTTTGACCACTGCCCATCATCCACAAACGAATGGGAAATATGAAAGATTAAATCAGACAATAGTAACTAGATTAAAATGTAAAGTAAACTCCACTACCTCTAAAATTCCCTGGACTAAGCTTTTAACTGAAGTAATTAATGAATATAATAATACACCCCATTCTATTACTAAATTTTCACCAGCTTATTTACTTTTTGGCCAATTACCCTATGACTCTCCCTTACAACATGTTTATTGTCTCCCTGTTCATGAAGCCCTTAAGATTGCTAAAGTAAGACCTGATGGATTTCATTTTAAGAAAAATATATTATGATAAAAATTATGTCGAACCAAAATTTAAAATTGGGGATCTAGTTATCTATGAAGAATTTTAGTACCCTAATACTAGAAAGTTATCACAAGTATTTAGTGGCCCTTATAAAATTCTTAACAAATTATCCGAAGTAAATTTCGAAATTGATGGGCAAAACCAGTTCGAATGTTCAGAAATAGTACATGTATCTAAATTAATGACTTATTATTCCCCTGATAAATTTAAATTAAGTCATGAGCAACAACCCCCTAAACAACACCAAACTCAAGTAAAAACTGTAGCTTGAACTTAATCTTTAGTTTATTATTATTTTATAATTATTTTTCTTTTCTCTCTTCAACAGTAAATTTATTTTCATATTTTAATTCAGATAATATCCTGTAATTCTTACAGAATGGCAGTGATATCTCTTGACTGCAGCGAGAGTGTCACTTATCTGGAAATTTTTATATTTGTTTGTTTATACCGGCGTAAACGGGCAAAGTGAAAATTTCTTGTTCTGTATTGAATTACTCTAGCTATAACTTAGAATAATATAACAACAATTAAATTTTATGTCTTTTTTTTCAACTGAATCTATTTGTAATATTAAAATTAATCTATCAATCATTAAATTAATTATTTGCCAAGTAACAAAACTTTTATCACTTTATTTTAATTTTCTTTTCTCTCTCTTTGCTTCTGCATTCCAGTCCAAGTACATGTCAGTTAGAATTTAATTTTGTATCTTTTTCTGTTTCCTTCTTGCATCTTGCAATGTTTTATCACACCAAGAAAACATTTATTGCGTAATTATTTGAAATGAATAAATCTTGTCTTTAATTTTTATTATTTATTAATATTTCTTTTTAAGAATCTTAGTAGTTGAAAAGTCACGTGCATTCGCAAACATGAACAAAATTTTTATTTTATTTTATTTTATTTTATTTTATCATATTTTATTTTTTTTTAATTAAGAATGAATTCAACATTATTTTTTTTTATTTTTCATGTTAATATATTAAGATTAGTTGCTTATATTTTTAAATTACTTTCTGATGTGTACTGTTAAACAAGATCATATCTTGTATTTTTGTTGATGCCTATTTTAATGTATGTAAATTTAAAGTTATTCCACGGGATCACCTTAGTGTTCCTAAATTTAAATTCCATATTTATAAAAAAATTAATTTAATTTTTCTTTTATTTAGTATCTAATTATGATTACTTCTATCAACAACTTCATGATCTAAGTCTGCATCATCTCCCTTTTAGTGAACTTGCAGGTCTAAGACCTACATTTTCACCCGTCTTTTTGGGAGGGGTGATTTGTAATAAAATAAAAAAAAAAAATTGCGCCATTTTGTTCTCTCTGAGCTTTTAATTCTAAATTTGTGGAACATATTTTTAATCTTAGTTTCGTAATGTATTAATATTTTAATAGCTAAAGTTCTTTTTCTTATATATTTAACTTATTAATAATCTATTGCTTGTTTCTCAAAAAGTGCGGGAAACGATTTCGTAATATTTTTCCTTTTTAGAATATTATCGAGATTTTAATTTTATTTTTTATTAAGATCGTCTGCTTTGTATTAATGCGCGGATATGTTTGCAGGTTAGTCTATTTGCGAGACAATATTGAGTTCCTACGGGAAGGCCACGCCTCGTATACCAATCGGAGGTTATTATTTCTGACGCGTAGCCTCGAAGTTAATCCTAATTGGATTTTTAATTTACTGACGCAGACTGAGGAGGGGATAGTTTTTCCGTTTGAGTGTTGGAGTTTCATTCTAGTTTTTCGGAGCATTCAGAATGCATCTGTCTCTTAAACTGCTAGGACGCCCGTTAAATTTTTCCCGATAAATTGTAAGCTGTAATCAGTAGCTTAGCCACGAAGTTTGGAGTATTCGATGTGTGCCAAGGTGACTGCTGGTCTAACTTCACGTATTTTATGTGTTTTAATAAAAATGAATTCAAAACGAAGGGATGTAATTTTTTACGGGGAAATTCTCAAAGACCGAAATCCATCGCTTGGTAAGTTACACTACGGCTGTTGAACCTGCTGTTGATCTTCTAGATGGAATGCCGCCAAATAGATTGTTTTAATTTTTACGTAAGATTTCGCATTTTCACAAATATTATTTTAGATAAAAATTAACAATATTTAAATTAAAATTTTATATAAAATGATGTAACATTTTTTTTTTAAGAAAATGATATTTTTAAAAGTAAATATATTTTTTCAAATTTCCTGAATTTAAATTAAAGTTTAAAAAATGCAAAAAATACATCTTCTAAGTTTAAAACATTTATTTTAAACTGTTATTGGGTTATAACAATTTAGTTTGGCAAAAAGGAGGAAAAAACACATCGTGAAGAAACACGCATTCTCACAAGATGTCGATTCGATAATAACCATTGCTTAAAAGCTAAATTTTGAAAAAATAGAACACTAAAACATAAAATTAATATTCCCTGTTTTAATTAAGACAGAATCCTTAACTCTATTTTCGACTGAAATTTACTTTGTACTACACACTGTAAAATGGCGTATTTTCTTAACATAAAAAAACATATCCTAGAATCAACAATGAAAATATAAAATAACCAATAATCATCCAAGATTCTGAAAAGCGTTCCAATACACTTAAACCTCCCCCAAAAGCTATATAGCTTCGAAATTTAATGTAGAAATTATAAAAGAAACACATTCTTTTTAGATGCACGTCATTTTCGGAAACGTTTCTAAATTGTTCTTACAACGCAATAATCAGTTTTATAAAATCATAATGTTACTTTTTTGGAGGATTTCAGTTTTTAGATAAATATTTTTATATTCCGTAAACATTTTTAATAAACAAATATATTAAATAAACATAAGTAAAGATCATATTATTATTAACATTACTTTGTTACAATTGCATGTACAAATTCGGTCATACGGCGAGAATGCGATTTTCCGTCTACAGAAAAGAGATTACTTAAAAACTATTTACTTAACCCTTTAAGCGGCTTGCAAAATATTCCATTCATGTTTCACAATTCATGCAATAGTATCTATTAAATATATACTAAAATTTTTATTTTACAAACTTACATATTTATTTATCTTATTAACTTCAAAAAATTAATTTTAATATTGATTTTGTGTTAAATCAGCTATTGTTTCTAAAAATTGCATGACGGAAAAACCCAGTTAGGCGGCTTCCAATATCTTCCCAAACTTATTTGTTGTACATGGTGTGTATACATAGTGGTCATAAAAAACTTTGCAAATATATGGAGCTCTAGCGGCCAGTTCGTTCAACCGATCGAGGTGAAATTTCAGATATAGCTATTCAGAGGTATGAGCTCGAGATTCTGTGAACGGCAGCAAAATGGTGCTCACGGTTACGGTTGTAGTTACAGAAACTAATGGAAAAATCCATTTTTTCATCGCAAAATCCTCAGTGTATGCGAAAACCCTAAAGAACGTTTAAACGGTATGGTTATTGCAATAATTGGACGCGTTATGCCTGCAGAAATTCAGCTCTACGAACGGCCCCCAAAAAACACGACCAAGGCGCACGAAGAAAATTTGAATATGACAGAGACAAAATACCAATCACGGAACATCGTTTGCCAGTCAGTCAGCGTAGAAAACGGATAAAAAGTATGGTGGGAATGTTAGTTCTTCAGTCGGAGCTCGCAGATGCCAAGAAAATTATTTCGTTCGTGGTGAGTTGATGAAACTATTGTCAAAATGAGATGAATCCTTCGAAAACCTGGCGGGTTTACCGTCGAAATCATCGCCAAATGCGTGGCCTATGCATTTCACAAGCTCTTTGTGATTTAGTAATGGAATTCGAAGAAATTGGCTGCACCGGATAGTCTGCGATAGACAGTCTGCCATCCGGACGACCAACTGTTCCTCAGGGTACTGCTATGGAGGTGCATCACGTAGTGACCAGAGGACGTATGCAGATTACAAAAGGTGCATCTCGTGTGTTTGATATACGAAAATCAATTGTCTTAAAGTTACTGCGCTCTGTAATCGGCACATTTCTTTACCGGTACCAGCGTGCCCAGATGTTGGAAGTGAGAGACCATCAACAGCATATAGACTTTGTTAATGAATTTCTCATCCAATATGATAGAGATAACGATCGACCTCTTCGCATATTATGAACGGACGAGACACATTTCACCTTAACTGGTAAAGTCAATGACCTCCGTGATCCCCCGACCTCACTCCTGTGGATTTCAGGCTCCGCGGATATCTAAAATCTAGAGTGTACATGTGCAACCCGCAAACTTTACCGGATTTGAAAGATTCTATCAAACGTGAGATTGCAAACATCCCTCATGCAATGTATCGTTCCGCTGTATTGTCCGCAATCGCCACCATGCAATGTGTAATTGCCTGTGATGGCACGCATGTGGAAAATGTGTAATCAAAATAAAAGTTTTCTGCGATCTGTATTGTAATCGGAGATTAGTGTACTGACTCTGTGTCATATGCAAATTTACTCCTTGAGCCCCAATCTTGTTTTTTATGGGGGGGGGGTTGTTCGCAGAACAGTTTTTGCACGTGCATAACGTGTCCGTTTCTTGCTATACATGTATGGTTCCAACGCTCTTCTAGGGTTCTCGATTGCGCTGAGCATTTTGCGATGAAAAAAAAATGGGTGTTGCTATTGGAAAATTTCGAGTTTCTGTAACTATAACCGTAACCGTGAGCTCCAATTTGTTGTCGTTCAGAGAATCTCGAGGTCATACTTCTGAATAGCTATATATGAAATCTCACTTCGATCGGTTGAACGGACTGGCCGCTAGAGCTCCATATACCGGCAAAGTTTTTTTTTATGACCGCCCTGTATATATATATATACACACACTGGTGTCCAAAATTTAAGCATAATTGGTAATTAAGTAATTATTTTTAAGTAATGAAAGAAATATGAATCGGAATGTGCTGAAACTCCAGGTGTGTAAACAAAATAGTACGCATCACATATTTTCGCGAAGAGTTTTCCCCGAAATCAATCAGGGGACCGTCAACAAATTGAAAAAGAACGAAGATCTTTTGGATAACCCTGTCAAAACTAATGTAGCAAAAGCATTCAAACTGCACATTATGATTAATTGGCTTATTGTAATGTACTGTGTTAATTTTTACAAGGATAGCATGTATACTCGTAGAAAAATTAAGGTTTTTATAAAAATAGTCCTAACAGTCCTAGTTTTTTGCTTATAACTTGCAGAGTTCTTATTATAAAATAATGTTCTTTTCTGAAAATATGACAAACATCATTGTACACAATACCCTGTCATCAGAATTTAAAAATAATAAAAATTGTATGAAAAATGAGTATGTTTAGTAAATAATTTTTCATTGCACATGCGTCAACGATATCAAAATGTCATTTGCATATTGTGTTAGCTAAATGTATAGAGCAACTTCTGTAAAAGTTTCAAAAACATAGCTTGAAAATTCTGAAAATGGGAGCCTATAGAATCAACTCAAAATCCGTTATTCCTAAAGGAAGCAAAAAAATCAGGGGTTTTACCTAAATATAGTTGTACGTGCAATATTGTGTAGGCACTAAACAATGGAATATGGATACTGCCCCTCATCTTTTTGCTTCATTTAGGGAATAAAGGATTTTGATCTCATTCTTTCAACGATAATTTTCGGAATTTTTAAGCTATGTTTTTCAGACTTTCACAAAAGTTGCTCTATAGATTTAACTAACATAATATGCCAATGAAATTTTAATAGCGTTCACGCATGTGCAGAAAAAAATATTTAGTAAACCTGCTCATTTGTCATACAATTTTTATTATTTTTTAATTCTGATGACAGGGTATTGTGTACAATGATGTTTGTCATTTTTTCAAAAAAGAACACTATTTTATATTAAGAACTCTGCAAATTATAAGCAAAAAACTTAGGACTATTTTTATAAAAACCTTAATTTCTCTACGACTATGCATGCTATCCTTGTAAAAATTAACACAGTACATTACAATAAGCCAATTAATCATAATGTGCAGTTTGAACGCTTTTGCTACATTAGTTTTGACAGGGTTATCCAAAAGATCTTCGTTCTTTTTCAATTTGTTGACGGTCCCCTGTTCGATTTCGGGGAAAACTCTTCGCGAAAATATGTGACGCGTACTATTTTGTTTACACACCTGGAGTTTCAGAACATTCCGATTCATATTTTTTTCATTACTTAAAAATAATTACTTAATTACCAATTATGCTTAAATTTTGGACACCAGTGTACATATATAGGTAATTCTTCTTTAAATTTCAAAAATAAATTGCTTTTTAGGGTTTCTAAAGATAAAGGATTTTTTTTTAAGATTCTTGTGAGACTAGAAAAATGTTGTGTATTTGCTTTAAGAATTTTTCTACAGTTTAATATTTTAAGAAACAGTTAAGTTTTAAGTTTTTTTTTAGTTCACTTATTTTATGTATAAGAAATATTAAATCTATTATCTTTTAATATAAATTGTTGAATTTCTGCAATAAAGTAATTAAAATCGTTCTTTGATTAAAAAAAAATCGTAAAATATAATTTAACAATTTACAAGAACGATTTGAAAAATGTTTTTTCCAAGACTAAAATTTCAGACTTGTAAATAAATTGAAATAATAATAATAATAAAATAAATAAATAAATAATAAACATCATATTTATGATGATCAAATTGTGGTTTAAGTAACGGCAGATTCCTATATTGCACACGTCATGGATTAAACATAAATATTCCTGGAACAGTCATAAACAAATTTTAAATGAAATTTCTCTTTTACAATTTTCGATATTGCGAATTTCTGAAATTCTAAACATCACACATTTTCAGTTTTTACACCGTCGTATACGGAAATGAATGTAGTTTTAAATGCAATATTTTTGAAAACTATACCTCAATTTGTTTTTGCGTTATTATTTTTTATACGTTTTTTGCCATGGTGGCAACAAAGGTATTCCACATTTAGACTATAAACATGGATCAATCAAAAACTAATAGTTAAAAAAAATGTAGAAGATTGCTTATATATGCTGTCTTCTAGTGGTCAATATAATATTTCTGATCGACAGTTGAGAATCAGTTTCGCTCTTTGTCAGAATTTAAATCATAATTTCTAAAACTTTCATAAAAAATACAGTTTTTTTAACCCTTTCGGGTCCAATGTACTATTAATAGTACATGTTTTTAATGGTGCATTATTTTATTTTAACTATTGTCACATAACCTGTCACATTAGCCTATTGTCACATAAATATGAATAAAAAATACGCAAAATACAAAATTCGATATGTTTCAAACAATGAAATATTCGTTAAACAATACTTAAACTATTTGGATAGCCAGTATTAATGTTATTAGCGTAAAAGTAAATTTTACTAAAAACTTACAAAAAAATTGGACCCAAAAGAGTTAATATTAGTCTTTTCCATTTGCATTTCACATTTCAGAAAAATGATTAAAAAAACCCCTAAAACTCTTCGGTACACATTAAATCAATACTTGAATATTTTTTTAAGTACGTGATTTATTTTTTTAAGTATACGCAAGTTCAAAATGTGAAATTATTTCCGAATCATTAGTAATAAAACTTTCACAAAGTAGTTTAGAAATATTAAATTCAAAAACAAAGTATATTATAATGCATAGAATATGATGCATAGAAAATATTACTTTGATATTCATTTCGAAAAAAAAAATCTTAATATGCACTTTGAAGTATTATTTTAGTTTATGATTTACGCCCAATATTTTTGTAATTCAGCCTAAAAATTGTAAACGTTAAAATTAAGCATTTCTCAAGGTTTTTTAAAATAATATTATTGATGTCAATTAAATATTACTATTTAAAATTGAACCTTATATCGATATATCCAAAATTGTCCAATGGAGAAGAATTGTAATATACGTATAATTAATATACCTGAGATGAAAGATTAATTTCTTAAAAACATGACTAAGGATTTTATTTCCAAGAATATCTGAATGGAAAGCAGTAAAATATGTGGCAACATAAAATCACGAAATAAAACTTAAAGTTATAAATATACTTTTAAGATGGAAAAACACCCCCACAATATACAAAACAATACTGAAAAATGTTTAAAACAGAGATAAATCAGAAAGATTTATTTGTTAAAATTTTCAACACCCTACTTTTAATAAAGTATTTATTTTTTTATAAAAACGTAGACTAATTTAATTAATAATAATGAAGATTTATGGTGATTTATTAAAATGCAATAAATTCACATTTTGTAAGCAAATTAACTAAATAAAACAGATATGAGTATTGTTAGTATCTGTTTAATAAGCAAAAACATATATTTAGATAGATTAATGCGTTTTTTATAACAAATGTATGCTAAAGCTTATAAATTTAAAATAAATTATCATGAAAATGAAAATTACACGTGAATAAACGTTTGACATCATAAAGTTATTCCATATGCTATTAAATTATTCCATATCTAAACACATTCAAAACACCAATCATTGAACAAACGGATTGTTACGGAGGTTGCCATTCTGTACTTACGTTATATGAAATTTGTGAATATTCGGAATGAGCTGCAAACTGCACAGATAAACTGACAGTTTGTCATTTTGACAGTTTAGGCAACTGGTCACTTACGCTATATTAGGACGAAAGTTACGAATGTCATTTCGTTTACAGAATTGTTAAATTTCATCATTATGAATGCGTATAATGCTCGGTGCAGAACTTATATGCTTTATAGAAATAAAAAAATATTTGCCTTATCAAAAAAGCAATTAATTAAATAGCAAATAATCTTATTTTTCCATGTAAATATTTTTTTGGCAATAACAAACAATATTACAATTAAAAAATCAGCCTTTTTTATGTAGAATGCAACACAATATTAATTTATTATTATTTACTTTTCAATAATGTATGAGTTAGCAGAATAGATTCTTTGAATGTTGTACAACTAATTTTTCGCGCATATATATATTAATAAAAAAAACCTTAACAGATTTAAAAAAAAATTGAGCTGTTTATATTATGGCTCTAGGAATTTAAAATATCAATTTTAAAAGTAATGATTTCAAATTTTGAGTAATGCCATGCTATTAATTAAAAAATGGATTTTTGGATTATTTATTTCATCACTTTATTTTTGTTCTATTTATAGTAGCATATGCAAAAGTTATCTTCAACATAAAAGATGCATACAACTTTTGTCGCTGATGCTTTTTCACTTGTAAACTTTTGCAATCTCAAAATATGAATTTTAAAATGTATGATATAAAATTTAATGGGCGCTTTTATGTAGCTTTGAAAGGTTTGTTTTAAAATTCAAAAAAAAATATTTAGTAAAGTATTATATACAGTATAAAAAATACATATAAAAATATTTTTAATTTTCCAAATCGTTGTAAAATATATAATTTTAATTGAATCAATACTATGTAATGAAATGTATTTATTTCAATAAATTGATTTATCTTTTGTGTTGTGTTATTCAAGACTAAGTAATATTTATGTCAGTGGTTTCTAAGCGTCAAGTTGTCTATACTAAGTGAAATGCATGGAGATGGATGTTGAATTATTGATACTGACGCTGAAATTCGTAGTTCCTGAATTATAACAATGACTATTAATAATGTAATTATTTTAAAATTTGCAAATGATTTATGATTCAAATGCATATAAATGATCATTTAAGCTATGAACACTTCTTTATTTTAATTTTTCATTTATTCTTTAAATTATGTATTTTAATTACTTTAATATTTGCTTTAAAAATCTCTAAAAAAATGTTTTACTTCGGAAAACGAATATAACGTTAGAAAAAATTAATTCGAAACAATTGTATCAGAGACATATTAATAAAAATATTGGATTACTAAAAATAGACATAGAAATATAGTAGTAACTGGAATATTCTTTCCATTTCAAATTACACCGTGACTTCCCCTTCCCCCGAAAAGAAAAGACACGTACTATATTTTTTTCTGAATTTCTTTTTTAAAGCCACATAAGTGAGACATTTAAAAAAAAAATAAACTAAGTGCACAGATAACCTGGAAATATGCTTTGTTCTTTTTCGTATAAAGAAATATAATAAATTTTATAATTATGTGCTGTGTTCTAGAGATAGACTACGTTTGTCAAATAATAATCAATATTGAGTATAAACTTTATAATTATTGATATTATGACATAATTAATGTAATTAATTATATATTTAATATTATATTAATTATAATATATTTGATTACTGATTATAAATTTATTATAAATTTAAAGAAAATTGCACTCTACTTTTTTTTTTTACAGATATTGAAATAAGAGTTGAAAGACTACAATGAAACAAGCGGCAGTTTCCGACTTCAATTCAGTCAATTATTATTGATGTTCAAATTTAAATAAAACGTACTCGAAATTGAATTTTTGTCACTTGCACCCGTTGGTTTGTAGGGTCATATATCATATAAAATTATACTATACATAAATCTTTATAAAAAAATTCTTTGAGCCAAAAATCCGCCAAAACATCTCTTTTCTTTTCACATATTAGAATGAGAAGCACAAGTTAATGCAATACACCATACTTTCCTAAAATTATTTGCAATTACAATGACCTGATTCAAAATTCCCTCTCAGATTAAAGTTTAGTGCTGACCTTTTTCGGCTTCACGGAAAGATACATATCTTAAAAAGTGTTAAGTTGGTATCTTTTTCTACTTTCTAAAAACATGAATCAATTCGTGAATATATATATATATATATATATATATATATATATATATATATGTGTGTGTGTGTGTGTGTGTGTGTTTGCGTATATATAAAGGGTGTCCCAAAAATGACTGATGGATTTTAAAATTCAATAACTTGCAAACGGTGACAGCTATTTAAAAAAAAAAAAATTGCAGCAGGGTTATGTATAATGTCAGGAGTTTTTTTTTTTTTTTTTTTTTTTTTTTTTTTTTTTTTTTTTTACCGTAACTTTTGATTTTAATTCGATTTTCAAACAACAGATGGCGCTGACGGCGATTGAAACCTTCAATGGTCGTCAGCGCCATCTATTGTTTGGAATTCGAACTAAAATAAAAAATTACTGTAAAAAAACTCCTGACATTAAAAAAATTTTAAATAGCTGTCACTTTTTGCAAGTTAATGAATTATATATATATATATATATATATATATATATATATATATATATATATATATATATATATATATATTACAAATTTAAAATTTTTTCGCCAAAACTAACCTTTATACTATCTTAATTTTCTTATAATAATATTCCGTACTTACTTCAAATTATTAAATTAAAATCTTGTTTCTAAATCTAATCTGTTAATCTGTATGCAGACGATATAAATTCTTAATTTTCCTTAAAAAACATTATTCCAGTATGCGTAAATTTAAAAAGATGGCTCTAAATTAAAAATATTCTTAATTAAAACTTTATTTCTTAATATTCCAAATAAAACTGATTTCTTCTATGTTTTTATCAACCCTTTTTTAAAAAGTCTTATTAAATTTATTCCAAACCCATACCTTTCAAAAAATATCATTATTTTATTTTATCTATTTATTTATTTTTCCGCCGTCAACGATAATGTGCATATTAATAAATTCATTTCTTTTCTTTTTCTCTTAAAATTAATCATGTATAAAAATCGTCTGCCTAAGATATTTAAAATTCTGAGTCAATTATAAATTGGTTAAATAATATTTTTTTAAAAATAAATTTATCGTCTGTTTAAAATAGCCTCGTAACTGGACAAGGATTCTGTTTACATAAAAGAATGATGGTTTGAGGTTACCGAAGGTTCCAGAACTTTCTTTTCAGTTTAAAAAGGGGGAAGTCTCGAGATGAAAGGAAGATTCTGAAGATTTCTTGGGTTGCTTCTTCGATGAGGACAGTTCGCTGAAATAATGATGGAATTTTTGCAAAAAGGAGCTTTTCCTTCCTCATTATCACGAATTTAATAAATGAATTTACAGCAGCCCATGACTAATTATTGGATCTTCTACATTTATTTATTATTTTTGTTTTTTTCCTCGCTTGCCATGACTGTGTGTTTCTTTTTAACCAGTGGAAATAATTCGAGTTCTCCTGAAATCGTCACATATATACATATATATATATATATATATATATATATATATATATATATATATTTAGATACAGGTATTTAGGTTATTGAAAAGGCTTTGCAGAGAAAAATTCAGAAACATTTCCTTATTTTCAAATTTCTTATAATTCATTTTCAAAAAATTCTGGATGACAAGTTTGAAATAATGTCTGTTAAAAAAAAAAAAAAAAAAAAAAAAAAAAAACTAGAACAACAATTTAAAACTAAAGCTTAATTTCAATGTTTCAAAGTATTGAAAATTTAAGTTTAATCCCTGTACGTAATTTGATTTTTGGTATCAAGTAACGAAAAAAACTAAGTAAACTGCACGACTGTCATATATTCATAATTTGTCACCCTACAAATTCGAAAAACGGTGCTTTTTTTAACTGTCGAATATTTTTCACATTCTTATTCTGTATTTTTAAAATATTTTAATGTACCATACATATTATTGATAATTATGGTCCAAAAATTTATTTTTTCAAATAGTTTTGCATCTGAACATTGGTATGCTTGTTTTGAATTGCTAATCTGGGTGCCCACAAAATCCAGAATTTATAATTCTTTAGAAACATTCGTAATAAAGTATTTGAAATTATCAAAGCAAGAATTTATTTCATTTTATAATTTATAATAAATGTATATTTTAATAGTAAAAATATCTAATTTAAATTTTATTTTAAAATTTAATTATTGAAATTTATGTCTATAAAATACTAAAAAAAATGTCTTTAGAAAGATACGAGACACACAATTATTGAAGTTTTCTAAAAATATTTTATTGCATTCTTTGTTTTGTTTCTGCTCAAATTAAAATTTAAATCATGTTCATATTTTAATTGGAAACAGAAATAATAAATTTTATGTTTTGATTTGTTCACAATATTCCTGCTTGATAGAAATGGTTGTTACGGAAACAATTTCTGGTAAAAATGCGCATTTCTTCATGATGATTTTCCCACCATTATTGTATTAAAAATGTTATAAGCGGAGAACCGTTAAAGTTAAATGATTTAAACTTCAAATATGTCTTTTTCAATTGATTTATTTTAAACTTGATTACGCAAAATTGAAAAAAAATATTTACATTTAAAAAGAGGATTTCTTTTTTAAAAAGTTACATCATATATACTTTAAATTTTTATTTAAATACATTTTTAAAAACAAAATACTGCATCAGAATCACAGCTTATATAATCTGTTTATTTAGATCAGAAAATAAATAATTTCTATTAATAATATTCCGAGTTATAATGATTTTAAATTACTGTACTTTTTAATAAATTTTAAATTTCAACTGAAAAATATGTGAAGTTTTATCATGATATTTTGTGTACAAATTATACGAATAATCATCACAAAAAAATTCCAAACTTTACCTCAAGAAATACAAAAAAAAATGTTTCAAATGTGTCCCGGATCTCCTAAAATAAAAGGTTGAAGTGGAGTTATGGATATCGCACAAAAATCTTACAAATTAAAATTTAAATTATTTAGCTTTAATTAGGAAATTTTTTATAGCATTTAAGGGTGTTCTTAGACTGTCTATTCAGAAACTGTCTAATTGGACTGAATTTTCTGTTTTTTTTTTTTTTTAAACAATAGATTTTTCATAACAAGCCTTCAAAGTTGACACTTATGAGCATATTTCCCGACGAAAGCAGAAAAACCGGTCGAAAAGGAGGAGAAAAACGGGTGATTACGCCATCGAAATAGCTTATAACTCGATAAATAATTTAATTATCATAAAATGGAAAAATAAGTTCAATTTGAAATCGTTTCCATAGTCAGGCATTAAAATTTTATATCTTTCTGTTAAAAAATGAATTTGTAAATGTGTCAAAACGTTTTTCGCTTGTGGAGCGGATCAGTTAAGAAAACCTTTAAGAAGTCGCTGTATAAATCTTCAGTTCATTTTTACCTATACGAATATTATATCGCGCTATATTGTAAAATTTGTTACTAGATCTATTGCAATAACTCGTACAAACGAAAAACTTTAAACTGATTTTTTCCCTGTTCATTTTTTAATATAATCTGAAAAATTCATAAAAAGTCCTTTAGAATTTGAAAGTTTTATGAATTCATAATTTGAGATATAAAGGGATCATCTTATTTTGTTTAAATTATGTTGAAAGAATTTCGCTTGTTTTTGTTACTTTTTTATAAACTGTATCATCGAAGCCAATGCGAATGAGCATTATAAACTGCTTTCATTTTCATATTTAATGTTAAACACACCTAGTTAAACTGCTCTATTTCGACTTCAATTTGATATTCCCGTAACGCCTACAGCGTAAATTATGGAATTTTCACATCGTTGAAGTTAGTTTCAAATTTTACAGTACCTATAATAATCTGTAATTTATACATGTCTAATAGTGTTTAATATCTTTAAAATGTCACAGAAAAGATTCTTTACATTATGTGAAATAAGCTTTTCAATAAAATAGGTAACAAATTTATCTTAATCAACATATTTGTAGTAAAGCAATATTGATTCATATTTTCTTGAAATTAATGTTCAGGATTTGCTGAATATAGTAATAAGTGGATATACTACTTTATATCAGGCCAAAATATCGAGTTGCTTTTGTTAATGTTTACTAAAAGTGTATTTAATTCTGAAGATTTTTTCAGTTCATTTTTACCTATACGAATATTATATCGCGCTATATTGTAAAATTTGTTAATAGATCTATTGCAATAATTCGTACAAATGAAAAACTTTAAACTGATTTTTTCCTGGTCATTTTTTTATAACTTGCTTGTTCGAAAAATACTAAAGCTTTTTTACTAAAGTAGATACAAGTTTTTTCCTTGTTCTGTGTGGTATATTTAATATTTTTGTGCATGGCAAGCTTATATCTATTTTTTAAAATATATTTAAATTATGATTTCGTTGAATTTTCTTTATTTTTTAATATACACGTTTATGTATATATATACAGGGTGTCCAGCAAATAACACCCTGATTTCAAAATTAAATTTCTCAGAAACAAAGATCGATAGTAATATGCGGTAAACGGTTTTTTCATTAGGTAAGCTGTAAAAATCTTTTACAGAAATTTCAAACAGTGAATATTTTGAAAAAATTGCGTTCTGATTGCATAGAATGCTTTGATTTGACATTTTTCTTGTTTTAGATTGCCTTCAGATAAATAATTTTTCAGTCACATATATACATATATATATATATATATTTAGATACAGGTATTTAGGTTATTGAAAAGGCTTTGCAGAGAAAAATTCAGAAACATTTCCTTGTTTTCAAATTTCTTATAATTCATTTTCAAAAAATTCTGGATGACAAGTTTAAAATAATGTCTGTTAAAAAAAAAAAAAAAAAAAAAAAAAAAAAACTAGAACAACAATTTAAAACTAAAGCTTAATTTCAATGTTTCAAAGTATTGAAAATTTAAGTTTAATCCCTGTACGTAATTTGATTTTTGGTATCAAGTAACGAAAAAAACTAAGTAAACTGCACGACTGTCATATATTCATAATTTGTCACCCTACAAATTCGAAAAACGGTGCTTTTTTTAACTGTCGAATATTTTTCACATTCTTATTCTGTATTTTTAAAATATTTTAATGTACCATACATATTATTGATAATTATGGTCCAAAAATTTATTTTTTCAAATAGTTTTGCATCTGAACATTGGTATGCTTGTTTTGAATTGCTAATCTGGGTGCCCACAAAATCCAGAATTTATAATTCTTTAGAAACATTCGTAATAAAGTATTTGAAATTATCAAAGCAAGAATTTATTTCATTTTATAATTTATAATAAATGTATATTTTAATAGTAAAAATATCTAATTTAAATTTTATTTTAAAATTTAATTATTGAAATTTATGTCTATAAAATACTAAAAAAAATGTCTTTAGAAAGATACGAGACACACAATTATTGAAGTTTTCTAAAAATATTTTATTGCATTCTTTGTTTTGTTTCTGCTCAAATTAAAATTTAAATCATGTTCATATTTTAATTGGAAACAGAAATAATAAATTTTATGTTTTGATTTGTTCACAATATTCCTGCTTGATAGAAATGGTTGTTACGGAAACAATTTCTGGTAAAAATGCGCATTTCTTCATGATGATTTTCCCACCATTATTGTATTAAAAATGTTATAAGCGGAGAACCGTTAAAGTTAAATGATTTAAACTTCAAATATGTCTTTTTCAATTGATTTATTTTAAACTTGATTACGCAAAATTGAAAAAAAATATTTACATTTAAAAAGAGGATTTCTTTTTTAAAAAGTTACATCATATATACTTTAAATTTTTATTTAAATACATTTTTAAAAACAAAATACTGCATCAGAATCACAGCTTATATAATCTGTTTATTTAGATCAGAAAATAAATAATTTCTATTAATAATATTCCGAGTTATAATGATTTTAAATTACTGTACTTTTTAATAAATTTTAAATTTCAACTGAAAAATATGTGAAGTTTTATCATGATATTTTGTGTACAAATTATACGAATAATCATCACAAAAAAATTCCAAACTTTACCTCAAGAAATACAAAAAAAAAATGTTTCAAATGTGTCCCGGATCTCCTAAAATAAAAGGTTGAAGTGGAGTTATGGATATCGCACAAAAATCTTACAAATTAAAATTTAAATTATTTAGCTTTAATTAGGAAATTTTTTATAGCATTTAAGGGTGTTCTTAGACTGTCTATTCAGAAACTGTCTAATTGGACTGAATTTTCTGTTTTTTTTTTTTTTTTAAACAATAGATTTTTCATAACAAGCCTTCAAAGTTGACACTTATGAGCATATTTCCCGACGAAAGCAGAAAAACCGGTCGAAAAGGAGGAGAAAAACGGGTGATTACGCCATCGAAATAGCTTATAACTCGATAAATAATTTAATTATCATAAAATGGAAAAATAAGTTCAATTTGAAATCTTTTCCATAGTCAGGCATTAAAATTTTATATCTTTCTGTTAAAAAATGAATTTGTAAATGTGTCAAAACGTTTTTCGCTTGTGGAGCGGATCAGTTAAGAAAACCTTTAAGAAGTCGCTGTATAAATCTTCAGTTCATTTTTACCTATACGAATATTATATCGCGCTATATTGTAAAATTTGTTACTAGATCTATTGCAATAACTCGTACAAACGAAAAACTTTAAACTGATTTTTTCCCTGTTCATTTTTTAATATAATCTGAAAAATTCATAAAAAGTCCTTTAGAATTTGAAAGTTTTATGAATTCATAATTTGAGATATAAAGGGATCATCTTATTTTGTTTAAATTATGTTGAAAGAATTTCGCTTGTTTTTGTTACTTTTTTATAAACTGTATCATCGAAGCCAATGCGAATGAGCATTATAAACTGCTTTCATTTTCATATTTAATGTTAAACACACCTAGTTAAACTGCTCTATTTCGACTTCAATTTGATATTCCCGTAACGCCTACAGCGTAAATTATGGAATTTTCACATCGTTGAAGTTAGTTTCAAATTTTACAGTACCTATAATAATCTGTAATTTATACATGTCTAATAGTGTTTAATATCTTTAAAATGTCACAGAAAAGATTCTTTACATTATGTGAAATAAGCTTTTCAATAAAATAGGTAACAAATTTATCTTAATCAACATATTTGTAGTAAAGCAATATTGATTCATATTTTCTTGAAATTAATGTTCAGGATTTGCTGAATATAGTAATAAGTGGATATACTACTTTATATCAGGCCAAAATATCGAGTTGCTTTTGTTAATGTTTACTAAAAGTGTATTTAATTCTGAAGATTTTGACAGTTCATTTTTACCTATACGAATATTATATCGCGCTATATTGTAAAATTTGTTAATAGATCTATTGCAATAATTCGTACAAATGAAAAACTTTAAACTGATTTTTTCCTGGTCATTTTTTTATAACTTGCTTGTTCGAAAAATACTAAAGCTTTTTTACTAAAGTAGATACAAGTTTTTTCCTTGTTCTGTGTGGTATATTTAATATTTTTGTGCATGGCAAGCTTATATCTATTTTTTAAAATATATTTAAATTATGATTTCGTTGAATTTTCTTTATTTTTTAATATACACGTTTATGTATATATATACAGGGTGTCCAGCAAATAACACCCTGATTTCAAAATTAAATTTCTCAGAAACAAAGATCGATAGTAATATGCGGTAAACGGTTTTTTCATTAGGTAAGCTGTAAAAATCTTTTACAGAAATTTCAAACAGTGAATATTTTGAAAAAATTGCGTTCTGATTGCATAGAATGCTTTGATTTGACATTTTTCTTGTTTTAGATTGCCTTCAGATAAATAATTTTTCAGCTTACAGTGCAATATTTTAAAGATTTTTCGAAGTAAATTTTTAGAATTTCGAAATCTCAAAAATTTAATTTAAAAAAACTATGAAATATGGCTTTTTAAACCGAAAAAACACATTCTTTGGCAGCAATCTAAAGCAAGAGAAATGTCAAATGAAAGCATTCTTTGCAATCAGATGGACACCCTGTATATACTACCTCTGACAATAAATTTCGGTGAATAGTCCTGTAACATTAATGTATATGTAATATTAACGAAAGTTACATACCATGTTTCGAAATAGTCATCTCCTATAACAATGCACCACTGAGATCTTCTATTCATGTTCTGGGAACATCGCAAGAAGCCTTCTTTTGGGATGGAGTTCAAAAGCTTCGTCACCTTTCATTGGATGTCAGCAATAGGGTCAAATCTCTTTCAAAGACAGTTTGAGTCGTGAAATAGGAAGAAGTCTGGAGGATTGAGATCTGGCGAGTATGGTGGATGTTCAATTTGCACCACCGCTCATGAATTTCTTTCGGTGTCTTGCAAAGCTTAAAAGAAAATTTTAAACTGATCTTTTGTTCGTTCATTTTCTTGTTCTCAGTTAAGAACCAACACACTGAACAAGCACTTAGTAAAGCGCATCTTACACATAATATAAACGACGCTCAACTGAAGAACGGTGGGGGATGATGGTCAACACGTGCCTTTATGGAGGTGCAGGGTATTGTTTCCTCAGTGTTTCCAGATCGGTCGTTCTGAATTCATTCACCGAACTTTATTTTTAGAAGTATTATATATGTATATACATCTAAAAAACCGTGCACAGTTTAATTTAATATATTCTAGAGTCTAGAACTTTCTGGCAAAGGGAACTAAAATTTATGAGAATTTCATGGAACTATTTTCTCTAGAGCTACAATTGAAATTCTAGAAGAAAGATTTATATATTTTTTTTTGTGAAACATGCTAATGAAACAATTAATGAGAATGTATATAAGAGATTTTAAATATAATGTGGACAAGCATCAAAAGGTGCACTCATCATTTTTTCCCTTCAGACAAACCGTAAAATATATTTGAAAATCGTTCACATTTTGAACCGCCTTCTGTGATGTTTAGTATTTCTTGAAATAAGTTGTTATCAATGTTAAATGTGTTCGAATTGTTGTTATGTATGATTTTTAAATTGACTGAAGAATTCGTCGCAACTTATAGATCTTTTTAAATTTTATTTAGGGAAGCATAAATTCATTGAGAAAGGTTAAACGCCAGTTAATTGATTTTACACTGAAATGCAAAATGGTCCATCTATCTTATATTTTCCTTGTATTACAAATCGCGCACTTGAGGCTAAAAGATAATATCAGACTTTTAAAACAATGAAAGAACTACAAAAAAAGAAATATTTTACAGTTCGTTAAAATAAAAAATATACATATATTAGTTAGTTATGCACTATAAAATACAGAGTGTTGAAAAAATCCCTGACAAACTATAAAATTAAATGTAAAATCAATCTAACCGTAGTATTGCCGTGCAGTTTGGATTAAAACGCTTTTTATAATATAAAAAGTTTCCTTCTAGCAAACAAAATAGTTCTAAACTTCGGACGTAGATGGCATTGCACTTTATATTAACTGAAATAAGCATCGAAGTTTAAGGCAATCAGTTGCAGTTAATTTATTTTATTTAAAGGAGCTACATAGCAACCCATTAGTGTAGAACAATGTGAACACTCTTTGTAGCTGGACACAAATCGAAAGGGAACTGCAGTTGGACCCATGAGTTTCTACGCTGTGCAGAATTAACAAAGGCAGGATTATTTAAATGTCATCCACTGCAAAAGCATACAAGAATTGACACTACCCCACATGATTTTTAAAAAATGCACGTTTATAACCAAATATTCGGTCATTTTGCACCCTCTACGATCGAAATTTTGAATGAATTATTTTCATTCGCTTGAAGAAAATATTGCTTCGTGAGAATACTTTAACACTAGAACGCCCGAAAGGAGTCGATTCGACTCCAACCATGTAATTAAATTTCATTTCTAGCCAGAAATTTTTTTTTTGGAATAAGTTAAATTTCGAACACGCAGATTTACGTTAAATAAATCAATTAAATAATTTCGAATATAATTTCTGGTGTGGAATATTATTATGAAACTTAAGTAAAATTTCCGGGCGTTCTAGTGTTAATCCAAACTGCATTCTTGTACGACACATAATTGGTTTTATGTAGAATTTATAATACCTTTTGTAAAATATTTATATGTAATGTGAGATATACATTTTTTTTTCTTTTGAAATTTTAAAATTGCACATCATGTTATTTTATTTATTTAAAAAAAAGTATATCTAGTTAAAAAGTGTTAAACCTGCATCTGAGGTAAAAATATGGTTATGGTTTAATCTGTGCTACTGTAGAAACGAATTTATTTATTTAAGCGACATTTTATACACTTTTAATGTTTAAATGTGTATGATATAAAAACAATTTATCGCAGCATTAACATAAGTTTCTTTTTTGATAGAGGTAATATTTATTTATTTTTTGAATCCTCTCCCCCCATCCGAAACAACAGAAAAAAAGAATATTACCTATTTTCAGATGTTGCTTGTTCTAAATTTAGAAGCTTCTTCTGACTTCTCAATTTTGATACATATAAACATTATTTATTTTTTTTATCCGAATATGTTTTAATTACGTTTTAACTCCACTGAAGAGGTTGTCACAAATTATGTTGAGGGAAATTCAATGAAATTTACTACTTTCAAATCTCAAAATTAATGTTACACCTTAGTCTGGCGATTTATACTTTCGCGACGCAATAATTGAAACTTTTGAATGGTGAAGATAAAATACATCACTGAGAAGGTTTCTAAGTAGCTTTTAGAAATCTTGTTAAATTGATATAATAAAATAGAAGGCACTAAACTTCTGAAGGAGCGGAGTTTACACATTTTCATAGTTGGCCACAATTGTTATCTATTTAGTTTTTTAATAGTCCAGAAAAAAATGTAAAAATTAACATCCCAACTAAAAAAAAAGATCTTAAGATATCTCAACTTTCTTCAGCAATTTTACAGAAACCTCAAGTAGTTTTACAGATTTAGTTTCACCTTAAAAATACCAGCACAAGTTTTTGACATTCTTAAAAATATCAGCAGATTGGACCAATTGTTTACAAGTTTTCTACCTACTTTTTTAGTGGAGATAGTACGTGGGGATTCAGCAATTATACTCCCTAGTGCATACAAAGTATTTTTAATACGTTGGTTAATGCGAACTATCGAAGTCTAATGTATTAGAAGACTACATATACCCAATATCAGAATCGTAAATGCTATATTATAATATATCTTTAGGATCGGTGTAAGAGGGGAGATTGAGGTAAAAGAAACTGATTGGGGTGGATTTGTAATAGTTGATAAAACGTGGTTATCGTCGTTTGGACCCGCCATCATAGTGAGGTAGTCATGTCTCATCCATTGTTACACATTTGGTCCGGTAATCTCCAAACATGCATTCCCCCTCACCAATGTATAAAAAATCACTTCAAACACGTGTTTTTAAGAGCTCACTAATCCCTCTAAAATATGTTAATGCAGCAGGGTCTTGAAATTAAATATATATGCATCTAACATATTGGGCTTCAATATTATACATCATTCATCGCAGAATAAATATTTTATATACACTGAAAGTTTTTCTCAACTCTACTTTTTTATTGCATATTCCATATCTGCATCTAAATCTATTTTTCCCATATTCTTCATTTTTAAGATATGACAGCCATTTCGAAATAAATATTAAAGTCTTTAGAATCTATATTTCTAAAGTTAGAGGATTTTTTATTCTTTTTCTTCCATGTGTGCAAGCCATTGTATAAAAGACTTAATCGACAAGCTCTAAGAAAATGCATTACATTTCGTTCAACATCTTCAATTTTCTACGTTGTTTCCCAAATGCTCCTTCTGCCGTTAAGAAAAGCAAAATATATCTACGTAAAACATTTTTATTTCAGGGATAATGATATATGCTTCAGAAAAAGCCAGTTTGTCAGTGAAGGATAAACAAAGATAAATCATGCAAACATTAAATAAGCTCTCTGGATGATGAATATTTTTTCTGCTTAAGTCAATTTATGAAGAGATCAGTCTCTAAGCCAGTAACATAATTGAGTTACATAACTTTCTTTTTCTAACAAGTGAAACGTATAGGAATTTATCAATAAGTAATATATAAAAGAATAATATTTCATTCATTTAAATATTACCAGATCATGTATAACATGAATTGTTATATAAATTTACATAGATAAATTAGAAAAATATTTAACTTATTTGAGGTTTTTAAGTTTATGTAAGAGTACAAAGTTAGACGAAAAACATTATTTTTTTAAGGTATGACAACTATTTTTATTCTTTTTAAAAAGTTTGCACAAATATGCTTTATAGATTAACGTATAAATAATTAAAGAAAAGTTTTTTATGAAAGCATAGAAGCACGATAATGGAGTATAGGAATTTCTCTCTCTCTATACCACAGGTAGTACGCGGGAAACAATGTACATATTTTCATAAATCATACATTTTTCATACTTGAGTCATGAGTCATTGTTTATAATATCTAGTTAATTAATATTTCTAGATTTTCAAAATATGAAAACCTTATTGAGTCTTATTTTGTGTTATTGAGTCTTAAGTGAATAATGGCAGACCTTGGTCTCTCTTCATAAAATTTTAGTGCTTGTACCTTCAGTAGATTTTTCTAACAATCGCACGCGAACACCAGAGAGACAAAACGAAACTTTCTATTATTAATAAAATAGATTTTTTAACATAATAATTTTTAATAGATTACAGTTCATAGGTCCACTGTAAAACACACCTCACTGTTGCGTTGTAATAAAATGGATGGATCTGTTTCATCAATTGCATCGCTTTAAATGGTTTGTGTATTTTTGAGAGAAGAGTCTATTATTAGGCATGTCTAGGTTTGATTAATTAAACATATGGCATAGTAAAATAAATTAACTCTATAATAGACATGTATGTAAATTTAACCTTTATATATTAAATATATCCTACCGTGTTAACATCTCAAAAGACATCTCGTGATAGAAATTGGTACACCATATGCGTATTTTTAGAACTATCGTGAGTTATAAGATAATGATAACGCTAAATCCAGCAGCCTTTGTATGGAAAGTGGAAAATAAGTGTGGACAAATGTTTAAACTAAAATTAATTTAAAGTTAAAATCTGAAAGCTGTCCTTTCACTCATCTTGGTAGAAATAGTGTTACATAATCATCCATTGGTGATAAAATATACTTAATAAGACTTCTTTGAATACCCATTTAAAAATATAATGCTATTAAAAATGTTAAAGTTTTATCCATTTTAACGTGCTATTTGGGAACGAAAAAACACGTCCTTTTTGTATATTACTTTTTAACCTGGTGTTTCCCCAAAATTTCTTCTACAGTTCAGAATGAAAAAATATTTTTAACCCTCTCATGCATTAATTATTTTTCATTATTTTGCATTATTGACTAAAAATCATTTTTTGAGATAAATGAAAACCCATTATAAAATAATTTTATTATTGCACTATATGCTAGCTGATACCTATCACCAAATCGGATCTCTATAAATGAATGCTCAAAAGTTTTTTGCTTAATAATGCAATAATTATCTGTCCTCATATGAGGCCCGTATGCATGAGAGGGTTAAGAAAACAATTTTTTTATCTCAGACAATAAAGTGCGTCTCTTTAAAAATAATTTTGTCAGGACAAACAATGGTACAACATACACATATTAAATAAATTATCTTGATGGCAAATGCATTTGTCTGTTTATATGGATTTATGAAAGGATACATCTCCAATTTGAATTAAGAACGTTCGTCTTTGGAATAAGTTATACGTATTCACTGTTGTCAATAAGTATTTCTAAAAAGGAAACATATGCTATTTATTTAAGCATGTTCTTAATGTTTTTTATTTCTTAGTATATTCATAATAATGCTTAAAAATTTTTCGTACATATATATATTTTTTAATTGCAGTTTGGTACTAAAATATATTTCACATCATTTCATTCAATGCAATTTTAAAAGTGTAATTTTGTTAAAAGTGTTTTTTTTTTTTTTTGCTGCAAAAAGCATTTGTTAAAGGTGCTTTTTGCACAGTTATATAAAGAAAATTTCTTGGTATGGCTTTATATAAATGGATGTCCTCTGATTTTTATCGAATATTCTTTTTACAGTAAAAATTGTAAAATATTTTTAAGTAAACATTCATTTCATCTGCGATAATAAAGTGTTTCTTTTAAAAAATGTATTTTCTTAGGACAAACAGCGATATGCTTATACAAATATTAAATAAGTTATCTTCATGGCAAACGCATTTGTCTCTTTATATCGATTTTTGTATAGATACATATTTAAGCCAGAAAACAATTTGAATTTCATAGTTTCCTCTTCGGAATAAATTACATGCATCCACTGTTTTCAAAAAGTATTTATAATAAGGAAATACATATTATTCATTTAAGTAATTTTACTAATATATATTTTTTAATTTCTCTGTACATTCATAATAATGTTTGAAAATTTTCTAACATATATATCTTTTTTAATCCCACTTTGATACTTAAACATATTTCACATCATTTCATTCAATGTAACTTTAAAAATGTAATTTTGTTAAAAGTGTTTTTGAATAGCTATATAAAGCAAACTTCTCGATATAGCTGAAAATAAAACATCATGGAATTTCTCTGATTTTTATGAAATATTATTTTACAGCTAAAATGATAAAATATTTTTAAGGAAACATTTTTCTTTATCTTGGATAATAAAGTATTTCTCGTAAAAACACATTTTGTCAGGGTAAACAGGGATAAATCATACAAATATTAAATAAATTATCTTGATGGAAAACGATTTTTTTCTTTTTATATTGATTTAAGAAAGGATAAATCTTTAAGCCAGACACAAAACTGAATCACATAGATTCCTCTTCGGAATAAGTTATATGTAGCCATTGTTGTCAATAAGCATTCTTAAGAAGAGACCATATGCTGTATTTTTCACTACTTCCTTAATATTTTTATTTTTTTCTATATATTCATGAAATGCTTGAAAATATTTGGACATAAATATCTTTTTTAATCGAAGTTATGATAATATGAAGTTATTAAAATATATTTTACATCTTTTTATTCAATGTAATTTTAAAAACTTAATTTTCTTAAAAATGTTTTTTTTTTTTCTAAAACAGTATCTGTTAAAAGTGTTTTTTGTAGAGACACATAAAGAAAACTCCTTATATGGCTGAAAAAACTGCATGGATTTTCTGTGAATTTTATCGAATATTCAATCTACAGTTGAAATTATAAAATATTTTTAAGTAAACGTTCTTTTCATCCTAGATTATAAAGTATTTTTCGCAAAAAAAAAAGACTTTTTTTCAGGATAAACAAAAGTAAGTCATGGAAATATTATACACGGTTCTTTGATAGTGAACGTATTTTTCTCTTTATATAGATTTATGAAAGAATCAATCTCGAAGCCAGAAAAAAAATTGAATTACGTAGGTTCCTCTTTGGAATAAATTTCATCTGTTGTTTATAAGTAACCTTAAGAAGGAACGTTATGTTATTCATTTTAGTATTTCTTTAGTAATTTTTTTCTATGTATGTTCATAATAATGCCTGAAAATCTTTGGGCATAAATATCTTTTGAAATACTGGTTTAATATTAAAATATCCTACGCGTCCTTGAATTCTACATAGTTACTAAAAAGCATAATTTTCTTAAAAACTTTTTTTTTTTATAAAAAATATTTGTTAAAAATGTTTTTTACAACAATATAAAAAGAGTTTTTTACATGGATAGAAAAAACAACATGGAAGTAAAAACATGGGCCATCCAGATATAAGATTGTAACACGTAACAAAACTATACATGCAGTAAAAATTAAAAGCATGATAGTAACATCTACTAAGAAATTTTTTTCAAAATCTTAATTTCCATTCGCTATTTATCATAAGTTCTTTTGACAATCTAAAAAGGTATTTTTCGGTACATTAAGTAAAAGTATTTTTCAGTACATTAAAATCTCAAAAATCTGGTGTTCGAAAAACCGGCGAAACCAAAAATCCGGTATTAAAGTCATTTTTCATTTCTTTATTCTACTTTCCGAATTAAAGGATAGCGAATTTTTAAAGACAGTGAAATTGCAATTGATTACAAATTAAATCAAAGGGATCAAATCAAACGCATTTGACAAATAAATACCAAGATCACTGACGCTGTGGTAAATAGAACCAATGATAAACACTTTTAGCAGCAGAGAAGAATAAGAACGATGAGCGGGGAAAAAAAACTTTGTCACCGAAAAATCCACAATTTTTACAGGAAAATTTATTTCTTTTTAAAGAAACAAGACAATATTTTCAAAACCGATAGACTTTACTTTTGTAAAATCAAAGAAAAACTTACTAAAGAACTGACGCAAAATTTTAATCAAATAAAAATCCGATAAAATTGATATCGATATTTCTGAATTTACACAAATATAAAGACATCACTGTTTATTTGAATTCTTTCTTCTGTCTTTAGAAGAAGAAAGTATTGAGTTCTTGAAAATTTTCGAAATTCGGTTTTTGATGGATTTACACGTTTTAAAAATCGAAGATTCCAAAAGAGCATGTTTTTTCTTGTTGTCTCTCTATGCGTCTGTGGCTGTTCGTAATTCTGCCCGTCTGTCTGTATGTGACATAAAGTTTTTGGATGATCTATCCCAGGAACTAATGCACGAAATTTAATAAAAATTTATATCCAAGTACTTCCTGATATAAGATGTCTCTGATTAGATTTTGGTGTAAATCGCTCAACAGGTGGAACTGCTGTACTGTCTTTTTTTCACGATTTCTGTAATAGCTCTATCTTAAGAATTAATTCATGGATTATAATCAAACTTCAGATTCAGTTAATCCTTGATATGAAGTAATTCTGTTTACGTTTTGGTATCATTCGCCCAAAAGATAGCTCTGGTATGCTGAATTTTTTCCAATTCCCTTAATAACTCTATCTCAAGAACTAATGCACGAATTTTGATCAAATTTCAGATTCAGGTTTATCTATGAAAAATTTTATTGCTGATTATGTCATTGTGTAAATCGCATAACAAGTGATATTTTTATTCTGCATTTTTACTGATAGTCGCAATAGATCTATTTTGAAAACTATTGCACTAAATTACATATAATTAGAATCATCATAGAGCATATATTACTATTTAATGTTGACATAGCAACAGCGAATTTGAAATTATTGACATGTATGAGACAGAAGAAAGTTTTGGGATTGCCTGACTAGTTTAGGACATCTAACTAGTTATTACGTGATGTTGATAATACTTATAATAAATCATTTTGCTTTAATATTTATTTTTCTTTTTCCTCAATAGGGTAAGATGGAGCACGTTGGAACATAGTCCACCTTAGGGCATGCCAATTTACAGGTTTATGCAGTTAAATATCAGCAAACATAAGTGCCGATAAAAGATGCCGCAATCTACTCTGTCATGCGTTTTGGAATCAGTGGTATTTGTTGGCAACATTATAATACTATCATTTTTGTTTTGATTGAGGTTCTTTAACATTAATGTGTACTTTGAAGAATAAAGATTTCGTTATAGAATGAAATAATACAAGAATGGACATGTTAGGTTGAATAAACATGGATTTATTATTATTTTAATGCGAATGTTGTGCTAAGTTTAACAATGTAAATGTTTTTATTACTTTATGTGCGCGATAGGCCAGGTTGGGACACTCCGTTGTGGGGCACCTTGGGACATTCCAGAAATCTTGAAAAAGACTAAATACAGCTTACGGAAAGAAAAAAAAAAATATTACCCAACGAGTTAAGATTTTCATCCAGCAGTGAGGATGCGGCAGTTGCATTAGCGAAATTGGTGAAAATTACTCCTAAAAATATATATATATATATAAATGGTTTGTAGTAAGGACAGTTATAATGTATTTAACTGTTCATGTGATGCCAATTTTCCTAGAGATTGCAAACTTACCCAAGAT
This sequence comes from Maratus speculifer, assembly GCA_964019185.1. Taxonomy (NCBI): domain Eukaryota; kingdom Metazoa; phylum Arthropoda; class Arachnida; order Araneae; family Salticidae; genus Maratus; species Maratus speculifer. The sequence goes on from OZ025294.1 coordinate 365,203,130, forward strand.
AAGTCCAAAAAATTACAGGGAAACCCACTATATAATAGTGTACATTGGAATTTTTTTTTTTAGGAAAACAAAACATTGTTGCATTATATGGCATGTTCAAAATGTTGAGGGCAGCAGCAAATATGGTATATCCGTTTGGATAAACGAGATAAAGAGTTGTCATTTTTTTCCATCCTGATAAGCATTGTTGCTTGTTTGTGTATTAAACACATATTCTTTTAAATCTTGGCACTTTTAAGAACAAAATAGATCAAAGATTTGTTTTATTAAAATTTGAAGAAAATCCTTTTTTTTCGTATACACATGTATATTTTTCGTATCTGTTATCTTGTATGTTATCTTGATACTGAACGCAATTTTCTGTTTATATCAGTTTATGAAAAGATGAATCTCTAAACCAGAAACAAAACTGCAGTAAGAATGTTTATTTTTGGTATAAGTTACATGTATAAATTCTGTCGATAAATATTCTTCTGAATGAGCCACATGTCATTCATTTAAGTATTTTCTTCATATATTTGCTATATTCTACCTTCTCTAGTGTATATAAGTTTGTAAATGTTTATAAACATATATCTTTATAAATATAATGGAACATTTACTAAGAATTATCAAAATCTTAATTTCTATCAGATGTTGATCAAATATACCTTTTACGGTTAAGGTAGATAAAATATTTTAAGCAAACATTTTTTTATTTTTTTTATCTTTCATAATACAATATTCCTTTTAGAAAAAAACCACTTTGTCAGGATAAAAGGAATAAATCATACTAAGATTAAATAAGTTATCTTGATGCTGAACACATATTTCTGTTTATATTAATTTATGAAAGAATCAATCTCTAAACCCGGAACAAAAATGGATTACTTATGTTACTTTTCGCAATAAGTTACACGTATCTATAGTTGTCAATAAATATTATTCTGAACGAGCCATACGTTACACATATAAGTACTTCCGTAATATTTTGTGTCATAATCTGTCTTGAATAATTTTTATACTTTATTTATATTTATAAAAGGTACATATACATATAGATAAACTTTAAAAAGATTTATGTGATGAATAGCTTCTTATTCCTATTACCTTTTTTAGCTATGAGAGCTAAATAAAATGTTTTTTAAACAAACATTTTTTAAATATATTTTTTATTATTTATTTACTTATTTATTTATTTTGGGGGATAATAAAATATTCTTCGGAGAAAAAAAAACACTTTATCGGGATAGAAGAAATAAACCATACTAACAGTAAATTAGTTATCTTGATGCTGAACACATATTTATGTTTATATCAATTTATGAAAGAATCAATCTCTAAACCAGGAACAAAAATGGATTACTTGTGTTCCTTTTCGGAATAAGTTACACGTATCTACAGTTGTCAATAAATATTCCTCTGAAAGAGCCATATGTTACACATATAAGTACTTCCGTAATATTTTGTGTCATACTCTGTCGTGAGTAATTTTTATACTTTATTTATATTTATAAAAAGTACATATACGTATAGATAAACTTTAAAAAGATTTCTGTAAAGGGTAGCTTCTTATACCTATTACCTTTTTTAGCTACGAGAGCGAAATAAAATATTTTTAAACAAACATTTTTAAATATATGTTTTATTATTTATTTACTTATTTATTTATTTTGGGGGATAATAAAATATTCTTCGGAGAAAAAAAAACACTTTATCGGGATAAAAGAAATAAATCATACTAACATTAAATTAGTTATATTGATGCTGAACACATATTTCTCTTTATATCAATTTATGAAATAATCAATCTCTAAACCAGGAACAAAAATGGATTACTTATGTTCCTTTTCGGAATAAATTATACGTATCTACAGTTGTCAAAAAATATTCTTCTGAAAGAGCCATATGTTACACATATAAGTACGTCCTTAATATTTTGTGTCATACTCTGCCTTGTGTAATTTTTATACTTTATTTATATTTATAAAAAGTACATATACATATAGATAAACTTTAAAAAGATTTCTGTGAAAGGTGTACACTGAAAAAATGGGTTCTCAAAATTGAGTAAAAAGTACTCATTTTTAAGTACTTCACATAATCAAAATAGCTCCGATTCAAATGTACTCAAAACTGATAAACGCATGTACTCATTTTTGATTCCGTGGTTTTGTTCAAATATGAATCCCTATATACTGCCTCCTGAACTCTCAAATTAAAGTAAAAATATACTGGCATTAATTTGTTGCTAAAAATTATTATTAATAAACGTTTAATTATTTTTTTTTTAAATAAGCAGAATTATTAGCAAGATACTCAAATCGAAAATTTTTATGACAAGAGCATTATATGCAAACACTTTTAAGCTATTTTAAAAAACTGTACATTATTTAACATATACTTTAATAAGCAACTTTTATGCCACTCTGAATGAAGTATACCAATACAGGGTACAAAATTTTCGTTTGTTTGATTACATATGATGGTTCAAAATTGAGAAAGCAATGTGTTTATTTTTGCTCCAAGCATACTCAATTCGATATGAGTACATCGATTTACTCATTTTTCGGTACTTTCAGTACTTTTTTTCAGTATGAGCTACACATTTGTCTGAAATACTTGCATATTTAAATTATGAATTTATTCAGATTTCGGACAGTATTAAATCATTAAAGAGTCATTTTTTTCTTAAAATTGGTTAAACAATAAATGAAAGCGTGTTGAATATTTTGACGTCTTATTTTTACTCATACGGCAATTATATCGCGATATATTGTACATTTTGTTGATACACCAAGCGAAATTACTCACACAAATTAAAAGTTTAAATGTCTTTTTTTTCTCTATGTTCATATTTTCTTTAATTTGAAAAAATCCAGAAAAATTTCTATGTATTTGAGATTTTAAAAAAATGCACTTGTTCTGTATTATAGATGTAAAATATCTGTTCATAGAGTTAGCCTACATAAAAAATATTTAAAAATAATAACAATGTATGAAGACACGGTTAGATTTTCTCGTTTTACACTGTACATATATCAATAAAAATTATATTAAATGTAATATTAGAGGTATCTAAAATTCAAGCACTGTCGTTTTGTAATACATATTTAAAATTATATGTATTTTTAAAAATGGATAAAAATATCAATATTTAAGAAAGTACTAAGGATGTTTTTTAATCACAATTTTATTAACCTTTATTAATATTTCAATAAATATGTAGTTTTTGCTTTAAATTTGCTTTTTTCTTGAACTTAGAAACGCATTGAGAATACAATTTGAACAATATCTATATATGTGACATTTTGAAGTTAGGAGCCAGAAACATCATCTCCCCTTTCTCTGTTTTACAGCACAGAAGTCATGTCAAGCGAGAAAAAAAAAATGTAGAAGGTTTATTAAACTAAACATTGGCTGTTGCAAAATAGTTTATTAAAATGAGCAAAGTCAAATAGAGCGGGAAATGCTCTCTTCGCAAGTCGTCTTGAACCGAATAATCGAAAGAAAGGAGAAAGAATATCCAATCATACCTCGGCTTCCTCACTTAAATCTAAAAACTAAAAGCTTCCAGAACATTCTATAATCTGTAACCATGATTTTTCCATGTAAATAGAATTTCATATCCAGCGTTGAGATTCAAGCATATCATTCTCAAATCTTTCGGACGATAATTTTTATTTAAAAAGATTATTGCTTAACTAATTTATAATCGAAATCAGAATTCGGATATTCTGCAGAAGATATTCAATTGTAAACGATTAATTTTAAAACAAAAAGAAAATAAATGAATAATATCAATCGCGAAGAAAAAATAAATAAAATAAATGATACTTTGAAAGGTATGGTTTTGGAATAAATTTAATAAGACTTTCTTAAAAAAGGTTGATAAAACACGGAGAAAATGAGTTTTATTGGGAATTTTCAGAAATAAAGTTTAATAAGGAATAATTTTTATTTAATGTCATATTTAAATTTACGCATATTGGAATAAATATTTTTTAAGGCGAATTAAGAACTTATATCATTTCTATAAAAATTAATAGATTGGACCTAGTAACAGGATATTAATTTAATAAGTTGAAATAAGTACGGTATATTGCTAAAAGGAATTTAATATAGTATAGGGTTACTCTTGGAGGAATTTTTTTTTAATTTGTAATATATATATATATATATATATATATATATATATATATATATTTAAACAATCAAAATTACTGAAAAAGTAACCTGTTTCCTTAAGTAAACCTTTCTTTTCCTTTGAACAATAAAATATTTTTCAGAAAAAATACATTTATTTTGTCAGGATAAACATAGATGTATCATACAGACATCAAATAAGTTACATTGATTCTGAACCTATTTTTCTGTTTAAATCAATTTATGGAAGGATCAATGTCCAAGTCAGAAAAAAATTGAAATGCATTCGGTATAAATTACACGTATCTATTGCTGCCAATAAATATTCTTATGAAGGAGCCATGTGTTATTCCTTTAATTATCTCATTAACATTTTTGTTATAATCTGTAATACATATAAATTATACATGTTTAGAAATGTATATGTTTCTGAGAATAATGGTAACATTTAGTTAAAAGAACTTTTATTCTAAATCTGATTTTCTTTCTACTGTTTATTAAATATTCCTTTTAAGGATTAGGAAGATAAAACATTTTTAAGCAAACTTTCTTTTTATATTGTCCATTAAAATATTTTTCGGTAAAAAAGCCATTTGTCAGGAAAAACTAAAATAAATTAGAGAAATACTTATTTTGATGCAAAACACATTTCTATGTTTATCTGTAAAAGGATAAGTCGCTAAGTCAGGCACATAATTGAATTACTTATATTCGTTTTTGGAATAAGTTATATATAAATGCTCTTAGGATGATGGCATATGTTATTTATTTAAGTATCTTCGTAATAACTTTTTTATATTTTCTTTTCTGCAATATATATATGTAATATATGTTTATAAATATAATGGTATCATTTAGGAACTATAGCTTTTATTCTAAATCTTAATTTCTGTCTGATTTATATCAAATATTGCTATTAATGTTTAGGAAGAAAAAATATTTTTAGGAAACATTCTTTTATCTTGGAAAAAAAACACATTTGTTAGGAAAAACTGGTATAAATCAATTTAACATTAAATAAGTTTCTTTGATCATGAACACATAATTCTTTTTATATCAATTTGTGAAAGGATCTGTCTCTAAGCCAAAGAAAAAATTGAATTACTTTTGTTCAGTTTTAAAATAAGTTATATATATCTACATTTGTCAATAAATATTCTTAGAAAGGTGCTTTTTTTTACTATTTAAGTACTTCCTTAATATTTTTTCCTTATTTTATCTTCTGAAATAATTAGAAGAAATATATGTTTCTAAGTGTATATGTTTATAAATATAATAGGAACATTTAAGAAAAATAGCTTTTATTCTAAATCTTAATTTCTGTCTGCTGTATGGGCCATTTTCAAATTTCGCTTACATATGCTGGCCTAGAGTAAAAAAAAGTAATTCAAACATAAATTAATATTTACAGTTTCATTTGAGCTATGCATTATCTAAAGAATATTATATTAAACATTTCTAACATGAAAAAAAAATCAATAAATAATTTTTTATAAATCTTTAAAATTTTGATTTTAAGCAAAAATGCCTGTCTCATTCCAAGTTTTATGTTTTTAACTGTTTTATTTTTTTTTTAATTTGAATTAACTTTTTTAAATAAAAAAGGTTGAATTATTTTAAATATGAGCTGTTAGTGTTCTATATTAATGAAAAAAAATACAAAATATATTTCCTTTAAGAAATTACCAAAAATCTTTTTTCCCTCACTTTTTGTCAAATCCTTTACTTTGTGATAATTTTAGTCAAAATTGGGTTTTCGAATGCTGCCTAAAGTTAGCAGCAGATATTCGGCGATATAGTTAAACTATTCACGTAACTACTACTTGCCAATTTTCACTCTTAAATTTTAAACCAAATTTTATACCACCTATACCAAATATCGCAATTAATGTTCAGGACGGCAAAATATTTTTAGCAAACATTCTTTACATCTTGGAAAAAAAATTCTCAGGAAAAACTGACATAAATTTAACATTAAATATGTTATCTTGATCCTGAACGCATAATTCTTTTAATATCAATTTTGTAAGAATCTGCCTCTAAGCCAGAGACAAAATTGAATTACTTTTGTTAATTTTTGAAAAAAAGTTATACACATCTATAGTTGTCAATAACAGGGGTCGTACATGTCCTGAAATTTTAAGACCAAGAAAATCTTCAGCACCAGTATTTTCTCATAGAAAATATCTTCTTAAAATAAAGTGTCATTTCGCACGTTGAATCTAGATGTATGTTTCTATAAATAAATACTGATATTTGTCCTGAAAAATTTCCAGAAATGTACGACCCCTGCAATAAATATTCTTAGTGCTGAACACATATTTCTGTTTATATCAATTTATGAAAGGATCAATCTCTAAACCAGAAACAAAATTGAATGAAGTATGTTCCTTTTCGGAATGAATTGCACATATCTACAGTGAATCGATAAATATTCTCATGAAGGATCCATATGTTACTGATTTAAGTATTTTCTGGATATTTTTGTCATTTTACATACTTTGTAATGTATATAAGTTTCGTATGTGTATATGTTTATAGCCTCTTCAGTATCGGTGTCTCGTATATGATACACATCTTTTAAAAAGGTTAAGTGTATAAATATTGTTAAAGTAAAGAAATAGCTGTGAATGGAGCGTAACTGAGATCAAACTAAAGAAAATTGCAATTTGTTTCATATAGCGCTTTTTTAGCGAGATATGTGTTATATTAAAAAGGGTTGGAGCAAAAATGTACGAAATCGTCAAAATTGAAAATGTAAACAATTTCCCTGTGTGTTAAGACATTATTTGTAGAGATCATTAGAAGAAAATCTTTAAAAAATGTATAATTATTTACTTATTTCATTCTCTTTACAATGAAAAAAATATATATAAATTAAAATGAAATAAAATAAAATAAAAAATCTAAAATATTTTAAAAAATGTGCTTATTGAGTAATTTTTATTAACATCGGTAAAGTATCTTTTTTCCTTTAATATGCGCATACATGCTACCAGAAATGTTTCCAATTTTATTGACTTTTTAATTTAGACATTCAAAATTCATACCAGAAATTTAAAATAAAAATATTTGCTTTATTGTATAACATATATTTAGTCATTAAGTAGAGCGAGATTATTATTAAAAATTTCTGGTATAAATTTAGATTCTCCGGCCAACGGCATTTCTAGAACGTACTCTACCAAGTGATTTACAGGATTAATGGATAATGATGAGTTATTTGAATCATTGTCTAAGTATCTTAGAAAGTTCAATAATAAACACGACGGAATTGTTTTTCAAAGAGTAAGTATTTACTCTTACTTTTACGTATGATAGATCGTATCTGAAATTTTATCATAACTTGAAAAAATAACGATAAAGAAGAAGATTTCATTATTAATTAAAATAAATCAATAACAACTAGCGATATAAAATATGCACAGTTTTAACGGGTTCATTTTGTTATGATCCATATCAATTTTCCCATAACCGATTTCCCAACTTCATACCCGATGTATTCACTAGGATACACATATTTACTTTTTTATGTATATAAATCAGGCTAAAAAAGGGAGAAATTGGTGTAAATGAATCACGTGAGAAAATCTAAGAACTAAATTAGAAGTAATTTGTTTCTTACAGCGCTTTTATAGCGATCTACGCCTTATATAAAAATGGTTTTCAAAGAAATGTAAGAAATATGCGAAAATGACAGCGTATAAAATTTTACTGTGATTCAAATACCATTTTTAGAATCCATTAATAATAAGTAATTATTAAAGATACATTTATTTTGTATTTTTAAATGTTTCTGCAGTTCCAAAAAAAATATAAAAAAATTGCAAATAAAATAAAAAATCCCAAGAAATTATAAAAAAGATATGTACATCACGTATTACCAAATTTTATGTACAAAAATAAAATTTAATTTTTTTCGTTGTTTAACCATTGTTAATAGAAATTCATAACTCAAGTTAAAAAAATCTACATTAAATATACCCTGATGTATGAAGAGGATAAAGGCGGAATATTTCTATGTAATTTTTATTTCTACATTTCCTATTCCTAAGGAAAAAGCCATTTTGTCAGGAAAGGATAAACAAAGATAAATCATGAAAAGAATAAATAAGCTCCCTTGGTTCTAAATACTTCTTTCGTTTTAGACCAACTTATGTTAAGATAATCCATTAATCTACAAAATAATTGATTTCCTATCTGTAGAAAGCTATACTTAGGTGTATTTATTAATTGGTATATTTATAATGTAATCACATTTTAATCATACAACTATTTTGTTGTTATATTTGCCGTTTTGCATTCTGTTATAAGTTACCTTATTCTCATCCTTCTAATTTTCTCAATTAATTTATATAACTACTTTGAAACTGATGCATCTGATAGAATAAACAACTTTACATTTTTTCATGGATATAAATAATGAACAGATCTCAAAATTAAACAAATTAGCATTTTCTTTTTTATAGTGCATTTATAGCAAGCTACGATTTATATAAAAATGACTTTCAGCAGAAATGTACAAAGCTTACAAAATTGAAAACATACAGTGGCGGTCGAAAGCTTCCGGCAGCAAAAATTTTTTAGTTAATTTGTAAGTATATCCATATGAAGACTAATCTCAAAGTGATAATTATATATTTTATAAAAATAATAGTTCAGCACTTTTTTATGAATAACATTTAAATATTAATAAATTTAACTGAGAAAATTAAGTATAAAGGAAAACGTATGTTCTCAAAAGTTTCCGTCCACATTCTCAAGTTTGAGAAAAAATGGAATTGTAATAGAAAATTACACCAATTAACAACATTTACAATTAGAATTTTATTGCCATACCTTTAGTAATAAATACTGCGACGCAGCAATGTGACATGCATACAGTTACCAGTTTAACTGTTAAATATCATCTATGGTACTCCTTTTCCTCATTTCTTGTAACTTTTTGGAAATTTCGGTTGAGTGGGATTATTTATAGTTCCGCACACGTATGTCAACGTCTTTCCAAAGATTTTCTATTGGATTCATGTTGGGCGTTTGCACTGGCTATTTCAAAAGGGGAACTTTTCTGTGCGAACGCCATTTCTTGTCGAGTTTTGCATATATTCTTTAAGTCGTTATCATGTTAAAACGTAGTTGTAAAATAGTTGCGACCACATTTTTTCCTCTAATGAGGCAGCAAATAACCTTGCAAGATATCCTAATAGATCAGATCTTTCATCTGGACGTGGATTTCAAATAACGGACCGACACTTTTTGAAGAAAATAATCCCCACAGCATAACGTGTCCTCGGTCTGTTCCATTGTAGGAATAACATAAGTCGAATCATACTTTTTGTTGTTAGGCCATAGGACATAATGTCTGCCTTCAAACTCAAAAAAGCTTGAAATTCAGTTGATTGTAAAATAGTACTTTTCTCCAGTTTTCACTTGACAGACTCTGTGTTTTTTTCGAAAACACAAGTCAAGTACGTTTATACTTTTTTTCCTCTGAAAAATTTATGAACACCGATTCTTCCATAAAGCTGTGAATCACGTCAGCATCTTGGCATGGTAGATCAACTTATTTCAGCAATATTTTCATTCCATAAATTGCGGGATATCGCAACGGCGTTTTAAAGGGGGGTCATCAATTGTTTTTCTCCTGACAATTCTGAGCACAAGAATAATAATTTACTGGAGTCTCCGGGACCACAGAAAGTCCAGAAGGTCATAGCCAGCTTCATGTAATTTTTAAATATCGTTCACAGTCGATCAACCGATCGATAACTTTGCCGCAATATTTCGCGGCAAAATTATATAGATTCATTGCTGAAACCTTCTGTTAAATAATCAAAGAAACTAACTGGCCGGAAACTGTTGACTGCCACTATAAATAAAGGCGGAATATTCCTATACAAAATTTCTTTCTACTTTATATATTCCTCGGGAGAAAGCCATTTTGTCAGAGGAGAATAAATAAAGATAAATAATGCAAAAAATAATATATATATATATATATATATAATATTTTATATATATATATATATATATATATATATATATATATATATATATATATATATATATATAAATATAATATTATATATATATATATATATATAATATATATTATACACTATATTGCCATTGATTATGGGACACTTGCGATTTTAGACATTTTACTAAATATCTAGAAAAATACATGAGGAATCATCTCGAAACTCTCAGTGTATAAATATAATAGTATACGTCATACATCTCCGTGAAGATTTTTTACCGAAACGCCATAGGGGACCGTCAACAAATTAAAAAATAATGAATATCTTTTGAATAACCCTGTCAAAACTAATGTAGCAAAAGAACTCAAACTCTAGATTATGATTGAATGCCTTATTGTAATACACTGTATTCATTTTTATGAAAATAGCATGCATACTCGCAGATTAATTAAGGTTTTTATAGAAATGGTCCCAAATTTTTCCAAGTTTTTCCATTATAATTTTCAGAGTTCTTAATATAAAATAATATTTTTTTCCAAAAATATGACAAACAACATTGCACACAGTACCCTGTAATCAGAATTAAAAAATAATAAAAATTGTATGAAAAATGAGTAGGTTTACTATATAATTTTTTACTGCGCATGCGTCAAAGATATCAAAATTTCATTTGCATATTATGTTAGCTAAATGTATAGAGCAACTTTTGTAAAAGTCTCAAAATCATAGCTTGAAAATTCTGAACGTAATCGTCTATAGAAAAAGGACAAAATCCGTTGTTTCCAAATAGAAGCAAAAAAATGAGGGATTTTATCCAAATGCAGTAGTACATCCCATATTGTGTATTGTATATTGACACTAATCAATGAATATATGGATACAACCCCTATTGCTTTTGCTTCATTTTGAGAATAACGGATTTTCGACTTATTCAATTGACGATTATTGTCAGAATTTTCAAGTTATGATTTTGTGACTTTCACAAAAGTTGCTCTATACATTTAGCTAACATAATATGCAAATGAAATTTTGATATCGTTGACGGATGCGCAGTAAAAAATTATTTAGTAAACCAACTCATTTTTTATACAATTTTCATTATTTTTTAATTCTGATTACAGGGTATTGTGTGCAATGTTGTTTTTCATATTTTCTGAAAAAAAAATAATATTTTATATTAAGAACTCTGAAAATTATAAGGAAAAAACTTGGAAAAATTTGGGATCATTTTTATAAAAACCTTAATTACTCTGCGAGTATGCATGCTATTTGCATAAAAATGAACAAGGCTTATTACAATAAGGCATTTAATCATAATCTAGAGTTTGAGCGCTTTGCTACATTAGTTTTGACAGGGTTATTCAAAAGATATTCATTCTTTTTTAATTTGTTGACGGCCCCCTTTGGAGTTTCGGGAAAAAATCTTCACGGAGATGTATGACTTATATTATTATATTTATACACTAAGAGTTTCGAGATGATTCCTCATGCATTTTTCTAGATATTTAGTAAAATGTCTAAAATCGCAAGTGTCCCATAATCAATGGCAATATAGTGTATATATATATGTATATACAGGGTGATTCCAAATTTTTTTTACAATAAAAGAGCGGTGATAGTACACATCAAGACAAACAATATTAAATAGGAGACCAAGGGTCCAAAACGTTTTCCTAAAGAAATAGCCGCCATTAAAGTTTAGGGACCAAAATTTCAAATAAACTTAAAAAACGGAAACATCGGTCGATTGATTCGCGGTTTTCACTAAAATTATTCTTTATGTCGGCATTTTCTTGAAATTAAATTATAAAGATAAATTTCAAAAAATGCCGATAGAGGGCGCTTTAGACTTTGGAGTAACGAACAACTATTTTTTGCCAGTATTTTTTGCAACTTATTAAATGTTTTCGTAAGCTTAGACTCAAACTTAAATGTTGAGCTCAAAATCTGTAGTTGGGAGTGGTTAAGTAACACAAACTGAGCTGTGTTCAGAGGGTTCAAATTTCAAATGATTATAAAAAACGGAAAAATTGGTCGATTGATTTGCGGTTTTCACTAAAACTATTCTTTATTTAGGTATTTTCGTGAAAATAAATTATAAAGATAAATTTCAAAAAATGCCGATAGAGGGAGCTGTAGACTTTGGAGTAACGAAACACTCTTTTTTGGCGTTATTTTTTGCATCTTATTAAATGCTTTCGTAAGCTTAGACATGAACTTAAATTTTGATCTCAAAATCTGAATAACTGGGAGTGGTTAAGTAGACAAACTTAGCTGTGTTCAGAGGGTTCAAATTTCAAATAATTGTAAAAAACGGAAAAAATTGGTCGATACGTTTGCGGTTTTTTCTAAAACTAATTTTTAAATCAGCAATTTTCTTGATCAATCAGTGTTTCTTGAAAATAATTTTTAAAGATAAATTTCACAAAATGCCGATAGAGGGCGCCTTAGACTTTGGAGTAGCGTACAACTATTTTTAACTGTTATTTTTTTAATCTCATCAAATGCTTTCAAATGCATAGACTTAAATTTTGGGCTGAAATTCTGAATCGTTGGGAGTGTTTAAGTAGCGAAAAATTGAATTGTGTTCGAGGAGGAAAGATGATTAAATTTCAACTCCTGAACACACTTCAGTTTGCGCTTCTTAACTCCTCATGACGATTCAGGATTTGAGCTCAAAGTTTAAGTTTAAATCTAAGCTTCCTAGAACATTTAAAATGCTTTTGCAAGCATTTAATTAGAAGCAAAAAATAATGGTTAAAATGAATTGTTGGTTACTCTGAAGTTTAAGGCGCCCTCTGTCTGTGATTTTTTTTTTAGATTTATCTTTAAAAATTATTTTCAAGAAGATACTGACTTAAAGAATAGTTTTATTTTAAACCGCAAACGAATCGACCATTTTTTCCATTTTCTATAATTACTTTAAATTTGAACCTCCCCCTCCCCCTTGAACACAGTTCAGTTCGTGCTACTTAACCACTCCCAGATTTTGAGCTCAAAATTTAAGTTTACGTCTAAGCTTCCGAAATCATTTAAAGAGATACAAACAATAACGGCAAAAAATAGTTGTTCGTTACTCCAAAGTCTAAAGCGCCCTCTATCGGCATTTTTTTAAATTTATCTTTATAATTTATTTTCACGAAAATGCCTAAATAAAGAATAGTTTTAGTGAAAACCGCAAATCAATCGACCAATTTTTCCGGTTTTTTTAATCATTTGAAATTTAAACCCTCTGAACACAGCTCAGTTTGTTGTTACTTAACCACTCCCAACTACAGATTTTGAGCTCAAAATTTAAGTTTGAGTGTAAACTTACAAAAACATTTAATGAGATGCAAAACATACCGGCAAAAAATAGTTGTCCGTTACTCCAAAGTCTAAAGCGCCCTCTATCGGCATTTTTTGAAATTTATCTTTATAATTTAATTTCAAGAAAATGCCGACATAAAGAATAATTTTAGTGAAAACCGCAAATCAATCGACCGATTTTTCCGTTTTTTATGTTTATTTGAAATTTTGGTCCCTAAACTTTAATGGCGGCTATCTCCTTAGGAAAACATTTTGGACCCTTGGTCTCCTATTTAATATTGTTTGTCTTGATGTGTACTATCACCCCTCTTTTATTGTAAAAAAAATTTGGAATCACCCTGTATATATATATATATATATATATATATATATATATATGGTCTCTCGTTGCTAAATGTTTCTTTGTGCTTAGACCAATTTGTGTTAAGAAAATCCGTTTAACTAACAACATAATTCCTTTTTGGAGAAAGTCATAGATATGTGTATTTATTAAGTAATTGCCTTAGAGTATAAATATATTTAATTGATTTAATTATTTTCTTATTATTTTTCTCGTATCCATTCTGCGATGAATTACTTTGTTTTTATATATTAAATACAGGAATATAAGGCATGTTTGAAGTTGATAGAGTAAGTACAGTTGATTTTAATAACATAATGATTTATTTCAATATTTTAAAAAGTTTAATTGTGTGAATTGAGTCTTTGCTATTCAAAGTATACCCCTTAACTCTTGCTTTAACATATAAAATATCGCATCTTAAATATTATTATAAATATTTAAAAAATCAAAATATACATGTAGAGGAAATATTACTCTAACTAAAGCAGTAACAGTTAGCGGTACTATATATGATGCATTTTATCTAGATTCACAATTTTTTCTGATAATTCAAAATATTCCTTTTAGCGTTTGTAAAGCAGAGTATTTGTATACTAACTTTCTTTCTTTAAAGAAGAATGATATATTCTTGGAGAAAAGCCATTTTAACAGTTAAGGCTAAACAAGGATAAATCATACAAAGTACAAACAAATTATTTTTGGTACCAAATATTTTTTTTCGCGTTAAAACAATCTATATTAGGATCTTCCATAAACCATGAGCATAATTTATTACCTTTTTGGATGGAATTACCCATTTGTGTATTTATTAATAAATATACTTACATAAGAATCATGTATTAGTTATTTAAATAGTTTGTTTTAATATTTTTCATATGTATTCTGTTATGAGTTATCGTGTTCTGTGATTCCTATTTTTGCCTATTAACGTACATAACATCTTCAAAACTGATGTGTCTTATAGAATAAACATAGTTACAGTTTACAGAATATAACCAACAGATTTCAGAATTATACAAAATAGTAATTTGTTTCTTATAGCGCGTGTATAGAATGATGCGTGTTACATAAAAATGACTTGGATCAGACTTTATAAAATGCACTTAAATAAAAACATAAAATTTTTACGGTACATTAAAATACCATTTGCAGAGTCAATTATTAATAAAAAATATATATTAAATATTTATCTATTTTATATTTTGCAATTATTTGCGAGAATGTAAAAATGAAATGTAAAATCCTAAGAAATTGTAAAAAAAGATAACCTATTGAGTCCGCCTATATCATCAAATATTATATACAAAAATAAAATATATTTTTTACGCTCTTTCTTCTTTCTTATTTACCAGTTTGTTAATATAAATTCATAACTGAAATAAAAAATGTACATAAATAAACACTGGGGTTTGGAGAGGATAAAAGTTTAATAATTATATACAACGTTTCCTTCCAATTTACATATTCCACGGAAAAAAGTCATTTTGTCTGTAAAAGATAAACAAAGATAAATCATGCAAAGAAAAAATAAGCTCCTTCGGTGCTAAATATTTCTTCGTTTTAAGACCAATTTATGTTAGGATCATCCATTAATCTAACAACACAATTGATATCCTTTTGTTTTTTTAAAATCTTTATTAGTCATCAATATGTAAATAGAATTTCATTAGTAAAGTAAAAAAAATCTAAATAAAATAAAGCCTGATGTCTAAAAAGGATAAATGTGGAATATGTCTAAACATATTATTTTTATATTATACATTCCTCGGGAAAAAGACATTTTGTCAGTAAAGGATAAACAAATATTAATCATACAAAGAACAAAAAAGCTCTCTCTGTTCTAAAAACTTCTTTTTGTTCAGAACAATTTATGTGAGGATAATCCGTTAATCTAAGAACTGAATTGATATCCATTTGATTTCCTTTTTAGTAATCAGATGTTAATAGAAATTCATAACAGACGTTGAAAAAAGTAAATAAAATAACCATGATGTATGAAATGGTTAAAGGTGGAATATTTCTACACAAATTTTCTTTCCACATTAAAGATTCCTCTGAATAAAGCCATTTTACCAGGAAAGGATAAACAAATATAAATCAGGCAAAGAATAAATAAGCTCCCTCGGTGTTAAATACATCATTTTGTTTAGACCAATTTATGTTAGGATCATCCGTTAATCTAACAACAGAATTGATTTCTCATTTGATGAAAGTCATAGATATGTGTATTTATTAATCAATAGTCTTGCAGTAGAACCATATTTCATTCATTTAACGATTTTGCTGTTATTTTTCTTATCCATCCTGCGATGAGTTACTTTGTTCGTATATTTTAATTGCAGAAATTTAAGACATGCTTGAAGTAGGTTTAGTAAGTACCGTGGATTTTAAATAATATCATGGCTCCCAAATGTTCCGCGAACTAAAAGTGAATATTTTTAACAAAAATGTTTTTTTGTAGTTTTCTACAGCATTTCCGACAAAAACAACCACTGAAGCAGACTGTGCCAATTGCAAGAAAAAATCTAAAAAGAAAATAACTCTAAATAAATATTGGTGCTCAATTGGTGGACCAAATGTAACATAATGATTTAACAATATTATCATAAACTTCTCAAAAAAAAAACAAAATATCGAAGTAGATGGAAATATTACTCAAACTAAACCAGTAACAATTAGTACTATAGGGGAGAAATTGGCACCTATGAAATTTTTTTTCAGAAAATCAAGATATTTCTTACTTGAGTTATATTTATTGAGTTTTAAATATTACATAATAAAAACAATGCATTTCTTCATCATATGAACCAGAAATTAAAAGTTTTCCATGTAAGTTAAATAAGTTGTGAGGATTTAAAAAGTTAAAAAAAATATTGATATGAAAATATTGAGAGTTTTCATAAAAAGTTTCATATGTTACAGAAATATAAAGTAATATGAATAAAATTACATAACTAAATTTTGTTGAAATCACTAATTTTTTGTTATTTAACTAAACTTAAATTCATCAAAGCTGATGTCAAAACTCATTGTTGATAAAACACAAAAGTGTCAATACAGTTGTGTTTGGTTTTTAAAACATTTTTACAATATCACTGAAATACACCAATGTGATATCTGATGCTTCTAAAAAATTAAATTTTTCATTCGCTATTTTTTTAAGAGACCTGATATAAAATTCCGTTATATCCGTTACGAAAACCAGAAATAATGTTTGGAAACCTCTTAAATCACGAGTCATTATTCTGTATCCAGAATTTGCAATTATACAATAAATAAATTCAAATTTGATTCAATTTAGATTTGAAACTTCCCATCGCTGATACATACAGAGGTTGGAATATATGTGTGTATTAAGGGGAATAGTTAGCACTATAAGTCTATGTTCTTTGACATTCTTAATTAATCTCTTTTCACATAAAAATACCTCATAAGTAATAATATTTAGATACATTAACAACTCTTTACTTAATAGTTTTAAGTGTTCTCTTTAAATTATTTCAATTATTATTTATCACCAGTTTTTCGGTGTTTTTTTGCTGTTCAATAGTGCTCCAACTTTTTTGTTCATTGGAGCCCCGTCACATGGAGTTCAACATTACAATTGTTTACTCAATCGGCTGAAGAATTTGAATAAAGCAAAGCTCATAAACTAAATCTAACATCTTTGTTTAAGCATTGAACAATAAATTAAAATTTTAGGGATAGAAGTTTGTAAACAAAAATCTTATAACTTTATTTTCTTAAGTTTAAATTCAAGAGGGAGAAAAATATATATGCTGTTCAGACAGTACTTTTCATACAAAATTGTACAGCTTTGTATAATTATTCCCTTGGAGCAGCAGTAATGTTTTGACATATACATTTTTTAAAAATAATTAATTATTTCTTTATAGTATGTGAAACAGAATGTTTAAATAATAATTTTTTTTTGTTTCGGAAATACTATATATTCCTCAGTAAAAGCCATTTTGTCAGGGCAATAATAAACATAGATAAATTACTCAAAGAATAAATAAGCTCCCTCAGTTCTAGATATTTCTTTCGGTTTAGATCAAGTTATGTAAGGATCATCCTTTAAACTAAAAATATAATTGATTTCCCATTCGTAGAAAGTTATACGTATATGTATTTATTAATCAATATCTTTACATCAGAACCTTATTTTTTTCATTTAACTAGTTTGTTGTTATATTTTTGCATGCATTCTGTTATGATTTACCGTGTTCTGAGTCTTTTCCCTTATAAATGTATATAATATCTTCGGAACTGATGTACCCTGTAAAATATATATAGTTACAATATTTTTTCACGGGTATAAATAACGAACAGATCCCAGAATTAAACAAAATGGTAATTTGTTTCTTACAGCGTGTTACGTGTTATATAAAAATGCCTTACAGCAAAAATTTACAAAATGTACTTAAATAAAAACTTAAGTAATTTTACTGTACATTAAGATACCATTTGGAGAGTCTATTATTCATAAAGAATATATACAGGGTGTCTATAAAAGAATTCCGGGGTTTTAAAAATTCATATCACACTAACTATAAAAGATAGCAAAATTTAGTCGATTTCTCTGAAAAGAGTAGCTCAAAAAGTTTTACTCATACGAATTGGGAAAGTTTGCATCAACTGTTGGCGGCACTGCAGGGCGTTGACCTTGAAATGATGGTGACTCCGCAACAAAAGGCTCAATGTGTTATTTGGCTCATAGAAACGAAGTCTGTAGTTACCGTACAAAGAAACTTTCGACGTAACTATGGTGTTAACCCACCTTCTGACAAAACCATTCGTCAATGGTTCAGTGCATTTAAGGAAACAGGAAGTGTTTTGAAGCAAAAGTCGCCGGGTAGGCCGAGTGTGTCTCAAGAGAAAGTGGACAGAATCCGAGCTTCATGCCTTCGAAGCCCTAAGAAATAGTTGACAAGACGCAGTCTGGAGTTGGGGTTACCAAGATCAACTGTCGGTAAGGTACTTCATGAAAGACGTAGTCTTTTATGAAGACTACGTCTTAAAAGGCGGAAGAGGTAGAGTACCGTTTAGACGTCTGCCGTGCCACTAACGGGGCTCATATAGAACTTTACCAAGTGTTAAAAAGAACTTGAAAATATAAGCTTTTCAGTCATGTATAAAACATGTATGTATGTTTTTTTATTTCATTAAAATATTTTGCCTCAAAACCCCGGAGTTCTTTTATAGACACACTGTATAAGATATTTATCTTTTTTATATTTTGTAGTTATTTGTAAAAATGTAAAAATGAAATATAAAATCCTAAGAAATTGTAAAAAAGATATTCCATTGGGACCCGATATATAATCAAATATTATACAGTCCCTGGCCAAATTATTAGACGCACTAATATTTTCTTGTGTCGAATCATATTACAAGTTTCATAGAGATATTACTATGCCAAAAGTTACAATTGATTATATACACTGGTGTCCAAAAGTTAAGCATAATTGGTAATTAAGTAATTATTTTTAAGTAATGAAAGAAATATGAATCGGAATGTGCTGAAACTCCAGGTGTGTAAACAAAATAGTACGCGTCACATATTTTCGCGAAGAGTTTTCCCCGAAATCGAACAGGGGACCGTCAACAAATTGAAAAAGAACGAAGATCTTTTGGATAACCCTGTCAAAACTAATGTAGCAAAAGCGTTCAAACTGCACATTATGATTAATTGGCTTATTGTAATGTACTGTGTTGATTTTTACAAGGATAGCATGTATACTCGTAGAGAAATTAAGGTTTTTATAAAAACAGTCCTAAATTTTTCCAAGTTTTTTGCTTATAATTTGCAGAGTTCTTATTATAAAATAATGTTCTTTTCTGAAAATATGACAAACATCATTGTACACAATACCCTGTCATCAGAATTTAAAAATAATAAAAATTTAATGAAAAATGAGTATGTTTAGTAAATAATTTTTCATTGCGCATGCGTCAACGATATCAAAATGTCATTTGCATATTGTGTTAGCTAAATGTATAGAGCAACTTCTATAAAAGTTTCAAAAACATAGCTTGAAAATTCTGAAAATGGGAGCCTATAGAATCAACTCAAAATCCGTTATTCCTAAAGGAAGCAAAAAAATCAGGGGTTTTACCTAAATATAGTTGTACGTGCAATATTGTGTAGGCACTAAACAATGGAATATGGATACAGCCCCTCATCTTTTTGCTTCATTTAGGGAATAAAGGATTTTGAGTTGATTCTATAGGCTCCCATTTTCAGAATTTTCAAGCTATGTTTTTGAAACTTTTACAGAAGTTGCTCTATACATTTAGCTAACACAATATGCAAATGACATTTTGATATCGTTGACGCATGCGCAATGAAAAATTATTTACTAAACATACTCATTTTTCATACAATTTTTATTATTTTTAAATTCTGATGACAGGGTATTGTGTACAATGATGTTTGTCATAT
This sequence comes from Maratus speculifer, assembly GCA_964019185.1. Lineage (NCBI taxonomy): Eukaryota > Metazoa > Arthropoda > Arachnida > Araneae > Salticidae > Maratus > Maratus speculifer. Next base: position 365,223,333 of record OZ025294.1, read on the forward strand.
TTTCAGAAAAGAACATTATTTTATAATAAGAACTCTGCAAATTATAAGCAAAAAACTTGGAAAAATTTAGGACTGTTTTTATAAAAACCTTAATTTCTCTACGAGTATACATGCTATCCTTGTAAAAATCAACACAGTACATTACAATAAGCCAATTAATCATAATGTGCAGTTTGAACGCTTTTGCTACATTAGTTTTGACAGGGTTATCCAAAAGATCTTCGTTCTTTTTCAATTTGTTGACGGTCCCCTGTTCGATTTCGGGGAAAACTCTTCGCGAAAATATGTGACGCGTACTATTTTGTTTACACACCTGGAGTTTCAGCACATTCCGATTCATATTTCTTTCATTACTTAAAAATAATTACTTAATTACCAATTATGCTTAACTTTTGGACACCAGTGTACATCATCTGTAGGATTATAATAAATTAAAAGCATGCCAATGACTTTAAAATTATTTATTTTTGTAAATTAAATTAACAATTGCTAAAATTGTAAAACTTAAAACATGAAATTCAAAAATATGTCAATATCTTTGGAGGCCCCTTTGGCGGCAATCAGTGCCTCTATTCTTCATGGCATGCTTTTAGTACAAAATTAAAATGTTTCTTGCATGTGTGAGTGATGTTTCCAGACAAGGATAAGTTTTTCTATGAGCTGTGTTTTGCTCGTTATGAGCTCTTTGTCCAGGATTTTCTTCATTAGCTCCCAAACATTTTCAATGGTATTCATATCTGACGAATTAACGGTAGCAGTTCAACACAGGGATATTTTTATTGAAAGTAGACCTTGACGGATCATGGTAGGTAACAAAAAAGCTTTACCTTGCAAAAATACAAATGGTTCTTCATTTGGAAACCATCATTTTAGCTTTAGAATAAACCGATTTTGAAAACCTCTTTCTAGGTCTGGAGAATTGACTAAGAAGTCATAACAAACAAAACCCAGCTCATAGAAAATATTATCCATTATTTGGAATCGTCACCCACGCATACAAGAAACTCTTCAATTTCGTATTAATAGCATGCCGCGAAGAATAGAGGCACTGATAGCCGCCAAAAGAGGCTCCAAAAAATATTGACATTTTTTTTAGCTTCAAGTTATAATTTTTGCAATTAAAGCCATTTTTCATTTAATTTGTAAAAAGAAAGAGTTTTAAAGTCGTAGGTATGTTTTTATTTATTATAATCCTACAAATGATGTACATAATTAATTGCAGTTATTCACACAGTAATATTTCTATGAAGCTAGAAATATGATTCGACACAAGGAAAAGGGAGTGCGTCTGATAATTTGGCCAGGGACTGTATATAAAAATTATTTTTTATACTGTTTATTCTTTCTTGGTTACCAGTTTGTTAGTATAAATTCATAACTGAAATTGAAATATGTACATAAATAAACGCTGCACTTTGAAGAGGATAAAGATCGAATATTTCTATACAACGTTTTTTTCTACATTATATATTCCACGGAAAAAAGCCATTTTGTCAAGGAAAGATAAACAATGATAAATCATGCGAAGAATAAATAAACTTCCTCGGCGCTAAATACTTCTTTCTACTTAGACCAATTTATGTTAGGATCATCCGTTAATCTCACAAGCTAATTCATTTTCTTTTTTGAGAAAGCTATACTAAGGTGTATTTTCTAATCAATATCCTTGCAGTAGTACCTATTCTATTCATTTAACAGTTTTGTTGTTATATTTACCGTATATATTTTCTTATGAATTATTCTGTATTTGCATTTTAAGGACGGAAATTTAAAATTTTATGTATTCCACGGAAAATAAGCCATTTTGTCAATCAAAAAAAAAAAAAAAAAAAAAAAAAAAAAAAAAGATAAATATTACAAAGAATAAATAAGCGTCTTCGTTGTTAAATACTTCTTTCTTTTCAGACCAATTTATGTTAAGCTCCTCCGTTAATTATAAAATATAATTGATTTCGCATTTGGAAAATTCATAGACATGTGTAGTGTATTTATTAATCAGTATCCTTGCAATAGAACCATGTTTTATTCTGTTAACTATTTTGTTGTTACATTTGTCTTATACATTATGTCATTAATTACCGTGTACTTCTATTTTAAGGATAAAAATTTATACGCCACAAAAAAATAGATCCACGAAAAAAAGGCATTTTGTCAATGAAGGAAAAGATAAATCATGCAAAGAATAATAAAGATCCCTCGGTTCTAAATACTTCTTTCTGTTTAGACCAACTTATGTTAGGCTAATCCGTTAATCTAATATCCTAATTCATTTTCTGTTTGGAGAAAGCAGTACTTAGGTGTATTTACTAATCAATATTCTTACAGTAGTACCATATTATATTCATTTAATTGTTTAATTGTTTAATTTACATATAGGGGAAACTGGGGGACATTGATACAGCTTTTTTCAAAAAAAATTTTTGGTGTCTAGAAAGCAGAAATTTCAAGTTATTTTTCTATATGATGTCAGCAAAACCTGTGATGTGTGTTACAAAAATGTACAATCGTTGTTTTATATATTATTTTTGCATGTAATTTTAAAAAAATCAAAAAAAGTAATTTGTATCAAAGTGCCCCATCCCCGGGGCAGATTGATACACTTTGAAACGTCTGGGAAAAATGGAGACAAAATAACACCAATGCATATTTTTCACAGAAAAATAGTTAGCAAACCATTTTATACATATTTATAGACATTAAAATCGCACACAATTTATTTGTAAGCGATATTAAAGCAATCAAAATGAAACGTACAATGACCTGATGTTCTGACTGTTCCTTGTCTGTTTGTTGACTGTGGTAACTTTGTCATATCTGGCACTTTAACCCCAAAATTCTCTTCTTTCTTAGGAAAGGTAAAAGAATTACCAGGTTTTCTGTTTATAAATCGATTTACAAACAAAAAATAAAGGATAATTATATGAAAAATTATGTTTATAATATAATTATTATGTACTGTTCTGCAGCTTGTTTCTCTTACTTAACATTTCTCATGTCGATAATACTTTTTTCTCTAGAGAATCGATATAAATTTGAAATTTGCCAGGCTGCCGTCCATTTCTTTTGTTAATTCTATTAGCACTAGATATAGTGTAAGTTTGTATGTCTTCTGTTTGCAAAAATACTATAAAATGTTCTAATATAAAGAAATTAGAGCTATTTCACTTCGATAAAAACTAATAGTAGAATTTTTTGACGAAAAATGGTTGAATTAAGGAGTGTATGGTAAAAATAAAAATAAAAGGTAATGAAAAAATGAACTAGAAAAGGATTTAGGTTGTATCAATGTGCCCCGACAAAGACTGTATCATTGTGCCCCATGCAGTCATTTTAAATAAAATGAGTCGCAAATCCAACACATCATAATTTATCTAACAATAAAGAATGAGGAACTGATAAAGATTAGCATTACTTGCCAGGGTGGGTATTCTTTTCGGTTGAAAATACTGGAACAGTTGTATAATTCCATTTCAATTGTACAACTTAAATTTACGTTTGACCTATAAAAACAATTAATCACCCATCCCATTTCATCAAACTATTGAATCATTGCAAAACTTTCTGTATGTTGTTAATTTCACTAGTATCACCTTTTGGAGCTGTTGTGAAACTTCCTGTAATGACCCTGTGTGCTATACAGGGGTTGTATCAATGTGCCCCAAGTATCAATGTACCCCAGTTCCCCCTATATTCTATTTTGAATTATTGTGTTTTTTTTTAGGACAGAAATTTATAACATCATATATCCCACTTAAAAATAATCCATTTTGTTAGCGAAAAACAAACAAAGATTATTCTTCCAAAGAATAAATAAGTATATAAAAATAATGAACAGATCTCAGAATTATACAAAATATCAATTCGTTTCTCACAGTGCATCTATAGAAAGCTACGTGTTATATAAAAATGATTTGGAGCACCTTCAACGCATTTAACTATTTTGTTGTTATATGTATTGTATAAATTCTGTTAAGAATTACTGTGTATTTGTATTTTTAGCACAGAAATTTATAACATTAGATATTCCACGGAAACATAAGCTTTTTTGTCAGTGAAAAATAAACAAAGAAAAATTTTGCAAATAATAAATAAGCGTCTTCAGTGCTAAATATATCTTTCAGTTCAGACGAATTTATGTTTGGATCATCCGTTAATCTAACAACCTAATTGATTTCCCATTTCTAGAAAGTTATAGTACCTGTATTTATTAATCAATATATTTATTTTAGAACCATATTTTATACATTTAACCATTTTGTTGTTGCACTCGCCGTATGCATTATGTTATGAAATGCTGTGTACTTGTATTTTAAAGATAAAAAATTATAATATTGTATATTCCACGGAATTAAAGTCATTTTGTTAGTGAAAGAAAAAATGAATCATGCAAAGAATAACTGAGCTCCTGCGGTTGTAAATACTTCTTTCTGTTTAGATCAATTTACGTTAGGATTTTCTGTTAATCTAACAACCTAATTGATTTCCCATTTGTAGAAAGTTATACGCATGTGTATATTTTAATGAATATCCCTATTTTAGAACCATATTTTATTCATTTAACTATTTCGTTCTTATAATTACTATATGCATTCTATTACGAATTACCGTGTTCTTGCACTTTAAGCACAAAATTTATAAGTTACTAGCTGACCCGCCCGGCGTTGCCCGGATCCGTATTAACAATATTAAACGAACTTGAAATTTGTATGATTTTATCATTAACTCGTTACATGCAGAAATGCAATATCTGAAATTCGTGGCCACTGACTGTGTGAAAAATCGGTTTTAAAAACAACAACTAATATTAAGCTCTAAAAATACTCAAAATGAGCAATGAGAAACGCGAAAGGGTATATGTATCCAACGATTGCATGATTTTCGTGTTAAAAAGTTGATATTTACCCGTAAAAATCACTGTTAAGTCACGTAACTAATTATTATTTTCACATACAAATCCCAAGTGAAATATTTTGAATTTCAAACTAATTATATCACTCTTAAATCCGACTATATCATGAATGAAATGGATACACGATGGTAGCTAAAAGATTGGTATATAGTATTATAATTTCAGAGCTATTTAACAAAAGTAAGTTTTATTTTTAATCAAATCTTGCGTAATGTTCACTCTGTGTATAAATTCCTAACCTTAAACTTTTGTACCGTAACCAGAACCTGTCTGTAACCTAACAGCGACTTAACAGTACCCTACCGTAAATTAAATATAACAGAAATATAACCTAGCCTTCACTTTATTGTAACATATCCTTATTCTAACCATAACATAAATGCAATTTAACTTTAACCTAACTTTAGCCTAAATAATATAATAGAAAAAAAACATTTAAAAAAATTACTATTTCTTCGTAAAATATGCTTCAGCTGTAATTCATTTCTTTCCATTTGTTTTATTAATACAAAATTCCTTCCACGTGCTTTTGTTTGAGACATTAAAATTTCAGCGATAAATGGTTTAATATTGCAAACCTTTTTTTCGGTTTACTTCGCCTCCACCTTTTTTTTTTCCATGGTGTACAGCAGCTGTGATTTAAAAAGAAATTCCTCATTTAAACAGACAGTTTGCCAGTCTATGAATTTTAAAGGTCTGTCCCAGCTTTTTAAATTATTTCTGCGAAAATTTTATGCAACCATAAGAAAATAAAAGGGAAAAAAGCGAAAAAAGTCGAATTTTTTATGAGAGTGAGCTTTGGAATTTAATTAATTACTCAGTTAATAAATAGAATTTTGAAATTCTGAGCTTCAGGTGCATCAGGAGAGACATTAGGCTACTCTCAAAAAAATTTTGATCTTCGTACGTGCTGTAGATTTTGCTAGCCATCGCAGACACACAGACACGCAGACAGACAGAGCGTTTTGTTCTTTTATTAGTATAGATAAAAATTAGATATAATAGGTACAGCTGATAAGTTAATTTTCAATAGTTCTTTTATTGCTCATTTGCTTCTATAATCAAATTCTTTTGTGTATCCCGGTGAAAAAAATAATTACATAACATTTAAAAAAAATATTTTATAGAGTTTATTAGTATAAATTATGCATTCGAAATTCGGAGAATACGCATACACAATTATTTTACATATGTTAGCTATGAAGTATTAAATTGTGTCATAAACTAAAAAAATAATGTAAAAGATGGAATGATTTTAAAAAATCAGTAGAAATTATTGGTAAGAAATATGATGCGTTTTTTAGCGGGTTCTTTTCGTTCTCTTCCTTTATTTCTTTTCTTTGAGTCAGGTAAATACAGATTAATTCTATTTGAGAGAATATCAAAAAATACGAAAATTACAGTCTGCACAGTAAAATTCCTATTAAATTTTATATAATGCATTTTTATGCTGTAATAAAAAGTATGCTTAAAAATATCTTCAAGCAATAATAGGCACAAATAAAGCAATTACAAGTCTTAAATTTTCAGATTGTCATCTTTGTCGTATGCTCACTGTAATGTGTGCATACTAAAATGAGTCTTCTGATATACCGTACAAGTATATTTGTACTAGTTTTTTTTAGAATACTAATTAATATTTATATCTTATAAAAAATATATGAGGAAGGTATCAAATTCTGAGTTTTACAAATGATTTTCCATAAGGTCATTCCCAGAGTTGGGCAAAATACATCGAAAAATCATTTTCGATACAAAATACAAAATACATTAGTTTTAGAATCTAAAATACAAAATACAAAATACTTTTCAAATTGAAAAAGTTCAAAATACAAAATACATGTATTTTGAAAATACATTCAAAATACAAAATACATTTGAAAAAAAATGTATATGAGATTATATGTTTTGTATATGAGATGTATATGAGATTAGATTAGATGTGTCCGAAAAAGTTAGCTGCCCAATTTTAATCCCGACACTCGGCTCGGGCCTGACCGGACCTGTTTTTCAGTCGTTCCGGGTCAGGTAGCGGGTTTATAATTTTTTTCAGAAAGATAAACTCAGATTAGCCTCGTCATCACTTTTTCGGGTCCCGGGCTTTACATTTTTCGGCAGATTCGGGCCTGACTAATTCTTTCCAGATCGGATCGGGATCAGGTTTCATTTTTTTCCTAGAGAACTAATTGCGGTAGTAAAAAATATTAGTATAGATCCCGATCCAGCCCGTATGAAAACCATTGGCTCATTCCATCTCGGTGAGCCTATGGGAAAAATCAGTAAAATATGGCCCGACCCGACAATTTTTTTTTTTTTTTTTTTTTTTTTTTTTATGTACGTATTTTTAAATTGCTCTAATTTTACCATTACAATTATTATTATTCTTTATGACTAGTAAGTATATTTCTGGATAATAAAATTAAAGCACAGCAAAGGGAACTCTGAAAATGAATCTGTCTATAAATTCTGTCTTAAATAGGAAATGTATTGATTCATGCAAAATAAATTTGATAACAAGAAAAAAGATTATGATACATTTACAACAAGCTACGTTCCTCGTCCTTGCTAAGAAATAAACTTGTCTATAATCTATTTTTTCTCCTATCCTGTGCGAATCCTTCTCAGAAAATTTTACTGTATAGCATTTTTCGATTTCTAAGTTTCCAAGGCATAAAATGATATTAAGACTGCTCTTATCTGTTCTGCTCAAGGAGTGCAAATGTTTTGACACATTTACAAATCCATTTTTTAACGGAAAGTTATAAAATTGGAAGGCCTGATTATGGAAATGATTTGGAATCGAACTGAATTTTCCATTTTTCTGTCAATAAATTATCTGTTGATAATATTATTAGCTTTTATATGCCTGTTGAGTTATAATGATTTCGATTACGTGACAAGCACGATTTTCACCCCAGTTTCAGTGGTTATTCTTCTTTCGCCTGGAAATTCGATTCAAAACGCCCACTTTGACATTATTTTCTGAAAAATCTATTGTATTTGCAAATTATGTGAAAATGACTGGCGATTAAATAATTTTTGCACCTTCTATCTTCATGCATTTCGAAACAAAAATAAATTAAAACATGTGTATAAAGTTGCCCTTTTAGACTAAGAACAGCCTTAATTATAACAAAAACATTTACATAAAAATAAATATGCATTTTAAAATTAAATATCGCAGTTCAAAGAGATTTTTTTAAAAGAAAGTCTATAGACTTTCGTTTAAATACATGAAAAAAAAATATGTATTTTTGATTAGAATTCCTCGTACAAGATGATTTTTAACCACATCGACATAGAAATTTATGTTTTCTGGAAATTTAATTGGTCCGGGCTAATCAAGTTTTTGCACGAACAAGGCCTGGACGAACTTTTAGCTTTTATATCGAGCCGGATTAATTCCGGGATTTTATTTTTTGTATCAGGCTGTGTTAATATTTCTTTTCTACGGATCGAAACTTTATACTGGTTCGGTTTATGTCGGAATGGACCGATAAAAAAAGGTCTTTGTTCGGTTTAAACCGGACATAATAATTTCGGCCTGTGTAGACCTCTCATTTGTTCTTGCACAAAGCAACTGTTAGGCGTTTTTGTAACACCGATTAAATTCTTTGAAATTATAAATTATCAAAGTAAAGAAGCAAAAGGAAAGATAGATAAAGAAAACAAATCAATCTATTTGAAAATATTCTTTATAAAATAAACGAAGAATACTTAGAAATAAAATGTTGAAATGTATACAAAAATATAAAATCTTTCTTGGGTATAATTCAGCTTCATTTTAAGCATAGGAGTAAAGTGTTATCAAAACAATCTATAAATCAAAATTATGCTTGGAAATTACAATTGGCCTTCAAAAGAAAAAAAAAACTCTCAGATTGAAAATGACTTCATAAATATCTTTTTGGAGAATTTATAATTAAGGATAGACAGAGCAGGTTTTAAAGGCCGAAACTGAATTTCGGTGATTGGAAGTAATAGTTAATAATAATACATAACAGAATATAAAGTTTGGTGACATTTAGTGCATTAGTTCTTGTTAAAATACTGTAAATCCTGAAAAATGCAGCATAACAGCGCCACCTGCTGGACGATTTGCACCAACACTTAATTAGTGACGATTTATATTAAGATCAAACTAAATCTGAAATTCGTTGAGAATCTATGCATTACTACTTGAGAAACAGCTAGTGCAGAAATCGTGAAAAATGTAGCATAGCAAGGTTACCCATCTGCTGAGCAATTCACGCCAAAACTTAATCGGCAACAACTTATGTCAACGTCTAACTGAATCAGAAATTTGATGAAAATCTGTGCATTAATTTTTGAGATACAGTTTTTGCGAAAATTGTGAAAGACGAAGCATATCAGCGGCAGGAAGAGTTACACCATTACCTAATATCTAACATAACTTATGTAAATGTCTAACATAATCTAAAATTTTATTAAATTCTGTGCGTTAATTCTTAAGATGGAGGGCCCACAAAATTTGTATCATACACTGATAAACTCATAAGTAGACATTTCCTAAAAACCGTCAGTGTTCAGGGCCTTCAAAAATATAAATCCATCGACAATCTGAAGTCGAATTTTTTCACGAATCCAATACTTTTTTGTTGTAAAGATACGGAAAAGTATAAAACTGCGAGTGAGTAAAATTCGAAACGGCAGTTCAATAGTTATTCTTGGACGTATACATAAACACATATATGTAAAAGCATTGTACAGCCTCCTTCGTAGGTTAAATATCCACCAATATGTATAATAATAAATACGTAATTCGATTTATTAAAAATACAATTCGATAATGCCTCAAATACTACTACGCAAATACAATCATGCTTCTCACGAATAATAAATAATAAATAATTTAAAAAGGAATGTTAAATAAACATGTTAAATATTTTCGTTTAAATCTTGGGAATATCATAATGTGTAGAAATACAACGTTTGGAGTATCATGATACCAAATAAATTTATTAAGTTATTTTTTTAAAGTCATGTTTTTTGTGTTTAATAAATGTCTTCTATCAATGCATCATTTTTCGTCATGGTCTGTTTTGAAAACCCTCCAATCTTGAATGAGTCATTACATTAAAAGTTAAAGGCGTGCGGAAAAAAAAAAAAAAAAAAAAAAAAAAAAAAAAAACTGCGCCCCAGGCAAAGATTCAATTTGGCGCACCCCCCCCCCCTACCCAAAACTTCTCCTTGTAATAGGCCAAAAATAACGTTGGTACTATAAATTTGGCGTCCCCTCAATTTCCGCGGCCGGGACAACAGTCCCCTTCTCCCCCCCCCCTTTCTCACGGCGCTGTTAAAAATACTTTAAATACTCATAACGTAATTTTCTTTCAGTTTTATTGTAAAGATGTATTTAAAGATAAGTATGCTATACTTGAAATAATGATTGCAAATTAAAAATTCCTATTGCTATTTAAATATGAAAACACTGCTTTCTCTGAAAGAATCATTTATTGATATTTTTTTTTATTAATTTGCAAAGTTAAATGTTAAACATTTCTGACACACACTCTCTGAACAATAAACGTTGATCTCGGTTGATACATAAATACTCGGGATACTCAGGATACATAAATAACTTCACAATTAGTAATGTGAAAATTTCTATGCTTATATATCTGTACAAAATACAAAATAATGTTTCATTAATCTTTCGTAAATTTTAGTCGAAACAAATATATGCACATTCCCGCATATTGAAAATCATAAACATTCTTCTAAAGGGGGGATAATTTTGTAATTAAACAAATTAACATTCTCATTGATATTAAAAATTTTCATCTGTAAAACTTCCGTTTACAATCGAAACTCAAAAAGAATCAAATTTTGGCTTCGTACAGCAATCGTACACAAACATTAAATTATATTTCTTCTCTACTAGTACATTACTTTTTTTTTATATGGTTATTTAAAAAACACTAGACACAGTAAAAATCTAAATAATTCTTCCTGTTTATCACAGTAGTTTTTGTCGTTCGCTTAGAAACGTTATAACTATAAAATCTAGAACATTAGAATTGTAACAGTTCAGCAAAAATGCCTAAGTAAAACAGAAGATTGATTCTAATCCTTATCGTATCAGTAATTGTATGTTTGCATAACTTTCAGAAACGAACCCTATAAGACAAAGAAAACAGAAGGCTCGTATTATTCTTTTATGAATTTTACGTCTGCGGTTTCAAGGAAGCAGCTGGAAACCTACAGAAATGTATTTTGAATATGAAATGTATTTTCAAAATACAAAATACTTGAAAAAATCATTTCAAAATACATTACCAAAATACTTTCGTTTAGTGAGGTTAAAATACAAAATACAAAATACAAATGTATTTTGAAAATGTATTTCAAATACATGTATTTTCGATACTGCCCATCTCTGGTCATTCCACATCAAATCAGGCAGTAAAATATATGATTATATAATCCACCATCACAGATTTAAAGAATTTCTGTGTGTTTGTTCTTACTTATAAGATCTAATGACCTGTATTTTTTTTTTACTCATTGGTAAAATAATTTCCGGGAAAAAACTAAAATTTTTGGATAACTGCCGACAGTTGGCATTCTTGACTGCTCGGTTATCAAATGTGCACGTCATAAATATAATTATATTTCAATATTTTTTCAACAAATCATTTTCAGATAATTTATGCATAATAAATGGAGTACGCAGCTCATGAAAAAATTACTGTTATGCTCTTAAAATTTTAAGTTTGTCTAAAGAAATTTGAAAATTTCTAATCGTGATTTTTTTATGAAAAAAAATAAATGTTCAAAAAAAGTCTTATCACAAAATGTGCAATTTTTATTACATTTATTTTTGCTACAAGTTATACTTACACTTAATCTTTACCTAATTATTAAATAACAATAGTGGAATTTAGGGTGTTTTTAGTAATATTTCTTATTTAAAAATATTTTGAGCAGCATTCCAAATGAAATCAAGCAAGGTCATTGCATCGTATTTCCTTTAAAACACTGTTAGAGATTTCAATGAAACTGAATATTTTTTTAGCTTCACATTTTTCGTGATGCTACATTATAACTAGATTTGAAATGAAAATAGTGAAATTTTGATTGGTTATAGCAATGTTTAAATGTTATTTAAAATTATCAATAATTTCAGATTTTTAATTTACTGAAAGCACGTTTGCTGGTAATACTTAGTTTTCTCATATATGATTTTTCGTCTTCCGTTAATTTATTTATTTTTCTGCTTGTTTTTTATGTATAAAAAATGAAAAAAATACTATTTTTTAGTATGACTATGGGTATTTTCCAGAAGAAAGTGTAGTTATGGCTGCTGGTTAAAAAAAAAATTGCCAATTTTTACTCTTTTGAATAATTTTTTGAGATAGTGTGTTTCAAAAATATGAAAATTTCGTACAATCGATTATATTTATACCCTAGAAATAACTTAAGTAAATAACTTATTTAAAAAACTCTTTTAAATTAAATAAGATGTAATTTTATTATTTTATTCAATTTTTAATGTTATTTAATTTGATTTTTTGCAAAATAATATAGTTGATAGATTAATGTTTAATTTATATTTATGTACAACCCAATTTTAAACAAATTATTTTAAAATACTTTATTTATATTTAATGAAACATATATATTGTTTATACATTTACAGAAAATATGTCTTTAATCTTTGAGATGTTATGTCAACAAACTCTAAAAAAATAAGAAATGTATCTAATAGTGCGTTGGGAAATTTTTACATCTGCAGTAACGGCAAATTTTTTTTTATCAGTTTTACTTAGAAATCAGTTTTACTTAATTTTGAATGAATGAAAAAAGCCCTTCCGGCAGTGCCGGGAGGAAGATGTAGCTTTCATATACTTATTTATTTATTTTAAATTAAGTTATATGAATCAAATAAACGAAGTTCAAAATAGTGGAACATGATTATGTAAGATTGAATACTAGTTTCTGTATATGCTGAATATTAATAGGAATTTTTTTTTTAATTAGTCATCTTTTATTCAGCCTGGTTTTATTTTAAGCGATTTATAGGGTCGCCAAATTCCACGATATCCATTTTAAAGCAGTATGATGGATAAAAAAACCAATGAGCTTGATCGAAATCTTAACTCATGTGAACATGCGCACTCACATCGAAATCGATTAATATATACGAGTGCTGTCAAATTGACTTAAAAAAAAAATGTCACCCACATTAGAAATTCAAACTGCTATATCCCAGACGTTTTTCAAGGTAAAGACAAAGCAAAAAATACTCCGGAACTCATTATTAAGATAAATAGTTTATAAAGAACTTTTTACAATTTCTAATTTTTTGTTTAAGCATCATTATACATTTAAAAGATTTTTGACAAATTTAAATGGCCGAGATTTTGAAACAAGATAGCGGATAATGGATATACACACGGAGTTATATCGAAGTCAGTTTATAAATATGCGTACTAACGTGTGACAATTTTCAGACAGTTTCAAAATGTCAGTCACACTGGAAAGTGAAAGTGCTAAAACTCAGCCCTTTTTCAAGATATAGATGAAACAAAAAAAGCTCTGGAATCGTTGTTTCAAGGTCAAAACACAAAAGAAAAATCTTTTTCAATTTCTTACTTTTTGGCACCTAATTTTAAAATTTAAATAAAAAAATAATATTCCACCATTTTGAAACGAGACGGCGGTTGGAACTGGCCAACGAACTCGGTCCAGACATCAATTGTCCTATGCACGCACCAAGTTTCATCCGAATCGGTGTATAAATACGCGTGTTATCACGTGACGAAATCCAGACCATTTCAAAATGTGAGCAACACTAGAAATTAAAAGTACTATAACTCAGACATTTTATAAGATACAGACAAAACAAAAAATGCTTTGAAATCTTTGTATCAAGGTCAAATGCATAAAAGAAAAATCTTTTTCAATTTCCAACTTTTTTGTAAATAATTAAAAATTAAAATTAAAAAACAAATTTAAATGGCGGCCATTTTTAAACAAGATGGCAGATGGAACTGGTTAACGAACTCGGTCCAGGCTTTATTAAGTACTATGTACACACCAAGTTACATCCAAATCGATTTATAAATACGAGTGTTATCAAGTGACAAAAATCAGATCGTTTCAAAATGTCTGCCATAAGAAAAATTCAAAGTGCTATAACTCAATCATTTTTTAAGATATAGACAAAGTAAAAAGTGTTCTGGAATTGGTGTTTTAAGATCTAACACATAAAATAAAAATATTTTTCAATTTTTAATTTTTTCGCATTTAATTTTAAATTTATTTTTTTTATTTTAAATGCCCGCCATTTTTAAACAAGATGGCGGATGATGCTGGCCAACGAACTCGGTCGAGATATTTGTATGTACTATGTACATACCAAGTTTCATTCAAATCGGCTCATAATTCGATAGTTATCGCATGACAAATATCAGATATATTATATATATGTGTGTGTGTGTGTCAACATTTAAACGGAGGGTGGTTTTGGGGTCTGGGGGTCATGATCGGTGAAAGTATACCAAAATCTTCTGGAAGTGCTTTCCTCCGGAAGACTGCAATAGGTAGCTTTTTACTTTTTGTTATGAAAGCTACCTAAAAGCGTACATGTTTATATTTTACTGAAGTACAGAGGAAATTTTCATAAAGACATGCTTATCTTAACACTATCTCAGTAATTCGATAATATACTACAGCTGATTTTATTATTATTGACCTTTCAGTTTTGATGACAGGTGGTCATGAATTAATTACTTTTATTGGAACCGTAATTTTTGCCAGCATAATTAATGCATTGATTTATTTTTATAATTTCTTTCTGTTGACTCTATGAACAATCTACATTTAAAATGATCTATAGATAAAATTTGGGTTAAAAGTTGATTATTAAAATCATTTAAAGAATAATTAGGATGAGCGAAGCGAATCCTCTACTAGTCCACTCAAATTACATTTTGTCGTACACTTTACAACAAATCTATTCAATATTTTGACTTGAAATTAAACACAAAAGTAAATTATGAACTGTAGATTTGCAGAATATTATATTTTTTAAAGCATAACCTTTAAAATATTTATTATTTAAATTAATTTATTTTACATGTTTTTCCATTACAGACGCATTTTTGGAAATGCGCTTTTCAGAAGAACAAATAAACCATGGAGTTATTGATTGCAGATAGAATCATGATTAATTAAATTAATAAAATAAATTTTCTTTATTCCAATAAAATTATTTAAACTGATGAACACTAGCGCATATTAAAAGAATTATATTATGATACTTTTTTGTAAAGTGGCAACAGAAGGATTGTAAATAAATAAAATTAATTGTAAAATTTGTTACATAAAGAGTTATTTAAATTCGAAGGTTGAAAACTGAACCACATGAAACATATATATTATTAATTTTTTATATGTAGTATTATTTTTAAATAGTTTGCCGTTTAAAAACAATTTATTGGATGTATTAGTTTTATTATAAAAAATGCCAGAAAACGTACACTTACTGGTTAAAAAAAACGGGAATGTGATATAGCTTTAAGGCGAGAGGCTAGATATCAGCGTAAAAAACGACGGCACAGATGTCTTATACACACCACATTGGCGCGATTTTTTCTAACGCCAATTCGGCAAAAAACCTCGTTTTCGAATACCAGTTACCATGTACAGTTTTAAAAAAGGAATAACAATCAATTAAAAAAGTTTAATTAATATCTATAGAACAAAACAATTTATGTAATTTTAAAAAAGAAAATAAAAGTAAAAAAAAAATAACAACAGTTTGACGCCAATTAAGTAGCCCGGTGCATATGTGACATTGGCGTCTGAAAAAAAAAATAGCGCCAGTGTGGTGCGTATATGACATCTGTGCCAAAACGAGGACATAGCGAAAATCTTCTGACGGAAAATGCATGTGATTCGAAAAATGCTTTAAATTCCGAAGATGCACAAAGCATTTAAACTGCCGTTGGTTTGGCAATCATATTCAATCTGACGGATCTTGTAAGACTTGCCATAAGTGAATAATAGATAATGAACTAAATATTTTTATATAGATCCTGATATACTAATATATGTTAATAATATAGATCTTGATCCACATCCCTAAATATCGAAGAGCTTAACTTTTGTTGAGGAGAAATGAATTGCCCATGCTCATCCAGTTATTGCGATTTATCGCATTAAAGGGGGTCAGCTTGAAAACAGTGGGGAAATTATTAATTTTCATCAAGATATTATAGAATTTAGTACTTTATTACCTCATTCGGGAAGAGTTCCATGTCCTGCTCTGATACTTTTGGCAAGTTTTTTTTTTTTTTTTTTTTTTTTTTTTTTTTTTTTTTTTTGCATTAAATGAACCGACGTTGTTACGATTTTCAGCCTTTAGGGTTGCTTTTTTAATTACTGAAATGGACTTTACTCATATGCCTTTTGCATTCAGCAAATTTTTCGGAAAAGTTTCTGCCTTTCGTTCGTTTCTGCGAGTCACAAAAACTGTTTTCAGTTTTCCAAACTATGCCCATTCCTTTTAACCATGTTAAGTTTCAGAATTTCTTTTATGAAATTTTTAAAATACCTTCTTTTTTAGGAAAATAATAGCATATTTTTAATGAATTAAAATTTGTGAAAATCCAGTTACTTACATTCAATTACATAAAATTATTTTTCAATGTTAAGAATTCAAATACACAATTTATTCTTACTTTCTGAAACGCAGACGATATTTACGTATTTTAAAAGAATTGCATTATGATTTTTTTTTGAGAAGTGGCAATAAAAGAATTGTAAACAAATAAAATTAATTAATAGTTTGTATAATTTTGCTTCTAAAATAAAGGGGGTCAGTCTTATAGCTTAAATAAAAAATTCCGAGGAAGTTAATTATTTAGCTGAATTTATATTTATAAATTAAAATGCGCCGAAACATAAAATAACTTTTTGCTTAATAAAGATGCAAAAGTAATTTTAAAAATATATTGTTACTTTCAAGTATTTATCTTATGAAATGATGCTTCGCGAATCCAAACAAAGCATGGCTTTTGCTAGTTATGTTGTTCAATTACTATTACCTTTTTAAGATAATAAATTGTTATCAAGATTTTGAAATATAACTTATTTATTATTTGAACTGAATTTGAAATGAAATTGTTCTACTGACATTATTTTGTAATATGAATGATTTTAAGTCGGCGGTTGAGCAGTGTAGTGTTGGTAAAAGAACTTGGACTATGGTAATAAATAACAAAGCTACTGTTAGACAGTAACAATTTGGTTTAATATGTTTAGAAAGTAATCTTTTGTGCATTTACTTTTACTATAACAGAGTAAGATATCTTTAGAAAGTAATATTTTTTGCATTTACTTTTACTATAACAGAGTAAGTTATTTTTAGAAATTAATCTTATGTGCATTTACTTTTACTGTAGCAGAGTAAGATTTTAAAATATTATTTGACTGTATTTTCATTGCTGTGAACAATATTTGTTATTTTATTATTGTAGAATGTATATTTAAGCAAGAGTAGTACTAAAGTATATCTTAATCATTACAGTATATCTTATAAGGAAAAGCTTTAATATTTATAAATAAAATTTTATTTTATCAAAATTTTGTTAAAATAACTAAAATTTCAACCTATTTACATTTAATAGCAATTTAAAATATAATTTTACAAAGAGGTAGTAGTTCCCTGCCTTCGGTTTATAATAAATAATTTGATTAACGCGTTATTTTTCGCAAAATTCGATTTAAAAAATAGCAAAATTATAGACACACCTAATGGTTTAAACATAACAAAAACAACATCTAATAATAAGAATACATTATTTGTCACGTATAAATTATTCGAAAATCATTTTATCAAAATGAATTCTTTTAATAAACTCTCTCTCAATTTAGAAAAGTCATTGAAAATAATCTAAGACAATTTTCCAAAAATTTTGTGTTTTTTGTCTTAAAAATACATTACATAGCTTTGACATAATTAATGGTAATTATGAAATCAGTAAAAACCATACTCAGCTTCTTTGAAATCTGTGACAGTGGTTTCGTGGAAACGGCATGCAATGACTCTGCTTGATTTGATTTCGAATGTCCCTCAAAATATTTTTAACCTCCTCAGTCACGAGACACGCAATACAAAAACCAATTTAAAATTATTATAAAACATCTCCAAAGATGCATCAGCCTACAAAATGTATTTCTTAATGTATTCCTTAATATCCCGTAATGTAATGTCCAGCTTCCTAACATGCACATATGTATTTAAAAAGTCTAGATGTAATTTTAATAATTCTAGAAACATTTAAATAAATTTCAAGGGTGATTTTTAGTGTCTTCTCCTGGCGAAATCAGAACAGACGAGGTCAAATGCAAATTTCTACTAAAAACACCCAAAATGCTTCTATTAAGTAGAGTACAGTTTTATTAGAATAATTCCGAACAAAAACACATTTAATAAAAATTGCATATTTTGTGATATAGTTTTCATAGTTATTTCATTATTTTTCATTAAAAAATATGATTTAAAACAAACATAAAATGTTATAAGCATAACAGTAATTCCTTCTTATAAACAGCGTATTTTATTTATTATGCATAAATTATTTGAAGATGATTTGCCAAATCGAAATTTAATTTTATTTATGACATGCTACATTTGAATACCGAGCAGTTAAGACTGCCAACTGAAGGCAGTTTTTCAAAATGTTGATAATTTTTTTTTTCCTCGGATACAATTTTACCAATAAAAAAACTGCAGGTGATCATTTTTTAATAGTAAGAACAAACGCACGCAGTTTCATCAACATGTGTGTGGGTTACAGGTCAGCCTTAACTGATACAGAATGAATCATAATTAAAATATGATTGACGCTGAAAATGAATGTCTTTTCCTGACTTGCTAGCTTAACTTCTTTATCCGGCATAAATATATCACTTCAGAGTAATTCTTCTTATTTTTGACATAGTTCAAATCAGAAAAAGTCAAATATTAGATTCCAGCACGATCGTTTAGATATTTCTTTGAAAATAATGTGCTTAAAATCTCTGTAGACATTAAATGATCTTTTATTATGTAATTTTTTCTGGCTTCGATAAATTAGCAAATAAAACTGAACGTTAAATATAATTTAAGCTGCAATATGGAAATCTTGCTCCTTTAATAAAAATTAAAACGTACGACCTAAAAAAAGTAAGAATGAAAGAAAAAAAAATGTTTTAGAATGGAATCGTCATTATCCTGGCAAAGATATGCCAAGAAATGACAGAAAATTACATGGAAAATAATTTATTATTTAAGTTCTTTAAAATTTAACACATTAACACTTTAACACCAAAATTCTTTTGTTCTTCATTAGCAAAAACCTTTACTTTTGAAATATTTAATTGTTTTCAATTGATCATTTCAATATCTCAAGTAATGAAAATCTCACATTTTATGGTATTTACTCAGGCAGACTTCCTAAATGAAGAAATTGCTTATATATTGTTCAAAAAAGCGATTTTGTCAGTGAAATATAAACGAAGATAAATCATGCTGTTTTAATGCTTTATACTTCTTTCTCTTTAAAGTAATTTATGTTAAGGTAATCCTTTAGTCTAACACATAATTGATTTCTTTTTGAAGAAAGTTATATGTAAGAGCAGATATTATCAATTTCCTTAGAGTAAAAACACATTTTATTCATTGAAGTATTTGTTTGTTATTCGTACTATATCCAATTCCTGTATGAATTACCGCGTTGTTATATTTTAAATACAGCTATTTATGGAATGTTTGAAATAGATATAGCAGATGTAATTGATTGTAACCATATCACAATTTGTCCTAAAGTTTTGAAATGTTCATTGGCATGAATCGTGCGTTTGCCATTTAATAATATAAATTTGCACTTACCTTATCTTATTCAATATTGGATCTTAAATATTATCTTAAACTTTTTTAAAATCATAATATAGAAGTAAATGGAATTATTAATTAAAATAAAGCAGCGATAATTAGTCGTGCAAGATATGATGCGTTCCGTTTAACCAATCATTTCATTCTGACCCTTGGGATTTTTTCCTGTAGCATATGTAATATAGAATATTTTTATGCTTTATTTTTTCTTTCGGGGAAAACTATATAGTCCTCAATAAAAATATTTTGGTCAGTAAAAGATAAACAAATATAAATCATGCGAAGAATAATTAAACTATATCGATGCTAAATATTTCTTTCGCTTTAAACCACTTTGTATTAGGATCATCCTTTAATCTAACAACATAATTGATTTTCGTTTTGGAGAAAATTACCAATTAGTGTATTTATTAATAAATCCTTATAGTAGAATAATATTTTATTCATTTAACTATTTTAGTGTTATTTTTGCCGTATACATTCTGTGAGGAATTTTTTATGTTTTAAGTACAGAAATATATAGATAATTTAAAGTATCTTGTGTTTCAAAAGTTCTGGGAGTTTTAAAATTTTAGTAAATTAGAAACCTACACGGTAAAAAATGTCAGATGTTTCTGAAAATGTAAACATGTACTGTAATCAAAAACGAAAATATACAGTGACCTCTTCTAAGCCACCTAAGGTTTCGAAAAACGTTTCTTTACCTCTAAAAATCCCAGAAAGTTATTTGTTTTCGAAATTTAAATAAGAATTTTTAATAATTAAATTTTATTAGCTGCCCGTCCATTTCGGAAACGTTTCTAAGTAGCTTTTACAGTACAATAATCTCTTTTCTCAAATCAAAATATCATTTTTTCGAATTCTATTGATTCTCAAGTAAACATTTTCAGCTGCATAACTGATTTTGTGCATGCAATTGTAGCAAAATAATGTCAATTTTCATATTAATGTTAATACTGTTAGTATTGCCTGTTTGTCTATTAAACGTGCTCTCTGAATATCAAAATATTTTCGTATGAATTGGTAGCATCCGAAAAAGTGTTATTTTGATTTGAGAAAAGTGATATTGTACTGTAAAAGCCACTTAGAAACGTTTCCGAAATGGACGGGCAGCTAATAAAAATTAATTTTTATAAATTTTTCTTTAAAATTCAAAAACAAATAGCTTTCTGGGATTTTTAAAGGTAAAAGAACGATTTTAGAAACCTTAGGTGAGTTAGAAGAAGGTCACTGTATATTTTCGTTTTTAATTACAGTGCATTTTTATATATTCAGAAACATCTAACATTTTTTACAGTGTATGTGCAACAGAAAGGTGCGGTTTTCAGATACATGTTCAGTAACACGTGGGATTGTTTTTCTAATTAAAAAAATTACAAAAATATTTTTTAAACAGAAGGTGCTGCTACACTATATCAAAATTGTCTATACTATGCGTTATATAAGCAAATTAGTTTATTGTGCAACATCTTGACTAAGATCTTGCTCAAATACAGCTTAAGTGTCGTTTATGTTGAAATGTGATTTTGAAGGTTAAGAAATTTGGTTTTAAAAGAGTTTTTAATGCAAAATTTTATGTATTTGTACAGCTGCATATGGTTTCTTTGCTTGATAAAACTTTGTTAATTAAATTTGTTTTCTGTTTTTTTTTCTGTTCTTTTTTTTAGAAAAGGGATGAATCGACAAGTTTAGATTTGCGTTCTCATTGTATATTGCGTGAAGTTAACCTGGAAAAGGACCTTTGACTATTATAAAACTGAAGACTATGATGAAAAGATTTGAGTAAACGAGTTTATTGGAAGATCTACAAATATGTAGGAGATCACAACGTTTACTGTAGGCACCAATCAAGTGGAACTCGATGCTGGTACTCAGTTGATATCATCAGTACATGATGAACGCAACGCACTTGCAATTTCACGACGAAATAAAGTTAAATGTTTTTGGAACATACTAGGCTTTTGCTAATTGTGTTTTTCGAAAACAGGAGAAAAAATGCGGAATGGTTTTCATGTTTTTAAATTAAATTTTACAAACGTGACACATTTTTCTGTACATGGAAGCATGAACATACAGACATGTCGCATATGGGAAAAATAAAATCCTCATGCATTGGTTAAAAAAAAGACTTAAAAGTGACAGCGTGGTTTATAACTGACACTTTTTTATTCGCGAAAATCTCCTTTAGTTGAATGCAAACATTTTCTGTGACAGGTGACAGAAATGCAGCGCTTTTAAGAGATAAAGACATCCCTTACTTCCAGGGAGAAAAATGCTCCATTCCGTAATATTCAGTTAGGATGAAGTAGTGAAAAATACGTATAACACTGGCAATAATTAAAAAATAAAATAATACACATTGTAAGAATTACCATTGACGAAAATACAAAGCAGGGCACGTTTCAAGCTTCAGAAATAGCAGATCATCATCAGCTGAACCAACGTGTGTCCGTAAGTGGACAGAGTCAGAGATAAACTGATTTTAACTTGACTTGAGATAAACTGATAAACGAGTGTTTATCTCTGACTCTGTCATCTTACGGATACGTGTTGATTCAGCTGATGATCAGAGTTGTTACAGTTGCTGCTGCAAAGCTGCTGCAGAGTTGTTATTGTTGTAGCTCAAAACGTGTCTTCTTTGTTTATTCGTTTAATGATGATTCTTACAAAATGTATTATTTTATTAGAATAAAGTGCCTCCCCACATTGCTTCTCGTGTCTTGATGATCCTGAGGACTAACCATGTACTGAGACACTCTTTTTAACACAAATGGAAAAATCTTACAGGTCTCCAAATCTTACAGTTTGTGACTTTTGTTTATAAAGTTATTTGAAATCCTATGTGCACAGATATCGGTTTATGTCACTGGCCGAATTAAAAGATGCGATACGCCATCTTATTTCAAAGATACCCTCTAAACTGCTCTTTCACGCTGTGCAGGCTGTTTTGCATCGTCTCATGGCAGATTTTTTAAGATATGGGTGTCATAGTGAAATTTTGTAACAGTTAGACTCAGACTCTCTTTTTTAGTGAGCTCTATCGTACCAGAGCTATTCCATCTCAATTCAAGCAGACAGTACTGATATGCGTCAATTCACCATCACAGATTTTTTTTCAAAAAATTTCAATAGTTAGAACTAAGTGATATATAAAATTTCCTAAAAGGATTTTTCCCTAAAAAATTTATTTTTCTAATTATAGTACTTTAAAGTTCATGATAAAATTGACAGTTTTCAGAAAAACTGAAAAACGCTTCATTTTAAAATGAACACAATACCAAACATATTCAACATATACAGTCAATTTATTTTTTATAAACAGTTATTAAACTGAATTTTACTTTAGAATAGTTTTTAAAAATATAGCGATATTTTTACTTAATTAAAAAAAATAGTTTTTAAGTACAAAAAATATAATCTTTAGTGAAATTAAGATTTTTTTCAGAATGAGAAAAATATGTTAAAGCTAAACATTGATGGCAATCCAAAGACCTTTAATGCGAGTTTTACAGCAAATTTTATTTTAACTCTAAGGTGCTTACAACTTTTGTAATTGCATTTTAAATTATGCAAAATTTTGTAAAATCACTACTTTTGAAATGCAATTTCTCAAAAACACCATTTTTAAAAAATCTGATAATATGTTCTATTGATACTTTGTTAGTCTCTAATAAATACCTTACCAGCAAATCGTGTGTTTTCGCTTAGAAAATTTTATATGATTTTTTAAAGTAACATGTTATGTGTATTTTTCAACAGACCACAAAGTCAAGCTCTTCCTTATTTAACCGAACTTGTAGTGTAATTAATATTTCAAACTAAAAAATACATCACTAGTACATAATTATTGCTGTTAAATTATAGCTAATCATTTGCTTAAGTTTAAAATTGCGTAAAATACAGCCAATAATAAAATTAGTATTGATCATATGTCATTTCATTCCATACTCATAAATGTGTTAAATTCATCTACAGTGTGTAAAATATTTTATTATATAGTATGGATATAATATATTAATATGCAAATACATACATTACAGCTGAATTAGGTAGTGAAGGTTTCGTAAATTAACTTCAACTCCTTATCGTTGAAGGTAATGAAGTCGCTCAGATTGTCCTATTGTAACAGGTTTTTCTGTTTCTAGAGGCATATTTTCCAATGGTAATGCACATTCATATTTTTTCTTTCCAGATTCTTTTGGTCACTGGAATGCTTTAGCTATGGACCATGTTGGGTACATGATTGATACTTTAATATCATTTAGTTCTTGTGATTGATATACCATTGATTTGTCCTATCCACCAATTATTTTCATAAATGCATCCAATGAAATCTCCGATTTGGAAACTATGCATTGAATATTGTCTTTTCATTTGGCTGAAGGTTTCAACTTTTGTCAATTCATTTTTACTTGCTCGTTTCATATAATTTTCATTATTTACAATCACCCCATAATGTTTAGATCTAATACCAACAATAGATTTTGCATTAGCATATTCTTTCTCATTAATAGTTCTATAGGATTGAATAATATTTCTGTCTGGATGGACTAGAATGATATTTTTTAGCAGAGAAGATAGTTCAGCAACAAATGAGACAGAATTTTGGATAGCTTTTATTGGCTCCTTTCGGAGATTAAATTTTGTTGCATAGTGCTTGTATCACACACCAATAGCATCACATGCACTTCTAACATGGCCAGTACTTGAAAATATCCACTACTTCTGTACAATTTTATTTTTGTGCAATTCATAAAACTGATACTTGTTTTTAAAATGTGCTCCAGCTCCATCTGATATACACACAGGGATTCCAGTGTTTGTAATTGGTACAACTTAAATAATTCTTTTTTTACTTTTTCTATGTCACAAACAGCATGAGCTCTATCATGAGTTAATCATCAGAAACTATGATAAAACTTTTTATTTTTTCTCTAAAATATGCTGTGTAGGTAAATAACGATATCTGAGTATTCTGCCAGTGGAAGCTTTGTACTTCATTTGGCAGCATTAGTGAGTAATTTTCGGCAAGGTCAAAATGCATCACAAGCGCAGATTTATTTTTTTAAGGGTTTGGCTTATTTCATTTTATGAAAAGGAATTTTTGAAGATCAGCTTATATTTATCTGCCATAATAATGTGCATATTATTATTTTTTCAATAAAAAATAATATTATAAATTCAGAGAAATAAGAAAAAGCTTGATCTTCTGGTTTTCTGGAGAAAAAAAACCTAAGTTGAAAAAAATCTAAACTTGAAAAAAATCTAATTCAGCTGTAATGTATGTATTTGCATATTAATATATAATATCCATACTATATAACAAAATATTTAACACACTGTAGATGAATTTAACACATTTATGAGTATGGAATGAAATGACATATGATCAATACTAATTTTATTATTGGCTGTATTTTACTCAATTTTAAATTTAAGCAAATGATTAGCTATAATTTAACAGTAATAATTATGTACTAGTGATGTATTTTTTAGTTTGAAATTTTAATTACATTACAAGTTCGGTTAAATAAGGAACAGCTTGACTTTGTGGTTTGTTGAAAAATACACACAACATGTTATTTTCAAAAAATCATATAAAATTTTTTAAGCAAAAATACACGATTTGCTTGTAAGGTATTTATTAGAGACTAATAAGGTATCAATTGAGCATATTATCAGATTTTTAAAAAATGGTGTTTTTGAGAAATTGCATTTCAAAAGTAGTGATTTTACAAAATTTTGCATAATTTAAAATACAATTACAAAACTTGTAAGCACCTTAGAGTTTAAATAAAATTTGCTGTAAAACTCCCATTAAAGGTCTTTGGATTGCCATCAATGTTTAGCTTTAAAATATTTTTTTCCATTCTGAAAAAATATCTTAAATTCACTAATAGTTATATTTTTTGTACTTAAAATCTAAATTTTTTAATTAAGTAAAAATGTCACTATATTTTTTAAAACTATACCAAAGTAAAATTCAGTTAAATAACTGTTTATAAAAAATAAATTGACTGAATATGTTTGGTATTGTGTTCATTTCAAAATGAAGCGTTTTTCAGTTTTTCTGAAAACTGTCAATTATATCATGAATTTTGAAGTGCTGTAATCAGAGAAATAATTTTTTAGGGAAATATCCTTTTAGGAAATTTTATATATCACTTAGTTCTAACTACTGAATTTTTTGAAAAAAATCTGTTATGGTGAATTGACATGCCCTGCCTGAGCTTAGATGGAATTGCTCTACAAAAATTATACTATATAATGTACCCTGGGGTAATAACGCCACGTTAAGGTTCTTCCAATTTTCACGGCTCAGTTTTAGATTGAATTTTTTAAACAAATGTATGATTTGATACAGGCAACTCATTGACAATATATATAAAAAAAATGATTTAACAGATATGTATTCATAAAATGTAATGGCGTGATTTCTTGACCAATGCTATTTGGCGTTATTACCCACCTATATGGGTAATAACGCCATGCAAACAAAACTATGAAATAAGATGGAATAATTGCATGTAGATTGCCCAATTCTAAAAATACAAACTCTACAAACTTAGAAATTGACAAATTGCTTTCTAAGCTATTGAAAATGTTCAATTTTTTGTGAAAGTGTAAGAAAAATAAAGGTGTGGTGTGTGTGTGGGGGGGGGGGGGGGCATGAGGCAAAAGAATATCAGACCGTGAGCTTCTTTTTGCTTAAAAAGGACCGCTTAAATAGAATTATTAGAAACATTGCACAATTTTAACTGTGCTTATTTGAATCAGTATTTAGGATGTAGCTCGGCCACTGTAGAGAATCAACCGGGGTATTAATGCCAAGGATTGGCGTTATTACCCCGTTATAGTTATTGCGCTGTACATTTTAAATTACAAATTATCTCGAGAAGATATCCAAAATCTTCAACAACATTTTGAAAGTCCATGAAATGTACTACAGATTTATGTTATTAACAAAGTATTTCCGGATAAAGAAAATAGTCTTCACATCACAAAACGTATCTCGCAAATTTTAGATCAAGCGTTAATTTTAGTTGCTTGTAAAAACAATAAGACATAAAAATGAAACAAATTAACTTGAAGCTGTTTTTTGCGATTTATATGACTCAAAACCCTTCTGCGCAGAGCAGATGGGTGTCATTTACCAAATTATTTCATAATTATGCATAATATTAGCACTTGGCGTTATTACCCCGCCTGGCGTTATTACACCAGACCACCTTATTAAAGCGTCACCTAAGACAAAAAATAACTAATATAACATTTTTTTTATTAAAAAATAAATCTTATAGGTTTTTGAGCAATTCTGTGTAAACATTTTATTGTTTGCAATTTACTAATTATTACTCTCTCAAAACTCTTTAAAACTTCTGAATCACCTGACAGTATAGTTGACGGGAATAATTTATCAATTTATCTTTATATTTGAAAAAAGTTTTTAACTATAAATTGTGAGTTTGCTATACGAAAAATATGAATTTACTCTTATTTTAACATCTGAAATACTAAATCTTAAATTTAACAAAAATCATAATATAGAAGTAGACAGAATTATTACTGAAAACAAGGGAATAACAAATAGAGGTTTAAAATAAGATGTATTTTATGTAGATTCTTCATTTTGTTCTCATCCTTCTAAATAATCTATTAACATGTATAAAGTAGAATATTTTTATATGAACTTTCTTCTTTTTAGAAAGAATTGTATATTCCTTGGTAAAAGGCATTTTGACACTTAAGGCTAAACAAAGATAAATCATACAAAGTATAAATAAGCTATCTTGGTGCCAAATATTTTTTTTTTATTTTAAATCAATTTATTAGGATCTTCATTAAACCAATAACATTATTAATTTCGCTTTTGGAGAAAATTACCAGTTTGCACATTTATCAGTCAATATCCTTACAGCACAATTATGTTTTATTCTTTTAAATATTCTTTTAACTATTTATTTTTTTCTTTGATATTTTAGCCGCATACATTCTGTGATAAATTACCGATTGCTAACATTTTAAACACAAAATGTTCGATTTGTACAGTTAAGTATAGGTGGTTGGAATTATATATGTATTTATCTTTATATTTTAAGATGTTTATTACTAGATATTGTTTGCTATTGAAAATAAGCATTTACTATTACTTAAATCTAGGGAATAATCTGTGATAATATCATAAACTTTTTTTTAAAAAATAATAATATAAAAGTAAGTATAGTAAGTATGATTCATTGGAATAACCTATTTATTTATTTTTATATTTTCAAAAGATTATTACCATAAATCATGTGTTTATTTTTTAAAGAGTGCGTATTTACTGTTTCTTTAACATATGAAAAACTGAATCTTAAATATTATTATAAACTTTTAAAAATCATAATGTAGAACCATATGAAATTTTTAATCAAAATAAAGCAATAACTATTAGCAGTAATATATGATATATTTTATTCAGCTTCTTTATTTTGTTTTTATCTTTCTAAACATTCCTTTAATATACCGTAATTTCGGGTGTATAAGCCGCAGATCAAACAATTCTTTTCGACCCAGAATTTTTTAAGAAACCAATATAACTAGTTAGATCGCCGTAAATACTTGTCTCTTCAATCACTAAATAAGATTTCTGAGTCCAAAAAGAATTGCTTGATCCGCGGCTTATACACCCGAAATTACGGTATATAGAACAGAGTACTTAGATAACAGAATATAAACTTTTTTTCTTTCGAGAAGAACTACATATTCCTTTGAAATTCCTTTTGACATTTTAGGCTATTATTTTTATATTATTAAAATATATAGGGTAACATCCCCAGTAATTGGCACATTAAGTATTTGTCTTTAAACTTACTTCAATTTTCATTACTAAGAAATAAACTATTTACTTGCAAATATTTTTAAATCAAAGAATGCATATCTGTGCACCTATTTTGCCCACTAAAAGCAAAAATTTTTGAAAAAGTATTTTTATAAAAATATATTTGTAAAAAGTTGCTGTAGTCACCAGTAATTGGCACCTAGAGCACCAATATATGACACCTTGTAATCCAGTTTTGGCGCATGTTTATATAAAAAAAAACTTTATATTTTACATTGTGTTTAATAGCTTTAAAGAAATTTACTGTAGACGAAGATGCCATATTTCAGGTTTTTGAGAGTAAGAAATCAGCATATTAGTCTGAAATGTGAACACTTTAAAATAATACAATATATTTATATTAATACCCAGTAATTGCCATGCTGTCCCCAGTAATTGTCATATGAAGCTTTAATGGATTCCAATTACTGATAATATTTCATATATGTTCATATTCGCAAATAAAAAAAACTGATAAACAAAATTAGTCTACAACTTTTAAAGTACTGCCAAAATAAGTGGTTTAATCTCAAATTTTGCAATTCCCTTGTAATTGGAATAGGTGACAATCACTTGGAACTAGCAAAATTGAAGCACCATTAATTGGCATCTATCATTATTTCAGAAATAAAAATATTTGTGTCAAAAATACTTTTACAGAATTAAAGTAGCCCTTTCAAATAAACAAAACTGTTGTTAATTAAAATTTAAAAAATATAAATCAGATAATAATGAATTGAAAATTATGCCTTTCCTAAGCCAGAGAAGAAGCATTTGCAACAAATATGGGTAATTGATACAAGCCATAATTGTTTCTCTTTCCTAGGCACTATTGCCATCTAAGAGCATAAATCAAAGTTATAATATTTAAAGTAAATGAGCATATAACTGGTATATGGTCTTGCATTTTTAAAAGACTGGATATAAATCATGAGATTAGACATGTTTGTAGGATGTGCCAATCATTGGTGCATGCCAATTACTGGGGATGTTACCCTATATTACCATAAATTATGTGTTTGCTATTCAAAGGATACTCATTTACTTTTACTTTAATATGTGAAATAATGAATATTAAAATTTTCCATAATCTTTTTAAAAATCATAATATACAAGTAGAGTTGCAAAAAGTCGGTTTATTCCCGGGTTTATTTCCAATAGACCATGTTTATTCCCTGGTTTATTCCCAAAAAACCGAATTATTCCAAAAAATCCCGGGTTTTTTCCAGGTTTATTCTTAAAAACCCGGTTTATTCCCGGGTTTAAACCGGGTTTTTTCTAACCTTTGCAACGCTATATACAAGTAGATTAAAATATTAATCAAAATAACAATTAGCGATTATAAATTATGAGCTGTATATTCTCGAACTCGGGAAGAACTATATATTCTTGGAAAAAGCGCACTTGTCAGATAAGACTAAACAAAGATGTATCATGCAAAGGATAAGTAAACTATTTCAGTGCTAAATATTTTTTGTCTCTTGAACCCAGTTTATGGAAAAATCATCCTTTAACATAATAGCATAATTCATTTCCGTTTACGAGAAACTTACCAGTTTGATATTTATTAATCCATATCCCTTACAGTAGAGCCACATTTTATTTATTTTATTATTTTGTCATTATTTTTGCCGTAACCATTCTGCGATGAATTAACAATTGCTTATGTTTTATGTACAGAATGTATGATTTGTTTGAAGTGGATATAGTAAGTATAGATGATTGAAATAATTTATAAATCTTTATATTTTAAAATATTCGTTACTATAAATTGTATGTTTGATACTCAAAATAAGACATTTAGAATTACTTTAACATATGGAATAATCAATCATAAATATTCTGATAAACTTATTTTTAATCATAATATAGAAGTAGATACAGTAAAACCTCTAAATAACGGACATCTCGGGAACGCAGAAATTGTCCGTTATTCGGAGGTGTCCGCTATTGGGAAAACCTCAGAGATTCAAAAAACACCAAGAAATGCTTAATGTTTCATTAATTGACTTTTATATTCTTAAAATCTATATTATATGATTAATCAGAAATTAAAATTATTTTTAATTAATAAAACTGAAATAAAATTGTGTACACTTTTACAAACTTTGTTACAAACTTTGCAAACCTTTACACAATTTCAAACTTCATTTCTTCTAAAATCTGCTACAAAAGTTTACTTTTGCTTGCAATTACATATAATTTATTTTACAATGTGACGTTATTGGACGCTATAGAATTCCGGGTGGAGAGGAGGGATTGCACTTTTTGTCTATTAAAAGCATAAAGCATATTTGTCTATTAAAATCTTCCGGGAGGACATTGCAATGCTGAAGAAGATGTCCCTCCCGGGCAACCCTGAATTCACACTAAATGTAGGGGGGGAGGTAGAGATTTTCCCTAGCCCACCCTCTACATTTATCTGTGATCACAAAATTCGTGACACATTGCTCTGATAAATTTAGAGGCCTTTTTATTCGTTTTTCGCTTTTTTTTCTGGATTAAAAATTCTTTTACTTCTTTTATCGCCGAAAAAAGTGTCCGCTATTCGGAATGTCCGTTATTCAGAGGTTAAACATACAAAAATGAAGGTTTTGGGAGTGGGGATTGGAAAACTGTCCGTTAAATAGACATGTCCGCTATTCGGGAGTGTTCGTTATGGAGGTTTTACTGTATAGTAATTATAGTTGATTAAAAATTACATTAATTTTTCTTTATATTTTAAAAAGCTTCTTATCTTAAATTTTGTGTTTGTTATTCAAAGAATCCGTATTTACTGTTATTTTAACATATAAAAATCTGAATATTAAATATTATTAGAAACTTTTTAAAAAACATAATATACAAGTAGATGGAATTATTAATAAGGATAAAACAGTAATATTTAATTATATAAAATATGATGTATTTTACGCACTTTCTTTACTTTTCTTCTGATACTTCTGAGTATTCCTTTAACGAATGTGCAGCAGAATTCTTTTTATACAAACTTTCTTTCTTTCGGAAAGAACTGTATATTCCTTGGAAAAAGTCATTTTTACACATAAGGCTGAAGAACGATAAATCATACAAAGTAAAATTAAAGTATCTTGGTGCTAGGTGTTTCTTTTTAAACAAATTTTTGTTGGGATCTTCCTTAAACCAATAACATAATTGATTTCCCCTTTGGAGAAACTTACCAATTTGTGTATTTATTAATCCATATGCTTACAGCAGAATAATACTTTATTCATTAAACTATTTTTTGCTATTTTAGCTGCATCCATTCTGTGATGAGTTAACGATTGCTTATGTATTAAGCACAAAAATGTTCGATTTGTTTAAAGTAGATACAGTATGTATAGGTGATTGGAATAATACATATCAATTTATCTTTATACATTAAAATGTTTATTACTATAAGTTGTGTGTTTGCTATTCAAAATACGCCTTTACTATTAATGTACCACATATAATATTCAGTTTTAAATATTATCATAAACTTTTTAAAAATCATAATATAGAAGTCGGTATAGTAATTATGATTCATTGGAATAATATATTAGTTTATCTTTATATTTCTAAAAGTTTATTAACATAAATTCTGTGTTTGCTATTCAAAGAATGCGTATTTACTGTTACTATAATATATGAAAAACTGAATCTTAAATAATACTACAAGCATTTTAAAAATCATAAGGTAGAACTAGATGGAATTTTTAATGAAAATAAAGCAAAAACAGTGAACTGTATAAAATATGGTGTATTTTATTCAGTTTCTGTATTTAGTTCTGATCCTAGTAAATGTTTCTTTAACATATATAAAACAGAATACTTTAATATAAACTGTTTTCTTTCGAGAAAAAATACATATTCCTTTAAAATCTATTTTGGGAAAAAGCCACTTTCACTGTTAAAGCAAAACAAATATAAACCATTCAAAGTGTAATTAAGCTATTTTGGCACTAAATACTTCTTTTTCATTAAACCAATTTATGTCAGGATCATCCTTTATTCTATCAAGTAATTTCTTTATCTTTTGGAGAAACTTACCAATTTGTGTATTTATTGAACAATATCCTTACAGTAGAATTATATTTTATTAATTTATCTATTCTGATATTATTTTCTATTCTGTAGAGATTTAAAAATTGATTTTATTTTAAGTATAATAATGTATAACTTGTTTGAAGTAGATATAATACCTACAGATGATTGTAAGTATGCATCAAATTCTTTTAATATTTTTATAAGTTAATTATCATAAATTGTGTGCTTGCTATTCAAATAATACTCATTTGCTCGTACTTTGACATATGAAATAATTAATCTTAAATATTAACATAAAATTTTTAAAAGTCACAATATAGAAGTAGATGAAATTATTAATCAAAATAACAATTAGTGGTATAATATATGACAAAATGTATATTTTCGAATTCAGAAGAAGTATATATTCTTATATAAAAGTCCATTCGTCAGATAAGGCTAAACAACGATAAATCATTCAAAAGCTGAGTAAACTATCTCATTGCTAAGTATTTTGTATCGCTTTAAATCAGTTTATGGTAAGATCATCCTCTAATCCAATAGCATAATTGATTTCCGTTTAAGAGAACTTACCAGTTTGATATTTATTAATCTGTATCTAAGCATTAACGCCACTGGAACAGAAGTTTCGGTAACGCGCCAGTAAAGATCAATCTTGTTGTTTGTGCTTTTTTGTACTTTTTATTTTTGCTCTTTTTTAATGCCATTTTTAGGGCATTTTTAGTGCTTTTTTAGTTCTTTTTATCTTACTTATTTTTGACGTCACTTCTTTGTGCACGTGCAAACAATAAGATTGCTCTTTATTGGTGTTTTAGCACAACTTATGCTGCGGTGGCGTTAATACATAACTACTTATTAATCCGTATCCTTACAGTAGAACAATATTTTATTTATTTTATTATTCTGTTATTATTTTTAACGTATCCATTCTGTTATGAACTAATTATTGATTATGTGCAGAAATGCATGACTTGTTTGAAGTAGATATAACAAGTATAGTTTATTGGAATAATATATGAATGAATCCTTATATTTTAAAATTTTATAATTAGAAATTGTGTGTTTGCTATTCAAAGAATAAGCATTTACTCTTACTTTAACATACGAAATAGTGAATCCTAAATATTTTCATAAACATTTTTAAAATCATTATTCAGAATTAGATGGAATTATTTCCCATAATAAACGATATCAATTAACGGTATAAAATGTGATCTATTTTATTTAACTTCTTCATTTTTTTTCTGATCGTTCAAAATATTCTTTATATAATATATGTATGCGTCTGTGTATAAAGCGGAATATTTTAATACAAACTTTGTTTCTTTAAGGATGAACTATTCTTGCGAAAAATCCATCTTGACAGACAAGAATGAATAAATATATATCGTACAAAGTATAAGTAATCTATCTTCGTGCCGAATATTTTTTTCTCTTTAAACGAGTTTATTTTAGGATTTTCCGTAAACCAGCTACGCACACATATAATTGATTTTCTTTTTGAAGAAAATTACCAGTTTGTGTATTTATTAATAAATATCCTTAGAGTAAAATTATATTATTTTCATTTAACTATTCTTTTGTTATTTTTTCGCATATATTCTGTGATGAATTAACGATTGCTTTCGTTTTAAGTATAGAAATGTAAGACTTCTTTGAAGTAGATGCAGTAATTATAGGTGACAGGACTAATTTATAAATTTATCTATACATTTTAAAAAAATTGTTACTATAAATTTTGCGTTTGATATTAAAAATAAGGCATATATAATTACTTTAACACATGGAGTACTCAATCGTAAATTTTATCACAAACTTTTTAAAAAATCATATTATAGAAGTAGGTATATTAATTATAGTTGATTGGAAAATTATATTAATTTATTTTAACTTTTAAAAAGGGTGTTGCCTTAAATTTTGTGTTCGTTAATCAAAGAATGCGTGCATACTTTTACTTTAATATATGAAAAACTGACTTTTAAATGCTATAAAAAAAATTTAAATCATAATATAGAAGTGGACGGAATTCTTAATCAGAATAAAGCAATAACAGTTAGCGATATAAAATATGGTGTACTTTATTCAGCTTCTTTATTTTACTCTGATTCTTCTACATATTTCTTTCACTTATATAAATCAGAATATTTTATACATTTGTTTTTCTTTCGAGAACTATATATTCCTGGAAAATCCATTTTGACAATAAAAGCCTAAACAAAGATAAAACGTACAAAGTATAATTAAGCTTATCTTTGTACTAAATAATTCTTTCTGTTTAGACCCATTTATGTTAGGATCATCTTTTAATCGAACAAAATATTTGATGTCCCTTTTGGAGAAATTTACCAAGTTTGTGCATTTATTACCCATATCCTTACAGTAGAACCATCTTTTATTTATTTATTTATTTTGTTGTTATTTTTGCCGTATCCATTCTGTAATGAATTAAGGATTGCTTATAATTTAAGTGCAGTAATGTATGACTTATTTGAAGTAGATTTAGAACATATAAACTATTGTAATAATGTATCAATTTATTTTTATATTTTAAATAGTTTTTTAGCATAAAATGTGTGTTTGCTGTTCAATGAATGCTTATTTACTATTGCTTTATCATGTGAATTAATGAATCTTAACTATCTTAAACGTTTTAAAATAATATCATAGAAGTAGATGGAATTATTAATAAAAATAACAATTAGAGGTATAACATATGACGCATTTTATTTAAATTCTTCCTTATGTTCTGAGCTTTCTAAATGTTCTTTTTTCACATATAAAACAGAATATTTCTATACTAACTTTACCTCTTTAAAGAAGATTTATACATTCTTGGGGAAAAGCCCTTTTAACAGTTAAGGCTAAACAAAGATAAATCATGCAAAGAATAATTAAAATATCTCACCGCTAAATATTTCTTTCTCTTTAGACCAATTTATGTTAGGATCACCCTTTAATCCAACAACATAATTGATTTCCTTTTCTAAGAAAGTTACACGTTTGTGTATATATTAATAAATATCTAAAGCCATATTTTATTCATTTAATTATTTTGCCGTTATTTATAAATTTTGTGATGAATTACCGATTTCTGAAACTTTAAGTACAAAAATGTATGATTAGTTTGATGTATATATAGTAAGTATAGTTGGTTGGAATAATATAGAAATTTATCTTTATATTTAAAATGTTTATTACTAAAAATTGTACGTTTGCTATTCAAATAATTCGCATTTGCCCTTACTTAAACTGAAAAGTATACTGAAAGTTCCCTATACTAATTATACTATACTGATTTTTATAAATCTTACTACAGAAACAGATGAAGTTATTAATCAACATAAAGCAACACCAATTAGCGGTATAAAATATGATGTATTTTATTTAGCTTCTTAGTACTTTTCTGATTCTCCTAAAAAGTTATAAATTATGTTAAAACGAACGATTTCTTTATTTCTAAGAACAAAAATTAATGGTTTTTTATGTAGATATGCATTAAATATGTTTGTAAAAAATATTCTGTATTGACCTTTAAAGTTATATACATATTCATTACTTAACCTTAAATCTTATCTTTATTATTTATTTATTATTTATTTTTAGTTAGAATTTTACTAAAACAATGATTTTTGAAATCGAAAGATTCTCCAATTAATATGATAGATAAAATATGTATAATTTTTTTCAATCGTTTGCATACAGTTTGAAGTTATTATTATATCATGCTGAAGATCTTTTTATTTGAAATTACTCATTTGATCTTATTTTTGTTCCTAAAGTACTAAAGTAGAAATTTTATTTCCAATTTAAAAACTTATAATATAAAAATAGGTTCAATTACAAAATAAAGCGTAAAAATAAAATTAGTATCAAAGGAAGTATCTTTTTTCCAACACCTCCTTTTTCTCACCTACATCCGAAATTTTTCTTTTGTCGTTTACAAAATGGCAATATCTGTAAGTAAACAGTTGGGAATACTTCTAAGTAAACATTCTTCTATTCTAGATAATGTTGTATTTCTTCGAAAAACCCACTTTGTGAAGCATAAATAAAGATAAATCATGCAAATGTCAAATAAGCTCTCTCGACATTGAATACATTTTTTTTCTGTGTGAGTCAATTTGATATCAGCATCTAAACCAGTTGCATAATTGAGTTATATAAGTTCACTTTTCATAAAAGATGTGTTTTTCTCAGCTCATATAAGAGTTGTACAATGAAATTTTATTTTCTTCATGTTTAGTGACTGGATTTTTTTAAAATATCTTATCTATCTCCAATTATAAATTGAGAACGTAAAGATTATGAATATAAAATTTGATAGCATATTTGAGTGATATATGATTTATTTTTTTCTTTTTTTTACGTGTGTCCGAAGGGCAAGAGGGATGCTGAAGCTTCCACTGGACTGCATCCAGGGGAACAGACTTATACAGCAGATGATGTTCTGCGAAGCCCCAATTAATGGCAGCACCAAACATCGCCCCCTCGATATGTGTCTAAAGGAAAGTGAAGGTTTCTCCAGAGATCAATACCCATGGTTACTGGTATGACCGACTACATGACCCCTTTATTTAACTAGCGCGTACACTCCATACATTCAGGGGGTCTTTCGTGACATCAAGCATCGAACCAGGGACCTATCAGTCTGATATTCGGTGCTATGACCACTAAGCTACCACGGCCGTATCATTTAATTATATATCAGTTAACGACATCAAATTCAAATATTATGAAGCATATGTAAATAACACGTAACACTGGATATTATTGTAACATATGGGATACGTTATATTTACAAAACCGAAATTTTTCTTATGACGTTTTTAAAGATACAGTATTTCTAAGAAACATTCTTTCATTCGGTGAGATTCTTATATTCTGTCGAAAAAGCAATTTTATTATGGAAGTGTAAACAAAGATAGATCATGGAAACATTAAATAAGTTCTGTCGCAGCGAAATAATTTTTTTGCTGTTTGGGCCAATTTATGAAAATATCAACATCTAATCTAACTACATAATTAAGTTTCCTAGATTCAGACTTTTATAAAGGATGTTTTTTTGTGTTCATACAAGACATGTATAACGAAATTTTATTCTCTTAAATGTTTTGTGAATGGATTTTTTTACTGTCTTAACTATTAATAACATATTTTAGGAATGCGTGCTCTAATTATATTGCAATTAACAACACCAAATGTTATGAAGTAATTTTAAATAACATGTAATATTGAGTCTCATTGTAACATATGAAGTATTTCATATTTACCATTACCGATTTTTCCTTTTGCCGTTTATAAAGAGTTAATATTTCTAAATACACATTCTCTCATTCGGGAATAATATTGTTTTCCGTCAGAAAAGCCATTTCGTCGTGGAAGCATAAAGAAAGATAAATCATGCAACTTTTAAATGAACTCTTTCGGCCCTAAATATCTATTTTTTTCTATTTGGGTCCGTTTATGAAGATATGTAAGAAGTCATCTAAGTTTTCCTTTCATAAAGGGTGTGTATTTTTCAGTCCGTATAAGACTTAAAAAACGAAATTTTATACTATTTCAGGTTTAGTGACTCAGTATTTTCGCTATCGTAACTATCCCCAGTAACGAATTAAGAACCTACAGATTCGGACCATAAAATCTGATACCTTATAGAGTGACACATTTTGTATTCCCTTCTGGATTCGCGCCATGCCCGATACAATTAAATATTATGATGATATTTTATTTCCAGTAAGCTGCAATCAAATGATGAACACTTTTTATTTTTATTCTTGACAAGATATTCCAAGATATTTTAAGGATCTCGCCTACATTTTAAGGATAGAACATAAAGATTTTGAGCTTCATTCTTAAGCTCATATTTTCAACATACGGTGGTTCATACACAAAATATATATAAGTGATTTCACTTCACTTCAAAAATGGGAAGTGCCAACACTTGCAGCGACATCTACACTTTATTTTAATTTACACACAGTTTCGGCACTCCCCATCTCATAATTTTCACATTTATCACCTTATGTTACATATACAATTTTGTACCTTTAAGAAAATATGAGAAAATCATTAAATAAACATTCTTAAGGGGACAAGGGACCTTGAAATCCTTAAAAATAATTTTTTTTTATTTTTTGTAAATTTTACATAAATATTATTCAAGGGTACATTATATGCATTATAACATGCATTTATCACAAAAAAATGCAAAAAAAAAAAATATTTTTGTCAAAAAAATGGCATTTTACGCAGGCATTTCGCAGGCATTTCGAGGGGCAGCATTTCGAGGGGCATTACGCAGGCATTTCGAAATCTTCGAAATTTCCCCTGCGCATTCCATATCAATGAAAATCCCCAATATTTTTTATGAAAGTTTGTTTTATATATATAAACAAAATTGTGCATCGATATTTGAATATTTGAATTTAAAGGTAAAAAAAAAAAATTGAAACTTTGAAATTTTTTCGAAATTTTTTTCAAAATTTTATTTTTTTTTTTTAATCTTAAAATTTAAATATGTAAAAATCGATGCTCTATTTTGTTTATATATATATAACATACTTTCAAAAAAAAATTTTGGGGATTTTCATAGATATGGAAAGCACAGGGGGCATTTCGAAGATTTCGAAGACGCGTAAAATTCCATTTTTTTCTCAAAAATAATATTTTTTTTAAAAAAAATTTTGTGATAAATGCATGCCATAATGCATATAATGCACCCTTGAATAATATTTAAGATAAAATTTATAAAAAATAAAAACAAATTTGAAAAAATTTGAAAATTTTGAAAAAATTTTCGAAAAAATTTCAAAATTTCAATTTTTTTTAACCTTGAAATTCAAATATTCAAAATTCGATGCAAAATTTTGTTTATATATATAAAACAAACTTTCATAAAAAATATTGCGGATTTTCATTGATATGGAATGCGCAGGGGGCATTTCGAAGATTTCGAAGATGCTGCGTAAAATGCCATTTTATTGTCAAAAATAATTTTTTTTTTTTTGCATTTTTTTTGTGATAAATGCATGTTTTAATGCATATAATGTACTCTTGAATAATATTTAGGTGAAATTGACAAAAAATAAAAAAAAAATATTTTTAAGGATTTCAAGGTCCCTTGTCCCCTTAATATAAGTTGAAAATATATGTTTCTTACCAATATGTACAACATAACATACCTGGCCAGGATTTTTGCAAGAACTTTTATAGAATAACATAATAGATGCAATAATAATAATGTAATAATAAATAAATCAGTTACAGTATAAAATAAATATTGCAATTATAATAAAAATAAAAATAAAAAGATATTAATGTTATTTACATATTTACATAAACGTAATACGAAATCGAAATATTATATGCGCAGAAAAATTTATTTACAAATTATATCATTCATCAGCAATTTCAAAAGGATATATAAGTTGAATGGGTCGTCTTAAAGTTCTTTTTTTGGTCTTGACGACACAAAATCTAACTAGTCCATCACGACCTCTGTTGACCTCAATAATTCGTCCTAAGTTCCATAAGAATTTTGACTTACTTACACCTTTAGTTAAAATAATGTCATTAATTTTTAAGTCTTTCTGATCATTAGGAGTTCCGAAGGAATGCAGACTTTTTGTTGCAAGTAAATACTCAGTCTTCCATTTCTCCCAAATCTAGCTCAAAAGTTTTGTTTGATACACTTTCCTTTTAATTAAACTAGTCCTAGTTACAGAGGTATTAAACAGTTCGTTAAAATTAAAAGGATATTCTACTTTGTGTCCAACGAGCAAGAAATGGGCAGGAGTTAGTGGTTCAGGTTCAGCGTAGTTATCATAAACATACGTCAGAGGCCTATGGTTGAGGACATTTTCTACCTCAACAAGTACAGTCATAAGCTCTTCAAAAGTTAGTAAAGCTTTTCCTAAGATTTTTCTTAAAGGGTCCTTAATGCTTACCATGAGTCTCTCATAAAAGCCTCCCCACCATGGGGCAAGTTCAACTATGAACTTCTATGGCATTTTTTCAGAAGATATAAAATCTTGAAAATCTTGGTGCTTAATTATGTCAAAGAAATATTGAATTTCTTTATTAGCGCATTTAAATGTTTTGGCATTGTCAGAGTAGAATATACGGCAGTTCCCTCTTCGGTTAAGGAAACACCTAATTGCCAAAATAAATTTGTTAGTTGACAAATCTGAAACTAGTTCCAGGTGGACAGCACGAGTGACAGCGCAAGTGAATAGGGCTATGTAAGCCTTGTCGATGTTGTCCCCATTTTTGAGATTCGATCTCTAGGAAGTTGCGCCGTCATTTGTTTTGCTGGCTTCACTGCATATTTTCTACACACGAGACATTTGTTGATGGCCTTTTTTACAGTTTGCCTCCCCTTGGAAATCCAATAATTTTGCCGCAATTTACATAGTGTAGCAGCAACCCCACCATGAAGCATTTTGTTGTGCTCGTGTAATATTAGCAATTCTGTAAATCGCGATTCCTTTGGAAGGAGGATTGCATGCTTTTCTCCGTAAGTATAATTACTCTCGTTTATTCTTCCCTTTATTCTTAATAAATCATTCCCGTCAAGAAACGGTGCTAACGATAGTATGCTAGACTGTCTTTGAAGCTCACTCTTCGATTTAAGTGAGTCTATATCTGATTTATAAAACTGTTTCTGGATTGCCTCAATGCAGAATATTTCTGCTTCTTGGATTTCATCAGCAGATAAGGGACCATCGTCCACAAGTAATTTTCTTATTTTCCTTATAAAGCGTTTAACCCATGCAATTATTCGAAGTAATTTTAGCATACTACTGACATTTTCTGAAAGTTTCACCAACTCATTATTTTCAGTAATGCAGTTATTAATTAGGATATTTTTCCTACGTTCTAATACGTTGTCATTATCTGAAACACTTTTCGATTGTACAGGCCATTCTGAGAATTTGGCAACCAAGGTGGTCCAAACCACCATAATGGATTATCATTCAAAAATTTCAATTTTAAACCGCTGGTTAATAAGTCGGCTGGGTTTTCTTTACCTGCGCAATGATTCCAATTTTTCGGATCAGATAATTTTTGTATTTCCATTACTCTATTACATACGAATGGTTTCCAGTCTTTTGCTGAACTTTTGATCCAACTTAAAACAATTTTGGAGTCTGTCCAAAACAATGCATTATCACAATAGTTATGAAATATTTCATTCAAACATTTATAGATCTTCACTGCTACAACTGCTCCCATTAACTCCAGACGAGGTAATCTTAGACTTTTAAGAGGAGCAACACGTGATTTTGACATTATAAGAAAAGTTTTCGCTTCGCCGTTTTTGTTCATATATTTAACGTATGCAACAGCTCCATATGCTTTATCACTAGCATCGCAAAATATATGCACAGTTACATCTGTTGGATTTGCACCTCCCAGAAAATATCTTCTATCTATTGATATGTTTTTTAAATCTTGAACTTCCACTAACCAATTTTGTAATTCACTATCTAGATCTGCAGGAAGCTTTTCGTCCCATTCCACCCCTTTAAGCCATATTTTTTGCATTAACAACATAATTCTGACTATAAAGGGGGCTACATATCCAGCGGGATCGTAGATTTTGGTAGCAGTACGCAAGACTGATCTTTTAGTGGCCAAATTAGTGTTGGTTGAAATATCTTGTAATTCTGATGAATCAATTTTTATAATGTCTTTATTTGTATCCGATTCCAGTCCCAATAACATAGACCGCTCAGATGGGTTATCTAACATACCGTTTTGTTTCCACAATTCTTTTAACTCTTTAAAATTTGAATTAAATTTGCGCAAGTTCATACTAGCGTCCTTAAGTATAATACTAGCATTGGATGAAAGTTTATAAGCATTTTCCGCTGTATCTGCTCCGGAATACAGATCATCAACATACATAGAGTTATTTAACATCTCAAAAACCTCAGGATACAATTCCTTATATTTTTAGCCTATTTTTCCCTTAGCGCTGCTAAGATAAAAGCGCTACACCGAATTCCAAATGGTAACCGTGTCATATTCATTATCTTGAAATATTTAGAGTCATCATTATTAAGCCAAAGAAATTTTATGTATTTTCTATCTTCCTTCGCTATTTCTATCATTAAGTATGCTTTCTCAATGTCGGAAGAAAAAGCAACTTCATATGTTCGGAATTTAAGTATCATATCTAATAAATTAGGATTTAAATTTGGACCTGCTACTAAAAGATCATTTAAAGATTTCGAATGATTTTCCTTTGAGGACGCATCAAAAACTATCCTTACGCGCGTAGTTTCTTTATCTGGTCTTAAAACAGCCTTATGTGGCATATAGTATCCAGACAATAACGCATCATTTTTACATTCTTCTACAATTCCTTCACGGAGCTGCTCATCGTTAACTTTCTTATATTCAGCGCATATTGCTTTATTTTTATTCAATTTTTCTTTCAAACTATCGAACCGCTTTTTAGCAATGTAAAAATTATTATTAATTTCACGTGGACTCGAATCCCAAATCAGATTAGTTATGTACCTGTTATTTTTGTATTGCAATTTCCTCTCAAAATCTTCTATTAACAGTTTGTCCTTTTGGGATAATTCGTCACTTTCGTCCGAAATACCAATAGAATCAATTTCCCAAAATATCCTTAAATCATTTGTTTCAACTGCATTTTTCATTACCGCAATATTTTGAGAACAACTGTTTCCATTTCTTAATTCCTGTCCCGTAATTACCCATCCAAAAACTGTTTTTACAGATCCTGAATCTTTACTAATGGATACTCGTTCATTTAAGATAAATTTCCAAAATAGGTCTGATCCAATTAATATTTCAACATTTATTAAATCTTTTTCTACACAAGCATCCGACATTTCCATTTTATTATCCCTCATAAATTCGGTAATTTGTGCAGATGGTTCGTACATCTCGGCACCTGATATTTTAGGAACAACAAGCGCTCGCACATTAGTTCTGAAAGATTGATCTAAGCTTTTAATTTCGACTTCTATTATTGGATATACTTTTTCTACCGCGCTCGGCATTCCGAAAGAATACACTGATAAAATCTCTTCACCTATTGGTTTTAAATTCAAAGCTTCCACCAAATCCACAGTAACGAATGTTCGCTGACTTCCATTATCTAAAAGTATTCTAGTTAATTTTGAATTTTGATTAGAACTTGCAATAACCTTACACGTTTGTAAATAAACATTTTTAGAACACGTCATGTTATTATTACAAAGTGAAACAGAACTAACAATTTCGGAACTAGAATTGTTTACATTTACTGTCGCCTCAAATCCAGAATTAGGAGACTCAGAATTTTGTTGCGTATTGCTTATTCTATCATCTTGAGTAGTATTTAACCCTCTGCCGTTTTTTGTACAAATAGAACCATGGTGACATTGATTTTTACACTTAAAGCAAGATAATTT
The DNA here is from genome assembly GCA_964019185.1 of Maratus speculifer. NCBI lineage: Eukaryota > Metazoa > Arthropoda > Arachnida > Araneae > Salticidae > Maratus > Maratus speculifer. The sequence goes on from OZ025294.1 coordinate 365,267,471, forward strand.
ACTTCTACACTTTTTGCTGACGTGAAAAAACTTAAAGCATTTAAACAACGATTAGAATTTTTCAATATCTTGAATTTTTCTTGCGGGGGCAGACTACATTTGAATGAGTCATGGGGAGCAGAACAAAATATACAGGATAGAATTTGTGCATTCAAAGCGCTCGCAGAATTTGAACCTTTGAGATAATTTTTATTACTTTGCTTCTAGGGAGGACCTGTATACTTTCGTTTAGTTTCTTTAAAATGACTTAGCATAAGGGAAGATTCCCGTCACTCAATTTCGATTTTTAAATATCGCAAAAGTTCCAAAACATTAAATTCATTTTCCTCTGATTTCTCCAAACGTTTTCTATTAAAATTTAGAGCGAGATCATCTGGAATTATTCTAATCAGAATGGGATATAAAAGATGACCGTAGATTTCCGTCGTTACATTTAACGATTCTAAATTTCGGATTTGAATTTCTACAACGTCATACAATTTTCTCAACTCAAAAATATTTGTTGAATCCTTGACGGGATTAAGAATTAAAAAATTTGACATATTCCCGTTAACCACTAATTCTTGTCTCACAAACCTTTGTTCTAATAACTTAATTGCTTTTTCATAATTTTCCTCTGACAAAGAGAAACCATTCACAGCATTGAACGCGACCCCTCCCAAAAGAGTTTTTAAATATGAAAATTTATCTATTTTAGACAAAGTTTCGTTTTTATCAATCGAGCTTTGAAACTGATTCCAAAACTCCATACACAAACACGGATCACCGTAATATTTTGCAATCGTGATCTTAGGCAATTTTACTGTTACATTATTAAATTTTAAATTATTATTTTCCGTATTTGCAAATGATTCATTTGAACTATTAGATATAACGCTCTGAGGTGTACTATCGGGACTGGAAAGAGCATTTTGTTTAGAATATTTTTTAACGTTCATTATCGCATTAATTTTACTAATCCAGTTTGTTATTTTCTGATTATATTCAATAGCGCTTTGAACCTCATTTTCAAAGTCTTTCTCTTCATTAATTGCATTTTTTATTTCATTATCAAGAGGTTTTAATTCTTTACTCATTTTATCTAAATACAAAATAATTTCCTCTAATGAGGTTTCTGAAGAATTTTCCAAAATTTCATTTTCGATTTTATTTATATATTTAGTTACCGCTGTTCTTAAAATAGCTCTTTCTTTTTTAAGCTTTGCTAAATCATTCATGTTTAATTATCAATAATATCAGAATAAGAACTATTCAAAATCAATTCAAACATTAAATCATACAAATTTTTTTCTTATCACAATTAATACGTTACTTTCACTTTTAAAATAAATAATCAGAATTGTTCAAAATAAACTGTTCACACAAGTTGTTCAAATTAAAATAAACATTTTTCTTTTCCATGAATCATCGGATTGTTATTTTTTTTTTCATTACTTTAGGAATAAATGTTTTTTACTGAAAATAGTCAAATAGCTTACTTCTTTCCGACCGGTTGCACCATTTCGTAATCCCTTCTGGATTCGCGCCATGCCCGATAAAATTAAATATTCTGATGATATTTTATTTCCAGTAAGCTGCAATCAAATGATGAACACTTTTTATTTTTATTCTTGACAACATATTCCAAGATATTTTAAGGATCTTTCCTACATTTTAAGGATAAAACATAAAGATTTTGAGCTACATTCTTAAGCTCACATTTTCAACATACGGTGGTTCTTACACAAAATATATATAAGTGATTTCACATTACTTCACAAATGGGAAGTGCCAACACTTGCAGCGACATCTACACTTTATTTTAATTTACACACAGTTTCGACAACACATGCTTTAATTATATAGCTATTAACGAAATCAAATGTTATGAAGTAATTTTTAATAGAATGTAATATTGAATCTCATTGTAACTTATGGAGCACTTTGCATTTGCTAAGAATTGTACATCTAAATTTTATTCTCTTGAACTGTTAGTAGTAGTCTGCACGGGCCGGAATTTCCAGGCCCGGGTCCGGACCGGCCCGGCCCGTTTAAATTTTTATGTTTTGGGTCCGGCCCGGCCCGTACAGAAATCAGTGAAAACAGGCCCGGCCCGTTTTGGCCCTTTACAATTTTTACGATTTCTAAAAAATTCAGATTTTTATCATATAGCTAAGATTCCTTTAAAGAATACTGCATACATATCTATGGAATGATTTTACAGTATATTTTACAGGAAATACACATTAACAACATTAATGATTACTTAGGCTTTCTACATACGAATAAAGATTCATTAAAAAAATAATATGGCTTAGAATAAAATAAAAAAGAAAGAAAGCTGAAAACATCGTTACTTTTGATGCTGTTCATTAAAAGAAGATTTATAAAAATATTTCTATATCATTTTATTAAAGATTTTAAATCCAAATTCATTCTTAAATTCAAAGAAGATCCTTTCTGATACATTTCTAAATTCATTATTTTCTCAGAAGTACATAAGATTAGCAGTTATCTTTATTCAGAAACTATATTATCTAATGGCATTATTCATTTTTTGATACAAGTAATTTAAGAATATTGTAAGCAAATAAAATACAGTCATAATAAGCATTTTGAATAGAATTTACGAGAGCGAGAGCATGGGTAGGGAGAAAAACCTGCAATCATTTCAGAAACTATTATAGCTCAACAAGGTTGTACAAGTATTTTATTTACCAAAAATGAAAAACGCTATTCGATTCCAAATCCCTTCAATAGTTAAGCTTATCACTTTTATACTTTTACAACTTTCGCATTATTGAGAAATTAATTTAAAAACCATAAAGAAATATATATACAAAGATTAAGCTAACATAAGTTCTTTATCGCTGTTAATAATTTTACAAATCATGTTTTCTGCCCTACAGTTCTTGAAAACAATTAAGTCTAGTTCCAGTCCTGCCAGTCTATATGTAGAAAAATAATGCAAGCTTTATCTCGGCCGTTATGAGTCAGAATATTAAAACGGGTTACACACAATGTAACTCTCCGACGCCCATCTCTACACTGTACAGTTTTATATTGATGCTGTCAAACTAGTATGGCTCGAGACGCACATTTATACTTATTCTCGTTAAAACTATTTTCGTTGAAAATTGCTCATATTTCATCGTTTCTGCTTAAATCTTCAGAGCTATTTTTTTCTTCAGAATTTTTTTTTATCGGCCCGGCCCGTCTGGCCCGTTCAATTTTTTTGCCGGCCCGGCCCGTTGCAAAAATTATTCTAAATCTGCCGGCCCGTCCAGGGTACGGGTCATGGGCCGAGACCGGGCCCGTGCAGACATCTAACGATTAGTGATTGGGATTTCGAGCTTATCAATCTCCAGTTATGAATTGAAAAAAATATAGATTATGACTACGAAATCTGATAACATGTTTGAGCGATATACGCTTTGATTATATAGTAACTAACGACAGCAATTTTAAAAAAGTAAAAAATAAACAAAATTGTAATTTAACAAATTACAATGACTATTTGGAAAAGATTATTTACTAAGACTAATATTTTAAAGACTTATAAATAAATCCTACATTTAAATTAATAATAATAATAATCCTTTTTATGATTATCATAACGTGGTTTACGTAATAACAGAGTCATATATACGAATGGCATGCATTATACATTAATATTCCTAGACCATTCATAAACATATATATATATATATATATATATATATATATATATATATATATATATATATATATATATATATATATATATATATATATATATATATATATATATATATATATATATATATATATATATATATATATATATATGTAATAAAATAAAAAAAAAAATTGCGCCATTTTTATTTTTGTTCTCTCTTAGCTTCAATTCTAAATTTGTGGAACATATTCCAATCTTAGTTTCGTAACTTGTAACAGCTAAAATTCTTTTCTTACTTTAGTTATTAATAAATTATTTCTTGCTTCTCAAAAAGGCGGCAGGTATTTCGTAAGCTTTTTACTTTCTGCAATATTCCTGGGATTTTAATTTTATTTTTTATTTTTAACATAGCGTGACAGGTGTTTCTACGCGTTGCTAAAGGGCTTGCTCTTCCGAGGAAAAAATATAGTTCTTGCCAAGGACCGACTGCTACGACCAATTAGAATTGATCATTTTTGTCCGTTTGAGGCTAGAGTTTATCCTGATTGGTTTTCTAAAATGATTGACGCGGAGTAGGAGGGCGCTAGTTTGTCGTGAGGATGTGGATTTCTCATTTGGCTTTTCAGGAAGTGAGAATGCATCTCTCCTTTAAACAACTCAGAAGCCATGTCATTTTTCCGAGAATGTCGAACGCCGAGAATGTTGCAGCTTAGTGAGCGAAGGCCGTGGTGATAGATGTGTGGAAAGGTGATCTGTGGAGTAACTTAAGCTCTTGCTCTAAATAATAAAGAACTAAAAACTGAATTTCTTGCATTTTTATAGGAGAAACTCCTACGACAACAAATCCATGGCTTATCCACTTGCCAGAACGACTGCTCATCCCACTATTGAGTCTTAGTGAATAGTGGTGTTCTACAAGCTTATACACTATTATAGAGCATCGCCTTCGTTATTATTACAAATTAGCCGGTAGGATGAAGATGAACCGGCGTTTGATTTTTGAATAAGAATTAACGAGCTCATCATCTACAAAATGAACCTTTGTATGAGAATTGCTTCACAACGCTGTTTGTGTTTGCCATGTTCTATGAACGATTACTCGGTGAAACATCTGTTGTGATGGTTTTGTTCTGAGACGCATCAAAATCTACAAAGTAATGCCACTGATGTTGCAAGGAATGCTGTCGAAAGAAAAAAAAATCATAGGAAATATGTTGTGAAATTTTATTTGTGATCCTTGTTGGCACCTACAGGAGGGAAATTCTTTGTTTGCGAAATAGGTCTCACAGTATTTTTATTTTTTTTTTCATAATTAACATCTACGAAATCATCTACTGATTATTACAGATAAAGAACACCTGCACGACAAATTTCAACATCATTTGCTTTTATTTATTTATTACTGTATTTTCTAGGTAAAAGTGCAGAAATATTATGATAAATTTTCATTTCATAATAAATGAACACTTCATCACGATTGCGAAACCACGGTTGATACCATTGCAAATATAAACTAATTGAAATTTGCACCTGTGAGTCGTATCTACGAAGTGCTTTATTTTTGTTTATTTTAATAAATTTAGGTATTTGAACAAGGCCACAGCGAGGTGTCTGTAAGTTATTATTTATTATTTTATTTGTTTATTGGTTAAGAAATTTTAATAATAATTTCTTTGTTTAAATTCTTTATTTTTTCTTTCTCTTTTATTACAGATATTAAAAAATAAATGTGTTCTTAATTTATAATTAATTGAAATTTTATGCTCATAGAAATTTTATTTAGTTTTAAAGGTGTTTTTTAAAATCTATAGATGGATTAATTAGTTCTTAAAAAATTCTCTGTTGCTAAAATTATTTTCAATACGTAAAGAAAAGTATTTTTGTTCTTAAAATTATTTGTTATTTCCCATGTATTGAAAACCGATATTTATTATTTTATTTATTTATTACTTATTTATTTATTATTTATTTATTTCACATGAATTCAAACAGAATTGTTTTATTTATTATTTATTATTTTTATTGTTATTTATTGAAGTATTTGAAGTATAGTAATTGAATTTTAATAATTGAAGTATAGCATTTAAATATTTTCCATATGAATTATCCTCTTTCATGTTATTAAGGTCAGGATTAGTAAAAGAAGAAAAAATGTCAGAAAAAACACTTGATATTGTCCCTTTTGAATTTGGGTCGGGCATGGATATTTTTAAATGGTTTAAACATTTTGATCGAGAATGTTCTGTAGAAAAAAAAGATAATGAGTGGAAACACCAAAATATTTCAAAATATTTAAAGGGGGAACCGCTAAAAACTTATATCAATGATTGTTTGGATTGTGCTACTTATGAGGAAATTGTCGAGATTTTAACTGAAAAATACATTCAGGTTAGAGTTCCAAAATTTTCTGAATTTACTTCCTTAAAGTTAAATGATCTAAGTGATTTGGATTCTTATTTTAGAAAGAAAGTTGAGATTGGAAGGCAACTTCAGATTGGGGAAAATTTAATTATACAGGGATTAACTGATGGACTTCAGCCGGAGTATCAAAATTGTTTGATGGTTAACCCTCCTTCCAATACTCGTGAATGGTTTCGCATTGCTAAACAATTAGCAGCGATTCCAACTTATACCCCTAATAACAGCAATAGAAATTTTCAACAAACTAGACCTATGCACAATCCCAATCCTCAGCCCAGACATTGGACTCGACCTACTCTAAACAATCCATTCCAAAATTTTAATCCTAGATTTTTCACTCCTAGAATGCCTACGACTCATTATCAGAATAACTACCCAAGTCGTCCGTGCAGAATATGTTTAAACAGAGGCATAGAAAATGCATATCATTGGGAGAGGAGTTGTATATTTAACACAAATTCCTTTCAAACTCAAACTCCTGCTCATATTCAACCACCCCCTACTAATAATATTTGACAATTAATCATCCCTGGATATGTGGGCAATAACAAAGTGTATTGTGTGGTTGATAGTGGATCAACTGTCTCAATTTTACCCCTCAAATTTGTTCGATATTTAAATGGTAATTTACATAATGTTACCCCTATTACTATTAGACAGGCACAAGGAACTCTTACAATTAATAAATCTTGTCGATTATGTATTAAATTTGGTAATATAAAGAAATATGTTAATTTTTTAGTAAGTAAACTTGATTTGGATTATGCTATTTTAGGTTTACCTGATTGTGCCAAATTTAAATTGAAAATTGATTGCGCAAAAAGCCAGGTGTTACAAGACAATATTTCGTTAAACCAATATCTCAACATATCCAGTGATAACTTAGAATTGCTTCATTTTGATATTATAAAAAATGATACTACTGTGCAACCCGATTATGGAAATACAATAACTCCTCAATCCTTGCCGCGAACTAATAATGATGATTATAATCTATTGGGGAGTCTGAGTGCTATTCAAAATAAAAATGTAAGGGAACTTTTAAGGGATTATTTAGATATTTTTGCAAAAAATAAATATGATGTAGGGAGAATTAATATTGAACCTCAGCGTATCAAATCTGACCTACCAATATCTTTGAGGCCTTATCGTACATCCAATGCTGATGAAAAAGAAATATCTCAGCAAATCCAATCCTTATTAGCTGCTGGGTTAATTAAAGAAAGTTATAGCCCATATTCTTCTCCAGTTACGTTAGTAAATAAACGAGATGAAGGCAAAAAAACCCGAATGTGTGTTGATTACCGAAAATTAAATTCTATTATGAAAAATGACGCTGAACCTTTGCCCCGAATAGATGAAATTTTAGACAAATTAAGTGGTGCCCAATATTTCTCTACACTAGATTTAGCCTCAGGCTATTGGCACATACCTATTCACCCAGCCGATTCCGAAAAGTTAGCCTTTACTACTAATTGTGGGCTCTGGGAATGGAATGTTCTCCCCTTTGGTGTAAAGGTAGGCCCCCCAATTTTCAACAGGACAATTAGAAGAATTCTTACAAAATATAAAATAGACTTTGCTTGTTATTATTTTGATGATATAATTATTTTTTCTAAATCAATAGATGAACATATACAGCATCTCATCCAAATTTTTGATTTATGCCGAATAGAAAATATTAAATTAAAATTATCTAAATGTACTTTTGCTCAAAAACAAATCAATTTTCTAGGGTATGAAATCCAAAATGGAACTTTAACTCCAGCTAATACTAATATAGAAACAATTAAAAAATTAAAACCTCCTACTAACACTAAAGAATTACAAAGATTTCTTGGTTCTATAAATGTGTATCATAAATTTATTGACAAATATGCTGAAATTAGACACCCCCTAAATAAATTACTTAAGAAAGATACTATTTGGGAATGGAATACTGAATGTCAAAACTCTTTTCAAAAATTAAAAGATGCCCTCATTGCTAAACCAATTTTAAAGATTTATGATCCAAAATTACCCCTACACATGTTTGTTGACGCTTCTCAGGTAGCGGTAGGTGCAGTTCTTAAACAACCCGACCATAATAACTTTTTACATCCAATTGCTTGTTTTTCTAGAGGATTGAGAAGTTATGAGAAAAATTATTTCATTACCGAACTAGAGTGTCTTGCTATCATTGATACTTTAGATAAATTTTATCATTACTTTCACGGTGTACAATTTACCATCCATACTGATCATGCATCTCTTGTTTGGTTAAAAAATGTCAAACATTTAAGAGGTCGATTATTTAGGTGGTCATTGAAGTTAAGTATGTTCGATTACAAAATAGAGTACTTAAAGGGATCTACAAATGTCGAAGCCGACATGTTGTCCCGAAACCCTATTTCTCATTTTTGTAAACCCCTTACTTTTCTTCTTGACGTTAAAGAGATTATTGAGATGCAAGAAAAAGAAAATGTGTGTGGATCAAATTATATTAATGACAATGGACTGATTATAGTTAAAAGAAAAGATTTTCGTAAAGTGGTAGTTCCCATGTCCCTAAGAAAAAAATTGCTTAGTGTTGCTCATGAACAGTTTGATCACCCTGGTGTTCAAAAAATGCAAAATTTAATTTCTCCTAACTATTATTGGCCAGATATGACCCAAGACATTACTAACTTTGTTAAATACTGTGATATTTGCCAGAAAAATAAAAAACCTAGACAGAAAAAATTTGGCTTATTACAAGCTATGCCCACTACAGATCAACCTTTTGACTGTCTGTCTGTTGATACTGTAGGAGGGTTCAATTATTATAATTCTACAAAAAAATATCTCCATATTATAATAGACCATGCCACAAGATATGTTTGGGCATTTCCTTCCAAAAGTGTCACTACAGAAACTTATACAAATTGTCTGAAACAAATCTTCAATATCAAAATCCCTCAACAATTATTCTGTTTTAGTAAGATTTCAAGTGTACAGTCCCCTCAAAAAATACTAAGTGACAGGAATGCTGCTTTTACTTCTTCAAGATTCAAAAAATTCCTGCGAAATCATAATATTAAACAACGTTTGACCACTGCCCATCATCCACAAACGAATGGGAAATATGAAAGATTAAATCAGACAATAGTAACTAGATTAAAATGTAAAGTAAACTCCACTACCTCTAAAATTCCCTGGACTAAGCTTTTAACTGAGGTAATTAATGAATATAATAATACACCCCATTCTATTACTAAATTTCCACCTGCTTACTTGCTTTTTGGCCAATTACCCTATGACTCCCCCTTACAACAAAATTATTATCCCCCTGTTCATGAAGCACTTAAAATTGCTAAAGCAAGAACTGATGAATTTCATTTAAAAAATAAAAGATATTATGATAAAGATTATATCGAACCAAAATTTAAAATAGGAGATCTAGTTATCTATGAAGAATTTCAGTACCCTAATACTAGAAAGTTATCACAAGTATTTAGTGGCCCTTATAAAATTCTTAACAAATTATCCGAAGTAAATTTTGAAATTGATAGGCAAAACCAGTTCAAAAGTTCAGAAATAGTACATGTATCTAAATTAAGGCCTTATTATTCCCCTGATAAATTTAAATTAAGTCATGAGCAACAACCCCCTAATCAACAACAAACTCAAGTAAAAACTGTAGCTTAGACTATATCTCTAGTTTATCATTTTATATTTTTTTTTCTCTTAAACAGTAAATTTCTTTCCATATTTTAATTCAGATAATATCTTGTAATTCTTACAGAATGGCAATGATATCTCTTGACTGCAGCGAGAGTGTCACTTGTCTGGAAATTTTTATATTTGTTTGTTTATGCCGGCGTAGACGAACAAAGTGGAAATTTCTTATTCTGTACTGAATTACCCTACTTAGAATAGTTTAATAACAAATAAATATTTAAAAATAAACAAAAAATTTTTTTTCAACTGAACCTATTTGTAATATTAAATTTAAGCTATCAATTAATAAATTAATTATTTGCCAAGTAACAAAATTTTTATCACTTTATTTAAATTTTTTTTCTTCTTTTTCTCTTTCTTTGCTGCTGCATTCCAGTCCAAGTACATGTCAATTATAATATAATTTTGTTTCTTTTTATCTTTCCTACTTGCATCTTGCAATGTTTTATCACACCGAGAGAATATTTATTGCGTAATTATTTGACATGAATTGACATTAATAATCTTGTCTTTTATTTTTTTTATTTTATTAATATTTCTTTTAAAGAGTCTTAGTAGTTTGAAGGTCACGTGCATACTCAAACATGAACAAAATTTTTATTTATCTTTATTTTATTTTAATTTATCATATTATATTTTAATTTTTTTTTTTACATATGCCTACTTAATCATGTACTCGAATTACCAGATTAAGTAAATGATTTCATAATTGATTGTATTTTTATTCTATTACACTTCTCTCTATATGTCATCCCAAATGCCTGAGATGAGATAAACCAGATTAATTATTTAAAGAATGTCTTTTGTTATATTTATTATTACTTATTATGAGATTTACTTATACTTATGATATTTATTATTATTGATATTTTTCCTTATTATGTTTCTTACTTATATTGTTTATTATTTACATTGTTAAAATTTATTATTGCTATATTATAAAATGTCTTATTATATTGAATTTGGACAATTAATAAGATATAATTAGACTTCCTTGAAAAGAGATCATGAACACTCCAAATATGACTCTTAAATGGATTTTTGAAACAAACTTTCAACATTGATTTCAAGAAAGTTCTATTAAATTCTTTCATTTCTAGATTTGGCATTGTTAAAAAAGAATTCAACGTTATTGTTTTTCATTTTTATGTTTCATTTTTATGTTATTACTATGGGTAATTGCTTATATTTTCAAATTACTTTATGATGTGTACTTTAAACAAGATTATATCTTGTATTTGTACGGATGCCTATTTTATTGTATTTAAATTTTAAGTTATTCCACGCATCACCTTAGTGTTCTTAAATTTGAATTCTATATTTATATAAAAAAGAGAAATTAATTTAATTTTTTTTTATTTATTTAGTATCTAATTATTATTATTTATATCAACAACTTCGTGAGCTAAGTCTGCATCATCTCCCTTTCTGTGAAATTGCAGGTCTCAGACCTACTTTTTCACCCGTCTTTCTGGGAGGGGGGATTTGTAATAAAATAAAAAAAAATTTGCGCCATTTTTATTTTTGTTCTCTCTTAGCTTCAATTCTAAATTTGTGGAACATATTCCAATCTTAGTTTCGTAACTTGTAACAGCTAAAATTCTTTTCTTACTTTAGTTATTAATAAATTATTTCTTGCTTCTCAAAAAGGCGGCAGGTATTTCGTAAGCTTTTTACTTTCTGCAATATTCCTGGGATTTTAATTTTATTTTTTATTTTTAACATCGCGTGACAGGTGTTTCTACGCGTTGCTAAAGGGCTTGCTCTTCCGAGGAAAAAATATAGTTCTTGCCAAGGACCGACTGCTACGACCAATTAGAATTGATCATTTTTGTCCGTTTGAGGCTAGAGTTTATCCTGATTGGTTTTCTAAAATGATTGACGCGGAGTAGGAGGGCGCTAGTTTGTCGTGAGGATGTGGATTTCTCATTTGGCTTTTCAGGAAGTGAGAATGCATCTCTCCTTTAAACAACTCAGAAGCCATGTCATTTTTCCGAGAATGTCGAACGCCGAGAATGTTGCAGCTTAGTGAGCGAAGGCCGTGGTGATAGATGTGTGGAAAGGTGATCTGTGGAGTAACTTAAGCTCTTGCTCTAAATAATAAAGAACTAAAAACTGAATTTCTTGCATTTTTATTGGAGAAACTCTTACGAAAACAAATCCATGGCTTATTCACTTGCCAGAACGACTGCTCATCCCACTATTGAGTCTTAGTGAATAGTGGTGTTCTACAAGCTTATACACTATTATAGAGCATCGCCTTCGTTATTATTACAAATTTATATAACTATAGATGATGCAAAATATATTTCAGTTTTAAGATTTATAAGGCATGTTTTATTTTATGTAAAATGATGTTATTCACATCCACTGGAGAATAGAACATTTATAAGTCTTAAACTCCTTAAGTATGCATACGATGTCACTATGAAGTGACTCAAAAATAATCGACTATCTAATTGACTTATTTATATATTTTCATTTGTTTGTAACAATATTATAAATACTTAAAATTAAAGATACTTTATCATAATTCCAAGTTTTACCAGAAATCGTTCATTTATATTTATTTTATTTATTTTTTTTGAAAAGAACACGCATTTTAACTACGTTTTTTTTTCGTTGTTAGGGGAAGTTGCAGCAATCAAAAGTATGATAAAAAATGTGACCTACGTAATAACAGCGTTATAGATGAGGCGTTCAGAAGTCAATCCGACTATCTCCATTTGTTTTAGAAACTGGGGTAATGACATGACTGTATTGAATATTTTCCTCCATATATTTACAGAGCTTATGAATTACCCTTAATTATAAGACAATTAATGAGTATAATCAAAATGTGAAAAAAGTAGTTTATAGATATGCAACTTTAACTGTTTAAAATGTGCATTTTTATTTGATGGGGTTAATCAGTGACTTCTGAACGCCTCATATTACTTACGGCATGGATTAAACATTAAATTCCTGGAGAATGAACAAATTTTAAATGAAACTTCAGTTTTACAATTTTCAGAACTGCAAATTTTAAACTTCTAAACATTGCGCATTTTAAATTTTTACACCATTGCATAGAGGAAAAATGCTTTTTTAAATTAAATTTGTTTTGAATATTTAACTTAATTTGTTTTCAAATTATTATTTTCTTTATGTTTTTATAACTTTTTTTATCAATGTGGTAACAATTGGAGAATGAAACATAAGTTGTGGAATTTAACCAATAAAAAGGTTCTGCTATACATAAGAATTTCCAGTTCTCTGCCGAGGACAACAACTGTTTTCCAAATTGTTAATAATATGCAATATTGAATGTCAGTGTAACGAATGGAACACTTTGTATTTTCTACACCTATATTTTTTCGTCATTTATAAAAGAATAATATTGCTAAGCAAACATTGTTTAATTCGGGGATAAAGTTGTATTCCTTCAAAAAACCCATTTTGTATAGAAGGTTAACACTAGAACCGCGGCGACGGGTCATTTTGACCCGTATCATATGGAGAGATGACGATTCGAAGCAGAAAACTCTTAATGAAATAAGCTAAATATATGATAAGAAAAAATATTTTCAATAAATAATTTAAACAGTTTTAAATGAAAATTCCGGTGAGAAATATTTTTATAAAACTTGAATGAATTTTCCCGCGGTTCTAGTGTTAAACAAAGATAAATCATGTAAATATTAAATAAGCTCTTGTGACGCTGAATATTTTTTTATCCGTTTGGGTCAATTTATGAAGATATCAACATCTAATGTAACTGTATATTTGAGTTATCTAAGTTTATTTTTTTTTTTATAAAAGATGTGTTTTTCTCCCTCCATTTAAGAATTGTTCAACTTATTACTATTCTCTATCATGTTATCAATCTCCAGTTATGAACAGATTATGATACTTACAGATCAGTTATGACACTTACAGATTATGACTATATAATTTGATGACATATTTAACCCTCTGATAGTCTTGAAAAAGGGTAAAATTGTCATGTTGATTTATCTGCATTTTTTTAAATGCTAAGAAAATAAGATTCTTTCAACATTAGAAAAAACTCAATTAATTATAATTAATGTAAACTTTGAAATTATTAATTATTCTGCTATGCATTGAAATTTCATGAAATGTATAGAATTATGTTTCCTTAAATATTACTTATGTTGTAGAGAAACCTGGAGCTTAGTGAACAGAATATTACGTCCCAAACACGTAAAGGGTTAAATGATATATTCATTGATTATATAGTAATTAACAGTATTACTTTTATATAGTATATAACATTGAATTTCAATATAAGGTATGGAGTACTTTGTATTTACTACTCCGAAATTTTTCTTTGTCGTTTATAAAGTAACAATTTTCTAAGTAATCATTCTTTGAATGAGAAGTAACATTGCACTCCCACGAAAAAGCTATTTTGTAATGTAAGCATAATCAATCATAAATCATGCAAGTTTTAAATAAGTTCTCTCGGCTATGAATATACATTTTTCTCTATTTAAGTCAATATATGTAGGGATATCAAGATATAAGTCAGATGCATAATTCACTTATGGGTCATTCTCTGATTAAGGGAAATTTTATGTCCTTGGCTAAAAAATGTTAATTAATCAAGTCAGCTATGAATGTTAGCATTTTTGTGAACATTTCTGTTTGAATACTACATTCTGCACTAGTTTAAATATGAAAACAAAAATAATTTCAATATCTAAAAAAGCTGTAAAATTGCAAATGTCATTACCATGGCTTGTCCCCAAATTCAATTTTTGAATTCGAACCCTTATTGTTAAGATGCTTTAGAACAAATGTAACGATTATATGGGTATATTTGATATTTCTGCTTTTCATACATTTAACACCATATACAAAACAGAAAACATTTTTATTGATTATACTTATTTAAAGTTTTTCCCTAGCATTAACTATCATTACCATGTTCCACAGTAATACTTTATTTAATTTTCCCCTATATTTTATTTTTATATGTAAATTCTCTTAGATTGTATAATTCCACATCTATTTTTAATTAATTATGCAAGAACTGCTTCAATTTATGGATTTTGTTCCAAAATTACAGTCTGTGTACTTAACATGTGTCATTACCAAGCTCCTTATTTTTGAAGTGCTTATTAAGTTATTTAACTTTACAAAATCAATTACAAAGACAGTTTGGGACTGCTTTCAGAATAAAAACTCCATAAGTTTTAAATTGTTATAGTTAAGCTCTAAAATAGGGTTAACATTAAAAATTTCATTACCATGGTCATTATCATGGCGTATTATATTTATGATTTCAAGGTCATATTAATGACAATTTTAGACATTTTAAAAAAGGTCATTGCTATTCCTTACCAAAAATTCTCATTTTTTAAATGCCTGGTGTAATTTGAGTCAGATATCAAGAGTTAAAATATTAGAATCTAATCATTTTATCGAAGCCAAAATTTCCCTTTATTTGAGAATGACCCTTGTCTAAGTTAACTTTTCATAAAAAATATGTTATTTTTAGTCCATATAAGAATATTCTTCGAAAAAGCTATTTTGTCACGAAAGCATAAACGAAGGTAAATCATGCAAATATTAATTAAAATCTCTCTCATCTCTGAATATTTATTTTATTTTCTATTAGGGTCAATATAGGTAGAGATCAACATGTAAATCAGCTGCGTAACTGAGTTATTTACCTACGTTTACTTTTCATAATAAGTGTGTACTTTTTTCAGCACATATAAAAAGCGTTGAACTAAGAATTATTTTACTGAATGTCAAATGACATTTTGTTTACTATCTTACCTAGTTCCGGTTATGAATTGAGAACGTGCAGATAAAACCTATTACCATTTTATAGTACTGCACTGGTGGACAAAATTAAGAGATGAAAGGTATTTTCCCAAATATCTAGAGAAATACTGGATAAAAATAAATGAAAATTAGTATGGATATAACTTATAGTATAACAATAATATGTGCCAAGCAAAAATTAAAGTACCATTTATTGGTAAGAGTTATTGGCAACAGTCCAATGTGGACTGAAATTCATGATGAAAGATGACAATGAAAATGAGGCCTCTATGGTGTGTGGTTGCCTCTAGTAGGGTGTGTGGTCACCTCTGACAGATAGGCAGTATGCACAACGAGTATGCATGCTGTTAATAAGAGAATTAAGGATTACTTGTGGAAGACTATCCCGCTCTTCCACCAGAGCAGATTTTAACTCCGGAATGGTTCTGGGTGGGGGTTGGCGTCTCGCAATAGCTCTTCCAAGAGCATCCCAAGTATGTTCAATGAGGTTAAGGTCAGGAGATTTGGCTGGCCAATCCATTCGATGAATATTCTCGCTCTCCAGATTCTCCTCAACGGACGTCTACAGCGACACAACTGTCTAGGGACCTTGCTGTTACCACAGGAACATTAGTTTCAAGGATAAATGTTGCCATTAGGCTCGGTGAAAGAGGGTTGTATGCCAGGAAGCCCACCATTTGCATCCCACTCATTCCTTTCCACAAAAGAGAGCGTGCAGAATGGTGCAGACCGCATCAGCACTGGACACAGCTCCAATGGGCTAATGTTCTGTTCACAGATGGGTCCAGATTCAGTCTTCAATCTGATTCTCGTCGAATATTCATATGGAGGGAACCTGGGACCCGATACCATCCCAGTAACATTATGGAAAGGGACCATTATGCTGGTGGAGGACTGATGGTTTGGGCAGGGTCGTGCAATATACCCGCACGCTGCTCCATGTGTTTGACACTGGTTCCGTGAATGCCCAGAGGTACAGGCAGAAGATCCTACAATCCTACCTGCGTCTTTACAGGGGTGCTGTTGGCCCTGAATTCGTTTTTATGGACGACAATGCCCGACCACATAGGGCTCGCCTTGGAAAGCGAGGATATTCATCGAATGGATTGGCCAGCCAAATCTCCTGACCTTAACCCCATTGAACATGCTTGGGATGCTCTTGGAAGGGCTATTGCGAGACGCCAATCCCCACCCAGAACCATTCCGGAGTTAAAAACTGCTCTGGTGGAAGAGTGGGAGAGTCTTCCACAACCAATCCTTAACTCTCTTATTAACAGCATGCATACTCGTTGTGCATACTGTCTATCTGTCAGAGGTGACCACACACCCTACTAGAGGCGACCACACACCATACAAGCCTCACTTTCATTGCCATCTTTCATCATGAATTTCAGTCCACATTGGACTGTTGCCAATAACTCTTGCCAATGATTGGCACTTTAATTTTTGCTTTGCACATATTATTGTCATACTATAAGTTATATCCATACCAATTTTCATTTATTTTTATTCAGTATTTCTCGAGATATTTGGGAAAATGCCTTCCATCTCTTAATTTTGTCCACCAGTGTATATGATTTAAATACTAAGCAATGAACTTCCTCATACATTATGTGCTGAATATATTTTTTCCTTGTTTGGGTAAATTTATGAATATATCAACATCTAATCCAGCTGCATAATTGAGTTATTTAACCCTTTCAGTGCCAAGGAGTGCCGTCGCGCTGCACTTGCTAGTTGTGAAAAATACCATCTCACTTTTGGCGCGCGAAGTGTTTGATAAAGTGCTATTTAAATTCATTTAATTTATTGGTGCCTAGCAACAGAAATACAAAAATGTAAAAAGTTTTCTAATTGCAAACGATAAACTGCGAACGAAAGGCGACTATAATTTTATTTCTGCAGTTTTTTCTAAGCTGTGAACAAAAATCTTTGTTTTTCTTGTTGTAATATAATTTCGAACATTGGATAAACATAGTGACGCCCGTATTACCGTGTTCGTATTTTTATTCATTGTATTGCATTCTTACTATCTTCGATCGCATGTTTTTTATATAAACATCGTGATTATTATTTTTTTAGTATTTCTAATTTTGATTTCTAAATGTCGGACACAAGTGAATTTTCAGATACAACATGAGACAGAGCAGGGCGACGGCGGTCCTTGGCACTTTTTAAAGCAGCGCGGCGGCGCTTCTTGGCACTCAAAGGGTTAAGTTCATTTTTCATAAAACATTTGCTTTTCTCAGTCCATATAAGAAATATATAACGGAATTTTATTTTCTTGTTTTGTGACAGAAATATTTTATTATCTCATCTATTGATAACATATTTGAATGACACATGCTTTAATTATATAGCAATTAACGACATCAAATCTTACAAATAATTTTAAATAACTTGTAAAATCGAATGTCTTTGTAACGTATGGATTTACTTCATATTCATTGTTTCGAAATTTTTGTTTTGTCTTAATCATAGTATCTGGATTTTTTTCGTTATTTTATCTATCTCCAGTTATGAATTGAGAGCGTATAGTTTATTACTATAAAATTTAATAGCATTTAATTGATACATTCTTTAATTACATAGCAATTAACGACAACAAATATCATGAAGTAATTTTAAATAACATGGAATATTTAATCTCATTGTAATGTATTGAATACTTCATATTCTCCATTCCGAAACTGTATTTTTGTCGTTTACAAAAAAGCAATAATTCAAATTAAACATTGTTTCATTCGGGGATATAATATTGTATTCCTTCTATAAAAACCATTTTGTTACGAGAGCATAAACAAAGATAAATCATGCAAATATTAAATAACCTCTCTCTGTGCTGAATATTTTTTCCTGTGTAGGTCAATTTATATAGAGATGAAAATGTAAGCCAGCAGCACAGTGCCGTAGCTAGAAGTGAACAGTAGGGGAGGGAATAAACAGAATTCAAAGGGGTTCATATTTTTTTTCTCTTTCTCTCTGACGCTGAAAGATAAATTAGTGCCTATTCACATTGTAGGTAATATCTTTCTTATTAAACTGTTGGAATAACTTCATTTTATGCTAAGAAAAGTATATGATGATGAAAATTTTCAGTGTATAACTGAGGCAAAATTAAACATCATGTTAGCTACATATGAACAAATAGGATAAGGAGGTATTGAAACACTTATTTTGGATATAATTTTGTAATTCTGCAAAACAGTGAAAGGTTTCAAAACTAAATTAGATTTTTGAACATTCGGAACAGAAATTCATTTAGTTACCTTGGAATTTTTTCAAGGAGGGAGCTCAAAATATTTTAGGTGAGGCTGAGCCGCCCATAGCGCCCCCTTAGCTACAGCTCTGCAGCAGAATAATTGAGTTATGTTAATTCACTTTTTATAAAAGAAGTATTTTTCTCAGTTCATATAAGAATTGTGCAATGAAATTTTATTATCTTTGTATGTTTAGTGACTGTTTTCTTTTTACTATCTTATATATCTCCAAAGATTATGAGTATAAAATCTGATAGCATGTTCGAGTGATATATATGCTTTAAATGTAAAGAGACTATAAGCATTAATCGTTTTAACCCATTAGCATTTACGTTCTGTTCTTTATTACCCTTTGAAAACGGTTTTACTATGACGAAATTTTTATGTGTATAAAATGGTCAAGGATTCACGATGCTAAAAGTTTAGCCGTAATTCTATAAAAATGCCTCGCTTGCAGTATTTGCAAGCAATTAATAATTTGTTGAATCCCATTGTGAGTGCTTTGGAGGTAGTATCCCAAATAACTTTTCTGAGTGGGATTGGTTGTCATCTCTTATCTGTTTTCGACAGTGCTAAGCAAATAACATTCTGCACGAACTGAGAAATAAGTAAGAAAAGGAAACGTTATGTTTTCGATATGATTTTTTAAAGTGTTAAAACACGAAATTCTAAACTGTTAAAAACTTGCTTTATATAAATTAGTTATAATCCTAAGTATTGATATTTTTGCTGCATTTCATAGGAAATAGTATCGATTGCAGTCAATTCTATGTTGGAATTTCAGAAAAAAAAATGCAGATCTACACCGATCATGACCCCTATTCCCCCAGATTACCATCAGTAAAAAAAGTTTCTATCTATCTATATATATATATATATATATACAGGGTGTCCCCTCTCAACGGTGGCCAATGGCTAATTTCTAAACCGTTAGTCATAGACATATAGTTCCAATTGCAAAAATGCTTTAAAAAAGGTAAAGAATTGTTTTTCAAGCGATTTAGCTCAAAATAAAATTTTATTAAAAAATTACGAAAATTAACTTTTTATACGGTCCCCCGGTCCTATAAGTGATATTTAGTAAATTTTTCCCACTACTGTAACAAATAATACAAAAAAAGTCCCATTCCTCTGCGATTAAAACTGACCGAGTAATAGCTGTTTAAAGTTGAAGTATCTTTTTTCCTGCAAATTAGGGGTCAGTCACAAATTTACTGTAAATAAAAATAAACGCAAGATATAAAATTTCACATTAAACATTGAGAGTAAAATAATATTTACAATATTATTTTTAAAATTATGTTGATAATTACATATTAAAGCAAAATTTTTACTAAAATTATAAGTAAAAAAAAATAACAGAAAGTTTGTTAATTTAATTTATGAAAAGCAACAGTCACAAATCGTTACAAAATGACATATATTTACTATTCTATTAGATTACTTAACCTAACAGAATTTGATGTAATCCTATAAAATAAATAAATGGTACGCACTTAAAATTGTATTAATATTATACTGTCATTGGATATAAATAAGTGAGCAAATTGAACCTCGATCGGATATTTGGAAGTGAGTTAAAATTTAAATAGAAATTTTGAGCAAGGGAAAAATAAGTACAAACGTTTTAAGTAAAATAAAGGCTTATCAAAAAACCACACCTTTTAAAATAAAATTGCGATTTCCCAAAATTTGATTTTCACAATAAAGAGAATTTTAAAACTCACGTCTTCAACTATTTTAACCAATCTAGAAGTTAAATAATAAAAATTAACATTACCGTAAAACTTATACGCTGGTAGCACCTTCAATTAAATTGCTTTTAAAATATTTCTTTATCTCATTTAAAACCTTTTAGAAATTGGAACTATATGTCTGTGGCAAATGGTTTAGGAATTAGCTATTAGACAGCGTTGAAAATAGACGCCCTTTATAATACTTTAAGCACTTAGTGAACATTCCCTTAAAGCTTAGTCCAATTCATCCGTATTTAGCTACAGAAAAGTGGTTTAAGTCATGAAATTTAAAGCTTTATAACTCTGTCAATTTTAATGTTATGTGAATGGGACCTTTCTTCTCTTACTTGTTAGAGTAGTGGGAAAAATTTACTAAATATCACTTATAGGACCGGGGGACCGTATAAAAAGTTAATTTTCGTAATTTTTTAATAAAATTTTATTTTGAGCTAAATCGCTTGAAAAACAATTCTTTACCTTTTTTAAAGCATTTTTGCAATTGGAACTATATGTCTATGACTAACGGTTTAGAAATTAGCCATTGGCCACCGTTGAGAGGGGACACCCTGTATATATATATATATATATATATATGTATATATCACTTTTTTATGGACACGATAACTTTTGTAATTCTGCTCTTCCAAACTGATACAAAAAATCAAGGGGCATAAAATCTCGGTCAAGTTCGTTAATGAGCATAATCGGAACATGGGAGTAGAGATAAGGAGGTGTTATGTGAAAACCGAAAAACCCCATAACTTCTTAATTGAAATAGATTACGAATCAGTTTAATGTTTGTATTACTTCTAAAAAAATGGGCCTAAAGTTTATGCATGGCAAATTTTTGATAGATTTAAAAATTATCTATGTCCACTCAGAATAGATTTAACCACAACAACAACAAAAAAAAAAAAAATAAAACAAAACAAAAAAGGGGGGGGTGGGGTCTAAAACGAAAAAAAAATCCATAACTTCGTCAATTCTTAAGATATCAAATCCAATTAAATTTATTTTACATCTTCTAAATAATATTAATTTTTTTTATTGACAAGTTTTTGATAAGACTAGTTCTTATAGCAAAAATAAATGAAACAAAAATATGAGTTGAAGAAAAAAATCTCATACCCAAACTGCTTATATTCTAACTCATTTTTCAATTAAATTTGCTCTCACACACATGTATTTGGCAGGTTTTCTTATTTTGGAACTATATAACCCCCCTTCCTTTCACCCTTTTTCGTTCATTTTATGATTATTATTACTACTACTATTATTAATATTTTTTTTTTTTGGGGGGGGGCGGGGTATTTGGTCTTATTAAAAGCTTGTCAATAAAAGAATTGTAGGATTAGAAAGATGTGTAATAAGTATAAGTGTGTTTCATGTGTGGGTTTTTTTTTTTCTTTTAAATCCTATTTTTTTGCCCCACGATAGCAAATAACGTTTTCTTTTTTTCTATGAAGACAAATGATATTTAAAATAAGTAAAACTGCCAAAAAGTGCTATAAATCATATTTTGAGGCAATATAAGGTTATATGAGACACTACGTTTTTAAGCTCATGATCCAAAATGTTTCATGCATCCTTCAAATACTATTCAATTATAAACTACTTCAATAATCTTGCCAGCAAATGTCATGTCTTTGCATTTAAAAATAAGCTTGAGAATGCATTATAAAATTCGACAAAGTCAAGGGAGCAAAAACATTTTCCAAGAACAGCTGCAAATGAATGTTGTTTGTAACCATTAGCTATAAATTAAAGAAATACTAAAATAAAAGTAAGTATTTCTTAACTTAAAAGTATAAATGATGGTTTAGTATTTTACTTAATTTTTCAGTTTATGTTTCCGCTTCCCACTCTTTTATTTTTTTACAATTTTTCATGCAAATTACCGCATTATAGATATTATACCGCATATATAGAAAGAAAAGGGGTGTTTAATGTTATTTATGCCCGTTGATTATCTGCACGAGGGATATATTGGCTATATAGGATATAATGCCATCCGTGGGGGTCTTTTAAAGGGTTTTTTCTTTTTAAAAGTATTTTTACAACTCCGAACGGTTCGGCCGACGCGCGCGATTGCTCTCATCAACTCATCAACCCCGTCTACGAGCTTCCAGAGCAGAACCTGTCAGCCATTAGTGGCGCATATAGAAAGAAAGGAACAAAACTAAAAGGTAGAATAAATAGGATGATGTCTTTATAAAAAATGAAAATATGGTGTGGGAAAGCATCAGATATAAAGAAAAACACTTTTTGTGCTTATGGAAAAAGAATGTTATTTCTGAAGTATTCTCATTTCTCCATTATATTTGTATCATTTAATTACTATAAAATATTAAATTCAAATAGTCATAGGTGACATTTTCAATGTAAATATAAAGCCCCTTTAATCTGAAAAACTCTTATTATGCATTGCAATTCTGTGTAATAGTAATGTTATAAACTTTTATGATTTGCAACTGTGTTAAAGTAATATCAACATATTTTTTTGGAAATCCCCCAAAATATAACAGAGCAAAGTGGATCAGAAAACGAGATGACTGTAGCCTGTTTTGTGGAAATGTCAGGCCTGTTTTGTGAAAATCCATCGATATTTAGTTTCTGGTCCATATTCTTTGAAAATGTTAATCACCTGAAATTTTACCAGTGCAATGCGTCTGTTTCAATAAATTTCATGTACAAAGAAAAGGATTTTTGAGAACATCAGACTCAGTTTGAGAAAAAGACTTAGGGAGGTAATCTTTAAACTCTACTATTTTCTAAAGTATAATATACCAATATTTGCCAATGTATTAAATGTTTATTTATCTTTCATTCGTTTTTGATAAAGTTCAGACAAATGTATAGAACAGTAATAATTGATCAGAAACAGTTGCCTAACGGCCAAGTTAAATTGTCTAATAATATGAACGTATGACACGTGAAATCCTTGCACATTTCATATGAGTTAGGGAGTTGACGACATAATGACTGTTTGTCATCTTGTAACGTATGCACAGTACTCTCTTGCGTAATAATATTGTGAGAGGTGCGAAATTGAAGCATTTAAGATTTAATTGCAGACTCGATAATCTATGCATGGGAATACATTAGTTTTAGCATAACGCAAAGTGCTATGTAAATAAGATTATGTACATATTTTTAAAATATCCCAACAAATATTAAAATATTTAGTCGTCAATCGTATTATAATTGATGTTTTTCGAGAAAACATTTTAAATGATTCATATTTTATCCTTTATTGAAATACGTGTAAAACAATGAAATTAATTTAAAACAGTAATAGCATTTCATATACATTAATAATTTCGGTATAGTTCACAAACGTTTCCAATCAGTGTATGTCGAACATCAACATGATATATAAAAAATTCCAAATAACAAAATTCATTTGCTTGCGATTAAATAGAGCAGAAGTTTATATTCGAAAAAAAAAAAATGCTTAAATTAAAAAAATATTCCTATGAGATATTGAAAAAGAAGGGGTACAGGCTTTCTTCATGTAAAGAAAAGCTCAGATTTTAGCTATTAAAATAACTAGTATATCGAACCCGGGCTTCTCGGGTTACATAGCAAAGATAAAAAGCACTGTTTTTAAATTGAAAACTTTAATGAATTTTCTACATGTAATATACGTTTTAGATTGCTAACTAACACCAAAAACGTCTTTTTAACCCTTTAACCCCTTGAAGGGGGTGAGATAAAATATATCCCACTTAATTTTAATTGCAAAACGCCACATTGACACCAGTAATTTGAAATAGCAATTTTATTTTTACGGGAGACAAATACGTGAAGAAACGCTTTTAAATATTTTGAAACAAATTTGTTTTCAAATTCTGATGTCCATCAATCATTTCAGCATTTTAGTATTGAAGTGCTGTTTCATTCAAAGGGTTAAGTATCTTTCGGATTTTTTCATCCATGTTTCATTTATAAAATAATAACTGTGAAAAGTATTGGTATAAAGTTTTGTATTTGATAACTTTACATATTTTTTTATCTTATACAATTCAAAAAACTAACATTAATTTCAATATTATATTAAATCAATCTTTGAATTAAAATATTACATATCGGGAGAACACGGTTAGGCTAAGATGGTCAGGTTAAAGGGTTAAATGAAAAATATTAATTATGGAATCAAATAAAGCAATGAATTTTTTAAAAGTCACATTTCCATATTAGACGCATGCCGGAAGTTATTAGCCAAAGATTTCGTTACGGCAGCAATTTTGTCTGTGGTGATTTCAGTGCTTTGAGTACGTAATTCAATTACATGTCTGTTAAATTTGTATTTATTCATTTTATTTTATTTTATTATTTATTAAGGAAATTTTAATTTTGCTATAGTATATTAGCCGTAAGCATATCCCGAACTCTTTATATTTTTCCAAAGACAAATAGATTAATCTATCGTAATCGAGTTTCACTCGGTAGAGATAAATTTAAAAATAACTCGCACATGATTTTTTAAAACCACAGCCAATCAGTAAATTGAAATACAGTTTGCAAACAAATTCAAAATATTTTCATTTTTTTCTTATTTGGCAGTGTAAATTTTTAAGTTGTTTGATTACATGTTGAATTTCGAATTTTTAATAATTTAATCTGCGTTTTTAACCATTCTTTTATTTTATTACTCAACCAATTTTAATTTTATAATGGAAAATTATCAGGAACAATATTCATAGATTTATGAGTAAATTGTGTATCAATATTTCTTAATGGAGATACGTGATAGAGATTAAAAAAAAAAAAAAAAAGAAAATACTTGAAAAATATAAGCCCGCAATAAATGAGTCAAATGAGATACAGTTTTCAATCAAATTGCACTTGAAAGTAGATTTCTTTTCCTATATTGTGAAAAAAAAAAATTAAAAAAAGTGCGACGTTTAGAAGATTAAAATATTACATTAACAAAAATTGCAAAAAGTCATTTATCCTGAAATGTTGTCATTCGCAAAATAACGTCAGTGCTACACAAGGACACATTTGTTTGTTACAATATAGATTTTGCGCTTATGAAAAATCGGTATTACTTGATTATCCCATCGACAATTTTCGCCAAATTAAATAACGGTAAAACAAATAAATTAGTAAAACATGAATAAAAATACAAATTAAAAGTGGTATGATGACACCTCTTCATGACATTTTAAACATGTGTATCGTATTTAATATCATTGAATATGACATTCTCAAATCATTCATTTTTGGCATTTAATCTTATAATTTGGCGATAGTTTTTGGTCGATCGGTTAACCAAGTAGTACGCAAAGTGCTATTTAAATAAGATTATGTACATATTTTTAAAATATCCCAACAAATATTAAAATATTTAGTCGTCAATCGTATTATTCGCAAATTGATGTTTTTCGAGAAAACATTTTAAATGATTCATATTTTATCCTTTATTGAAATTTATTGTCCCCTTACGCGCATGCTAAAATGTTAAAAATAAAGAAAAGACTGCACGTGCAAGTTTTTCAAAAAAGTTTTCTTCAAAGTTGACAAATTTAAAATTTATGACAAATTTAAAATTCGTTTTATAAATTAAAATACACAACACAAATTAAAATAATAAACATTGCACTCCGTCACTTCAACGTGCAAAGAAGATGCCGTATTTTCCGTGGAATACGCAAACCTTGATTTTTACAAATCATGCCAAACCAAATTTTCAATTACATTTTAAACATTGGATATTGGCGAATTATGAAATCTCATTTCGTCTTTTATATCGTTCTTTTCTATTTGAGATCAATTTTCTATGTGAAAATGTACTTTTTTTTTCATTTCTCAAAGTATATTTGGAAAATAAAATGGTTCTATAAATAAAGTAAATAATAACATAACATAAAAAATATGTTTTGCATTTTTGTTATGGTAAAATGGCAGGTAACAAAAAAGAACTAAAAAAATCGTCTGCTCTAACACGTTTAACTGAAATTTATAAAAAAATTATATTAAGCGAATAATGTTATTTTAATATAATTACAATTGATTGTCTTAAACAATAGGGCATACATTTGGGGAACCAGACATTACTTTTAAAACCTAGAATTTTTGCCAAGATCTTCTTTCTTTGCTTGCTATCTTGGCTAAAAAAATCAACCCAGAGGGAAAAAAGAATCACATTGAACAGGTACTAAATCCTTTGACATCAGCCGAGCATTTTTTCTCTAAATAAAAATGATCTGCTTAAATTTAAGCATTATAAATTAGCGTTTTATTTTATTATAAACTAAAAGCTATAGTACTAAAAGTTTCTACAGACTTGTCATTGAAAGTTTTCTTCTTTTTAGCAAAAATACGCGGTTGTGTTTGGGCTTAATGTAGCAGATTTCAGGTTTACATTTTTTGCACCACTCTCAGCACCATAAATCCTCTTTATTTCTTCTTTTTACTTTATGGCTATTTTTCCTTTACTTTGCACAGAAATGGAGTACTCAAGTAGCCATCTCCAGAAAAATTAAATTAAAAACTACAAAAAAATTAATATCTCAAAAACAAATTAAGATACAGTTTTCAAACAAATTGCATTTAAAAGTACATATTTTTCTCTACACAACGGTGTAAATATTGAAAATGTACAATGCCTAGGAGTTAAAAAAATTGCAATAATGAAAATTGCAAAAGTGAAATTTCATCAGAAAGTGTTGCCATTCGAAAAATGACGTATGCGTTACGCACAGATACGTTTGGCCTTTATAATATAGATATATTTATATATATTGTTATATCATATGTTTAATATGCACGGCTGTCACAATTTTTGGCAGGGTTAGGAGAGGTATGACCAAAACATGGCTGCCAACTACTACGCCAATTTAGAGTCAAATAAACATGTTAGAAACAGAAATTTATGCAATTATTATTAACAATATATGCTGTTATGTATAACAATGCGTATATTTAGCATGCATTTTACTAAAACATTTTTGTGGTTCCAAACATGTTTATACGATTTAAATAGGCTTAAAAGTTGGCAGCTCTGCCAAAATAAAATTAAGAAACAATAAATTAGGCATTCACAAATTTATGATTACATCCGAATTTGAAGATTTAACGAACTACATTATTTTCTAAAATAAAAATCAACAAATGAATTTTATTTATATCATAATAAGGTGAATCTTCAAGTGTGCTTTGTAAAAAAAGAGTTCGAAATTATTGATGGACATTGTTTAAGTTGTAAAGTTTACTTAGAAAAAGAAGAAAAGTTTCAATTGTCGTTTGTATAAAGTTCAACATTACACAAATTAATGTAGAAAGCAGTCGGTTGCAGAGCCGACGTTGAGATTCCTCAGCTATAGATTTTCTAGTTTTAGACATAACTATTATTATGAGATAAGTAGAATACAAGCATCAGTTTGATAATAAGGCTATACCCCACAACATTAGTCAAGAAGTCGCTGAAAAATGCAAATGACCACAAAAAAAATCCCTTTATTTAGAGGATCGCTAAAAACACGCGATTTTTGTCCGAGGATTCTTTATGCTTTCAGAATTACATACTGCTATGAAAAAAAAGGTACACTTTAATATGGAAATGGTTCCCCCCCCTAAGCAAATTTTATATACATTGGTTAAAAGTGGAGTTTATTTTCTTTATTTATTACAAGTAAGTTTTTATTCTACGCTAAATTTTTGCAAAGTTAGTAGGTATAGGGGCGATTCACTCCGCATCGGTGATGTAAGCACGGGTTCAAGAAAAGACAAAAAAACTCCAAGATGAGATGGGTTATTCTTGACACAAAATCCTTTTATTGAAGAGCATTAGCCAGGTAACAAGGCTCGGGTAACGGGTAGTCAGTCCCGTCGACCGCAGGAACGTAGGAGAATATTGTATAACATAACAGTACCAAGGATGAGAGCCGAATGAATAAAAATACAATTTTGAAACCACAGTCTTTGGCGAATTACATTGGTATTTATCGCCAATAACGAACACCAGATGTACATTTTCGATGATAGGAGACATGCATTTGATTTCCGTTACATAGAGTGCAATGAGAATGCTCAAAGTGTAAAATTTGAAATAATTAATGCCAAACGATAAAAGGGTGTATATGGCACCGGAAAACCACAAGAATTGAATTCTTTACCTAGGGTTAACAAGAGTCTCACGGGCTCCGAAAGGAAATGAATTCTAATGAAATAGAATAAAAGACAAACTTAGCGCATCTGCTTCTTAATCGAATAGCGCTTAACTATGAATAAATACAGGCTAGAAATGACTCTTTAAATGGTTGTTGCTACGGGAAAATACTTACAGTTACATGAACAAACGGATATATGTTGTGGCTTTAAAGAAAGAATTAGAGATAACTGAAATTATATTTTAAAGGAAAAATGGCCGTTAGCAACTGAAAAGAATTAAAGGGATTAAAAATCTAGCTTATTAACTAAAGTTCCAAATTAAGGGAATATTGTAATTTTAACTAAGGGGGGGGGGACAATTATTAACTAATATGTAAAGGTAAACGCCTTTACAGTAGGGGGAGTTTTTCTTTATTTTTTTCATTATTTAACATGTTTTTATTAGCTTCACCTGTATGTCTGTATGTAACGAAATCCTTGAACATAATTATCACCAACTTTAAGGCATTAGATTAAGTTGAAACTTTGCATGCTTATTGAGAACCGATGACAATTCAATAATTTGAAAAGTCGCAGTTTAAAAGGATAAAAAATGCCGGATAAACTAATCAAAAGCAATTACTAAAATTAACAGTCACGTGACACCCTAGACACATGACAATTACTGAATCACATATGAAAACCCTAACTATGCAACCTAAAAAAACATTTTAAACTTTTTAGTTCAATCTTATTTAAAAGCGTGTGTTTTAGTTTTTATAACTATTTGGCAATTATTTTTCCACGACAGTACAAATTCAAACAGTAAAGGAACTGGCATTATAAAAATTATAAGTATTACTTTTCATATAATTTTTGTGTAGTTTTTTGATTGACATAATATATAGACATAATATTAGTGCATTGATAATCTTTTGAAAAAAAATTCCTTTTTTATGTTAAAAAATTTGTAAAAATGTGAAAAGAAATGTATATTTTGAACTAATACATTCTTCAATATTTGGTGTTGATATAATTTTTTTTAACTTATATACATTTATTTATTATTATTATTATTATTATTTTAAAAGTGAAACAGGCGAAATATTTCCCAATTATCTGAACGACAGTTCGAGGTCAGTGACTAAACCCCTTCCACATTGTATTCTCAATGTAAGTCTTATTATCACACATATTGATTTAATCCCTTGGGCACGAACTATCGGTATACGTGACACATAAGGGGCTCAGAATTCTTGATTATACTCATCAGCAAATTTTTATTCTAAATTTTCCTTTATTTAATGCATTAATTTTCACGATTCAATTAGGCAAAAAATTATGTTTTAAAAAAACCGGCAACGAAATATAAAAAAATCTCTAAAAGTCTTCTATCCCGACGTGCCTAAAGAACAGACGAGGGGGCCATTTTGCTATGTTTATTAGACTAGTTGATTTACAGGAATGTTTTATTATTATCACTATTAATTTGTTAGATATATTTACATTCGTACAATATATATCGAGTCACTCTGAAGTAGCATTCTCAAATCAAAATGTAAGAACATTTCAATGAAGTGGAGTTTTAAGAATTCAGAAAAGTGAATTTTGCAAATATTAATTAGTTTATGATAACAAAGAATGTATTTTTATGATAAAAGTTTGATGGAAATCATCTGAACAATATAAATCTTCCTTTGATCGTTACTGATTGATTTATATCAAATGGGTAGTAGCAGATAAAGCATATATATTGACAGTGAAAATGAAGTTAAATCCAACATCTCAAACATGTTGAAAGTTCATAATATGTTTTATAGTGTTACATGAAGGTGGATTAAACAAATTCATTAAACAAATTAAATAATTGCGATTTTTAACGTGTTTTCAGAGTAAATAAATTATAGAAACACACTACCTTTGTTACCACCTCATCAATTTTCTATAACATTGTATTAATATGTGGTTGAAATTTACATTAGAAAAGAAAGAAAAAGAAATAAAACAGAAAAGAAATAAAAAGAAGCTTCATAGAACAGCTTTATTTAGTAAAATTTAATTTTTTTTTTGTTATTTAATTAATGAAGCATATTTTAAATCCCTAATTTTTTATAAATATGAATATTTTTGCTTCTTTTTTTCCGAAATTCATTAGAATATAATAGAAAACTGTGCATATATTTTTATATGAATACGATTTTACATTTATTGTGAATTTCGTTTTACTCCTGTGCAGTAATAAATGGAGGAAATTTAATGAACTCTCAATTTAAACGTAATTTTAGAAAAAGAAATAATACATGAACATAAACATGAATGCTAAATCAATGCAAAAAATAACAAATACACGTAGAAAATAAACAAAAAAAATCTTTCTAAATTAGCAAACAAACCCTAGTATTTACTGAACAAGCAAATTATAAAATTACTGACAGGGAGGAGAAAAATCTGTTTGAAGTTTCCGTTTGCGTTGGTAGCTGCGCTGGAACTATTAATAAAATTGACAATATCTCGAAATGTAATTGTCGTTAGGTAAAAATGAGATGACAAAATGTTCACAATTATAGGAAGTTTGAGTTACTATTAAAAAAAAATAATTATAAAGAATTAGATATTTTCACCAATTTTAAGATAGTGTGTCCCCTCAAACATTTATACTATTTTCATATCAAAAAAGGAAAAAAAAAAAGAATTAAGCATATTTATTTTTTGCATTTCCTAGGTCAGAGATAAAAAGCGATTTTTTTCTGTAGAAAAATACATATATAACACATTCCATGGTAACTTATGTTACATTTAGGATAATTTACTGCAGTAATTTTAATAATATAACACTACAAAATATTTAAATGTAAAATTAACATACTTTGTCAATGAAACCTATCCAAAGATCAATTTGGATGATAATTAGCTATAAAATCTTAATGAAAATTACACTTTATATGATGACTTTGCTTTTTCAGCAATGTCAGTGACCATAATAAATCAAACTGACAATATTTAAGAAGTAATTAAGAAATAAATTAGATAATTTTCATTTACATTGGCATTTGAATAACTTTTATTACCAAATCATGTCAAATTTATATTTTCAATATCTTTTTTTTGTGCATGTTATATTACTAAAGTCACTGAAAATAGTTCTAAATGTAAAGTAAGTTACCAAGGAATGACCCATATATTCTTATTTCGATCTTTTTAATGCAAAGAAAACCTCAGTTTATCATGAAATTCCCAAGGCTTAATAATTCCCATTATCATATTTATATAATGATGCATAAAAATCAGACGTTTTGTTTCACGGTCATTGTTTACACTAAATTTAATTCAGAAAAAAAAAACAGTTAAATCATTATTATTTTGCATTATATTCCTTCAAGCGAAACACTAAAGTACATTTCCTTTTTCCGTTCTCTATTGTTTTTCTGTTTTCCGAAACAGATTGTTTATTATTATTTTTATTTTTTGTGATTTTTCTGAATTTCATGCTTGCGTAATTGTGAGGAAATATAATAAAAACATATTTTTTACTTTATTCATCTACTTAAATATTAGTATAAAATTTTGTTTCAATAATATTTTGCATTTAAAGAAATTGGTCTTTTTGTACACATAGAATTTTCAATAAATTATGCTTTTTGCTCCATATAATATTATACACTTTTATAAAAATTCGTATATAAATACTACATTTTCGTACTTTTAAATGAAAAACTTTTGACACTAAAAAATTTCTCAAAATGCTATTTCCGTTAAATCTGACTAAATGTAAAAGAGGAAAACTTTCGTTTATTCATTGCTGACATGCGTAAAGGTTTTATTAATACAAGTGTTCAATTTCTGTTTTAGACATGAAAAGTAAAAAAAATCAATACATTAAAATTTATAATGTAGTTAAAAAACAAACAAACAACAATTATACTTTTGAATTTAATCATAGAGTAATTTTTCACTTCATTTAAAGTTATTCGCAATTTACTATTTAGAGCAATAAAAAAAAAATATTCCATGTAAAATGTGTTCTAAACGAACACATTTAGAAAATATACAATAGTTCGTTCAACGTGAAGAATAAAAATCGATTTTATTCAAAAAAGCAATGTCCTCTCGAATTTTATTAAATATATAGTATTCAAATTTTACATCAAACAACCAGATTATGATTAATTAAAAAATGTTTAATGTGTGATATTTTTTTTCTTCTACTTTTTTATAACTGTTAAAACGTCCACCATGATTTCATAGAAATGTCCATGCAATTAAATTTTAATTTTCGAGCATTCAAATAAATAAATAATTTTATAAAAGAGAAGATTTATCAATTTTCCATTTGCAAAATACACTATAGCTTTATTTTAAACTTTCCGTCTAGCTATCACTCACTGGTCTAAGGATTAAGATTTACGATTCAAAACGCGCAGTCCTAGTAGTCGAAGTGCCGACAGCACACGACACAACCTATGCCATTGAGCACATGAAAAAAATCTTTATTTTATGGAATGGTAGAAATAGAGTAATCTAATGATGCATGTCTTCCGGAAATGAAGTGGTGCATAAGCTAAAAATTAATACCAATAGTTATTCACACGTAGGTTCATCATTGTGCTTGTCCTACGGATAAAAGTATGAAAACAGTTAAAATTGGGAGCAAGAAAACACAACGTTAATCCTACGAGTCAACCACTAATGGTATTCATTTTTGGCTTATGCACCACGTCACTTTCGGCAGAAATGGATCATTAGATTTCCCTGTTACTATTTTTCGATAAAATAAAGTTTTTTTTTTCTTGTGCTCGATGTAAAAGGTTTTTGTGCGTACCGGCTCTTGGAATACAGGTTCAAAGCACAGACCCTTCTTGGAAGAAAGGTAGCAGTATTGCTTGAAAAACTCTCTTGTCCCAGTTGAAAATATATTAGACATTTTTCAATCCTCGAATATATTTCGGTAGCATTTTAACTCAGTTTACTCGATTAGGGATCACAGAGAAGTTTTCAGCTTGATTGGCTGGTTTCTCTTTCGTCTTTTCTGCTGTATAAGATGTTTCGAAATTGGTATTTCCAATGAAGCCAGTCTTAATATAGAATAATCTTTCTCTTTTTTGTATATAAGTGAATCAGCCTTTAGCATTAAAAAAAATGAATCTAACTGAGTTGTTATGAGATGCATAATTAATTCAGAATTTCACAAAATTTTATTACATAAAAAGAGCTAATTACATAGAACGTATTTGAAAAAAGTAGTGGCGCCATCTGCTTTTCTTATTCGAAACTTCAAATCGTTATTTCAGTCAACATTCGGCTTTTGTCACTTCTTTTTTTCTTTTGGAGATCAAATTTGATTTTAGATATCATCTTCAAAAATATTTTAAATGTGTGCATATTTTAAGAAATATGTACATTCATACATATAAAAAGTATTTAACATTCTTATATTGGAAACGAAATTCTTTTTTTAAATATATGTACAGTAACTCCTGAATTTTCGCGGATTTTACATTCGTGAGTTTCGATTATATGTGGAATAGAAATTACAGAACATTTGAACATTCACACGACTTTAAAAATAATCTTTTATACATGCATTGACAAGTTTTGCAAGGAAAGTATAATACAAAATATTTTTTTTAAATAGTGGTGCGAACAAAATATAAAAATATTAGTTTTCCTGTCGCGACTTTTATATTCGCGGCACTTAACCCTGGTCAATGTTAAAATATTACTGTACCATAAATAAGCTGGAGAATTACATCATGAGAAATATAGCTGAAAATTTTATTTTGAATATAAAATGAATCACAAGGTTACCAAATGGTGAATACAGAATGCTTCAAAGTTATTAACTAAATATACATCAAATTTGAATATTAATAATTGACATTTCGGTCTACAGCTATAACGTTGACGTTTGTTTAGTTTTTTTTACTTTACAATATTCTTTACTCAACATTTAAATTTTTGCGTTTTACTTTTTTTTCGGTTACATTTTTGATGTCAGTGTTTTGGGCTTTCATAATGCCCACTGATAAATAAGCTGGACAATCGCATCATGAAAAATAATCTAAAATAGTATTGCGAAAATAAAATTAATTTTAACGTCACTAAATGGTGAATACAGAATGTTTCAAAGTTATTAACTAAACAAACATAAACTTTTAGGTGCGTTCGTAATTATGTAAATACGTAGCACCTATAGTTTTCGTCCCGTCTGTCTGTCCATCTGTCTATCTGTCCGCATACAACAACGCAAAAACTACCCAACCGAATCGTTTGAAATTAAAAATACATAATAATTACATAATTTTCTCGAGTCATTTCAAATTTTATGAAAATCGGATGCGTAGATCAATTACAGAGACAATCAAAAGTATTCCTTTATATTACAGTCAATGGAGAAAAAAGTTTCAAATGCATTTTAATTGTTTGAAATTTAAAACATATAATTATTGCATTAATTTTGTCGAGTCATTTCAGATTTTATGAAAATCACATGCATTTATCAATTACATGGACAATCAAAAGTATTCCTTATCAATGGGAAAAAAGTTTCAAATGCATTTTAATGGTGTTACACTCAGTAAAACATAATAAAATTAACATGAACCAATGAAGTGTATGCATACTAAAATATACATTCTGTACAACCTGTGATGCAAAGAATATTTATTATTAAATTACAGGGCCACACAAAAGCATTCCACTACATAATGCTATAGGGTGAAACATTGTTTGGGGCGTATTCTATTTAGATTAAACTATTCCACATTTTATGAATATGATATACGTTGCTGAAGTGTAAAAAAAAATATTTCCTGTATATTTACAGGAACAGAAAAATTTCGACCACTATACTGTTCCTAAGTACTGTCTACTATATCAGCAAGATCTGAATATTTTTAAAACTTCCTTATCATACAAACACACCACATTTGCTACGCTTCACGTGCAATTTCTAACTTGTTATATTTATAATTGACATTTTGGTCAACAGCTATGACGACGTTGAGGTTTGTTTAGTTTTTTTTTAATTTACAGCATTCCGTAAACACCATTAAATAATTTTGCGTTTTATTATTTTTTTTTTTCATTATAATATTTTCAATTATATTTTTAATGACAATGTTTTGGGCTTTCATAATGGCGC
Organism: Maratus speculifer; assembly: GCA_964019185.1. NCBI lineage: Eukaryota > Metazoa > Arthropoda > Arachnida > Araneae > Salticidae > Maratus > Maratus speculifer. The sequence continues at coordinate 365,303,258 of OZ025294.1, forward strand.
TAAAACATATAGCATATAAGATACCAACCAATCAGTAGGATGCAAATTTATCTGTGATTACTAATCAAGTAAAATATATAACAGATGTAAATTTTTCAAGAAGGTGATAAAAGGCCGGGCCAGTGTTCGGACTGGGGATTGGGTGAAGCCGCCAATGCTCTTCCAACATAGCCATAGCGGACGAATGCTGGAGGAGTAATTCATCCCAATTCCCTCCCCCCCCAGCTATCCATAACGATCACACAATCTGGTTTGATACTCTGGATCAGCTCAATAGAATAAATCGAAGGTCAACCTATAGAACTGTAGAAAACGTTGCATACGAAACTATATTAGATTAATTTTATCACGATTAATTTTATCACGATTAATTAATCAGTAAATCAATTATAACAGATGTAAGTTTTCTAAGTGGGTGAAAAATTTTCGTCTGTTATAATTGATTTACCGATTGATTCATTGTGATAAAAAAAAATATTCTAACAAGTAAAAAGTGTTGAAATGCATTCCGGAAACAGGAATCCTTAAATTCTAGTTGTCGGAGCACTGCTCCGTCTTCCCTGCAAAATTTACGCTTTTGTGACCTCGATTGCTTCCAAAATGTTCATCGCATCGCCACAAAAATTGAGCTGGACGTCAGTAGGGCTAAAATCACGGCGGGTATTGAAAATCAGAAATATTCGTCAACAATAACACCTTAAAATGTCGGTTTTTAATTTTCTCATTAATATAATATTGTGAGTTTGAATCTTCTATTGTTGAAAAAAAGGAAAAAAATAAAGTTTGTTTTTTATCGATTCCATTTTCTCATAAAAAATCAAAATAAATTTTCTAAAAAAATTATCTCAAATTGTCACGTTAGAAGAAACACGCATAACTGTCACAACTTTTTTTCAAAATTTTTGAACAGAAGATGACGTTACGATTAAAAAAATCCCATTTTTACTCATAAAGTTACTATTTTCTTTTTTCCCCCATTTAATTGACACGCTAATTTCAGATGGCTTCAATGAGTAAAAATGGCACCATGAGAAAAAAAAAATATTTATTTTGATAAAATTAAGCATTTGATTACGAAAACATCTAAAAAGGCATACATTTCTGGATTTTGCCGACACTCAGAGTAGAACCAAAAGTTAACAATGCACATATTCAGCTGCAAAATTGTAGCTGCAAAACTTAACATTGGGCTTAGGCTTATGTTTATTAATAATCTATTTATTAATATGTATTTATTAATATGTATATATGGATGCATATATTAATATGTATTAATATGTTTGTATGCATACATATTTATTTGTTTGTATGCTTGAGCAAAGATGTCGAGGAGGCAATACAATTTAGCAATGAGTCTTTTGGAGGTTTATTTGTTATCTGATTGGATATATTATCAGCTACAGCCTGTAAAAAACACATCTCTATATAAAAAAGTCTTCTATAAAAGATGTTTTGACTTTAAGCGGACAAAGAGTGCTTAACACTTTTGAAAAATGTTTCACCTTAACAAAGTCTGTGAAACAAAACCCACAGCAGTTTCGAGAGATTCTTCATTCGTTTTCGCTGGGGCAAGTTATATGCTACCAATATACCTCCCTTATGCAACGACGAAAAGCTATATTGCCGCCGAATGACATTAAACGATTTTAAGATGGTATACGCCTTTTTCCCACAAACAAGCAATCTGAAGAATATAATAAAGAAATATAGCGTAAATCAAAATCTCCGGTAGCAGGAATATTAACAGACCACAACAATCAAATAGCAAGATGGAGTGAGGATGATCATGCATCTGGACTTCAAGCAGAAGTTTTCTTAGCAATTGGATGCAGAACTATGCTACGAACCAGTCAGACGGTGGATTGGTAAATGGCGCACTTGGAACAGTAAAATATATCGTATACGGCTCAGAACTTCGGACTCTGATCTTACCTCAAGCTTTAGTGGTTGTTTTGATGATTACCATGGACCACTTCTAACTGGAAGTGACACCCGTTTCTAAATCTTGGAAAGAAAAAAGCGTTTCATGTTTCCGAAATCAGTTGCCGTTACAAGTTGCATATGGTGTCGCGATACACAAATCCCAAGGTTTTATTTTGCCATAAATTGCTGTAGACATTGGTCCCAAAGAGTTGTCATTTGGAGAAACTAATGAAGCATTCAGCAAAGTTCGTCGTTTAGAAGACATTCTGATAGAAGTACTTCTTACAAAGACTCGACCAAATTAAAATAATAAGGGCACTTGCTAATAGAATAGCATTCGAGAATTATTTACGACAAATGATGGTTGAATAAATATTTGAAAAAGAAAATACAACAGCAATTTTATAAAGATGATCTTTCACATTATTAAATAATAAAAAAATATAATTTTTTTTGTATTATTATTTATGCAACTCAGTGCTCCGACACTTCGGCCTGACGGATGCTAGTAAGAATTTCTGAGAATGCCTACAAATAATCAATTCGCGTGATATAAGTGTGAATTAAAACAAGTTGGTAGGTGTGATTGCAGATCGATAGATATAAATAAAAATTTAAATTTCTAAAAACGAAAAAATATTCAAATGAATTTTAAAGTACTGAATCTTTAATAAATCGGAATAATTTTTAAAATAGAGGCAAAATGTGAATTAAAAAAAATATTATGAATGTCAGTGATTATCTATCACAGCATAATAAATCATTAGATTGCAAGAAAAAGTGAAAATTATTTAATTATTTTATTTAAATCTACCGGAACATGAAAATTTTACTTTCCGGCACCGGGGTTCGAAACAATAACCTTTTTTTTTAGCCTTTTTTTTTAGCTTTTTTTTTGCTTTACATGCAAGTTATGATGTCTACACGACAAATCCTAAAATTAAGGTTATTTTCCAAAATCTAATTCGTAAAAATAATCGGATAACATTGAAAAAAAATTATTATAATTCTAGACTTTTTGGAAAGTTCGTGATTTGTCGTGTGACAGATGGTATTCAGCTGTAAGTAAACAAAATTTTAAGTCTTTAACTTTAACAGATTTTGTTAGATGAAAATGTAAACCGAAAAAATCATACTTTCTTTGATCTATAAAATAAATTAGTCAAATAAAATTAGTCAATAGATTAGTCAAATATAATCAATAAATTTAACAATTTTACTTTTAAGACATAATAAATACCACATTGAATTATATTTTCATTTAAAAATTTTTATTCAATTTGAAACGTAATACATTCTTTTTGTATAATGCTCGTTAAAAGATAATTCTAAAAACACGAACTGAATACAAATACATTGCATTGATCAAAGTAAGTACTCAATATCGAAATCATTACTAAAATAGATCATTATAACATCATGGTGCTATGCTATTATATTCTTGTGGTGCAACCTGGCAATGCTATTATATTATTGTGTTAGGAACGTGACATAATATAATACTTATCGTTTGAAAGTGAATATTATTTTTTTTATTTATTTAACTTCATCATTTTTTTTTTTCGTGACATGGTCATTTTGTAATGTTTAAAGCATTTACCTTACATCTTATTCAAATATTTTAGCAAATGACACAAATTTAGGAAGTATTACTTTACGCTTTTAGTTTATTTATTATAATATATATGTAATAGCCATTGCAGATGAGGCATGCTAATGTTCACTTTTAAAAGTATTATTACACTTGTTAATGCTGGCGATCTACCAAATGTTTCTAAAATATATCTCAAGAGCTTAGACACAAATAGAGAAATTCAAGTGTCCATGTTTGAAAATTAATAAAATAATTTCTTTGCGTCCGGTTATGTATCAGACGCAAAATAAATCTATTTAACTTAAAAGAATTGTCTTAATCTAAATATAGACAGATATTTGTGTACGTAGAAGTTTTTTTCCTACATAGGTTAATTTGTGTGTATGTGTGTGTTAGTCGCGGATAAATATCACCAATTCAGTTTTAATTTTCACGAGCGTAACCGAAAAACAACACTTTGATGTTAAAATAAATTGTTTTGGGATTATGGTATTATTGTTTTTTTTTCGCATTTAGTCGTATTTATTACTATTTTTGTAATTAATATCATTATTATTATTAGTTTATTTATTTCAAATGAAAAGAGTAAGTGTCATTTCACTTAAATGAATCCAATATATGTAGTGTTTTAAATGAAATTTATGCAGATTAAATTATGTTTAATAGCAATGGGAACAATTTTTAGCGATTAATCACCTGAGCTCAACTAAAATATAAAAAAAACGATTTTTTCTGTTATGTGCTCTATATTAGTTTTTTAACACATTCCAACGTAGTTAAAATGTATTTATGAAATGGATTTGTTTGCTCGTCTATATGTACTCTAACACGTTAAATATACTTTGTTTGCTAAGCAACTCTTAAATGTAAACGTAACTCGTAAGCTACTATGGAATGTTTGATATTCAGAATTTAAATGTATATTATTTATACTTAATTTACGCTGGTATTCAAAGACTTCCGTTAAATTCTGGTTTACGGAGAAAATCATTTGAGGTGTATATTAGTTATGCTGAATTAATTTAAACATATTGATATTTATACATCTTATTGGAGGGCATTAAAAGGCTATTTCTATAGAAAATGTTAGGTCCAGATATTACAGTAACTCATAAGTAAGCCGTTTTATGATATCACATTAAGACGAAAGATGATTGAAATTCGGTTGCGGCATATTTTAATGGAGTTTACCTATTACAAACATAATTAAATTGATATGGAATTATAGATTGCACTTCAAACTCTTTTCTCTAGCGTTTAAAAAAATTATCATTCATTTACCAGACCAATTAAAACATTCAATTTATTATAGTCTACGGTTAAAAAAATGCTCACAGCGTTTTTTATTTATTTATTGAATTTTATTTATTTATTTATTTATTTTTTTTGTGGCATTATTCGAAACATGATGGAACATATAGATAATATAGAGGTTTACCAAAAGATACTTATTGTGTAATACGATGTGCGTTGCATGGAATTTCCTTTACAGGGACACAAAATAATTTTCGGATTTAAAACTGTACATAAAGTTATGCCTGCTAATTTCTAAAAGCGCATATTTCAGGCGTCAAGCGCATATTCAGCGTCAGGTATGGTATGTGTTTTTAACTAATTTTTTTCATGCTTGGGCAATCTCGAGTGTTCTCTTCCCTACTCGTTCAATTTTAAGGCCCCGAATTATAAATGCAATTTTTTGTTAAATATCTCTTTTAAATTTGTTTTGACATTGAAATAATTATAATCAAACATTTGTAATTTTAAAGTAGAATAACATAATAAATTATCTAAATACAGTAAAACCTTTAAACCGCGAATTCCTCATGTCTACCAAAGAAAAATATTCAATTTTCTGATATATATATATATGTATGAATATTTCGAATATTCCTATTAATTCATTTATTCATGCTCTATTGGTATGTATTGTTTATCAATTAATGGTTATATGTATGCGTACGTGTGCGTGTGTATAGGTGATACATCTAAGTTTCAGCTAAATAAAGTTGTCCGTATATGAAATTTAGCAGAAAACTCTCCATAAAGGTACTGCTAATTACTAGATGCCACTATTCATAGTACATATTTTTTATTCATACAATGCACATTTTTTTTTCATAATTGTACGTCAGAAAATCAAACATTTCCGAATAGTGGAAAAAAAATTCTCTGTTTCAAGTTGCTCACTATTAATAGGTACATTTTTGCTTTTAATCTCATTTAACTTTAAATTTTAAATACTGGTTTATAATTAGTAAGGTGATTTAAATTTTTTCCTTTACAAAAATTGTATACCAAATTTGGAAGCCCCTAAAATTACACTGCATGGGAGGGGAGATCAAGACTAGGGCTCAGTTTGTCTTTGAAAGATTAAAACATGCTTTATTATGAGATTTCTTTCTGGAATTCAAAGTGGTTAAATATAATTACGTGTACAGGTTACACCTTCCCCTCCCTTACAAAAAGAGTGTTTGCCATTCAGAAAAGAATCCGATATTGAGACTTAACAAGTTGGAAATTGCGCGTGAAGCGTAGCAAATGAAGTACGTACGTACGATAACGAAGTTTTAAAATATTCAGATCTTGCTGGTATAGTAGAGCGTACTTTGGATACAATATAGTGGTCGAAATCTTTGTGTTCCTGTAAATATTCAGGGAGTAATTTTTGTTGTACTTTATTAACGTATATCTTATTCATAAAATGTGAAGTAGGTTAATATAATTAAAACACGCCCCAAACAATGTTTCTCCCTATAACATTATTTAGTGGAATTCATTTGTGTGGCCCTGTAATTGAATAATAAATTTTCTTTGCATCGCAGATTGTACAGAATGTATATTTTAGTACATACATCATAGATTCATGTCAATTATATTATGTTCAAATGAGTGTAACACCATTAAAATGCATTTGAAACTTTTTTCCCATTGATTGTAATGTAACGGAATACACTGTAAAAAAAAAAAAAAAAAAAAAAAAAAAAAAAAAAAAAAAAAAAAAAAAACGTTTTTTTTCGAGTTTTTCCCGGAATTTAAGGATATTTTTCCGTTAAAAAACAGTAAATAGTACTGGCGTCTAGATTACCAGTAATACTTCCGTTAAATCGTCCGTTTTTTTACAGTGTACTTTTGATTGTCCCTGTAATTGATCTATGCATCCGATTTTCATAACATTTGAAATGACTCGACAAAATTATGTAATAATTATACGTTTTAAATTTCAAACGATTAAAATGCATTTGAAACGTTTTCCCCATTGATCGTAATGTAACGGAATACTTTTGATTGTCCCTGTAACTGATCTATGCATCCAATTTTCATAACATTTGAAATGACTCGACAAAATTATGTAATAATTATACGTTTTAAATTTCAAACGATTAAAATGCATTTGAAACGTTTTCCCCATTGATCGTAATGTAACGGAATCCTTTTGATTGTCCCTGTAATTGATCTATGCATCCGATTTTCATAACATTTGAAATGACTCGACAAAATTATGTAATAAATATACGTTTTAAATTTCAAACGATTAAAATGCATTTGAAACTTTTTTCCCCATTGCCCGTAATGTAACGAATCTTTTTGATTGTCCCTGTAATTGATCTATCCATCCGATTTTCATAAAATTTGAAATGACTCGACAAAATTATGTAATAATTATATATTTTAAATTTCAAACGATTCGGTTGGATAGTTTTTGCGTTGTTATATGCGGACGGACAGACAGACGGACAGACAGACGGACTGAGCGACAACAATAGGTGATACGTATTTACATAATTACGAACGCACCTAAAAAGTACTTGAAAAAGAGTGATACAAGTGTAATAGGTGTTTGAAAATTGAACTCTAGGTTTCAGACACTTAAGTGTCTGAATTCTAAATGTGTTAACCTATAGTGCATATATCCATGTATTCATATAAGTATATTCGAATATTAAAAAAATAACTGTGTTTTTAACTTTAAGTGAAACACTGAGTTGAATTTAAAATATGAATTTTCGTGCATGTTCAACGCATAAAATGGCAAATACTGAGTCAAGCTAAAAACGGTTATCGCACAATAGTTTTATAAAAAAAAAAGATGTATGAATAAGCATGATCAATCACGAAAAAAAAATTACATTTATGAAAATAGAAATATTTTATTATGCTTACCTAATTTTGACAGAGGAATACAACAGTAAAATATTCTTAATACTCGTATAGCAGTTGTTTGACCATAGCTTTAAATTGAAATTATTCATATATGTGATTCAGGCTTTGAATAATAATCATTATAGGAATGTGCTTCATTAACACGGAGTACTGTATTAAAGCATGTTCAAGATTTTGGAAAATAATTGATCGAAATCTGTGGCATGAAATCGATCGTTAGGATTCGTTACTCATATTGTCTGTTGCATTCAGATTTAATGATATTGCAAGCAACTGAAATTTTAGATGTGTTTGTCCTTGAAGGTGATAAAAATATTTAATTTTTCTTGTTATGTGCTTGAATGGTGTGGAGTCTTGTAACGATGCATGCTCAAGATTTTGAAGAATAATCGATGGTAATCTGTGGCATGAATTCTATCGTTTGGAATAGTTAATCATATTCCCTATTGCATTCAGATATAATGCCAATGCAAGCTATAGAAAATTATACATGTTTGCCTTTAAAAATATTTTTAAATATTTCATGATTATTGTATTAATCATCAATGATATGGAATATTGTAATTTTCCACGCGGAAGTTTTTGCAGAATAAGATTCTGTGACAAGAGTTCAATAGTTTGGAATTGTTACTGTTTTTCTCTATTGTATTCAGATTTTATGACTTTTCAAGCTCTTGAATATTGTATTATGTTCGATTTTAGAGATATATATAAGTTAATTGATATCTATGAATTGGTGGTCAGACATCCACTGTAACAAAATGAGTATAAAAATACGGTAGCAGGTTTCTTCTCTATACATTCAGTTTGTATTAAGAAATAAGGAATCAGTAATAAATCATTTTGTCTAGCAATCTCTGTCTCCAATTAAAATCAATCCTCTTGTATGAAGCAGTACATCGATATAATATATATAAGGTATTTAAGAAATAATGATTCTTTTAAAATTTGATCGAGAAATCCTTTTACACTTCCAACGTTTCTTGTATTGCACTTAAGTACCGAGACTCGAGGTCGAAAAGGACATAGAACATAATGCAGCTGTAAAATTCTTGTTGTATGAGAATTATATTAACTATCATTATTCCCCTTTGTCAATGTTTTGAGACGAATCATACAACGCTAAAAATCACATGAGTATTAGATATATTTAAAAGGTATTGTTATTAAAACTGTTTTCCCAAATCTTTTTGAAATTTTGTTGCTGGAAAAAAATGTCGCATTTAACAAACCTGTCTATAATTTTATATGAATTGATTTTTATTTAATATGTATATCTCTCTAAATTCTTTGCAATTTTTTATTCACTGTATTAATAGTACCATAATTTCCCTTGTATTACTTCAATACTTAAAGTGTTTTGATAGAAATTAAAAGGTCTTTATTTTTAAAATTAATTTAAGAAATCATATTTCTTTAATAAAAGCTATTTTTAAAATATTCTAATTTCAACTTAATTCAAGAGAGGATCTACAAAATTTTGTGGGACAGTCTCGGCTTTAAATGACAAAAAAGAGGAAATTCTTTTGTTGTTTTTCCTTAGGATCACATACGCAATTGTATAGGTCTCGGCCTAAACGAGTGTAAGTCGTAGATCAGATATAACAGATGTAAGATTTCCAAGGGGTGAAAAATGTCCGGGCCAGGATTCGAACCAGGGATGTATTGGCTGAACCGCCAATGCTCTTCCAGATGAACCATCCCGGACGAATTCTACAGGACTTTTTTCCCCAAATGACCTGAACGAACGAAGAGTCTGATCTGATACAATGGATCAGCTCAACAGAATAAATCGAAGGACAATATTTAGAAGTGCAGAAATCGCTGCATAGGAAATCATATTAGATTAATTTTAAACACGTTTATTCAATCGGTAAATTAATTAGAACAGATAAAAATTTTGATTAATAGTTATAATTAATTTACCAAGTGAATAATCGTGTTTAAAATTAATCTAATGTAGTTCGGATAATTTTTCTGCCAGATACTTTTCAATAGAATGTTACATATTTTTTGCATAGCATTCATCTGTCTTCATTTGAATACTTCACACGTGAATTATCATTTACTATCAAAGCGTAGAAAACAACATTGTGAAAAATGTTCATGCCGGGGATCAATCCCGGAACCCTAAGAATAGCGTGAAGACTATTCCACTTTGTGCTGCAGTGGATCCTTACCAACATGTAACTGTGAGGAATGCCAAGTTGGGAATCGTCCACGTAGTTTAAATGGTAGAACACTTGGAGCGCTATTCCAAAGGTTCCGGGTTCGATTCCCTGCTTGGACATTTTTCACAACGCTGGTTCTGTGCTTAGATAGTAATTGATAATTTATATGTTAAATATTCAATTATTCCAAGCGTGATTTTGCTGCTTATAATTAATCTGTCTTTATTAGTTAAATAAAATATTTGGTTTCAAATAGGATTAAATTAGCCACCGCTTATAAGCTGGAAGTTAGGGTTATTTTATTTCTTTTATTTTTCATTTCTTGACCAATATCTTTTACGTCTTGCTCTGTTGGGAGATTTTTTTGGTGTTTTTGTATGACTTTTTTACAAATTTTCGCTAAAATGTTTCCATTGATAAGTTAATTTTTATATTCCAATTCAGTTATTTTTAAGATAAGCAACAAATTCAATCTACGCTGGCTATATATAGTATTGCTAAATACTGTGTGCCCCTAAACTAATGGAACATACGTTAGAGGGGATAGAATATATTTAGACAATTAGAAATCACCATACAATCCATGATCGTCATACAACACTTAAAAAGATAAAGCAATAAACATACTGCAGCACAAAATGAGCAGAGAGCAGATAGACAACGATGAAATGAAAGGAAGCTGATAAGATGGAAAAAAAAACATCTTATCCAACAAAATAAAGTAAACAACATATATATATATATATATATATAACATTACAGCAACTACTCAAAATTGCGGCCGCCAACAGCAAAGCACGCTCATACTGTGTCAGCATGGTGTCGCATGGTGTCACCAATTGCATGTATCCAGGCAATGAGGTCTTCAATAGAATCTATAGGCTTGTCTTTCTCGATTTCCATGTGATCTTGTGAAGCTTTCCATGACCCCAAAAGAAAATTTCAGACATGACAAATCAGTTGAGAAGGCCGTCCAGTTGATTGGACAGTCTTTACCTATCCATCGTCCGGTATATGTGATATCTAAGGTGTTACGCACGTCCAAGCTATAATGGTGTGGTAACATATCATGCTGGAACCACATGTGCCGTGTGATATGTGCTGGAACACGATGTATTATTTCCAGCAACACTTACAGCATAAACACAAGATATGAAGCTCCTCTAGTCAAACTGGCTCTTGGTATGTCCCAATAAGATTTTGTGTTTGATTCCGCCCCACACATTTTTCGCGAAACGTCGATGGTATGAGCATATAAGTATTGCTTATATGCTCATACATTGCTTATTCAGTTGTTCACTCATAATAATAGTGGATATCGAAAAATACTCGAGTGTAAATGTGCATTCATCAGTGAAAAATACGTTTGTACAAAAATCCTTGTTCATGAGATTATGTTGTAGAAACCACGTGGTAAAATTGATAGGTGTCTAGTAATCCGATGGTTCAAGCCGAAGAGATAAGCGATCGCAGTGATATATCGTGAGATATCGTGGTGAATCTAGCGTGTCTTTTTTATACAGAACTAAAGTGTCGAGATGTCCATTTTGTACCCTTCCATTGGTGAATTCAAGAATAACGTGACCCCAGCGATCTGTAAAAAAGATAAGTAGAGTGCACTGCGGTACCTTGTCTTTTTCATTAGCCTTGCTCAAATCCCTGAACTATACGTGCAAGGTACGTGTCCATTTCTGACAGGAAATTTGTCACTCTGTTCTTGCCACTTTCCGGCCATATCTCCATTTCTATAGTCAATCTATCTTTATTTACATTAACCTAATTACATTTATCCTATTTTAAAGTTTATTCATTTATTATAACCTTTACAGTCTATTATTTATCTTTTATTAAAATACTATTTTTATCTTTTCGTTCAATAAGTTTCCTTTTATTAAATCTGGTTAACTTTATTAATATCTTTTTATTAAAGTTCTCATTCATATAAACAATAGTTACTTAACTTACCTTACGTTTATTTCCAGCGATTTACTTTTAAAACTCCCGGCTTATTGTTATTGTTTTCCCGTCGTACTCGCATGCAATCGGAAGCTGTAATGACGTGTTTCTTGACCGTCACAAAGTGACGTCATTTGTCTACCGCTCACTTCCGGTATGACGTTTCGTCACGATGGTTTCCCATTTGACCATCGCTTCACCTGTCCTTTTGCATGCTTAATGAGTTTCTTTTAGTTTTTCCTTCTAGTATAAATACTTTGACAATAGCTTAAATACTTGTCTTAATGTTTCAGTATGAAGTGTTTACGTTCGTCTTGTTTAGTTTGACAACTATGATTTAACTTTTAGTTTCGTTTCATTTACGTGTTTGTCAAATTGCCGTTCTTCAGTTTTGTTAATTGTTTTATTAACCCAACTTATTTAAGAGACCGCCTTTGCAGTATTTCGTTACATTCTTCTTCCGATGTTCAAGACAGCTGTTAGGAAGCGTTTTAGGGCTGGACTTAAGTCAGCCATCTGCTTCGTCTGTTTGTTTTGAGATCGGCTATTGTTTTTGAGGAAAGATAATAACGAAAGTGATGTTTACTTTAAAGAAGTTTCTTCAGCTGGATATTCTTGCAGTGTTTGTGGTTAGATATGCTAATATATGCTCCGGATCGTCAACTAATTATTTCACAGTTGTTCTGCCATGAAGTCTGTTTATATTTAGTTTTCCGTTTTAATTGTTTAATAGATATAAATGAATTTATTAATTATATTGCTTTTATCTTTATTTTCTTTTAAATAAAAGTTAGTTTTGTTTTTAACTTATTTGTATTCATTTCATCAACATACAGTATTTTAGTTATTTAATTTTCTAGACTTTAACTTTATACAGGTTTAGCGACTAAAAGCAAAAGCTTCCATTGTGCTAATTAATTTTAATCTCTTCTAATCTTTAATATTCAAAATTTAAATCCGTCAATTTCTTCATCTTGCAGAACGCGCACATTGTAATGGGAAACGTCAGAGGTTTGAGACAGTATCCGCAGGCTAAATTCTGGGCGCCGTACGTTGCACAAAGTCTTAAGTTAAAGATAACGTACTTACACACCTTCCACATCCCGTATACTGCATGCAATTTGAAAAGTAAAAACTCATTCAACGAGACACTGGTAAAATCGTTGGAAGGCCCTTAGATCAGGCGCGTCTTCTTGGAAAACTCTCTTGGTACAATCATTCGGTCATCTTTTCATTGCCGTCTGCCATTCCGTATATGAAATTCCTTTTGGTCATCTTCTGATGCATCATTCGCATCAGAAGCATCATTCTCACTGCTCATCTACAGAATGAATGAACACAGCTGCGTTTTTCTTACAAGGAAGGTCTCCATACTGGGAATACTCAGGTTTTTTTGAGAAAAAATAATTAAACTACTTGTTTGTAATAAAGGATCAGTCAAATTTAACTGCTGAATTACGTAGAAAATCTACGAAAAAAAAGTAGTACATTTCCTCGCCGAAAGCAAACGATTTTAATGCAACTGAAAACTGTTTGATTTTAGAATGCGTGAAATTGGCATTTAATGAATTTAAACATGAACGATGAGAGAATTTGATGTGTGCATATATAATACATATATACTGTTTGTTGCTGTATTTATTTAATTTATCACAGGAAAAAATATTTTCGTATAAAATATTTGTTTCATACATTTACGCGTATTAAAAATAACAACGAAATCGAATCAACAATGCTCAATTGGACTTTGAGTTGAAAAAAAAAATTAATTAATGTAAAATATGAATTTCTCGTTAAATCGCAAATTTTAATGAATAGATTTAGATAAAAATAATGTATATAAGTATCGAATAATACAAAATTACCCTAATAAGAAAATAAACTTTACGAAACTAAATTTATTTAAATTAATCCAAGCAAATTCAACATGAAACTTTTTTTTCTTCTTAAAATGTATGTGACATAAAGATTTTTTTGAAATTGCATTTCATCGCCAACAGATGAAAATTTACCAAATAATGAAATGTTCATTATTTTTTACGACGTTATATGGAGGTTCCGCCGATTTTTTTTATAAACGTATAAATGTTTATGAGAAAAACATTAAGTAATTTTTTGAAAGTTTTCCGGAATATGCCAGTATGGAGACCTTTCTTGTTAGCAAACATTCCCAATAAACCTCAATAGTATATAAGAACTACATGACAATTTTTGTTGGTTTATGCTGTTTAATTCAATTTCAGACAGACAATCATTGAATACAACATCAAAAATATTTTTAACAATGTTTGAAAGTGTTAAAAAATGTATTAAATTCAGCTATTACATTTTCTCCAAAGAAGTTATTTATACCACAGATATAAGTTCAAAGATATGAGTTCATTAAAATATATATTGATTTTAATAATTTATAGTTTTTTTAGATTTAGAAAAAATCACAAAAGTATATTTACGTAAATTTTCTCAGTTTCAAGGCATTTATTATCAAACTCACAGACTTAAATTGAGTTAAATATTCTAATAATTTGAACTCGCTGCATTTCACATTATGAACAAAACATATGGGATTTTAAAGTACATAATGACAGTTTGACATTCCAACATATTTATCTAGTTCAAAAATTATCAAATAATTACGTTACATACAATACTTAATCGTAATATATTTAGCAAATTTCTTGAGGATTGTCGCAAAAATTTTAACTTTGTAAGGCAATTGAGAAAAATAAGAACAGAATTATAAAAATTAAAGTAAAAGAAAAGATTTAAACAATAAATTTACAAATGTGTATACATATAAGTAAATGTTCTTCTCTTCAAAAAGGCATAATTGTCCATTTTATAAATTGGGAATAATAGCATAAACGAGGTAAGGCATTGTTAATTGAAACACAATATGTTGAATATTTTTCTAAATTGTCGTATGGCGTATTTTTAAATTTTATTTTAAAGTTTAAATTTTAAAAAAAACTTAAAATTTTAATAAAATTAGACATTTTTAAAGATGTTTCATATATTATTAATGGGTAATATGTGTTTCACAGATTTTCATATCTCTTTCATGAAAAAAAAAATAACTATCACCATCTCTTTAAATTACATATAAAAATGGATTCATTTCTCTTCACAATTATCCAAAAGTCACAGGTATCAAAAGTTAACTTTCAGAACTAGTTATACATTTTAAAATGAAATCAAATGAAATATAACAAAGAACGTTTTCAAAGCCAAGCAAACAGAATCCATTAATAGTGTTTGTGAAGTGCTGAGATTCATATCATTAATCAAAATTATCGATTATGTAAAATAATACTTTTACTGGTATGCTAAGGAAACAAAACACTAACGTAAATCAAGCAGAATGATTGGTATAATGGTTTTATCTTACAAAGGAAGCATTGTTTATTGAACATTGAAATCAATTTTCAGAATTAATTTCTTTTAGTTAATATCCATTAATCATATTACAGCTCATATTCAAAATATTAGAATAATTACCTTTTTTTTAGAAATTGAAACTATCGTTCGGTAATTTAATGTCTTTTAATGAAAATATGCAAACGATATTTTTATTAAGAACTTATTGTTGATTGAACTTACTTGTTATCTTAAATTTAATATCATTTTTGAAAAGATTAATTGCAAAAAAAATTATTTTGAAAAGTCAAAATATTAGAATATTTATTCAAGTGGTTCAAAATATTAGAATATTTCACATTAATTCTCCTTTAATTATTACCAATTCTTAACTGGTGGCATCATTGATTAAATTCAGACTATTTTATAAAATCAGTATTCTTTTTTGCAGTTTGTTTCTTTTTCGTCTTAAAATGGGCCGTGTGAGTGATATTCCTGAATCTACCAAACTTCGTATGGTTGATTTGTATCGGCACGGTAAAAATCAATGTTTTATAGCGAATTATTTACATTTTTCGCAATCGAGCGTTAGTAAAATACTAACACAATATTCAAAAGTTGGAAAATTTCAAAATAATCGCCGAAATGGCGATTAACCAAAAACATCTGCTAGAGATGACAGGAAACTGAAGCGTATAGTTAAGAAAAACCGTTTTAAAAGTGTGCGATTCTTGCACCGAAAATGGAAAGAAGAAGGAGTTGTAGTTTCTACATCGATAACATTAAGACGTCTCCATAAATTTAAATTTGAATCTCGTGTACCGAAAACAAAACCTCTCATGACTGCAAGACAAAAGCGTATAAGATTGAATTGGTGTAAATCAAGACGTTTATGGAGCAATGAAGATTGGAAAAATATATTATTTAGTGATGAAAGTATGTTTTGTGTTTCATATGGTAATCAAGGTAATCGAGTTTGGAGAATGAAGCAAGAAGCATTTGATAAAGAATGCCTGAAACATTCCGTAAAATTTGCTGCTAGTGTCATGGTTTGGGGTTGTATGAGTGCAGAAGGACCTGGAAAGTTATGCATCGTCTACGAAAAGGTTAACTCTCTGATATATCAAGAAATTTTAGAATATTACATGATTCCATCATCAGAAGATTTATTTGAAGATGATTTCATCTTTCAACAAGATTTAGCGTCCCCGCATACCTCGGTGTCAACTAATAATTGGTTCCGCCAACGCAACATGAAGGTACTTCCTTGCCCACCAAATTCACCAGATCTTAATCCCATCGAAAACTTATGGTGTATAATGAAGAAAAAACTTCAAGAAAATCCTCCTTCAAGTAAAACTGAGTTAGTGGCACGTATAAAGTCTATTTGGGCTAATATTGATAGAAATGTTTGTAAACACCTTGTATATAGTATACAAGATCGATTGTACGCTGTTATGAAAGCTAAAGGGGATGCTACAAAATATTAACTACCATTTTCATTATATTCATAAGGTATTATTGTTGCGTAAAATAAAATATTCTAATATTTTGAACCAATCTAAATTTTATTCTAATATTCTGGTGTGTTTAAGGAAGCTGTATACCTAATTTATTGTGCTGTATTTTATATTTTATAAATGTTAAAATCTTATCTAAACATTCCAGATTTAATTTATAAGAAATTTAATTGCATTTATTTAGTATAAAAAA
The DNA here is from genome assembly GCA_964019185.1 of Maratus speculifer. NCBI lineage: Eukaryota > Metazoa > Arthropoda > Arachnida > Araneae > Salticidae > Maratus > Maratus speculifer. The sequence continues at coordinate 365,320,133 of OZ025294.1, forward strand.
TAAATAAATGACGAATAATTTTTTCTTATTACTTTTTCTCAATTATTCTAATATTTTGAATATGAGCTGTATTATGTACTTCACTTGTTTTTTTACAAAATCTTTCAACGGACGTTTCTGTCGTTGGAAGATATTTTCTGTATTTAACAATTATTGAAGCAAGCAAGAGAATTAAACTGAATCATTCTGGATTTAAATATGAAAGTTTATATTAAAATTAAGAGTTTAGACAGATATTTAATAAATATTGCACTTAAATTCCGTTCTATTGCTTTTTTTAAATATTTTAGTATTTAATAGTATTATGGAGAAAGTCTTTATTTGCTATTTTAAATTTAGGTATTTTAGCACAATATTTTTACATTTACATGTGCATTGAATTTGCAGTTTTAAAAAAAGTATAGTTTATTGGTTTATTTAATGTCGGCCTATTATCTACACGTGGGATATAGGCCTGAAACTGGTGGGATGACCTCCGTTGGGGTTTTTCTAAAGGAACCTAACCTGTATTTAAGCAAGGAAGTCCATGGTTTGAAGAAAACCACGGAAAACTCCGAACGGCCAGGCCGACGGCCGCGATTGGGTTCGAACCTAGCACCTGCCGTCTACCAGTTTAGAGGTCAGAATCTCTCATCCACTGGTAGGCTGAAAAAAATGGTTTAAAAATCCCGTATAGAAATCTCGACATTCGGGAAATTAAAAAGTATCTACAAATTATTAATAATATCTGCAAAATTTCCTCTCAGAACGGTGAATGCGATAGCAGTTACTTTTGCTTTTACAACTGAATTGCCAAATTTTTGCTCGAAATTAATATTCAAGTTTTCATAATATTATAGTTACAATTCATAAGAAAAATCAATGTGTTTGGAAGATGAATTTTAATATGATTGCAGATTTTTTAAGATGTTCTGTATAGTACTTAAGGGAAATATATATTTTACAAATCTGTATATATCTTTGGTGAAAATAATAATAAAAATAGTAACGTTCACCATCTCTTTAAATTGCATTCAAATATTGCTTCATTTCTCTTCGCAATTGTCAGCAAGAAAAAAGTTATTGCATATTATAAAAAATTATGTTTTTCGTAACTAGTCATACATTTTAAAGTGAATTCATGTGGCAAATAACATAGATAATTTTCAAAGCAAAACAAACGGAATACGTTAATTGTTTGTGAAGTTAATATCACTTGCTGAAGTTAATATCATTTATCAGAATTTTCAATTGTGTAAAATAATACTTTGCCGGTATGTTAAGCAAACAAAAGATTAACGCAAATCGAGCAGAATGACTGATATAATGGTTTTATTCTACAGGAGAAGCTATGTTTATACAATATTGAAGTAAAATTTCAGAGTTAATGACTTTGAGAAATATAAACATTAATCATATTTATGTGTACTTCCCTTGTTTAAAAATGAAAAAAAAGATCTTTCAAAGGAGACTTTTGTCTTTGGAAGCTATTTTCTGCGTTAAACTGTTTTTAAAGCAAGCAAGAAAATTAAACTGAATGATTCTGAATTTATTTTTTAACTTTGTTTTAAAAGAAAGAGTTTAAAGAGAAAAAGAGAAAATATTGTATTTAAATGTCTTTTTTTTTTTTTTTTTTTTTTTTACATTTTATAATTAATAGTTTTTTCTGTTATGCACAAATACTTTATTTGCAATTTTAAAGGTTAGTATTTTAGTAAAATATTTTTATATGCATAGTACACTAAATTTGAAATTTAAAGAAGGATAAAAATCTCAAAACAGTGTGGGAAATAAGAGTATAATAATATTAATAAGAGTGTAATAATATTAATAATATCTGAAATATTTCCACACAGAATATGAATTATTGGTAGCTTTGGCTTCTTCTCTTACAATTGAATTGCCAATTTTTTTTCGAAAATTATATACATTTTTTAAAAATATTATAGTTTTAATTCATAAAAAATTCAATGAGTTCGGAAGATAAATTTTAATTACATTGGAATTTTTTAAGATGTTCTATATAGTACTTATGGTCAAATACACGTTTCACAAATATTCAAGAAACATTTTGAAAAAAAGAAATACTAGAAACGTTCACCATCCCCTTAAATTACATTCAAATATTTTTTTTCTTTTTTTTCGTATCTATGATTACATGAATGTTATTTTAAATTCTAAAATATCATGCCTTTCAGAATTGATTATACATTTTAAAATGAATTCATCTGGCAAATAACATAGATAATTTTTAATGCAAAACAAACGGAATCCATTAATAGTTTTGTGAAGTGCTGAAGTTAATATCATTTATCAAAATTTCCAATTATGTAAAATAATACTTTACTGGTATGTTAAACAAACAAAACAATAACGTAAATCGAGCAGAATGACTGATATAATGATTTTCTTTTATAAGAGAAGCTATATTCAATGAACATTAAAGTCAGTTTTCAGAGTTAATTAGTTTGACAAAATAACCATTAATCATATTATTGTGTACTTAACTTATAAAAAAAATTGAAAGATATTGCTGTCGTTGAAAGATATATTCTGCATTTAACAGTTTTTAAAGCAAGCAAGAAAATTCAGCTGAATAATTCTAAATTTTTAAAAAGTTTATTTTTATACTAAGAATTCAAAGAGAAAATAAATAGAGATTTTATTTAAATTCTATTATGTTTGCTTAGTAAATATTTTACATCTAATTGTATGTCCTGTTAAAAACGCTAGATTAGAGCAAAATGAATTGGAAGACATAAAATTCTATTTCTCTTATCAAGAAATTTTCATTAAATTTTGCAATGAAAATTTTTTTAACAACAGTCTATCGAAAAAAAAAATCTTCAATATGCTGCTTTAAAAACGGTAATATCCACCTTTTATCTTACAAAATATTTTTGGTTGGAAATAAACGGGTTCTATATGCAAATGTTTCTTTAGGATTGTGTGTATTTATATTTGAACTATATAATTTTTAAATCATTGTTAACTATTTTCACAATTGATTTTTATATATAAATGTATTGCATAAATTGTTTGATATGGACTTCTTAAAAATAATTTTAATACAATAAACACTAAATATAAAATTAATTCCTACTTAAAAATAACGATATTATGTTATATAACCTTAATAAAATAAAATACAAAAATAAAATCTTTGCTCTTTGTGTCAGTTTGAGTATTTACGGTGACAAGTAAAATGAGCGTTGATTCTTTTACCAAAAACATTTTTTTTAATTTTCTGTGAAAGAAAATCTGAAACTTTCTTTATTTGATCTTAAAAAAGGTTTGGTATTAAGGACTGAACAATTCCACTAAGACAATCTAATAAATTATTTTTTACTATCGCAATATGCTTTTTTATGTTAAAAGTACAGCTGAATTTTTAGAGTTTGTAAGATTTTTTTTTGTTGAAGATATTTAGCCATCCTCAGATGATAAATAAATCATGCAAATAGTTGGCTAAGACATTGATTATGACTTTTAAAAACACCATGTCAAAAAAATAAATTAGATAAAATATAAATCAAATAAAAATGTTATTAAGTATTGCAACATCTAAAAGGAATCGCATGATCTCGAACTTAAATAGCAATAAACAATTAATAACAAAAAACTACTGTCACGACACATGTGATAAAATGACACAGAGTGTGATGTAAAGAACATCACGTTTCTGTCTTAAAATAACTGTGTGAATATTTTTGAATTATTATGCTTTCTAATTTAACCCGCGAGTAGTCGCGACTTTTTTCACAACGTCATTAGTCGCGCTCGGTCTTTTCGCCGCTGGCCCCTCGCTTACCAAATAAGTAAAATAAGAATTATTTTTCACCTAATATACGAAAATAACATTACAACGAAGATAAAAATTTGCAGTTTTCTTTAATTATGCATGTTATTCATGAGATCTGGAGTGATTGGAAAAAGTAACAAGAACTGACATTAGTGATTTTTACGTAGACTTTTTCGCCAATTTGAACTTTGTTTCTAAAAATGTACCTGAAAGAAAAACAGAAGTGTCCTGTTACTTCACTAAGGTGGTCGAGAAAGCTTCAAAGTCAGCTACATGGTAGATCTCCGTTGTATTTGTAATTTGATATAAGTTAGGAGAAGATAAGTTATACGGGCGGCGAAAAGACCGACACGCGACTACTGACGGGTTAACCTCTTGCGGCGCAAGTGGCGCAGTAGTTTCATAGATATACCGCTTAATTTTAATTCCGAAACGCCATATTGACACCGGAATTTTGTTTAAAAAATTACTGTTTATTCAAAGCGTGAAATATAGCGTTTTCTTATTTACAAATAAAGATGTTTTCAAATTCTGGTGTCAGTCATAATATTCAACACTTAAGCAATGAAATTGCCCTCAGCCGCAAAGGGTTAAATATGCAAACGTGCAGAATTTAAATGCTGCACAAATGCAGCGTAATATTTTAACTTGTAATTTTTTTCGCTTCATTATATGCAGTAAACTTCCTCAAAGACAATCCTGAATAGCGGACACCTCTATTTAACAGACAATTTTTCAATCCCCGCTCACTAAATCCGAAGTTGGACATTCTGAATATAGGGCAGTAATTTTCGCGATAAAGGAAAAAAAAATAGGAGAAAAAGAAAGTAAAAAATAAATTTATCAGGGCAATATGATGCAAATTTTATAATCAAAGATAAATGTGAGGGGGTTGAGGGCTGAGGATAATTCCTTTCCCACGTATAGTGGTGAATACAGGAGGTGGTTCTGCAAGGACATTGAACGCGGAACACTGAGATCAGCCATTCCCCCCCCCCCCCCACACACACACACACACCAGCAGATTTGACATGTAATGCTTTTAATAGTCAAAAAGTGAGGTTTCCCTCAACACTGTAAAAAATGGCAGCAATGTTGCCATCAGTTTGGCTGCAAAAACTGCTGGCAACATTGCTGCTAGATGCTTTTCCATGAATTAAACGTATTTTACTTACCCATCATACGTAGTATAGGGTAAGTCTTGCAATCGTTTTGAAAATCGAAAAATTTTTTTTGACGGATTTACACATTTTAGGTAGTGGAGATTCCGAAAAACATATTTTTAGAAAAAAAAAATTGCCGTCCGTCTGTCTGTCTGTCTGTCTGTCTGTCTGTAAACGCTCTATCTCCCGAAAAAATTGAGATAGAGACTTGAAATTTTGTATGTAGTTAGTATGTAAGAATGGTACAAACCCTATTTAATATCAGCAACCTCGATTATCCGGAACTATTTTTTTCGGACTCTCTAAATATTCGTTTTGATGAAAGGTATATAAAAATTTTCGAATGTTTTTGTTCTAAGGAATGGACGTAAAAGGCAATAAAATAACACACATTTTGCATATAGAACGAAGTCGATCGGATTATTAGTTGCCGAGATATTTGTATTCTTGTTTTCCACATTCTTCGATTTTTCATGACCCTGTATTTCATTTTCAAATTTCAATTCAGAAGTATATTTTAATTGGAAATGAGAAGCTTAATCCGACGAAGTTAATTGTTAGTTAATAGAATTATTATTTTTGGAGTTATAAGGATGTTTCTTTTACGCAGTTCGGTACTACTTGAGTAGTTTGGCGTTTTATATAATTTGTCGAAATTGGTACATCAGCAGTTCTTTAATATAGCATTACTATGTATATTTACAATATTTAAATTTTGTTTATGAATTGCAATGCATTGTATAAATAGTTTCACATGTTTTATTTTCATGTACATTATTACGGTGGCCCCCAACGACTAGTTTTTACAATGAATTAAAAGCACTAAGAATGAGAGAGTGCAGGAAAAAACTCTTTCTCAATGTCTAAGAAATGTTTGTTTCTTGTTGGTGATTAATATATATTTCGAGAATATCCACAAAAAGAAAACGATTAACTTAAGAAAATTTTGAAGTTGAAAATGTATTTGAGAAAGACATTTTTATGGACATTTTTCGAACATTTTAAAATAGTTTAAACACAGGAGGGAAAAGTTTACGCAAATAACAAAGAAACATAAAAATTGTGGATTGCTACAGAGTTTGTACGCTTCACTAATAGGCCAGTCAAATTGTCAGAAAATAGGACCGATAGATGCAAAAATTCTGGGAGAAAATTTTATGTTTTTTAAATGTTTATGGGGATGCTAGCAACAAGAATTAGTGGTTTTCCAACAAAATATCTCGAGGCTAAATTTTGTGGAGCCAAAAAACCAAAAAATGATCGGAATTTTTTCAGTGTTTTGCAAATAACTCAAAAATTATAAATTTTTTGCGTAAAGTACTCAATTACAGAAAGAAAGAGCCTTAAATTCCCTATAAATTTTGTTATAAAACGTCCCTATAAATTTTGTTATAAATTTTTCTAAACCTATTACTAAGCGCGCTATGATTTTTTGAAAAAGTCCTTTTTTTTAACTTTATAAAAACTGACCTATTTTTTGCCTCTCATCCCCAAAAACATTTTTTCATCACTAACAGTGAAAATTAAATACACCTATTGATGGATGAGAAATGAAAGTTTTAAGAAAGGAAGGCAGAAAAAGCACAAATTCTAGAAAACCTATAAGAAAAACAATTACAAAGGGAGGGAGGGCCAGGAATAAAAAAGGGAATGTAGATGGACGTTTTCGTCCACGTGACTTTCCCGAGCCGTAATGATTTAGATGGAAGTGTTTTTTTTTATTTATTTATTTTTTATATAAAGACATACTCTTCTAATATGCTGCTATTCAGTTTATTGTATCGCTTTTCGTGCTTTAAAGAAAATGAGTGAGCTCGACCGAAAATTGTGTTTCATTCGCCAAACGACTGCAAATAGTGATACTCGCGTTGTGAGCCAGAAAGAACTTGCCAAGCTCTTTGAACATAGCGTTCAGCGACAAAGTAATATTCATCAGGTTTTTTTTTAAGTAGAAAGGAAGTTAGAACACAGGATGATTGCCGAAAAACATATGCGAATGAGAGAATGATAGCAGTGGTAGTGTGATTCGTCGCAGTGAAGATTCTACACAGACTATATTTGGTCCCTCAGATCGAACACTTCTTTCAAGATTCAAGATAATTGCTTCTTATGTGAAAATCCCGGTGACTTCAATGAAAAACAATAAAAAAGGCTTAAGCAAAGGTAAATTTGATTTATAAAGTAATGAAGTTAGAAGCGAAAATTATAATTTTGAAAGCTGCAGAAAAACGTGGGGATCAATGGTTCCAGAAAGTAATTGAACGTATTCAGCACGAACGTGATTAGCAGATTCGAACCTAACTTGCAGATGCATGGTATCATAGTTGTTGTGTAAAACTAGATCAATCTGTAACATGTGGAGATAAAAGAGAGCGTCGACTCGCACCATCCGTTGAGAAGCCAATGACATAAACAAGAGCCTCTTCATTTTATTTCTTAAAACAAATTAAAAATTTCAAAATAAGAATTTCAAAATAACAGAATTCAAGTTGAGAAGGCAAAAGAAGAAACTGATGTCATGATAGTTATCTCAGCCATATCTTTTGAAAGCGTCGTAATTGTCGGAGAAGATATTGACCTTCTCGTGATCATGACGAGCTTAAGCTATCAGCACAAAAATCTATTTTTCCAAAAGCCAGGAAGAAGTAACATCGAAACCAAATGGTTTTTAACCATATCGTTCAAATACAATTACAACAATGTTCTTTCTACTAATGTAATCAGCGGATGCGATACAACATCTGCTCTTTTAAGGGCAAGGAAAGTCAAAGTTTTATAACACTTTGAAAAAACATGATCACCTTGGAGAAATAGCATGCGTGTTCAATGAATTAGGTTCTACCTGTCAAGAAATCATCAAGGTTTGAGAAAAATTCCATTCTGCAATATACAGTGGATGCATGGATACTACACAGAAATTGAAAACCTTAAGTTTTCAGCTATTTGCTAAATCTGCCACAAAAAGCAAAGTTTATCTTGCACGACTACAACCAACACAAGAGACTGTGCAACATCATTTTCTGCGATGTTATCATCAGTTACAAGCTAGGCTAGGAAACAACATCCCTCCTGAAGAATGGGGGTGGGCTCACAGGTCGGACGATTTCTTTCAGCCAGTTCAAATGTGCCAAGACCCGGCACCTGAATCCTTGCTCCATGCTGTGTCATGTAGCTTTAATGAAAGGTGTTGCAAAGCATATTCTTTTGATAAATTAGGTCTAAAATGCTCAACAATTTGTAAAACATGTAATGAGATCAACTAGAAAAATGTTAACGACATTATTTATCCAGAAGCAAGGTATGTAAAAATGTCACCGTAAGTACTTTTTACTTACAATCAGTTAAATACCTGTTATTAATGTTCTCCACTAAAGCTCTAAATACAAATAAAGTTACAATGTTCGTAATTTTTTACAATGTTACCGTTGTAATTCATCATGATTTGTATCATGCAAATACCTATAATTTAAATAAGTTTCATTAAAGAGGACAAAATAATTTAAAATTGTGTCAAATTTTCGTTTTTGCAATTTTTCCGTAATTTGTCCGAACTCTTTTTTTCCGTAGAAAAATGAGTCACTTTCAGAAAGCTGTAGCGCGCTTAATAATGGCTTTAGAAACAGTTTTATTATGACATTTGTAGAGAATTTAATGCTCTTTCTTTTTGTAAATAAGTATAATACGCAAAAATTTTATAATTTTTGAGTTATGGGGAAAAAACTGAAAAAAGTCCGAAAATTTTGTGGTTTTTTTTTGGTTCCACAAAATTTAGCTCGAGATATTTTGTTGGAAAACCATTAATTCTTGTTACTAGCATCCCCATAAAAAGTTTAAAAACATAAAATCTTCTAGCAGAATTTTTGCATCTATTTATGACAATTTGATTGGCCTATAAAGTTTCCATTATTATAAAATATTTGTACAGAAGATTTGCCTGGCCTGAAAATATCAGAGGGCGTAGAAACCCTATACTAAATATAGCGAAACACCAAAAATGTGAAAATGAGGACGACTAAATCGATGAAATTATTTCTATAATTTTCAATTGTTTTCTTTCTAACCGTTCAAACAATTTTCCTATCAGTGTGTCTTTGATTAAGAAAAGATTTCAGAAGGCTGTTAACTGAGAGAGGAAAGAGTGTTGCATGATTTTAAGGTTTCTTGTGGCTTGTGACGAAGGAAAATCTGTAGATATTAAAGAAATTAAGGATTGGCCAGAATGTTTGCAATCTATATGTAAAAGTTATGAGGGAAAAAAAAAACATGTTTAATACCGATGAAACTGGACTTTTTTCAATAATGTTTTTCAAATTAAACTTTGTATTTTAAATAGGATGTCTGTATCGACAGAAAATTTTCAAAAGAACGACTTCCTATTTTATTAAGTTGCAATGTATTAGATTTTTTTAAGCATTAAATCTATGAAACCCAGCTGCTTGTCAAAGAACATTCAATTTAATAAGTTTGTATTTTGTGGAGAGACATTAATAATGAGTGAATGTTTAGTGTTTAATGATAGAATGGTTAACCCAATTTTACAAAAGATAAAAAATTACAAAAACAAAGATTTCTTGGTTTTTTAGAATGTAAGTTCGCACCCAAAACATTTAAAATTCGAAAATTTTAGAATTGTGCTTCCTCCCTAAAACATAACTACAGTATGACAGCCATTTGATCAAAGCGTACTACACAAATTTAAAGCTTGATACAGATAGATCTTATTATGCCATATTCTATGAACTAGATTCTATGAATACACTTGAGGACTGCCTAAAATTAGTTAATGCTCTCGTTGCTATATCGTATTTCCTCAGTTGCAAAATAACGTAAAACCGGAAAGCTCACGACAATGTTTCAGTAAATCTGGCTTTATATTAAAAGAAAATGGTACACACATTTCCTACGCAAATAAAGAATTAATCGAAATATGTGAATTTATGAAATGAATCAGGAGTAAAGAGGCACTCAAAATTTTCCTTGAGGTGTCTTGTACCTTTTAAAGGCGAGGAAAAAAAAATAATGAAAAAATTCAAAGTTTGATCTAATCAATTTTCATAAACTTGTTTTTCACAAAAATGTTACAATGTATTTTTTTTATATATAGATATATATTTATTTATTAATATCGGACTAATGAACCTTCTTGCATTTGAATATTTTTTAAAATAGAGGTATATAAAGATGTTAGATTTACATACAATATGTATGTATCACACTATATATATCAGTAAAAAAAGCTATATTAAATGCAATATTAGATATAACTAAATCTTCATTTGCGATCTTCTGTAATATATATTTCAAAATGTAAAAAAAAATGGGCAAAAATATCGATATTTAAAAAAGTAACAAGGGTATAAAAAATAATTTAAGTAAAAAATATATACATATATTTAAATATGTAGTTAAAAAACTATTTTTTTCAAAATGCGCTTTTAATTTAACTTTGAAATCCCATTTGCACCATATATTTTTAAAATAATCAAAATTGTTTAAAAGATAAACTGTTCCCTTAAGTCGGAAACTCTGTTCAGATTAAGTTTGAATGTCCTCGTTTAAAAATATATAAATAAGTAAATAAAAATACTTTAACATTTATAACAAATTTTTAAAAAATAAAATTCTATTCAATTTGACATGTTACATACTGATTCAGATGACGAAAGTTTGCCTGATTCAATTTTACCGGATTTCGATTCGAGTTTGTTCAATGCAAATAATATTTTAATAATAATAAGTTCGATGCAGCTACGGTTGTTAGTTTTAAGGGCCAGAGTACACCTTCCAGCTTTTCTGTGTCTTTGATTTAATTAATTTTTCTTTTAAGTTTGTCCAGTTTCAATTCTTGACTTTTTATCCCAATCTTACTTCTGGTATTGCATCTTTTATAGCGGGACGTGGGTCGGAATCTTCGTTCAAACAGACGATTAGAAAAGATTAATCTGATTGGCAGTCTCAAATATCTCAATTTATTTATTTTTTATTTTATTTTAAGCATATTGAAAATAAATCTTTTAATCTCACTCTGTAGCGTTCAAACAGACAATTACAAAAGATAAATATGATTGCTTTTAAATTAAAATATAGTTCAGCATCTGTTTCAGTTTTATATTCCATAACGAAATTAAAACTTCCGATTGGACAAACTAGTCCAGACGTTCTTTCTCTAGTCCCTATTAAAAAGTTTATAGAACATGGGAAACGTGTTCATTGCGTAAACCTGATCTATTATTTTTGCAATCCAAAAGCATTATTGTTACATATTTGGAATCTGATTAGTCTAAATAAAACATATTCGCATCTAATATGTATACATTTTATTCAGACTAGGAAGAAGTTAAATCTAGAGTGTTCTACAGTTTTTGAACAATAATACCATTTATTAATTATTGCAGTTTCCCCAGATAGTCTCCGTTATGAAATGTACACACATAATAACCAGAATCAAATGGTTAAAACGACATAAGACATAAATATGTAATTTTTAATTTCAATTTACACTACATTCCAAAAAAAGGTGGCAACTGTATATAACTTTATTTTTCTGCGCATTACAAATATATATATACGGAGAAAATTAGTAGACTCAGTTTAAATCTTTCTTGACGTAAAGAGAAATTATAGTTGATTCATTATATTTTACTTTTTTACTATTATTTAAAAACTATTTTAAGGCTTTTCTTCTTTGGACCTAAAAAAATAGCATTATGAACCAACTATTTTGATTAAGGTGTATTTAACTTGTTAGTCTTATATTTTTCTTTCTACAGTTGATTTTTTTAAGGAACTACATTGGAGAGAAGTTTTTGAGTTATAGAATTCTTCTGTTGTTTTTTTTATTTATAATTTATTATACATTGTATTACTGTGTATTTATAACAATTCAAAATTATAAATTACTTCAAGGTATGATAACACATTTTTATTACATTACATTATTTTACCACATTAATACATTACAAAATTTACACAAATAAATCATTTCCGTAGTTCCGGAGAAACTGCCATTTGAAATATTACATAAATACTGCCATACATTACATACTAATGTTAATTGAAGAAATGTACATATATTATTTTGTAAATTATAATTTAGTAACAAAAGAACTTAATTCTATTGTCTTAAACATTTGGATAAGATTTGATAATATATATATATATATATATATATATATTACAAATTTTAATTTTTTTTGCCAAAACTAACCTTTATACTTTATTTATTTCCTTATAACAATATTCCGAACTTACTCCAACTTATTAAATTAAAATCTTGTTTCTAGATCTAATTTGTTAATCTATATGGAAACGATATAAATTCTTAATTCGCCTTAAAAAACATTTATTCCAGTATGCGTAAATTTAAAAAGATGGCTCTAAATTAAAAATATGCTTAATTAAACTTTATTTCTTAATATTCCAAATAAAACTCATTTTTTCTATGTTTTTATCAACCGTTTTCAAGAAAGTCTTATTAAAATTATTCCAAAACCATACCTTTCAAAAAATATCATTGTTTTTATTTATCTATTATTTTATTTTTCCCCCTTCAACATTCGATGTGTGCATAACAATAAATTCATTTCTTTTCTTTTTCTCTTAAAATTAATCGTCTGCAAAATTATATCGTTTGCACGGATATTTGAAAATTCTGAGTCGATTATAAATTGGTTAAATAATATTTTTTTAAAATAAAATTGTCGTCTGTCGAATATTAATCTCGACTCTGGCCGTGAGTTATGTTTACAGAAAATATGATAGTTCGAGGGTTGAGAATTTGCTAGAACTTTTTTTTAAGATTTAAGAGGGAAAGCTGGAGGTGAGAAAAAAGATTCTTGAGTTCTTTTTGGATGAGTACGGCTGGTTGAAGTAAATGATGGAATATTTTTTTTTTGGATATTTCGGTTAGAGATCTTTTGTAAGAGGAGCCTTTCCCTCTATTATAACTACAGTTTAATAAAATGAACTTGCAGAAGCCAAGGGATGATTTATTGGATCTTCTACATTTATTTGTTTTTTGTTTTTTTTTTTTTTTTTTTTTCTCGCTGGCCATGACTTCTGTGTGGAGAACGGGGACCCTGGCGAAGATATTTCTGGCTCCTAACTTTAAAACGTCACACACACACACACATATATATATATATATATATATATATATATATATATTGCAGGTTAAGCACTCTTTAAACAGACACTATGCAATACAATGGCTGAAAGATTTAAAGAAGCCTGGCATTATCGTTGCAACTGATTGTGAGTCTGACAAATTAGTTATAGGTTTTCTGGTGGCCAAAGAGTAATATGTTGCAATTTTCAACCTTGCTAAAATGACTTGAAGATTATGCATAATTTTTACATTTAAATAGTTATCTGGCAGTTAAATAGTAACATTTAAATATTGTTATCATCAACTACATTTAAATAGTGATCTTAGTAAAGTTGCCAACGTCTAACAGTAGTGAGTAATTAGATAGTACTTTTAAATCAGTAGCAAAAAATTATAAACAAAAGTCATGCTGAAATGATGCAATTTTGAAGTTTTTTGTACCCGCACAACACTTATTACCATTAGTAAACGCAACGTCCCCACCTGCCAATTGCTCGCATACGTAGTACACCATAAAATGCAAGATACTATAGAAAAATGAACCTTGCAAAAATCACTTGATTTTTGACGTTGCTTTTTCTAGAAAATTATGGATAATTTTTTGGGACAAACGTAGAAGCGATAAAAAAGCAGATAAATAAACAATAAAAAACAGAAAGTCTTTTAGTTTAAGATATGTTAAGAAGAAAATGACTTTCTCAAAAACATAAATTAGGACAAGTATGCCAAACATTTCATATTATCGAATATGAAATGTTAAGTTTGTTACAGAAGTATGTATTGTAAGTTATTTTGTTTAGATTGATATTTACATGCATTGAAATATACCTCAAAACTTCTAATACATTTTACATCAATCATTTAATATTCCGGTTATTACACGCTCACGTAAAAACGAAGTGATACTTCTCATGATTTTACATCAATCAATAATTATTCGTTGTATAATACGCACATGGAAAAATTAAGTGATCTTTTTCTTTGAGTTAAAAGTGCGTGTCATACACCGATATATAGGGTATTTATCTTTTGCAATAGTCTGTCTTCGAGAAAGAAAAACTGATTTCTGAAAATCATGCATGAAAATGAACTTAAAACAATTAAATAGAATATCTTGTGTAACAATTTAAAAATATACTGCCATATAATTTTCAAAAAATTGCATTTGAAAATACATTTTTATTTTAATTTGACGGTGAAGAGACTGAAAATGGGCAGTACTTTAAAATTTAAAATATTACAATAAAAGTTACATTCGTGGTTTGCTGTCGCCATTTGCAAAATGGCGTCAGTATCGCGAACAGATATGTTTGATTTTTATCTATATTCATAAAGATATAAAAATTGTGTGTTTTTTATATATTTGTTTGTTTTTTGTTCTGTGTTTGTTTTGTTTGTGTGTTTGTGTAGGAGGTAGTCTTTGGAGACCACTAAACCGATTTCCAAAGTAATTGGGGCAAAATAACGGCAATAGTATCTGTTACGTTATATTTTAGATTATTATTTTTTTTATTATTGTTGTTGCCTTTAATAAAATTGGTTGTAGGAGCAAACAACGCTCCAATAATTTATTTTGTGTTATATACAGGCCCAGAAATATGAAAGGCCAAGGAATATGCTTAACGGATAACGTTATATACGTCTAAGTCAATTTGCCATAAAAATATACAGCAAAATGTGTATCTTAATAGAGACGCACCAGACGTCAATGCGTTAAAATGCCACTTTAGAAGTATACACAAATCCTTATTTTATCATACTTATATTTATTTTAACGTGAAAATTCTTTTTTTATATTTAAAATATTTAGAATTACATTTGAATTTCACAAATACACTCTCAGAATTATTCTTTCCGTGTGAACAATTCATTTTATTAAAAATTTTACACTGAAAATAATTTTTAATAATTTCCTTAAACATTTTTAAATTCGCTGAAAAGTTACAACTTTTAATATGTTCTACAACCATTATGTCTGAAAAATAGAGCAGTTCAGTCAAGCAGTCTAAACGATAACCACGTAGAAGGACTTAATCAATCTAGCAGCCACACCGCATCATCTTTCAAAGATACTAACATTATTTTATTCCCATCATTGATTTTTGGTTGTAAAGAATCAATGATTTTTCATTTCGCTTTTATCTTTTTACGGAAATAACAGATCACTGTAATGATTTTCTGTACGATACATGTTTGTTTTCTAAGAATTTTCAAATTATTATGTTCAAAATCATCCATTGTATAAAATAAGAAACTTTGCTATTTATTAAGTCGTTTAAAATAAACCTACGGGGAATAGACTTATGACATGTATAAGCAAAGTTTTTGTAATGATTTATTAATAAATGTAATAAATGTAATAAATGTAATTTATTAATAAATGTTTTATTAATAAATGTAAGTCTTGAAATTTATGTACATGTTATTTTATAATAAAAAGTAATGTTAAAATTCTTAATACTAGAATAATATTTGAATTTTTTACAATTATTTTTTTACATTTTTTATTAATTCTTTTAAAAGTTAAATTTTAAAATATTAAAGTAATTCTACTGTAATCTTTACTTTCTTAAAAATGTCTCGAAAATTTGCAAAATATTCTGTGTTTAAAGATGTTTATAATTTAACATTCAACAGTTTATATTAGGTTAATAAAACCCTAAAAGAAAAAAACTACTTTAGGGGTCATCAACTTCTTGTCAAACCTTCTGAGAGTCCCAGCATCGTTTCAGAATCAACACTGATTCCTGGCTTTATACTAACATTAATAACTTTCCATTAATTTTTCATATGCATGCATAAAGAGTTTATAGAAAGTTACTAAAACTGTATAAATTTAATTTAAGTTATATATATAAATGTGTGTGAGTGTGTGTGTGTAAAACGTCGCAGTGATCGTAGAAAAAACCCTGGTGAAATGACGACAAGAACAGATCATTACAGCTGGATAACGAAGAAGAACTGGTCTCAGTTTAAAAAAAAATGAACTATGAGTTGTGGTTTGAATTAAAAGGCAGATTTTGAATTTATTGGGTGATTTCTCGATTAGAATGCAAAAGATATCAAGAAATACTTGACATAAATCAATATTGCTGTTCAATTTCACTCGGCTACTCCACACAACATTCCAATCTCCAGCAATAAACCTCTCAGGAAATGACAAACATAATCTTAAATCACCTCGCGAGTATAAATACAAAAATGTTCTTTATGCAAACACCTTCTGTCAAAATACATGGAAATCGACAAACAGCCACCTTCCAACTCTGTGTTACGCTAATTTTAAAGGAAAATAAAGAATATGTCTTTGAAATAACGCTGCTTCGAACACATCACGACTCAAAGATTATTCGATAAAAAACTGATACTTCGTGGGAATTAGTTTAGCATATAAAAGGTCAGTCAGTTCTGATCTTTACCCGCCCGTTTTGGAGTTTTAATCGTACCTCATAGAATCCTAAGGCTGACGCAAGTATGTAACATAAGCATGGAAAGTCCAATCAACGGAATCAGAAGGTGTGGATAAGAAGTTTCCAACCACTTCATTGATTAGTAGGAGGAGCTTCATGTTTGGATTCTTTTCCAAATCGTGGTAGATTACAAAATTAACCAGAGGTAAAAAGTCCGTAACCGCAATCATTATGGAATTGCCCAAAAAGTATTTTAATAAAATATAAAAAAATAAAGCTTTTGACAAATGTTTTTTATTCTGAAAATGAGAAATGGACTAATAGAATAAATTTAATAATTCGAAATAAGAGATTGGCATTTCAGTTAAGCAATTGAGTTTTTTTTAGGAAAGGAAATAACATATTACGCTGAATTAAAGAAAAAAGGGAACTTTAGCCTATAATTAAACATTAGGAGATTATGGAAAAAAATAAAAAATATATTCTTATAAGAATTTAGAGTGAAATCGAAATGAGAAAATAGCGAAAGAAATTATTATTACATATATATATATATATATATATATATATATAGAGAGAGAGAGAGAGAGAGAGGGTGACAAGAAATACAGTAGCCCCTCGTTATATCGCGCTTTTCGGGAGACAAGAAAAATGCGCGATATATCCGGGGGAGCGGGTGATTTAGTACAAATTTTACAACGAGCATAAGTCTAAAAAATAAAATTAGTAATTTAAGTACAGTAATAAAAATAGTAAATAGAGTAATAGTAAGTAAAATAATAGCAAGTAAAAAATATCTTATAATGAAGACATAGAAATTCCATTTACTTTTTTTTATTTTATGTACGATTACACATGTGTATTCACATTTTTCATTTTCTGCTGAAGGAAGAATCTAAAGTCGTCTGCTTCGATTTTTCTGAAACAACTTGTTTTCCAGAAAATATCAGTGAGCGAAAATTAATCAATTGCATTTCATTCATACGAGTGGAGTCGCATCTTTCAAATGCAATGTATGCTTTCTCAAGCATAACAACGGCTTCCTTCATAGAAACAGGTGTCGTTTCTTCTTCATCATCACTGTCTGCGTCTTTCGGATCTTCGTCGTTTTTAGGATCTCGCACATCAGCTATGATCTGCTCATCTGTAAGAGTTTCACAAATCGGTTCGTCATATTCTACATTTATCCAAGTTTTCAAATCATCTTCGTTTACATTCAAACCCAGTGACTTGGATTGTTGAGCTAGAATATCTATAGCATCTTCTTCATTAGCATCGAGTTCGACATTGTTTAAAACTTTCGACCAGCTTTTGGAAATGGTTTCGGACCTAACAGCGGACCACGCATTTTTCAGAGATGTACATGTCATCTTTTAAGCTCAAATTTTTAGAGCCTCAGGCAGTGGCCGTTCTTCTACGAACAACAGATTTCTCAATAACTCCCGTCAGTGGTTTTTTTTAACGCAGCAATTATTCCTTGGTCCATTGGTTGAAGAAGACTTATTGTGTTTTGCGGCAAAAACATAGCTTTAATATTTTTATCCGATGACATAAGTTCTTCTTCACTGGGATGAGCTCGGCATTGATCTATTAAGAGCACAGCCTTTTCTTCTAAACCCTTACCTCTGAGAAAACCACGAACTGATGGGATAAAATTATCGAAAAACCATTTCTTAAATAAGGATTGTGTCATCCAAGCATTTCTGGAGCTTTCGTATATCAGTGGCAGATTTTTCCTATTTACATTCTTCAAAACTCTAGGATTTTTGCTCTTACATACATAGAACGGCTTTAACTTATGACTTCCCTCTTTATTTGCTGCAAAAAGGAGTGTCACCTTGTCCTTTTGTTTTTTGTATCCATAATTCATCGAACTGTTCTTATAATCTTGTGTTCTATTTGGCAACAACTTCCAGTAAAGTGCAGCTTCGTTGGCATAGTACATGTGTTCGTCTTTTAAACCTAAATCATCCAGTTTTTTCTTCAGTTCAGCAGGAAATTTCAAAGCAGCTTCTTCGTCAGCTGATCGCTTTTCTCCGTGAATTACACTTTGTCCAATGCCATGCCGCTTTTGCCACCGCCAAAACCATCCATCGCTCGCTTCAAAATTAAATTCTTCATACGGCTTTAGCTTTTTCGCCCAGATTTTCGCTTTCTCTTTTATGATGGGACCTGATAAAGGAACTCCCAGTGCACGTTGTTCTTTGAACCATAACATTAATGCCTTGTCTAGCTCATCGTCATTTGCCATTCAAGCTCTTTTTCTTTTTAGTCCTTCAGTTTGATTCACGTTTTCTACAAATTTTCTTAATTTGGATTCTTCTTTTAGCCACCCTCTTACAGTAGAAGCTCCAATGCCTAGCTCATTAGCAATCGAAATTTGCGTTGCACCTTTTTTAATTCTTTCAGTCGCGTTCATTTTTACTTTTAGAGGCAGACCGACTCGTTTAGCAGACATGATAATTCGAGAAGGGCTCCCAACTAACAAATGAACTCGGTGGAAACTCAACTGAAATAATAATAATAAAAAAATCCCCAGGCTTTTCCCCAAAATGCTTACAAAATCCCTAATTTCGCAACACTTGTTTAGATTCCCACCATTGAACTGACAGCAAAAACAAGAAATTACATTATGACCCAGCCAATGGGATGCGATTTATACATCTGCTTTCTTTTCACCCTCTACCTCTTTCCCCCCACCCCTGTCTCTTATTATTTCATTTCAGGCTTTTTTCCACTTTGCATGATTTATTATTTAGCACATTAAATTATTTTTCGTAGCAGAATTATCGAAGAAAAAAAAACAGAAAAAAAGTTGGGAGACATAGAACATGCGCGATATATCCGAATGCGTGATATATCGAAACGCGATATAACGGGGGGGATACTCTAACTTGGACGAATTTCAATCTAAAAATTTTTAACTACAATAAAGTTATAAAGTTATTATCATAAAGAATTGGTTCTTGAAATCTACTAACCGGTTATAAGCAAGTTAGTTGAGATAACCATTAGGATTAGCAAAGATCTGCATTACTTGAATTACATAAGCAAGGAATGAAATAACGTGAATTTTCTCATCGATTGAAAGTGTCCAAGCAGATGTTTTCATACACAATCAAAAGGTTTAAATAACTCGGACATGATGGTGACAGGCGAGGGAGAGGAAGAAAGCGCACAGTTAACACATCAAAAAACCGGGTAGTTATCAAAAAGCGAGTTCAACGAAATCCTAGGATTTCAATGAGAATGGTTGCTAAAGAGTTAAAGATCAACAGAGAAATTGCACATTTGATGGCAAGAGAATAGTTTGGTCTTCACCCTTACAAATTGAAAGATGCTCAAAAGCTAACAGGAGAGAACAAATTGACAAGAATTCAAAGGTGTAAATTACTGTTAAAGCTAGCCGGAGGTGATCAATGGCAAACATTTGTCTTCACAGATGAGAAAATGTTTTAGATTGAACAAGCTCACAATAGACATAATGATTGAATTTAGTCATCAGGAGCACCTAGATCTTCTTATTTTGTTGAACAGCGTCAACGACCCTAGTTTTAAAACGAATTGGAGTGGAACACGTGCTAGTGGGAAAACATCATGTGTTTTTGTTGATAAAGAGATAAAGGGATCAACAAACATAAATGAAACACATTTTAGAAAATGATTTCTTACCTTGGTCACACACGATCTTTGGAAACAAAATATGAACCTTCAAACAGGATTCCGCAGCTTCACACAGAGTAAAAGGCACTATGCGAGACACATTTTCCTGACTTTATTGGAGCTCAAGTATGACCACCGTATTGCCCAGATTTGAACCTAATGGATTATTCTGTTTGATCGATCTTGGAGACAAGGGTGTGTACTAAACCTCATAAAACTTTGGCATCCATAAAGAAATCCTTATACAAGGATTGGAATAAAGTATAAATATGTGAGTTGCGGCTCATAGCCGAAAATTTTGTGACACGTTTAAAGTTTCCCCTGTATTACATCCAAACATAGTCACTTTTAAAATTTGCAAATATTATGTATTTTTACCCTATATGGACAGGGCTCTCAATATGGACACTCCTAATATTTTTAAAGGTAATAATTTTGATCGAGAGATGGCTCAACATTTTCGCGAATAAAATCAGTTGAAAAGATAATTAAGGCTGGAAAGTGTAAAAAAGCGCGCTGTTCGCCATTTAGGAGGAAACTTGTTGTTTCCAGATGTGCTGATCTTAATTACTTTTAAGCTTAAATTATTATTAGTTATGGTAAAATTACATTAAATATTGAAAAATGGAGTATTTTAGAAAGATATTAAAACATATTTTCGATTGCTATTGCATATTTTCCTTAAAAATATATTCCTTATTCATTTGTTACAAGATTTAGTAAATCTACGGCCGGTTCCCAATATGGACAGCTTATGTCCCCATCAACTACAAATATAAGAATGAAGAAAATTCAACGTTGCCAAGCAATAAATTGAAAAAACATCAAATTCGTAAAAACTTTGTTCAACAAGATGCCATTTGAACAATCCACCAAAAACCTTCCTCCAAAAACCCCTTGTAGAAAAATAAAAAGAAGCCCCCCAGTAGGATATCTGTTGGCGAAATCGTAGGTACTAATGGTATGACTTGCTCAACAAAGGAGAGATGGTACTGCTTCTTTTGGAGTATTGAGGCTTTTTCAAATATGCGGACATGCATCACATGTGGCAGATATGTTCATGAGGATTATGTGGGACTTACTGCCCATGGTGAAAAATTTTTCTATTTGTCCATGCTGTGAGGAATGAGTATTAACAGATGTAAATTCGCAGACAGATGCAATAAAGCTAAGCAAAGCCAACAATATTATTTCATAATATTTACTAGTAACTAAGGGGCTTTGCATGGGTCTTCGAAGGGTAAAAACCGAGAATGACCCCTCCCCTTTTCTAAAATGCATATTCTGATGATATTTACAGTCCCCCCTCCTCCTCCTAATGCTTTAAGATACATTTTTTCTTCCCTCGCCTGTAAAATCCCTTGGAAAGTGGCTCTTCCATACACATTGTGTAGAATATCAATAAGGAAACACCTGTCCATAATAGGGACAGGTAGTTCCTTAAATGGATACTTGTAAACATTTTTTGTTTTTATCATTTAAATTAAACCAGAATAATTACAAGGTCGCTAATTTTAATAATGATAGTTAATAGTCCAAGGATAGTGGTCACATATTTTTGGAGTCCTATGACTTGTACATTGGGTTAAAAAATACATTTTCCTTAGGGTGTCCATATTGGGTACAAGTACCTTATTAGACGAAATAATGAGTTCATATTTACTTTTAAGTTTGCCATAATATTTTTATTAGCATTAAAGTTATAATTTATCATGTCTGTCCAGGTTATTTCTGATAACACCCCCCCATATATATATATATATATATATATATATATATATATATATATATATATATATATATATATATATATATATATATATATATATATACATTTACGTTGTAAGCATTCCTTTAAATTGTTTAACGTTATTCTCTAAAAGGCTTACAAGAGAAAAGAACATTCTAAACTTACGATTTTAGTATTATTAAAAAAAATTTGGAAACATGAAAGGCCTAGGGAAATGATTATGCGACATTAGTTTGCACGCTTAATTAAAAAAAACGTGTTATTAAAATTTCCCGGAAAATATGAATTTTTAAACTGACACACCAGCGTGTGTATTTGACAGTTAAAGCGCCACTTTACAGGTATATACAAATCGTTTTTGTACCATACGTATATTTGTTTTAACGTAAAAATTCTAACACATCTTTTGTATTTAAAAAAAATTAGAATTACATTTAAATGTCACAAATACACTCTCAGAATTATTCTTTCCGTGTGAATAATTCATTTTATTAAAAAAATTACACGGAAAATAGATTTAAAAAATGTCTCGAACATTTTTACATTCGATGAAAAGTTACAACTTTTAATATATCCTACAACCATTATTTCTGAAAAATAGAGAAGTTCAGCCAAGCTGTCTAAACGATAACCACGTAAAAGGGCTTAATCAATCTAGCAAACACACCGCACCATTTTTCAAAAGTACTAACATTATTTTATTCGCATCATTGGTTTTTGGCTTTAGAGAATCAATGACTTTTCATTTCCTTTATATCTTCTTTGTTGTAAGAATTGATAACAATTCACTGTAACGATTTTCTGTGTGATGAATGTTTTCTAACAATTTTTAAATTGTTAGGTTTAATGTAATTCATTGTATAAAATAAGACACATTGCTTAAAGACGTTGAAAATTTAATTATGAGAAACAGACTAAAGGCATGTCTGAGCTATTTTTTTTATAATACAATCAATGTTTAATGAAAATCTTGAATTTTATGTACATGTTTATTTGTAACAAAAAGTAAGGTAAAATGGCTACATTAAAATATTTTTTTTCAATTATTTCTCTTTTATGTTATTTTGAAATTAAATCATTCAAAATTGAAGTTTTATTTTTTTTCAAACAGTTTTTAAATTAATTTGTTTAATCTAATCCGTTATATAAAATAGGAAACATTGTTTAATGTTGTTGAAAATTTACTTATGGGAAAAAAGACTTAAGGCTTGTCTAAAAAAGATTTTTGATAATACAATCAAAGTAAAATGAAAGTCATGTAATGGTACGTACATTTTTATATGTATTTTTATTTTCTTAATATTAAAATAAATTGATTTTTTCACAGTTATTTCTTTTTATATTATTTGAAAGTTAATTCCTTCAAAATTTAAAATTTCCTTTTACATTCTTATTAAAATGTATCTTTTTTTTAATTCTATGTTTTGACATGTCTATTAGTAAACATCGAGTAGTTTAGATAAGATCATAAAACTATCATAACTCTAATCACTCTTTTGTCATTAATTCTGAAATTTCCCCCATCATTTTAGAATCATTATTGATTTATGGCATTATTATAACATCAATTTCCTTCCATCAATACTCCATATACATAGAAATAAAGTCTAAAAAACATGAGTTGCTAAAACTATGTAAATTTAATTTAAGACGGCAATTACATATTTACGACAAACGAAAGGAAGATATACGAAATATAAAAGCGGCAGACAGACAAATCCAATTACTATACACTTTTCAACTAAATAATAAGAAGCTGGATATAATTGAGACTATTTAAAATTTTATTAAAATGACAATATGAAAATAAATGTTTTTATTTGTCTCCTAAATTCTAATATATAAGAGAGACCCGAACCCCATTTTCGGCCAGAAATCATCAAAAGTTCATTTTTTTTAATCTCAGAAAACAATAAAGTACATATTTGCTAATATCCTTGCAAATTTTCAGAACTCGGGGACACTTGGAACAGGTAGCAAATGAGCTTTTTTAATTGTAGTCACTAGCGTTTAATGGACTAACGGCCATTTTAAAATGTGTTTTCCTGAAATTAATTTTTTTCATATTTTGCCTAAGTTCAAAGTACTAAGGCTCAGTGGTAAAATGATTAAGAAACAAAGTGTTTATGTTTTTAGAATCTTAAAACAAATTGCAACAAAAGCAAGGAGAGATATTTTCTTTAACTAATACTGGAAAATTTGCATAAATTGGTAAACATGAAAATTATAACGAATTTAAGGAAATTTACCACGCGTAATTTCTTTTTTCTTATTTTTTTAGCTGATTAAAATAGAAAATTAAAAATACCTCTCCCTAGGTCTTTTCCATATACTATAACACAATTAAAATATTTTAGTAATACCAAAATATGGAAAATTGAATGAGGAGTGGTAATTTTAAAAAATATTTTTCGACAAAAAAAAAAAAAAAAAAAAAAAAAAAAAAAAAAAATCATAAAAATCTCTGTAAAAAATATACTTTTTAATAAAAAGTGAATTATTTTGCTAATTATTCCTTACAAAAAGATTCTTAAATACTAAACCAAAATTCATTACTTTAAAATCAATAATAAAAATTTTGGGGGTTTTCTTACGGGTCTCCCATAAGGATATTAAAATTATGTCAGTAAATTAAAGGCATAGAATCGGATTATTTTTATTTAAATATTCAATTGACGAAATGTTCAATTGATGTGCAGATTTTGATGTAACTCTTCGTAGCGAAAGATACAGAGAACAGCTATCTATTTTAAAAAGGAATTTTGTAATGAAAATTTCACTCTAATGTAAGTAACCTGATAAGCTGCTAGTTGCGTGGCAACCAATTTCCAGTTTGTCAGATTATTCCAAGTACTTATATGGCATATTATAGAATTGATGTATAAACGCAGTTAGGAGACACGAAGATAAGCATAACTAGAAAGAATAAAAAAGGAAAGGAAAAAATAAATCTGAGGTATAATAAAATACTAGGCATTTATTAAAACAGAATGATGAATGCAAAATAGCTAACAAAGGTTACACCACCTAAAAAAAGCTATAACACAGCAAATTAACATTAAAAAACATATCAGAGACAAAAAGAAGATAGAATTAAAAACTGTATAACCAAATGTGTATTTACAGAGCTAAAAGAATAATAAAATATATTTATAAGTTTAATATTTCATAAATTTGTTTTAATACATTCTTCCGTTACCCCAACCCAGGCAATGAATCATTACACATGCTTTATTGTTACTGCAATTTACTTTACTTTTTATAAAATGCATAAAAAATAACGGAATGCTTTTTTTTAGAAAACAACACAAAAACACTTGCGAGTTGATTAGAAAATAGCAAGAATGATTTTTTTCTTTACACTAAAATGTTAATACCAGTATATAAAAAAACAATGAATGCAACCCATGCACATACATATATTTATTAAATATACTTTTCCTAATTTTTTAAAGGTATATTTAACAAATGATCGGAAAAACATTATGAAATAATGTTTTACAAAGGCATATGTTTGCATAAAAGTTTACAAAAATGAGCCTCAACAAGTCAAAGAAATTAGTTTGCCATCTTTTTCCTGTGAAAAAACAAATTTAGTATAAACATATTTAATAACTGGATAAGAACAGTAAAAATGTATCTTATTTATGCTTTCTAGAGCTTAGAAAGTAAGAAATTAGTCTACTTGTGTCAGTTTGAATTTTTTTAGTGACAAGAAAAATTAGAGTTGATTGTTTAATGTCGAAATCGTCTTTGGTTTTTATTGACGGAATTGAAAACTTTTCTTTGTTAGATCTTAATGAAAGTTTATTGTTAAGTATAAAATGCCTTATTTAACTTTTCTAAATCTATTTTTCTGATTTCGACTTTCTGTCTTTCACAAAAAGACGAAGATCGGATTTTGTGTTCTTAAATTTACCAATAATATAGTTATTGAATTAATGAAACAATTTGTAATCAGTTTATCATAACGAATTAAATTGATGTAAGATAAAAGTTTAGAATAAGACCATGTTTAACCATTTCGGTTTCATGTTGTTTTCGCAATTTATAACATGAATTACACTTAACATGAACAAAATTTTAGTTCTCATTGAGATTATGTTAACGAGGTTCAACTGTGCAAATATTACTAAATGTAAATGGTAGCAAAAGTGTTTATTAAAAAAAATGAAACCCCAATCAAAGACGTGTACTATCAGTAGTACACCGGACCCGTAAGGATTATGTATGTCATTAGTTTTCTTGAAGTAATGATAAAGTTATAATTAAATATTTCAAACTTAGAGACAAATTAAAGCTGCAACAAGATAAAAATGCATTACTTGTTTTGAAATAGAGATTAAATATGTCATATTAACTTTTCGAACTGTAAAGTAAATTTTTTTAAACACGCATCGGGACTCTAGAGTACGAGGACTGTATCTATATACTACAGAAAATTAGACCCTTGAAGAAAAAAATCCACTATCCGAGTGGTTACATTCAAGTAAATTATTTCCTGTCCACAAGCATTTCCAACTATGTTCTCCTTTTCGATTCATGAAAATGATCTACTAATGGCCGAGAGGTTCTGCCCTAAAAAACTGTTTGCTTTGAGGTGCTGGGTTCGAAAACAACCACGTCCATCGGCCTAACCGTCCGTAATTTTCCACCGTTTTCTTCGAACCTTTGATTTCCTTGCATAAATACACGTTAGGGTCTCTTAGAAAAACTCTCATGGATATCATTCTCACCCTCTTACCGCTAATATAATCTTGTGTTGATAATTCGCCAGCATAAACACGATCAGCCAACAAACTTTTTCATGAAAAACAGGTTGCCGCGCTAAAGAAACATTATTGCAATCCTAAAATGCCTTTTAAAATGCAGTATTTTAAGTAAATTATTTATTTTATAATGTATATGAGGATTTCATAAAATGTGCTCAAACTTTCACATAAGTTGCTATTGACAGAAGTGTACCAAACGAGGTGTATCAATAGTAAAACGAAGTTTTATAAATATTTAGATCTTGATGTAATAGCATACGCAAAATAATAAAACGCGCCAAATGACCCAAAGGTCTTCCTTGTACCATTATATAATGAAACTAGTATATAACCCCGTCAAAAATGACGGAATTTTCATTTGCATTTCATTTTCATAATAATACGAACAGAATGAAGATTTTAGTATTGAAGAGTTTGTATTGTAGAAAAGCACATTTTAAAAATAACAATAGATTTCTAGAAATACAAATATAGTTTTTTTTTAATTTGATATTTAGTTTTTGAACAAATTTTAATTTCAAAACAAAGAGCAATATTTATTACAATAACAATAATAATAATTAGCAAAATGAAACTCAATTTCTGAAGATTTCACAAAGCATTAAAATTAAATATTGAAGTTTTTTTAATTTTAAAATACATTATTTTTATTAAAAGTATGATTCGACAGTGGCTTTAATCATGGGCATATGATAGACTTTTAGTTCGATGCTTTTAGGCAGGAATTAAGAAGCTTTGTGTTTTGTTTTTTAAAGCGCCATCTACGCAGTTAATATAAACAAAACAACTTTTTTTAAAAAAAATAGCAGTTTCTTATAGAAAATAGCACTGTTTTTCAAGAAAATTCGCGTATTTTCGACTATCTTTCGAGAAAATTCGTTTATGTCCCTTGATTTTTCGAGAAAATTCGTGTATTTCCCTTGATTTTTTGAGAAAATTCGCATATTTTCCGCGATTGTTTGACAAAATTTGCGTATTTTCCGCGATCTTTCGACAAAAGTCACATATTTTCCGCGATCTTTTGACAAAATTCGCATATTTTCCTTGATCTTTCGTCAAAATACTCATATTTCTCACGATCTTTCGTTAAGATTTGCCTATTTCCCGCTATTTTTTGACAAAATGTGCATATTTTCCCCGATTTTTCTACAAAATTTTGATATTTTCCCGGATCTTTCTTCAAAATTCGCGTATTTTCGGACGATTTTTCTGCAAAATTTGAGTATTTTACACGATTTTTCGATAAAATTCGAGTATTTTTCAAGATCTTTTGATGAAATTCGAGTATTTTTCCGCAGCCTGTTCACGGAAATCGCGTTTTTCCTGCAATCTTTTGACGAAAATCGCGCCTTGTTCGTGATTCTTAACAATAATCCTGTCTTTTTCCGCAATCCTTTAACGGAAATCTTTTTTTTCTGCAATCCTTTGATGGAAATTGCATTATCTCCCGCGATTCTCTGAAGAAAATAATATTTTTTTTTCAATTTTTTTTGTGTATGTGATCATTTGCAGAAATTTGCTTAATTTTGTGCAGTTCTTACTGGCTTTTTTGTTCTATTTCATCCGTTATGTCCCCCCCTCTTAAAAATATCAATATAGTTTAATGTATCTTTGCATCGATCTCAGGGGTAGTAAAATTCGTCGCCGAAAAAGCGGAGTTTCGCGTTTCCGCGGAAAAGTAGAAGGTCTCTTTAAGAACAGGTTTGCGAGTCCTTTGTTAGTTCATAGATGGCAGCACTGAAAAGTGTTAGATGAGAGGAAAACGTCGGTCGCCTTCACTCCATAAAATAAAATCGTACTAACGGTAAAAAACTTATCAGTTCAAACTTCCGCTGATATCTTTACTTATTATAATTGGATATCATAAACATATTTTATATGAAAATATGCTGAACAAACATTATTTCAAGTGGAAGAAATTTTAAAAGCATCATTTTAGCACCAATTTTCAGCTAAGCCTAACGTGGCGTTGATCTACAGTGGATTCGCGAGTGGTACGACCTGGAACCGTTCTTACACTTCCTAAAGACGCAAATTATTATAAGTAGATACTATTGTGAAGCATGAAAATTAGTAACAAATATTTTTAACGCCACAGATTATAAAGTATTCATATTTTAATATATACTCATAGTTGAATATCATTTTATTATGTTTGGAAGAATATAACATCGTTAAAATGCTCTTTAGACTATTTTTTCCCATTGACGGGTTAATTCTGATTGTCCCTGTAATTAAACTATTCTTCCGATTTTCATAAAATTTGAAACGACTCGACAAAATTATGTTATTTTTATATCTTTTAAATTTTAAACGATGCGGTTGTGTAACTTTTGAGTTATTATATGTTGTCAAACAGACAGACGGATGGACAGTCAGACAGACATACGGACGACCTGATCGACGAATACAGGTGCTACCTAAATACGAAAACATTAAAAAAATCTGATACCTATACATAGTTTAACTGTAATGGAAATAGAGTTATTTGTAAAAAATTAACATTATGCCAAAAGAACTTTTTTTTAGTTACACTATTGAAATCATATGCCTGTTCTTTTCTTTCTTTTAAAGCAGTAAGAAATAAATTTTATTAATAAGTATTTTTAATATTTCGCCTTTTATATTTTGTAATGTTTAAACGAGTTCTTCTGAAGTACAAATACACTGTAATAAAAGACATGTGTTTCTAAAACTACAAAAATCATTAATAATCATGAACAAAAATATTCGATAACCACATCGAAGTCACCTCATACAGCGGACTTGCGATTTTACGACGTTCATGGGACCTTGGCAAACTGGACGTTAAATCAAATGGTCGTTAAATCAAAAGTTTCTAACTTTGTATGATTACGATGCATTTCAAAAATATCTAACATTTTAATGTAATAAAAAAACTACTTATTTATATAATTATAAAAATAATTGTGGAAATATGCTTGAATTTTTTTAACTGTTATTTGTAGATTAATCCATTGTGAAATTTCAGAAAATTTAGAGTCATCCATCTGCAGTTGTTCATCTGATCCCTCTGTTAAATTCCAAGTAAATTAATTTATTGTTAGATTATTATAAGTTATTGTTAGATTCTCTGTCCTTTCTAGAGTACGTATGAAAAAGAAGGGCGGAGGTTGTAGCATCATTTCGGAATTCAGAAATTTTTCACCGGGTAGGAGTTCTGTGGTTCCGGGATATAGATTGTACTTTTTGACCATTGAAAACACATTTTTTTTTTACGGGGAGGGAGTACACTTCATTGCTCCCCCCGCTCTGAGCCATCCCTTAAATCCACACTGGTTAGAGGTGACTTATCTTTGAAAAGGTCAAAAAAAGTAAAAATTTTGTTTGACGATTTTCTTTAGACATCTTGGAAAGTTTGAATATACTGCACAGATTTTTCTCAGAAGGTCGCTAAATCAAGATTCGAGTTAGTTGCAGGTCGTTAAAATGGGCGTGTTAAAACACTGTAAATTTTGAAAAATGGTTGGCAAAAATCGCAAGTCTACTGTATTCCAAAAAGCGTTTCATCTCCTTTACAAACCTTATAATTTTTTTTTAATTTAAAGAATAATTTGTAAAAGTATTTTTTATAGATGCTTGTCACTTTCGGAAATGTTTTAGAATAGTTTTTACTATTCATTAATAAACTATGTTTACCCAAATAAATCTTTCATATACATAAATACATTTTCATATACATAACTGATATTTGGCATGTGATTGCAACAGAAAAATATAAATCTTAATGTTAATTTTAAAATTGCTAATTCTACATGCTTTTCAGATAAACTTGTTTGCTGAATATAAAAATATTTACTATAGATTTCATAACATCCCAGATATATCTTTAGAACTGATTATTGAATAGAGAGCTAATTAATGCATTGTAAAAGTTACTTTGAAACGTTTTCGAAAACTGCGGACAGTTAACAGAAAATATTTTTTTTTAATTCTTCTTTAAATTTCCTAGATAAATTCTTTGTGATGTTTCTAAAGATAAAGGAATGCTTTTCGGAAGCTCGGGAGACACTTAAATGTTTAACGGATATATTTTTGTTTGCTGTTGTAGGTGATGTCTATAAATGATGTCACACTTTTTTTATCGCAATTCCCCCCTTTGTCACAAAGTGTCAACTTCATCATACTCACGCCTTGTACACATATTAAGCTATATTACGTATACATATGTTTAAAGTTGAACTAAAAAGCACTACGGAATTTTATACAAAACTTAAAAAAAAAGTGTTTTAATTACGTTTTTGAGCATAGCAATAAGTATTAGTAAGATTAAGGTTTACAACAAGAAACATAATTAATATATAATAGTAATAAAACATTAATATTAAAGAGTAATTGAATACAGCGGTATTTTGGAATTTGGAATTTAATTTAATATATTTGGCTTTAAATTTAATTTTTATTTTATGAACATAAAGTGCTTCTATTAAAAAAAAACATTAAACTTCAATCTGCTGAATTTTTGGTGCTTCAATTGTAACCCATATGCGTGATGTCACGTAGCTTCTTATCCTTTCCCTCCCCATTGACACAAACTAACACAACTTCATAAACCCCACTCCCCCCTCCAAGCTTAACATCTTTTTTGGACGGCCCCATTGTTTATTTTCGTTCATTAAGAAATATCCCCTGTAGCCAAGCAATATTGGACCAATATTGGTTACATCTTGGAGCAATATTGGCACATTGGGGCAATATTGGCATGAAATATTGCTCCAATATTGTTGTGTTTACATTTTGCCCTTATTTAGCCAATATTTGCAGCCAATATTATACCAGTATTGGGGTTTTATTGGAAATATTGCCAATAAAACGCCAATATTGGTTAAATATTAGGATTCCATTGGAAATATTTCCAATTTAACGCCAACTTTTGTACAATATTGGCGTTTTATTGGCAATATTTCCAGTGAAACTCCAATATTGGCATAATATTGGCTGCAAATATTGGCTAAATAAGGGCAAAATGTAAACATCCCAATATTGGAGCAATATTGACGTTTTATTGGCAATCTTTCCAATTAATCGAATATTGGCGCAACGTTGGACCAATATTGGTTTGCTACTATGGATGTATATATATATATATATGTAATTCTGAACAATATAGTAAATAGATAATAGTAGTAAGTTTTAATATTAAATTTTGTTATGGAAATAAAATTATATCTTCCTCCATACCTATGTAATAAACAATGCACATATTCTGTAGCGTTTCCAGGTCTGAAACACTCCAGATAGAGGCATAAATCATAACCTGTTGTCAGAAAATAAATGTAATTTCTCTCTTAACGCGATCACGTCTCAGTTTGTAGATCACGTCTTCTATTTTATTGATATCTCAATATAGCCACGAATTTTCTTAGAATGTAATAAATGAGGTATAGAATTATAGATGTCGCAGTGTTAATACTAAACATATAGCAAAACGCTATTTTTAGTTAAAATGTTTTTTATTACGGTAAAAATGAAAGATTTAATATTAAAGTTAAAGCTGTTTATGTTTTTCAGATAAACATTTTTGCTGAACATGAAAATATTTACTAAAGAAATTATAGCATCCAAAAATATTTTTGTCCCCATCCCACCCCCACACGCAAAGTGTCACACTTCATTATACTCCTCCCCTTTCTCGCATATCACGCTATATTACAAGAATATATATTTGAAGTTGAAATACAAAACACTGCGGGATAGATCCTATACTGTTTAGTGGCATTTGTGATCATAACAATAAAAATAAATCATGTACTTATTTTTATGAAATTCGATTAAGTTTTACAACAAAAAACACAATATATAACACTAATAAACGATTAATAATAAGGAGCAATTGAAACCGATTGTACTTTGGAATTTATTATTCGGCTTTAAATTTTATTTTTACTTTATGAATGTAAGATACTTCAGTTCTAAAAAACAACTTCGAACTTTAATCTGCATATTTTTAGTGCTTTAATTTTAACCAAAATGCGTGTTGTCACATGAATTTTCATTCTCCATCCCCGTTATCCCAAACTGTCACAACTTCATGAAACCCCCTTCACCATCCAAGTGTAACAATCATTTGTGGGTGGCCCAATTGTACATTTTCGTTAATTGAGATTCACATATATATATATGTAGTTACAGTGTACTGTGCATATAATGTGCTAATGATAATATGTTAATCAAAATTAAATTTTGTTATCCATATAAAATTAAATCTTCCTCCATACCTATTTTATAAATGATACACATATTCTGTAGCGTTTCCATTTCTGAAACACTCCACATAGAGGCATAAATCATAACCTGTTGTCAGAAAATAGATGTCATTTCTCTCTTAACGCGATCACGTCTCTGTTTGTAGATCACGTCCTGTATGCTATTGATATCTCAATATAGCCATGAATTTTCCTAGAACGTAATAAATAACGTATAGAATTATCGATGGCGCAGTGTTAAAACTAAACGAATAGCGGGGCGCTATTTTTAGTTAAAATGTTTTTTATTACGGTAAAACTGTAATTTTTAAATATTAAAGTTAAAGCTGCTTATTCTGTATGTTTTTCAGGTAAAAATTTTTGTTGAACATGAAAATATTTGCTAAAGAAATTATAGTATCTAAAAAATTGGTTTTCTAGGGAAACATATTTGGTTGATGCGCTATAAAAGCCGCTACTCGAAATGTTTTCAAAAACAAGACAGCTAATAAAAGAATATTTTTAAAAATTCTTAAAATTTCAAAGACAAATCATTTTGATTGATTTCTAAAAATATAAATGAATACCTTTCGGAAACTAGGGATCGGTTCGGAAGCGGTTATCGAAAGTTTTCGCTTGCGATTATACTACAGTGGAATAAACAATAAACAATAATAACAAAACTTTTAATTATTAAGGAATAATTAAGTTTTCATTACTTTTATTTTGTCTACAGAAGTAATCCATTTTTGGACATTAAACATGAACCAATCAAAAAACGAATAAAATGTGGAATTCTCCAAATAAAAAACTTTCAGATATATTCAGATTTCCCAATTCTTTACCGAGGACAATAACTATTTTCCTAATAGTTAAAAAAATGACACGTAAATTATAATTGCAATGTTACACTGTTTAATTTTATTTTTTCCAGTTTTAAAGAGAAGAAGCATGTGCGATTTTCTACCACTTGTTGGTTACTTGAGGTGGTGGCTCTTGCAGTTTAACATGTTTAAGTGTTCTTAAGTCTTTTTAGTTTTAGTAGTGGTTTGAAGAATGAAAATCTTTTTATGTACAAAAAGGAACTGTTCTAGTGCACATAATGCACCTTAAAACAGCCTATAAATATTGAACATTTCGGAGTTTCACTTTAATAAATAAAAATCTTTTTTATGTTGTAAATCCTTTGATTTACAAGCATCGCAGCAAACTATTTATGCCCACAAGAGGTAAGACCGTTTAGGTACATTTTCAGACAGATCTGGTATATATACATACATATTATGTTAAGTACATATATGTTCGCCATGTTTTCAAGGTCGAAATGATCGCATATATATATATATATATATATATATGTTTTATGCATGTAGAAACCTGTTAATGATGCTTTATATTTTAATGGTGGGGGGGGGGGTTAAAGCGATTCCGGCTGCAGATGATTGATGGCTGATATTCTGCTGCTGACTTTTCACGCTGTTTCGTATTATTAATTTAATATTTACTGTTTTTTTTATTGTTTATACATTATGCAGCTGGTGCTCAAAAAATATATTCATGAAACTTAGATTATATATATATATATATATATGCTAATATGGGATACTATTAATACCATCTATAATAGCTATAGAAAGGAAAAAGAATCATTGCTAATCAGTCCAATAGTAGGAATGTCTCACACAAACTTCACATTTTTCAATGAATGCCAAGATTTCTTTCCTTTTTTTCGCTATATACGTTTTCGTTAATTAAAGAACGACTTTTTTTGTACAGTGTACCGTAGATGAAACGCGCAAATTATAACATGATAACAAAAATTGTATTTTGTTATCGAAATAAAATTAAATTTACCTCCATATCTCTGTTTCATATGATACCCATATTCGGCACAGATTCCATTTCTAAAACACTCCAGATAGAGGCATAAATCATAACTTGTTGTCAGAAAATAGATGTTATTTCTCTGTTAACGCGATCACGTCTCTGTTTGTAGATCACGTCTTGTATTTTTTGATATCTCAATATAGCCACGAATTTTCTTAGAATGTAATAAATAAGGTATAGACTTATCGATGTCGCAGTGTTAATACTAAATGAATAGCGGTACTGTTTTTTTCTTTAATAATTATGCAGTTCAATCAATGAATCGTAGTACATTATTACTAAATCTAAAAATTTAGAATAATTTGAAATGAATGAATAATAATAAAAAAATACATTTTTTGAAAAGGGTGTTTTTCTTATTATTTTATGCACACACACACACACACACACACACACACACACACACTCACACACACATATATATATATATATATATGTATGTGTGCTTTTGTATGTGTGTGTGTATAAAGTGGCAATTTCCTTGTAAACGGGTTTTCAATTTATTTTTTCTTTAAGTATTTTTCTTAAACTATTTTATACATATATATTTACAAGATTTTTGTATTTGACAATATTCTATAAATTATAAAAAGCATGCAACTTGAATAACATTTTTGGAGTAAAATATAGGTGATTTAAATTATTAATAATCTGTAAACGTACTATAATCACTCGGATAATGATGAATTCCTTAAATATAACCAATTTTTCTTATTAAGAAGGAATAAACACATATCAAAACACACGTATTATGAATTTATAAAAAGTGATTTATTATTTAAATTAAAAATATATTTAGCTTTTTAGATACTAAAGACTATTTCCCAATGACAGAAACTCATTTAACGATTTTACGAAGTAACTCGAACGCATTGTCTAATGATTAATGAGAATTTTTACAAAGTAATTAACTTCACAAATTAACTTTAACTTTTAATAAAGCTTTATTATTCTGGATAAAGATAATTCACAGAGTAGATTATATATATTGATTTCTTTTACACAGGATTATTTGCATTCTATGTTATATTTAAATTTGATGATAAATTGGAAATTTTGATGAATTCTTGCTTTAAAATTTCGCCTCTTAATAAATAACTTATTAAATAACTTAAACACTCTGTGTCGGCAATGCGTTAAAGCTTATAACTAGCTTTAAGGTATAAAAATGCATTTAAGAACAAACAATGTGTGCAAAATGTGTAAGTGGGCGTAAGATTTTGTCTTATATATACTTAAAGATTGCCTTTGCTTATATCAACGAATGAATAACTCTTTTCGGGATCTGATTTTGCACAAAATGTATTACTTACTCAATAGAAAATAATATAAGGGTTTAATCGCTATAATTCATATCCATCAATTATATAACACACTCGGACATCCTTTTACTTGAATACATTTAGAATTCCAGGAGAGACTCTTTATTTGACATTTAACGGTTCTAATATTATTGATATGATAAAAACTACCAAATATTTAATCACTATCGTTATTGTTTAATTACTATTCCCATAATCATCCCTATTCCTCGTATTATATTTTTTATTTCCAAATTATATCACGTACTGGGATGTAGTCGTAAAACTAACAGAGGATATACGCTTTAAGCAGAGGGTATACGCACAAGGCAGAGAGTATACACTAGAATTTGTACACTATAAGCTTTCTTGAGAAACAGAGGGTATATGGTGTTTTTTTAAATAGCCAGAAGATATATGGCGTATACAACATTCATGTCTGGTTTCTTGAGGCAACATATGATCCTGCATTATGCATAGTTAGTATGTATGAAAACAGAGCTACTTACTACTATTAAAGAACAGAATATTTTTACATCGTAAATATGCGAGTTAAAGTTTCAAAAGAAAAAAATTAAATAATGCTCCTTATGATCTGAAAATCAATGTTCAAATATATTTTGGTTTTTATTTATTGTTATTTACAAAATTTTAATTTTTTTTTATTGCAAAACATGCATTTCAACTTAGAATCTTTATTACCTTAGATCAACAGCTAATTTCGAAAGATTTAATATTAGAGTTATAGTTCCAATTGAAAAAAGTTTCCCAATAGTTATCTTCTAAAAGGGGAAATTTATATACGGCATAAGAGTTTATTAATTAAAAAGGTTGTAAAATTTTAAAATTTTATGGATACTGGCGGAAATAAATTATAGTTTTTTCCTTTCTTTTCTTTCTGCTGTAACGAATATGAAATCCTATGCAACAATTACCATCAATATTTAATACTTTGAATTTTAGAAATTTCAGAGTTCGTCTGTTGCTAGAAACGAAAAGTTATTTTTAGTGCAAGAAAAATGGTGAAATGTAATAATTCAATGTATAATAGCTCCTATTTTATCAATCTATTTGACTATTTATTTATATCGATTTATTTATTTTTATACCTATCTATCTATCTATCTATCTATCTCCATATATAGGGGATTTTGACATAAAATGATTCTTATACGAGGATAAATAATAGTTGAATTTTTTTTTAAATTCGAACTGCATATCTGAAACTAAGGAATTAACAATTAATCATAGATTAACAATAAGAATTTATACTGTAGGAAAGTAATTATTAAAGCATAAGTTTACGATTGGAATTAAATCTTCAAAACTGATTGTATAGAAATAATGTTACGGTCAAGTTTAATAATTTACATCCTATAGGATGCAAATTTTTACATACTATTTTTCTCTTCACACAGAGAGAAAATATGACAGATAGAGAGATAAAGACACACGCACACATGTGACATTTATTTTTCTAAAACTAGTCGCTATTACAATTGTTATATGCTTTATAATATATGTTTTTAATAACAGCCAAATTTTATGGGAAAGAAACTGTGATTTCACATACTTTCTGATGAATCACAACTCTTTACAGACTTGGTTAATTGTAGGAATTTATACTCTTTCACACTTCTGAGAAGGAAGTGGTAACACAAATAATCATCTCATCGAGTTCACGGCCGTGATTTTAGGATTAGTTAAAACTCGAAATTCACATTAAAAAGAAAATCGGTCTTTAAAGCCATATATTGCTGGAAAACATCTTAAAAATTATTTTTGACGGTTGACCCGTAGGTTTGCCTTTGTGTATTTCTGCACCTTTGTGTTTTCTTTTCTTACCTTTGTGTATTTCTGTCTGTGTATTTCTGTTTTAAAATTGAATTTTCAGGTATTTTCCATCAAGATATGACTTGGTAGACCGAAATCGTTTTAATATGTGAATCGAGTTTTAACTACTTTTTGGTTTTCAGCCGTGAATTTGGTGAGAGGATATAACGTGCTGCCGTCTTGCGGTCTAAATTTTTTTTTTAATTTAACATTAAGTACTAATCAGAAAACACTGTTTTACAATATACCGGCTTTTTCTATAAATTAAAATATCACGACTGTTAAAATAAGCAATGGCTTCAATTTCTAAAAGTGACCCTTCTAAACAATAATAATTCTTTCTATACTGTAAATCGCAGTTCATCCCACTCCAATTTATAGTAGTTTTTGAAAAATTAATTCTTCTGAACTATAAAAGGATCATTACTAATTCAAAAATGCTTACATATAATTATCTATAAAATCTGATTTAATAGGACCTTAGGAATAATTAAATAAAAATGAATTAATGTATTACAAAGAAGATACAATTTTATTGCTTAAATTCCTTATTTATAATTTATATGACTCCACATAACTAAGTAACCAAAATTTTACGAAACAATAGTAAACTATTAAAAATGTCTAAAAGAGCTTTTCTTATATCTCTAAATTAATAATCCCAAAACGCAGCGGTAATGACAACGGTAATGGAAGATTCAAAATTACTCTTACATTAAAGCTAAAGAATCGCAATTAAAAGATTCTAAAGTACTTATTCTGAAAACAGACATTTATTTCGAATTCTTAAGGAAAAGTTTAATTTTTAAAAATGTATTTAGGCAATAAGTAAAATTGTGAAACAGAAGCTTCAATAATGATATTTGGGTATATTTTTGAATGTGACAATCAAAACTTTTTATTTTGTGAGTACTTCCATTACAAAAGAAAAAAAAAGGTATCTATGCAGCAATTCGTTGATGACACCAAAACCGGTCTATATTGAAATATTTATACATAAGTATATATATTAAATTGTAATCATATTAAATCTATGCAATACTATTATATTAAACTAATGTATTAATCATTGCAAAATGATTTTCTGTTAATTTTCTAATATATAGTTGCTAATAAATTACTGCATATAATTTTTAAAAGATAAATATCTATATGCACATATATATTGGTCTTTAGAAAAGTGAGAATAAAGTTCGGTGAATAGTCCTGTAACAGTAATATAGATTAAATATTAACGAAAGATACCATATCCTCCTTGGTAATAGTCATCTCTCATAACTATACGCCACTGAGATCTGCTATACATGCACTGGGAAATTCACAATAATTATTCTTTTGGGATGGAGTTCAAAAGCTTTGTCTCGCTACGTTGGATGTCAGCAATGTATTCAAATCTCTTTCAAAGAGAGTTTGAGACGTGGAACTGGGATGAAGCCTGGCAGATTGGTATCTGGCGAGTAAGATGGATTTTCAATTTGCACCACCCTTCCTGAATTTCATTCAGTGTCTTGGAAAGCTTAAAACTAAACTATAAACTGATCTTTTGTTCGTTCATTTTCCTATCGTTGCATATATATATATATATATATATGCAACCATTTCATTACGACCATTTAATATGACGTAGAACAACGCTTCCCACTAAAAACCATCCAGAATGGCGATTACTCGACAAGGTGCTCATAAGTATTCTGCGGGTCTTGTAGCCAGACTTCACTAATTGTCTCTGTATATCCCGCACAATACGACGGAAATTCGGTTTTGCAAGTGCAAACACATACATATTTTTGTATTCATGTAAGGTGAACTATGATGCCAATACCGGACTTTACAGCTACTAGAATTTGCCTTGACTACTCTCTGATGATAAGACTCATGTAACAGAGTGCATTATCTTATTGGTAAGCGTCATCCTCCGACAGAATCATGCTGTCATGAATGAGATCATCTGGTGTGTAACCTTGTAAGGCATATAAATCTCGGATTATTCTACAGGGATATGAGTACGAATGAGCACCTAAAAACATCAACACCACTATAATACCACCACCAATGGCTTGTCTTCGACCAAAAATGATTCCGAGAACAAGGGTTTTGATTGGAAATAAGCATATTTATACGCATCTGTTTTTGCGATGGACCAGAACATGCGATTTGTCGAACTAAGGAAATTTACTCTGTTCTGATATGGTGAAAATTCGATCTGTATGGGCTTATTGCTGCCGCTGATGGCGATGTCGTGCGGTCAGAGCTGTAACGTGTGTCGGACGTCAACAACATAGCCCCACATTCAGATTGCACGATGCGCTCTGTGTTGAGAAAAGCTGTCTGAGTTGACACTGTTGTAGCTGCTAGTGATTTCTGCTATTGTAGCGCTTCTTTTATAACGAATAATGGCGCATCTCGCCACTCCCCTGGTAGCCATGCGTCGCGGGTGACACACTGCTAGCCAGCG
Source organism: Maratus speculifer (assembly GCA_964019185.1). Lineage (NCBI taxonomy): Eukaryota > Metazoa > Arthropoda > Arachnida > Araneae > Salticidae > Maratus > Maratus speculifer. The sequence continues at coordinate 365,360,461 of OZ025294.1, forward strand.
ACTTTCGACAGCACTTTCGATACAAACTCACAATAACTACATATGAATAGTTCACCAAACGTGTCGTTTCTTATATCTCTGCTTCCAGTCGCCGTGTCATAACAATTTGACGTTAACGATAGGCCGATTGTACGGAAGTGTACTAAGTTAGAAATAAAATAGTGGATTGTATTAATTAAAAATTTTAATGACAGCAAGGATTGCAGCTTGTTGCTAAATTAGAGGTTGTTTCGCATGTTCTGCGTTACAAAACCCGGAAGTAGGGTTACACACAAGATTCCCAATTGGCATAGATGCGGAGATGGGGGTGGTATTCCTTCGCCAAAGCCAATATTCAAGGATAACAGGTACAGGACATCTACAAATTTACAGCTGTGGAATACAGATTAATCAGCCGTTTTTCCCACCGTGTAACTACTCACGTTATGTTTTGAAATACATTGCATGGGCATTTTATAAACTCCAACACCAACTGTGTACGAGCCATGTTTTTTCATATTGGACAAATTTACTTTTATACATTGAGGGTGATCATCAAGCAATGAATCTTCGTTATATTTACAATATATTCATACAAAATGTTATGAAAATTGGCCTACGAATTGAGAGTAAGCATCAAAAGTGTAAAAAATTATCATAGAGCATGAGATCGTGAATCACTGAATTAATCAATAATAAGGTTGTTCTACATAACTCAATTTGTGTTAGCGATAATACTTTAAGAATGTCGAAATGCATTATAATTAAACTTTTAACACACATTCTCACCTTTGTTGTAAATGTGATAGTATAAAAGAAGACCTTACGAAAATTTCCTATAGAATTCTATTAAAAATTATTATAGAAAAAGTCTTACAGAATACTGTAGAAATATGGCCAGTTTTTCTGTAAGCTAGCTTGACTAGCTTAATATTCGCTTATGGGCTAACTTAAATATTCGAATATGATCTATAATATAAACAATGCACACATTGTTGCTTTTTCATTGCAGTGATTTCATTTTTCTCGAAATTACTACAGTCAGCATAAGCTCAATCAGGAAGAAACACCCTGTATTTTTGACTAGCAGGTGACTTGTCGATTAAGAATCCAAACAGCACTTTCGATACATACTCACAATAACTACATATGAATAGTTCACCAAATGTGTCGTTTCTTATATCTCTGCTTCCAGTCGCCGTGGCATAACAATTTGACGTTAATGATAGGCCGATTGTACGGAAGTGTACTAAGTTAGAAATAAAATAGTGGATTGTATTAATTAAAAATTTTAATGACAGCAATGATTGCAGCTTGTTGCTAAATTAAAGGTTGTTTCGCAGGTTCTGCGTTACAAAACCCGGAAGTAGGGTTACACACGAGATTCCCAATTGGCATAGATGCGGAGATGGGGGTGGTATTCCTACGCCAAAGCCAATATTCAAGGATAACAGGTATAGGACATCTACAAATTTACAGCTGTGGAACACAGATTAATCAGTAGATTTTCCCACCGTGTAACTACTCACGTTATGTTTTCAAATACACTACATGGGCACCTTATAAACTCCAACACCAACTGTGTATGCGCCATGTTTTTCATACTGGGCAAATTCAATTTTATACATTGAGGGTGGTCATCAAGCAATGACTCTTCGTTATATTTACAATATATTCGTGCAAAATGTTATGAATATTGGCTTACGAATTGAGAGTAAGCATCGAAAGTGTAAAAAATTATCATAGAACACGAGATCGTGAATCACTGAATTAATCAATAATAAGGTTGTTCTACATAACTCAATTTGTGTTAGCGATAATACTTTAAGAATGTCGAAATGCATTATAATTAAACTTTTAACACACATTCTCACCTTTGTTGTAAATGTGATAGTATAAAAGAAGACCTTACGAAAATTTCCTATAGAATTCTGCTAAAAATTTTTATAGAAAAAGTCTTACAGAATACTGTAGAAATATGGCCAGTTTTTCTGTAAGCTAGTTTGACTAGCTTAATATTCGCTTATGAACTAACTTAAATATTCCAATATGATGTATAATATAAACAATGCACGCATTGTTGCTTTTTCATTGCAGTGATTTCATTTTTCTCGAAATTACTACAGTCAGCATAAGCTCAATCAGGAAGAAACACCCTGTATTTTTGACTAGCCGGTGACTTGTCGATTAAGAATCCAAACAGCACTTTCGATACATACTCACAATAGCTACATATGAATAGTTCACCAAACGTGTCGTTTCTTATATCTCTGCTTCCAGTCGCCGTGGCATAACAATTTGACGTTAATGATAGGCCGATTGTACGGAAGTGTACTAAGTTAGAAATAAAATAGTGGATTGTATTAATTAAAAATTTTAATGACAGCAATGATTGCAGCTTGTTGCTAAATTAAAGGTTGTTTCGCAGGTTCTGCGTTACAAAACCCGGAAGTAGGGTTACACACAAGATTCCCAATTGGCAGAGATGCGGAGATGGGGGTGGTATTCCTTCGCCAAAGCCAATATTCAAGGATAACAGGTACAGGACATCTACAAATTTACAGCTGTGGAACACAGATTAATCAGCAGATTTTCCCACCGTGCAACTACTCACGTTATGTTTTGAAATACACTACATGGGCACCTTATAAACTCCAACACCAACTGTGTATGCGCCATGTTTTTCATACTGGGCAAATTCATTTTTATACATTGAGGGTGGTCATCAAGCAATGAATTTTCGTTATATTTACAATATATTCGTGCAAAATGTTATGAATATTGGCTTATGAATTGAGAGTAAGCATCGAAAGTGTAAAAAATTATCATAGAACATGAGATCGTGAATCACTGAATTAATCAATAATAAGGTTGTTCTACATAACTCAATTTGTGTTAGCGATAACACATTAAGAATGTCGAAATGCATTATAATTGAACTTTTAACACACATTCTCACCTTTGTTGTAAATGTGATAGTATAAAAGAAGACCTTACGAAAATTTCCTATAGAATTCTGTTAAAATTTTTATAGAAAAAGTCTTACAGAATACTGTAGAAATATGGCCAGTTTTTCTGTAAGCTAATTTGACTAGCTTAATATTCGCTTATGGACTAACTTAAATATTCCAATATGATCTATAATATAAACAATGCACGCATTGTTACTTTTTCATTGCAGTGATTTCATTTTTCTCGAAATTACTACAGTCAGCATAAGCTCAATCAGGAAGAAACAACCTGTATTTTTAACTAAGTCTTTTATGGCACCATGTTGTATGGGAATTTTTCGTACTCTTGATTGATGATCACAGCTCTGAAGTTGTCCATCGAATTTAGCCATGCATCGTATATAGATATTGATATAGGTATAGACATAGAAAGTGAATAAATAAAGAATACTGCCCAGTTAAACTGATGGCATTGAGCTCACAGGCTACAAATACTAATTGTACATTAAAGCCTTATATTTTCAAAGGTTAATTCCGTTCGAAAAAAAATTAAGAAGGGGAAACAGCTCTCCCCTTTCCTCTTTTTTTATACTTAATCATTGAACCTCCTATACTATCAAAGACATGCTTTATCATATAAAAAATCTATATCCAAAATTCAGAGCAAATTAGATAATTCTTAATAAAAACCCATTTAGCATTTATATAATTTAAAAGGAGTTATCCCCTTCTTTTATACTTAACCATTAAACTTCCAAAATTATTCAGAGATTTGAACGAAATCTGAAAATTCTGCTTGAAAAACCTATTTATATAAATTAAGAGGGGGGGGAGGCATTAGAACCCCTGTTCCCCCTTATTTATACTTATTCAATGAACACCTAATAACAGCCACGGAATCGCCTCATCGAAATGATCCTAATCTAAATTTTGAACGAAAACTTAATTCTGCATGAAAATCCCATTTATATCAACTAACGGGGTGGGGGGCATTAGAACCCCTGTTCCCCCTATTTATACTTATTCAATGAACACCTAATAACAGTCACGGAATCGCCTCATCAGAATGATCCTAATCTAAATTTTGAACGAAAACTTAATTTTGCATGAAAATCCCATTTATATCAACTAACGGGGGGGCGGATTAGAACCCCTGTTCCCCCTATTTATACTTATTCAATGAACACCTAATAACAGTCACGGAATCGCCTCATCAGATTGATCCTAATCCAAATTTTGAAAACTTAATTCTGCATGAAAATCCCATTTATATCAACTAACGGGGGGCATGAGCCCCCCGTTCCCCCTCTTATACATATCGAATGAACTTCAAAAACTAATCAGGGAAGCGCCTTGTCAGGATATACCTACATACAAAATTTTAAGAGGATCGGATATTTTTATCATGAGTTATCGCGTTACGCACATACGAACGAACATACAGAACGGGCGGGCACATAAGCTCTCAGGCTATGATAGCCTGTGAGCTAAAAATCCATAAAAACTAGAAAATTCTTAAAAATTGGAAAAATAGGCGAAATAAAAAATGGTTTGACGGACTTGCTTCACTAGGTCACATTTATGTTTTTAAGACAAAAGAAAATATTTCAAAATCCGCCAACAGGCGACACTGGGGCGAATGACTTATCTAGAAATAGCCTACAGATGCGGTTATAGGAATATTGGCTCATAATCTAATGCCATTTCGTCAGTGTAAACCATACTTATTTTCTTGAATCAGAAAACAATGACCATTATCATGCGTCAATTCCTTGTTCCAAAGAATGTCAGGACTGAAAAAGAGTCTTTAATAGTAACAATTTCTTAAAGCTTGTTCGGCGGTTTGAGGAAAATGGAATGCTATAAGTTATTGAATTCCCATAGCTTCTTAAAGTGCTATTACACGTGTGGTCGAAGACGCTTCAAATTACAGGTATCTCCATTTTATCCTATGGGATCAAGTCGCTTCAAAAGCAAGCAACTCTCCTGATGTCATTGGATAATATGGAGACGTTTGGAATTTGAAGCGAATTTGACTCCTCGTGTAGTAGCACTTTACTGTCTCTAGATTTGACATTGGCAGACTTCTGGTTTTGGAGCTAATTTAAAATGCTTCTACATCGATCTTTTTTCCTATTTAAAGATCTTTTCCCTAGTAACATCTTTTTTTCCTTTTTTAAATAATATCACATGACCTAATGATCCTCTGCATGCAAACTGTTTTTGTTTTTTTTAATTTCGGTTATTTTTTACGGGTTTTATGATTTAAAACTAATTCTACGGACTTTTTGCACCCCTTCGTGAGATATTAGTCATACTACAGCGCTCGTATTTATGAAAAAATATGTATGTATTTTATTATGTGCATAGGACATACCAAAGTAAGGACTGAATTTGTTGGTCATATTTATCAGCTATCTTGTTTAAAATTGGGGGTTGCTTAAGGATTAAAAAAAAATACAATACTGAAATTTTTTTAACCCGCGAGTAGTCGCGACTTTTTTCACAACGTCATTAGTCGCGCTCGTTCTTTTCGCCGCTATGCCCCCCACATACCTAATATGTAAAATAAGTTTTTCGCCTAATATACGAAAATAACATTTCAATGAAGATGTAAATTTGCAGTTTTCTTAAATTATGTATTTTATTCATGAGATCTGGAGTAATTGGAAAAAGTAAAAATGAACTGACATTAGTGATTGTTACATAGACATTTTCGCCAATTTCAACTTTGTTTCTAAAAATGTACCTGAAGAAAAAACGGAGCTGTCCTGTTACTTCACTATGCTGGTCAAGAAAGTCAGCTATATGGTAGATCGCCGTTGTATTTCTAATGTGATACAAGTTAGAAGAATATAAGTTATACGGGCGGCGAAAAGACCGACACGCGACTACTGACGGGTTAACCTGAAATTTTTGGGTTTGATACAAAGAATCAGTACACTTTTGTTTTGTTTCTAACTTAAACAATCGGTTCCGATTACTTAGAAATAGTTGATTTGAAGTGGTTGATTTTTCCATAGTTAGATTAAATTTAAGAGATTGAAAGCACGAAATCAAATTTACTTTGACAGATGTAACAATTGTTGCTACTTCCATATGCTTAAAATTATATAGTCATATCCATTAGCGTAGAATTCTCGCTAAGTTTGACGATATTTAACAAAATATCGCAAATTTAGCAATAAAAAATTCCTTTAATTGAAGCTGACATTCTTGTAACTGGCTAATTTTATGAAATTCTCATGGAAATTAAGTATTGGAAAAAGCTGTGATTTAATCTTCTATAATCGGGTACCGCATATTTTAGCTTCCTCTGCTTTTTAATGATTAAGATATTTTTTAACAAAAAGAGTTATATCTTGGTACAGTTCGGAATTACATTTTTAGTTTTAATGTAGTGTACGTACATGAAAGGATTTTATAAAATAAATAAATACATAAATAAGTAAATAAAAATAAGAAATTAAATAAATATTCATGGTTGACTTGTTTTAACTAATTATTTTCAAGTAAAGTCTTTAAATTTAATATCATAAAAGATAACCTTTGAAATTTATACTTTTATTTATCATATAAAATAAATGAAATAAAATAAATATACAAATCCATTAAAACTTATCAACAGGAATGTTCAGAAAACAACAACAGGAAAAAAAGCAATTTAAAACAATTTAAATCGCTGATTTAATTTAAGATGAAGTAATTACTTAAATGTATATCTGATAACTAATTTTTATTTAATTGTTTTGCACATTTTTTTGTGTCAGACATAAATTTAAACGATTACGGTTTTTAAAAAATACTCCATGAAATGTTTACTAAAACATTAGTTTATATTTATCTTCTGAGAAAAAAATCTATTTTGTCATTCCTTTTATTTTGACATTAAAATGCACCGCTATATTTCAAATTTTTCATGGTTCTCCAAACATTATGCTTGAAAAATTGAGCAGTTCAGTCAAGCTGTCAAAAAGATAAGAACTTTAAAAGGCGTAATCAATCTATTGGCTTAGCAGCACCATTCATCAAAGATTCTTAGATTGTTTTACTCGCATCATTAATTTCTGGGTTCAGAAAATCCGAGATATTGTATTTTTTTCTTCTAGTTAACCTCATTCTTAAAGAGAATCAATACTAAGATATGGTATACAATAATGATTTTTTTAATTTATTTTCAGTTAAATACTGGAAATTTATATTTAAGCTTCACCGCAAAATTTATTGGTCGTTTAAATCTTAACAAATAATAATTAATGCATTTAGATGATTTTAATAGTCATAAATATACATTTATAAATATCGGGTGTCCCAAAAATGACTGATGGATTTTAAAATTCAATAACTTGCAAATGGTGACAGCTATTTAAAAAAAAAAAATTGCAGGAGGGTTATGTATAATGTCAGGAGTTTTTTACTGTAATTTTTTTATTTTAGTTCGAATTTTAAACAATAGGTGGCGCTGACGGCGATTGAAGACCAGGTCGACGCTTCACTCAGCACTGATCACCTTGCCTTCAATCGCCGTCAGCGTCACCTATTGTTTGATATTCGAACTAAAATCAAAAGTTACTGTAAAAAAATTCCTGACATTATACATAACCCTCCTGCAAAAAATTTTTTAATAGCTGTCACCATTTGCAAGTTATTGAATTTTAAAATCCATCAGTCATTTTTGGGACACCCGGTAAATACTTTAAAAAATGAATATACAATTGTGTTTATTATTATTTTTTCACTATGAAACCCTTTAAAAATCAATGTTTTTTTGCATTTTTATTCTAAACAAATGTATACAGAGAGTGCAATAAATAAACGTGTATAAAAGTAGCCGAGATTAAATATGGAATATGAAAATTTAAAACTCGTAATAAGTACATGAGATGACTCAGTAATTAATGTTGATGATTCCCCATAGAAATTGATATGTTTATTGAAAAACTGACAAACAAATTTTAACGAATTTTCTGATACTCTATATACATTAGGTGTTTCTGATAGGTTTTAAGCTACTCAAAAAGAATGTGTTTATAAAAAATTTCTATCATCCTCCAATTTTGAGAAAACTCATTTATACGTTTCGGAGTATGTAGCCATCGCCTAGGCATTATAATTATATTACATTATAATCTTACATGCTTTTGATTCACATTCTCTTTTCATAACATAACATTCTTTTTTCTTATTACAGCGATAGAAGATACAGCAAAAAATAGTAGTGACAGATATACCCATAATAATTCTTATGTTAGCGGCCTTGAACAGACAGCGCTAACCGCCCCCACAATATTTGGTTTTAATGCAAATCCGTTACTGTTGAAACTTATATTTTGGGGATAGCGTAATGCGTATTTTATTTTTCTGTAAAACTTTTTATTTACATTTTTATTATAATTATCCTGTTTTCCTCTAAAATATGTGAAAATTGTCTAGAGAATGCGTTAGTGAGCCCGATTCTTTTTGCTATGTATGCGGAGAGCTAATTTTGAAAAAGCAATGATGCGCTTTCAAGCCAATAAATAAAGACTGCATATCAAATGTAAATTTGATGTAAATTAAGTGAACAAGATAAGGAATGAGCACCTCATACTTATTGTAGACGATGTGCTACAAACTTCCGGGCGTGGATGAAAGGTAGAAGAAAGAGTATGTCATTCGCTATACCCATGATATAGCGCGAGCCGAAGAATATTATAAACGACTGCTACATTTGTATTGCAAAAATTAAAGGATTATGTGTAAGAAGTAAACAGAAAATTAAGTACCCGAAGTTAGATTCAGCAATGCGACCAGTGTTACAAAATGATGATTTATCAGTACCGAAACCACCAGATAATTTTACATATGACGATGCAGCAGTAGAAATGGAAATTGATGAAACTCATATTTCCTCTACATCTGATATAAATTATTCTCCTGACATAAATGAAGAATCACACCTAATTACTCAAGAAGAATTAAATGATCTTGAGAGATACTTAAATTTATCATAGAAAAACTCAGAATTACTTCGATCAAGATTGCAAGGTTAGAATCTCCTAAAAAACAATACAAAGGTATATGTTTATTGAGATCGACATAAGAAATATTCGACATATTTTCAAGAAAATATGATGTATGCTATTGTAATGGTATAAGTATTTTAATGTCTGTTTTAAATTGTCAATATAACTCGGAACAATGGCGATCGCTCACCAGCTTGAAGGCTATGCTTCTTCATTGTGGAAATGTCCTGCCGTCTGTCCAAAATTAACCCATCTCAAAATTTATGCTTGTACCAGCAACAAAAAATATGCTAGTTATTACTAGTTATTGCTACTTATTGCTATATCTGCTAGATTTCCATGCTATAATATGCTAGCTAGCATCACATGCTATATCGCTAGCTTGCACAATAAAAGCATGACGAGCTATATGCAAGCATTCCATGCTTATTTCCAGCAAAGTGGGCCAATACACACCATGAATTGCTGGAAATTCTGCTGAAACCAGCAATGTGTAATGCTAGTATATGCTATTTTACTTGTTGGGTTATAGCACTTGGTGCTTGTCTAGCAAACAAATACCAGCATGAATTTCGACCTGGGTATTCTTGCATAATGAAAGAATCTTAAGAAAATATGAAGATACTGCTTCATGAAATTGATTACTCCATCATGGTTGGAATATATGTGCCGATATTAAAGTAATTGCCATTCTTATTTGTATGCAACAAGGTTATACAAAATATTGTTCTTTCCTATGCGAGTGAGATAGCAGAGCAAAGCATGAGCATTATATCAAAAAGAAGAGACCAGAGCGCAAACAATATATTGCAGTTGACAAAAATATCCAAAACGTTTCTCTTATCAATAAAAAGAAAGTTATTCTTCCACCTTTACACATAAAGTTGGGATTGATGAAGAATTTCGTTAAATCTATGAATAAAGAAGGTCGTGGATTTCAATATCTGCAAGAAGAATTTCCATCGCTAAGATATGCAAAAATGAAGGAGGCTATTTTTGTTGGTCCACAAACTAGACACCTTATGAAGGACAAAAATTTTGATGATACATTAAGTGATTTAGAAAAAACAGCATGGATGGGTGACACATTTCTTAAGAAATCATCCAAATCCTAACTATGAAACATTATTTAAAGACATTTTTAAAAATTACAAAGATTTGGGAATTTCAATGTCGTTGAAAATTCCCTTTTTTAACATTTCATCTAATCCCCCCCCCCCCCGATAATAGGGAGCTGTGACCGACGAGCATGGAGAGCGCTTCCATGAAGATATATTTGCAATGGAAACCCGATATCGAGGCAGGTGGACTCCAATAATGCTCGAAGATTACTGTTGGAACCTTATTAGGGAAGCTAGTGATTGTGCCTAAGAGCGCCTTTGTTGTGCCTAGAGAGCATCCACAAATAAGACATTTACCGCTACATAAAGTATGAAATTTCTTATTAAAATAATTTCTTTTTACAATAGTTCTTCTACATTTTTCTGAAACTTTATAAACAATGCATATTTTCAGTGTTCCAAAAATTATTTTAAAGCTTTATAAGTTTTTATTTAAAAGTTTGTCATTACTAAAATACCAAATGATATATTTCACAAGGTATATGTGTTGAATAAATGCTAAAAACTTCAAATTTTAAATATTTTCAACTTTTTAAAAATCTGTGGGTGATGGAAACTTTTCAATGGCATATTCTTTCACAGCACCACCAAAAATATAAAAGTCACCACATACTTAGTTAGAGACAGAATCCTTGTTTATGAGTGTAACTATTTCATACTACGGACTATTACTTTCTGATTGCTTTGTTCGTCCATTTATATAATCATATATACAAACGAACAATTTAATAAAGAGCCTTACTGTCTTCGGCAGCGTGGACCTGTCTTTCACTTATTTTTTACTATAAAATCATTATTTTTGTGATAGCTATATCAAGGAACAGCTGAATCAGCTGTATAAAGTGTCCTTGGATCATAACTTCTCGTTAATATTGTACCAATTTTTACGGCTTAGTTTTCGATTTCGTTTTTAATTAAACATAGGATTTGAAACTGCAAATTATTAACTATGTGTACAAAGAAGAATATATTAGAAGATGTGTATTAATAAAATGTGATGGCGTGATTTCTTGAGCTATGAGATTTGGTGTTATTACCCACTAACACCATGCAAACGAAACTAGAAAATAACGGTATGTAAATTATCCAATTTTGAAGATACAAACTCTGCACAATAACGAATTGACAAATTTCTCTTATGTACCACAAATTGCGATATCAGAATACAGCAAAAATCATTTGATATTTTCTTCTTATGACACAAAAAATACCTGAACTTAGTACATACACATTTCTTTTTATACTTTTTGATATTAAACAATGAAAATAATGCTTTATTGTTTATAAAATTAAAAGAAATAAACTCTTTTTTGGATAACATTCCAGCTCTAAAAAGTATCATTCTGTATCATAGCGCCAATGGATTGCGTCAATACCTCGTTATGCTTGTTTAGTATTATATTTAAACTATAAACAACATCAGGAACGCACCTAAAATCTACCAGAGCATTTTGAAAGTGCATGAAATACACTATAAATGTATGTTATAAACAAAGTATTTTCTAACAAATATGTATTCTTGAAATCACAGGACATATCTTGCAAATTTTAAATTTGTTCTTGATTCTTGAATGTTTTTTCAACGAAAAAGTTTCCAAATAGAACAAGTTAATTTTTAGCGATTATTTAAGATTAAGATGACTCTGAAGACTTCTCCCCAGAACACATGTGTGTCATTTCCCAAAATTCCTTAATATTTATGCATAATATTACCACTTGTCTTTGTTACCCACTCTGGATTTTTTTGTTTTTTTTTACCCTATGACACCTTATTCAATTTTACAGAAAGATGCAAAAAATGAAATGTAAAATTAACATATTAATAATTGCATGAAAAAATTAAATGTAATAATATTTTCATAAAAGATAAAATCTTATATAAAGCTCATCTTGTAAAAAATGATGAATTTCTGTAGCAAATAATTTCTCAAAGAAACATAAACATCAAGTTATTGAGCAGTATCAAAATTAAATTATTTAATATAAAATATCAATATACCGTTAAGGCTTTTAAAACGCAAAGCACAATCGTTAAAATCTAATGACTGTTTTGAACATTCACATAAGTGTTACAGATAAATCTGTGAAAATAAAAAAATCCGTTTTAAAGACTTTTTCAATACAAAAAACTCAAAAAGAAAACATTAAAAAAGTTTTGGTGCAAATTTTGATTAAACGTACGTGTCCTGCGCAATTACTACACTTCAAGTGGATAATACATAATCCACCGATCGAAATTCCCAATTTTGTCTGTAAACTGGTTAGAGATATAAAAATAAGACAAAATTTTATTTATTTTTATTTTGTAACTGGTATGGATTGTTGCCGTTACAATTACAAAAGATCCGCACATGAGAACTAAATGGCTTGTTCCCCGTGTACACACAAAGGACATACACAACCGATTTTATGTAACTTGTAATACATATTCACTGGATCATGCCTAATTTTTATGGAAGACTGTATTTTACTGCGTCGAAATCTTTTTTATTTAAGAGTAATAGCAATTTCTCAAAAAATTTCCGAAAAAACCCTTAAACGAATTATTTTATAACTGTCTAACACATACATTCTTATATTTATACTCTATTAAAAAAATATTTTGTATTGAAAGCACTCGATTATTTTAGGAAAGAAATTTATTTTTCACTAAAAAGTTCAATTTTTTCAAATATCTAAAAAAAAAAAACCTTTCTTAAAATTCTTCCACATTTTTTCAAACGCATCAATTAAAGGTATTTACGAATAATATAAAGACATACAGTCAACAAATATAACAGTTTATTATAATAGAATTTTACGCGCTAGAGTATATTTAATTATTTACTAAAACTTCAATTTCAAGGTAATTCAACTGATATGAAACAATTTTTAAAGCTTATTTCGCACCATATATTAAATGCTATTAGTAAACTGTCAGAAAAATTCGTCAATATACACTAAGTTATCCTCATTTTTTCACAAATAATTTCCGTACTCGCAGAAAACGTATTTGATCTGTGAATTCATTTTGAACGTCGAAAAATGAGGAAGAGTTTCCGTTTATTTCTAGCACGCATGCGTATTGGGTCTGTTAGTAATAAATTCGAATTTGTTTTTAAAATGAAAAACAAAATATTCTATAGATTATAATGTCTAATTTAGTTTTAAAAAAACAAAAATGTTTTCGAATTTAAAAATAAATAACAATTACTTTCTTTATTCATTCAAAAATTCTCACAATTTGTTATTCAAAGTTCGATAAATTGAATAAAGTTGAATATACTAAGTAATTTAAATAATAAATGCGAAATATAATATTTCACATTTAAAATATACTTTAAGTGAACACATTTAAAAGATATTTTAATTAAAAAATAAAATGAAAAAAAATTGATATTATTAAAAAAAAATCTTATCGAATAAAAATATAATACCCATACTTTTCCTTTAGCAATCTATGTAATATATTTAAAATTTACATTTTTATAGTATATTAATACTAAACGTAAAAAAATTCCCAGCCACAGTTTCATTAAAGATGAAATCTTTCCCAAATTAACTTCAAAATTAAAAGCTTTGTAACGAAAAACACCAATCACACCCATATAAAATGAAGGGTTTTGCTTTAAAGCACTTCATGAACGTGCAACGGTGGCTCTGAGGTAGCGCGTTTGTCTGCCAATGCTGGGATCGTGAGTTCGATCCTCAGCCGTGCCGGATTGATCTTAAGAATTTTTTTTCAAATGACGGATTTTTTACCTCTTTTGACGGAGAAAAAAATAAACGGATAATCGTCAATCTACAGACAATTTCTGGCAGCAGTGCTGCCAGTACTTTTTCTGTAAAAAGATGGAAGTTTTTTTGAGAGTGTATTGTTATCTTTTTGCACGAGAAAACAGCTGTGTAATGATCTTATAATATTTCAAGCTAACAACTCTTATTTTCTACGCATTATTATCATATAAATATAAACTTTTCAATTTATAGCCATTTGGAAAATGATTGTTGTTTTCAATCGCAAATAGATATATCTAAATCCATGTGGTGAACGCATTTTATTTAACCCGGAATGTTAATGTTTAATGAATGGTGTACGTAAGATATAACTCTGCTATTACGTAAGCAACGTTTCGATCAGAACAAAAATGAGGTTTTTACTGATTTTTATTAAAGCAACGTGAAACATTCAAACATTTTGCTTTGGGCAAAAGAATTCCACATTTTTTAAAGAGAATTCTTTACATTTATATGAATTTTAATTTGAACAAAATTTCGATATGTCGTTGTTAGTAATTAATAAAGTAAAAAGGATACAAAATGGGTAGTCGCTGATTATAATATATGCAAAAAAAACCGAATACAAAGAAAGCCGTTGCACGGAAGGTCATCTTTTTAAAAAAGCATTTAAAAAATGAGGTCTGATTATCGAACGTAACAATTACGAAATGTGCGACGATCACGAAAAAGTAGAGCATCTAATATTAAACTGATTAATTGCAAAAGACCATTTATTAAGTATAGAGTTTATTTATAAGTCTTAAATTTTAGTGTTTAAAATAAACCACTTTCCAAATGGTTGTTGTAATTTGGTAAATTATATTTTCTTTTGTTTTATTATAATTTCATCCAGTAAATCAATTGCTTTCCTAAAAGAATAATTCTTCCATAAGCGCATGGCTTATACTGCTAAAACCTCCTTTTATGTTTCGGTATATATACTAAACACTCCTTTATCCTTTTATCTAACATTGATAGATAAAATTATATTTGTATGAGAAGTATATTTGTAAAATCATCATAAACTAATTGTAAAATGGAACTCTAAGATATTTCAATTATTTTGTACGTAGGCAAATATTTGTTTTCTTGTGTATTTTATGATTTCAGTTATCTGACAAGCTGTATATTTTATTTATTTATACTTTAAATATTATCTTTTGCAAAACTAATAAAAATAATATCGATTGTAATATTACATTTATTTTTGGAATTACCACCCACATAGCATGCATGTTCACAGTGACGTCACAGTGACGTCACTGTGAGTCACTGTGGTCACGTCACATCTGTGACCAAAATGCCACTCCTCAGTGACGTCACATTGTGACTGAAATGTGACGTCACATCTGTGACCAAAATGCCACCCCTCAGTGACGTCACATTGTGACTGAAATGTGACGTCACATCTGTGACCAAAATGCCACCTCTCAGTGACGTCACATTGTGACTCAGATGTGACTTTCTTAGAAAACTTTAGAAAATTACAAAAATTCTCCAAACCATGTTATTTACTGGTAAAAAAACGTGTTTTCTGGCATTGCAGAAGAATATTGTGCAATCGCTCTTATGTCACACATTACATGCACTGCATGTAACATGTACGTCATATCACATATATGAGATAAACCTCCCATCATATGAAACTAAGCACCCAGCAATGAACCTATCAGTGAAACTTCCATTTAAGGAAATTTCTCGTTACACTTAAATGCTTCGTTATGAAAAAAATATCGTTGAATAGAAATCCACGAAAATTCATGAAATTTGTATAGTAAACTACAAATAAAAATGGAAATATTATAAAACTGTGTTTTAATTTGGATAGTACTTTTTGTTATGCAATATAGCCACATAAAAAAAATCATTAGTATAATATCTAAAACACCGCGTAATAAAGGAAGGGAAACAAAAACTGAATCGCAGCGTTCTAATTCTCGTTTTCTCTTGTATTTCAAATCGAAAAATTAAAAAAAAAAATTCGAATATTACTTTGTTTGCGATCTCTTATGAAAGATACACTCATAAAAACTTTCGCATCTTTTTTAAGTATTCAGAGAATGGACCTATAATATTTTCGCGGAACTAGAATCCCTTTCTTAGCATATCGAAAAATTTTCGCATTTTTTCCTTTTTATTTAAAAGATAAAATAAATACATAATTTCAATTCGTACAATCCGCTGAAATATATTCACCAATCAATCTTAACAGCAATCTATCCTTTTGAATATTGTGCATGCACGGAAGTGCAACAAATTTTGCTAAGAAGAATTTTTTTTTAATATGAATATTAATTTAAATGTTAATTGCGTTCTATAAGAAGGTTCAACAGAAAATTAAAAAAGTAGATAATTTCATTAAATATGCGCTTCGTTAAATGAAAGTTCCACTGTATTTTGAAACTAATTGAAAGAAAAATAGAAATGCGTGAAAAAAAAATTTAACTCAAAATTTTAATTAGGGATACCCTCATAAAACTAATGCGCATGCGCATTCAACTTATAAATCTTCGAAGCTCAAACAACCAATAATAACAAAAAATCACCTGCTTAAAAAATATCGTTTGGCAACAACCAGAGTAGTTGACACTAGTGTATTTATTCTTTAGAATATTAGGCCAGCTGCTCTAGTAACTTTGTTATGATGTTATGCGTGTATATTTAGTACGTAAGTTGAAAATTTTTAAAAAGTTATGCAGAAATGCGATCAGTTGACATTTTATATAAAATGCCGGTCCGAAAAAATACATTGTCAGTGGCGTTTCGTTAATATGAGCGCGCCAATGTCAATGTACTTCATTCGGACATTCCGACTTCGAAATTATCTTCGCTATTTGGATTATGAAACTTGAATTAGAGGATAATGCCGTTAAGAAAGAGGTAAGAAAATGTTATTTTTCCTGTTTTTTTTATAATGATTTCTGTGAATTTCGTAAAAAACATGTTATAAAAGGAATAAGTATCATATTAATTTAACTTTTTTGAATCCACTTACCTTAGTAAATTCAATAAATTTAACATTTATTTTGTTGAAATACGGAACAGCATGTCAACGATTTGAAAATAATTAATAACATTATTTTTAAAATGCACTTTAATCACATTTTTTTAATTACATGGTTAAAATCAAATATTAATAAATTTAAAAATGTATGCATAATCAAAAGTTAACGTTATAATTAATATATAAAGGAGTTTGGGGTTGTTTAACTGTTGAAAATAGTGATAAATATATTAATTTATGCACTAATATTGCAAAAACAAATTTTTTAAAACTTTTTTATTACCTTTCTGAATTTCTCATAATCCCAAAAATTTGATAACTGTAATTCCATGACATTTATTATTTTAAACCATGTATCTAAAATAATTAAGATATTGATTTTGTGATAATAACAATTATTGATTTTAAAAAATGAGTAATTATCGCATTATTTTATTAATTTTTGATATCTTAATTGTTAAATGGTGCTGAAAATAACAATTTTGTTCCATTAGTATGTGTTCATTAAATCCTGGTTCTAAATAGTCATAAAAACAATTACATGTACTTTTTTGTGGGATGTACATTACTGAAATTTTTAGTGTTTGATGTATTTCTATTATTTTCAATAAAATTTTGTCTAATATTGGGAAGTGAGACTGAGAATACTTAAATACTATTAATAGATTCATCTAATACGAAAAAAAAATGAAATCTAATAATTATAACTATTAATAAGGAAACTTTTTAAAAATAAATTCCATAAGGATGACCTTTACCGGTACATCTACACTATATGACATATACAATATATATATATGAGTTTAACTACGAATTTAAACCTTGGTGTAATCATACATGCGCACAGGCCACTATAGTAAGGAAATAACTAAGCGTAATACTAGAACTAATTGCCTCATCCATTAGTATACTCGATTTTTAAATAAAATCTGTATATTACAAATATTGCGCATAAACTTCACGTAGTTTTATCAAAAGATAATTCTATATTATATTTAACAGAATGATTTTAATTGGTAAATTAATCAAACGAATATTAATTTTCCAAAATGAGTAAAAAAATGTTTAGATTAGGATTCGAACTAGAGACCCTCGATGTATGCTGCCAATGCTCTTCCAACAGAGCAACTTAGCACGCACAATTCACCCGGAGAAATATCATTATATACTCATACGAATAGTATGCATTTATCATACGAGTAGTTTGAAAAAAATTAAAGTATTATTACATAGGGTTATATATAATAATGATAAGTATGCGTTCGTATACACTGTGTGAATTGTGTGCGTCAGATTCTTCCAGGATAGTTCAGTCGACAAAGTATTGACAATTTGCGCGAAAGACTGCTTAGTTCGAATCCTGACCTGGACACTTTTTCAATCAGTTGGAAAATTACAACAAAAGATAATTAAAAGATATAGGGTAGATGCTCCAGTTTTGGCAACTGCACAAGTTTTGGCCACATTGGAATGATTTACCCTCTATTTAGGCTGTAAATTGATTTTAACAAATTATATGCATTCTTACTCCTTAATCTAACACTCTTTTATTATTTTCAATCCCATTTGTTTATTTTTTAATAAAAAATGACTTGCAAAAAAAAAAAAAAAAAAAAAAAAAAAAAAAAGAAAGAAAGAAAAAAGTGTAAAATTATAGTGTGCACTTTTTACTATTTTTGAATCTCAAGTAATAGGGTTGTGCTATTTATGATGGCCAATTATCTATATGAGAGATATGGGCCAAAAAAGAAGGGAGATGCCCTCTGTGAAGGTCTTTCTAAGATCCTAGCCAATATTCACACAAGGAAATCTAAGGTTTGAAGAAAACTAACTCCAAATGATTAGGCTGACAGGCAGCTAAGTACGAGGAATTAAAGTTTAAAATCAGTTGAAAAAAATGGATTTTAGAGATTGTCAAAATACTATTTCATGTAAAAATGGAATAATTTCAAGATTCTAGTCATATAACTGTAAATATTGGTATAGTATAACATATGATATATATAAATGAAAATATGCAAAATGTTAAAATAAGCTTTTTATGTCCTATAAGTCTTTTTTATGAATTAAATATATTTTTTGTTTTTAAATTTAAATGTTCAGTTAAAATCAGCTTAAGTATATTTTATTCGATGTTTTTATGATTTCATTTAAAAAAATGCAAATCTTTTTTATACAGCAAACAAAGATCTGTGTGGTAAAACAGATTTTGCACAAAAATGCTTTATTTTTACTTATTATCAGTTAAAATGTTTGCAAAATTACAAGATATTAGGGCGGCCAAAACTGGTGCAGGGGTGGCCAAAACTGGTGCAAATTGAAAGAAATTACTTAACGAGTTATTACTCACAATCTAAAATATTTGATAGAAAGTTATTATAATTAACAGAAAGACAACTAAATTTACTAAAGAATACTGTTATTGCGATTTAATATGCTTTATTCAGTCTAAAACTATAAAATTTCCATTTCAACTTTTCTCTTAATGTGGCCAACACTGGAGCATCCACCCTATATATTTATAGACATCAGGATTATTGGTCAGAAATATTGGCAAGCTGTACAGTTTTAGATATGTGCTGAAATTTGTGGATATTAAAGCGAGTAAAAGTTTTTTTTTTTTAAAGTTCAAAAAGATTAAACAGTTTGAACAGCATATTACAAAATGTGTGTCAGTTATAAATAAAATTGAAGCTATGCAATTTTCAGCATGTGGGGAAAATATATAAATATTTTTGAAAGGCAATATTTTTCAAATTTTAAAAACAACACCAGAGTTGTAAGGCATGTGAGGTAAATCGAATTTTTAACTTTAATTTAGAAGAAAGTCTCCTTACTGCAGGTAACTATTTTATATATTATACAGTATTTGTTCATAAATTGTCAATATATGATTTTAGGACTCAAACCCTATTTTAACAGAACATGGCGTGGAGTTATAGCTTCAGCAGATCCTGTTTCTTTTAAATTGTTAGAGAATCGTTAAGAAAAGTTAAATCGTCACAGAATCATCACAGTGTTAACGAAAGTTTTGTCACAAACGATCTGCATCGTGAGTCTAAAATAATGGGACAAACTTTAAGGGAGGTGGTAGAGCTCACTATAATAAATAATTATGGCATAGAAATGTATGACTGGAAGTGACGCGTTAAAACGCCACACTAGTCACTGTAAAAGACACGGATTATAATGTTAAGTGTATGGGAGCGCTATTTTCAAATATCTCGCTAAAATTTTAATATTTTCGCATATTTTTTTTCCATAGGATAGCTGAGGACGACCTGCAACTGGGCTGGTTTTTACTTTTTTGATTTTGGTTACAGATTAAGAGCCCACAATAATTCAGAACCAGTTTAAACCGGTTCTAAAACTGAAACTATTGTAATATAAAAAAAATATAACCAAAATCGAAAAAGTAAAAATTAGCCTAGTTGTGGATCGTCCTCAGCTATCCTATGGAAAAAATATCATGTAAAATATTGAAATTTGAGCAAGATATTTGAAAACAACACCCCCCCTCCCCCCATAGACATAACATTACCATCCGGGTCTTTTTTGGTGACTAGTGTAGCGTCTTGACGGGTCACTTCCGGTCATATATTTCTGTGTCATCATTATTTGCTATAGTGAGTCCTACCGCCCCCTCAAAGTTTGTTCCATGATTTTGGACTCACCCTGTATTTCATAATTTGGTCACAATGTGACTTGAAAGCATTGTCACTTTCGTCACAATTACGTCACAATGTTAATGACAAAATCGTCACAAATGACACACTTTTCACAAATTGGTCACATTGCGACGTCTCAATGTGGTCACAATGTGACGTCACAAACAAGCTCTAAAACGGCCATAACGACTTCACATTTTAGTCACAGTGACTTCACATCGACGTCACGTGACGTCACATCGACGGTCACAAAGTCACAATGTGACTTCACAACGACGTCACCGTGACGTCACCATGTCTTACGGGCATATTCTGACATAAATGATAACAATGTTCAATAATTCTGAAAGAAAGGCTGTAATTGCTATTTATAAGGGCAGGTAAATTGGATAATCCTGATACAAATTTTAGTTTTTGAATTTTAATGAATATTTTACATACTATATATATATATATATATATATATATATATATATATATATATATATATATATATATATATATATATATATATATGTATATATATATATATATATATATATGTATATATATATATATATATATATATATATGTATATATATATATATTATAACCATTTGTAAAATGATCGTTGGCCCCGCCAGTGGCGCCAGTGGCCGCGAGGTTCTGACATCCAAACTGGTAGACGGTAGGTGCTGGGTTCGAACCCAATCGCGACCGTCAGCCTAACCTTTCGGAGTTTTCCGTGGTTTTCTTCGAACCTTGCGTAAATACGGGTTAGGATCCCTTAGAGAGAATTCCACGGAGGGCATCCCACCCCATGCGGTCTATATCCTATAAGTGTAGATAATTGGCCGACATAAATACAAACAAATAAAATGATCGTTGTTTTTGGTCGAGAATAGCTATTTCTCAGACATATCTGAATAATCGAAGTAGCCACATGTTTGATGTCCGCATTTTTTCTTCCAGGAATATTAATGTTTAATCCATGGCATACATAATACATGACTCTATTATTATATCAACCACGTATTGGTCATCAAAAATTGATGTCTTTACTGTTTTTTATTCGATTAATGGGAGACTTTCAAAGATTTTGCTTTGAGCAATGGATGCCCACATTTATTTTATTTTATTTTATTTTTTTTTTTAATGATTTATTTTTTATAGACTGAATGTGACCAAATAATATTGTAATTTAAGTTATTAAGGGACAAGTTACATGTGATTAAAAATTGCTTTTCTTTTGTATAAGAGTTTTGCACTGTAGAAAAAAATACCTTTAAAGTTATCTCTGATTTTTAAGCCTATCAATTTTCTGACGTAAAAGAATGCCACATAAGCGCATCTGGATCGTTCTCATTGTTGAAAAAATAGGTAGTCTTTAAAAATAGAGGTATTTTTGCGATATATAATGGCCTTTGAGATTTTATTTGTGGCAAAAGCTTAATCGCTTAGTTAATCTTTCGATTTTTTAAAGACAATCATTTTCCAAATGTTTTTTGTAATTTGTTAATTTAGATTTTTAATTTATTTATTTTTTTATTGTAGTTTTAAATTAAATAATATTTTTAGCGTTTTAAGAATATTATTTTATTAAATTTACTTTAAAACCATATTTGTTTGAAAGTTAGAACAGCCGATGTAAGATAAAAATTTTTTTTTTTACTTTTACTAATTTAGTAGGTTTATTATAAATAAATGAAGCACTTACTACTTAAACATTTTCTACTTAACATTTTTCGAATAAAACGAATTGCAGCTTGTATATAATGAATAACGATCGTCCATGTCTTCATACAAAGTATAAAAGTAAAGAATATTTAAAAAGATAAATAAGATTAGAAATATAGTTTTCTGTAAGTCATAACAATAAAAAAATATGAATTTATTCTGTTAGATGCGTTCATAATATGTAAGTACGCACAATCTATTCTCATTTTGTCCATTCTCGTCAGTCCTTCTATCTGTTCGCAAATAACAGCGAAAAACCTACACTATCTACGGAGCGTAGAAGTCTGAAATAAACTTTGTCTCCTGATGCACCTCAGATTCAGAATTTTAAAATTCTAGCAATTATTTATTTAATTACTGGAGATTATGAGTAAATTATGAGCTATTAACTAATCACATTTCTTTCTTATTCAAAGCTAATTTTTATCATTGCAACATCAAAAAAAAAAAAAAAAAATGTGGCGCATGCATTGAAGACTTATTTAAACGACGAAAAAAATGAAGAACGAAAAAAGAGAATTTCGGGGGTTATTTGTGATTATTTATAAAACGACACCGCCCAAACCACTCAGTAAAATTAACACAAGAATCCATATTCTGAAATACCGTACTCATACGTCTCAAATACTACAATCTGTTCATAAACATAGCTTACTTAATCTACTCGAAAAAAATGGTTCATTTTCCGGTAAAAAATGTTTTTCTCTTTTATTTTAATGCCAGTCCGCCCCTTTTTGGAGGAAATTTTGGGGGACCAACAAATGAAAAATACATTTTTAAAGCTAAATTCCTCCTTCAATGATGGTTTATTGAGATTTAAAATGTATGAATTTTAACCTTTTCAAATACGCTACCGTACTCATGTCATATCTTATACTATAATGCGAGCAAAAATTGTGTGTGTGTGTGTAAATTTTATCTCAAAAACGGCTCTAACGATTTTCGCAAAAATTTGGATTTTACCGTTTTTCGGCACGAAAAGGCCACTGGGCTAGGTCACATGTTCGAGAAAATTCGATTATTGGGTCATTTTGGGTCATAATGGGTCAGGATCAAGCTATTTATATCTAGAGAACGGCTGGGTCGATTTTAAGGAAATTTTGTATCCTATCATTTTTTGGCACGAGAAAGCTATTGGGTTGGGTCACATGTTCGAAAAATTTCGATTAGTGGGTCATTTTTGGGTCATTATGGGTCAAGCCATTTTTATCTAAAAAACGGCTCTAACGATTTTGACCAAATTTTATATTTTATGATTTTGGATTACAAGAAGACCATTGGGTTAGGTAACTTGTTCGAGAAAATTCGGTTAGTGGGTCATTTTTGGAGTCATTGTGGGTCATGCTATTTTTATCTAGAGATTTTATCACGCAATTTTGACTAAAAATTTCATTCTATAATTTTCGGGCACGTGAAAAACATTGGGCTAGATCACATGTTCGAAAAAATTCGATTAATGGGTCATAAAGGGTCAGGGTCAAGATATTTATATTTAAAGAACGGTGTGATCGATTTTAACGAAATTTTGAATGTAACAAGTTCTTGACATAAGAAAACTAATGTGCTAAGTCACATGTTTGAGAGATTTCGATTTTAAGAATCATTTGTGGGTTATGATTGGTCATAATGGGTCATGTCAAGCTATATCTAAAGAACAGGTGAATCTAATTTAACGAAATTTTGTATGCAACAATTTTGACACGAAAAAATCATTTGGCTAGCTCACATGTTCGAGAAATTTCGATTAATGGGACATTTTGTGTCATAAAGAGTCTGGGTCGAGCTATGATCGATTTTAACGAAAATTTGTATGTAACAATTTTTAGACAAGAGAAAACTAATGGGCTAAGTCACATGTTTGTGAGATTTTGATTATAAGGGTCATTTGTGAGTCATATTGGCTCATGGTCAAGTTATATCTAAAGAACGAGTGGGTGATTTTAACGAAATTTTGTATTCAGCATATTTTTGGCACGAGAAAATCATTGGGCTAGGTCACATGTTCTAGAAATTGTGATTAGTGGGTCACTTCTGGGTCATTCTAATTTTATCTAGAAATTTTTGTATTCTATCGTTTACGGGCACAAGAAAAGCATTGGGTTAGATCAGATGTTTGAGAAAATTAGATTAGTGGGTGATTTTGGGTCAAAATAGGTCAGGGTCAAATTAATTATATTTAAAAAATGGCTCAATCGATTTTATCTAAATTTTGTATTTAACGTTTTTCGCCACCCAAAAACTAATGAGCTAGGTCACATGTTCAGTGGCGTAGCTAAGGGGGTGGGGGGCAAGGGAGGCGTCCGCCCCGGGCGCCGAGGCCTAGGGCGCCAAATTGAGAGAAATTGTTATATATTTATATTGGGGTGGGAGCGCAAAATTTCTTGCTGGCCCCGGACGCCAAAAAACATAGCTACGCTACTGCACATGTTCGAGAGATTTCGATTATAAGAGTCATTTGTAGGTCATGCTAATTTTATGTAGATAATGGCTCTCACCATTTTGAATATCCTTTGTATTATATCGTTTTCGGGCAGAGAAAACCATTGGAAAAGGTCATATGCTCGTGAAAATTCAATTAGAGAGTAATTTGGGGTCATAATTGGTTAGGGTCATTCTAATTATGTATAACGACTCAATCAATTTTACCTAAATTTTGTAATGAAAAGTCCTTTGTCACGAGAAGACCATTGGGCTGAGTTGCATACTAAACAAAATTATATTAGTGGGTCACTTCGCTTCATTGCTGAATGCTGTCAAGCTAATTTCACCTAAGAAATGGCTTAAACGATTTTTATTCAATTTTATATTCGACTGGTTTTGATTATCTGAAGACCATTGAGCTAAATCACATGTTTGATCAAATTTGATTAGTGTGTCATTTTGGGTAATACGAGCCAGAGTCACGAGAATATGGCAACAAACAATAAGTTGGCGATATTTGACAAAATGTTGGCGACATTTGGCCGAAAAATCGATTATTAAGATTACAAAAGCCAAAACAAATATTTAGTGCCAAATGAAAGAATGTCTTCTAATTTGGCTGTATCTGGCAAAAAACATTGTCTTTCAGAATGTGAAGAAATTTTTTATACATTCTTAATAGGATACGAAATGCATGGTGAAAACCAATCAGAGTCGAGCTAAAAAAGTGATATGGATCGATGTCCTTTCGTTGTAAGTTTTAAAATAAAGTAAAATTTATGAACATGTGCATACAAACATAGTTTCCTTATTAATTGTTTTTGTAAATACTAATGCTATTATAAATAACATGTTTTACTGTAATAATACAGAGGGAATGATGCAAAAAAATACTGCATCGAGTTGAACACAAAGTTAATTTTGACCGAGTTTCGCTCGGTCAACCCTGCTAGTCAACTTTAATGGAGACGCTATTGTTTTATTTTATAAATAACTAAACGTGCATGTTTTAATAGAATCTTTATAGAACATCTAAAATGTAGCACAGTTAAATCAGCTGTAAAAATTTGGAAATGTTCAGACAGTTCGAATTACTCTTTTTTATATATATATATAAAAAAGAAAAAGCTTGAAATTTCGATGACATCATTTAAACACTGAGTGTTTCTTCGCAATTTTGCTCGATTTTGTTCAGCATAGATTTCTAAAATCAAATTACGCAGATAATAAAATGATATTTAACATATGTTTTAAATTCATATTTTTTTTCATTTAAAAACGGCAAAATCAGACACAACAGTCTCTTAATGTATAGATACATGCAAATTTAAGATTAATATACTGGTCATTCATAACGGGTCCAGAGACATTCGAGAATAT
The DNA here is from genome assembly GCA_964019185.1 of Maratus speculifer. NCBI lineage: Eukaryota > Metazoa > Arthropoda > Arachnida > Araneae > Salticidae > Maratus > Maratus speculifer. The sequence continues at coordinate 365,386,466 of OZ025294.1, forward strand.
CAACTAATGTTGCAACATAATATTTGAATCTGTTGAGTATAAATATATTTGTTTTATAGCTACGTAACTTTTCTTAATTGTTACATGTTTTTAATGAAAAATTGTTTTGACCTTTCACCTACACTGTAAAAAAAAATTCAAGAGGTTACTAAAAATTTCTTAGTAAATTTGTATTCCACAGGATTTTTTAGTAACCATTACAAACCTTTTTTTTGCAAGTGAAACAAGCATTTCTTTTGTAAACTGAACAAAAGAATTTTTTGTATAACTAACTTAAAAATTTTTAGTATGAGCCACAAAGCAAATTTTAGTAATAGCTCCAAAATTACTTTTAATAACCATTGCGTGCAACCGAAGCGGAGAAGCTTCCTTCGAGCTGCATCCAGAGTTCTGAAGCGGAAGATATTTGGCAAAATCGCAATAGATGACAGCACTAAACATTCTTAACTGCTCCGACAGGATTTTCATAATCCCTTTATTAACGAGACACTACAAACATTCGGCGTGTATTGGGCGATGGCAAGTTTCGAACCCGGGACCTTTTAGCCTGCAGTCCGTTACTATAACCACTATGCTATCAAGGCCACACCAACTGAGTTTTAGTAAGAGCTATTAAAAATATAAAACTATTAACTCTATTTGTTGCTAACTTTTTTCTAGTAATTCTTACAGATTTTCTAGTAATCGACTAAGATTACTAAAAATTCTTTAGTAATTACAAGGATCACTAAAGTTTTTTTAGTAGATCGACACTTTTTTTTACAGTGTAGTCAACTGTGTAAACGACCGAAATTTAATGAGAATAAAATGTAACAACAAAAGAAAATCAAGAAGATTTTGAAGCTCCTTTGCCTGAAAAGAAAGCTACCTGTCACACTAAGATTTGGTGGTTTATCTACAAAATACCTTCTTTGACAGGAGACTAGGAAAGTTATTCAATCTAATCTTCACTTTTTCAAAAATTATAAACTGTACAAAAAATATTTAAAAATCGTCAGACAAAAGATAAGAAAAGCAGTATATTAAAGTGAGTTTTTTTTATTATTATTAAAATGCTTTATTCTCTACACTAAATATGCATGCAAAATTTACTCCATCCTAAAATATTTTTATTTTTATTTTCATTAAATTTTGAAAGTCAAAAAAAGATTTAATAAATTAAATGCCAAACTGTAATGTTGTTTTCTCAATAATATTTTTTAAATATTAGTATAAGAGGGATTTTATTACTTGGTATATATATGTATAAAATGTCAATCATAACTTAATTTTTTAAAACTGGATATTATTTGTAGAATTATATTAATTTAAATAAAGCTCCAATTGCGGTGAAACCTTTAGTCTAGTGAAAGGATATATCAAGTTGCGGCAGTGAGATGGATAAAGAAGAAACTTTTTTGTTCAAATTTTATTTTAAAATTTAGAATGGATTAGAAAGGAAAATATCATCTCCTCAGAGTTTCGGGTTGTTTTTCTCCACTGAATCATAAAATAATACTTTGTACAATATTGCAAGAGCACCTATAGCACAGGCAACGAGTTCTTCCACTGCCAAGAGATTCCGTGTTCAAATCCTGTGACAACTGGAAAGAAAGTTTGTTTAATCATACATCGGTTCAAATTTACTCTGGAAATCAAATTCTTTGAAACTCCCTGATGATTGAATAATTCATTAATTTTAAAAACTAAATACATTATTACCATTAAAAGTAAATTTTCAGAATCTTCTTAATTCTAAACGATTTGAATTTACAGAATCTATTATCAATTTACAGAATTACTTCTCTATTACACTGTAAAAAAAGCTGCAGCAGAGATTCCAGACAATGTCCGCACAAAAACTGACTTTATTTCTATATCAACAGACTTTGTCATTACATTAACGGTTTGTGCTCGTAAAAAACAAAACGTTATGGAAGTTGACCGTTTATGTGTAAAAAGAGACATTTACTGGATAATTTAAAAGGATAATTTTCGTTAAAGTGCCGTAAATTAACAATTCTTTACAGTGCATTTAACAAAATTTTGGTTTTTCAAATCTCTGTAATTTTACGTAAGATTTAAGGTAATGGATTACAAATAAATTCTACATATTTTCATAGAAAATATTGTAGCAGTACAACTAGCAATATAATATTGTTACGAATTTTGTAAATAGTTAGTGTTTGTACTGTAAAATGATGTAAATAATCTTATTAAGCTCCATTTCTTAACTAATATTAGTTTTTGTTACATTGTCTCTGTTAACAAGCAAACTTGTCTATTATTTTCAGTGTATGTCTACGGCAGATTAACGAAATATTAGAGATATCGCCAAGTTGGCGTCACTTTTGGCGACTAATTTTGGTCTCCAAATTTGGCGATATATCGCCAAGTTGGCGACAAACTTGGCGATTGTTGGCGATGGTAACCCTTCCCTATTTATGGTAACCCCTCCTTAGGTCTACTGATACATTGAATGTTGTTCCGTGGTTTTCCAGTTTTTTCTAGAAGTTTGTAGAAATTTCCACCGCATGCGGCGAGACTATATATAAGGAGAGCGATACGAGCTGTTGTGGTTATTATTTACCAGTCAGTCATTGAGTGAACAAGGCGTAAGCAAGTTTGCTTCAGTTTCATCTATGTTGTTTTGAATGTTATTAAGTGTTGAGACGTTGTATAAAGAGTCTCTGGGGTCTAAAGCTGTAATTGTACGATAGATTTGAGCAGTTATTTTTAAATATCCAGTAATATTTGTGAGTTTCGAAGACTCTGTTGTTCTGAAGTCTGTAAATAAATTATTTTCTACTTTTCTAAGAGCAAGAGTTTGAATTTGTCTAACCATAAGATCAAAAGAACCCAATATACGCTGCAACAATATATCAGCATTTATTAAGCATAAGAAAATATTTTTTTTTTTTTATAACGATGTTATTTTTCTTCATTGCTTTAAATTTCATGAAAAATCAATTTGACCTTTCACCGAATCAACTGTGCAAACAACCGGAACTTAACGAGAATAAATTATAACAACAAAACAAAATCAAGAAGATTTTGCAGCTTCTATTCCTGGAAAGAAAGCAACCTGTCATGATAAGATTTAGAAGTTTATCTACAAAGTACACTTCTTTGACAGGAGATTAGGAAAGTTATTTTTCGGAATCTTCTCCTTTTTCAAAAAAAAAAAAAATGCTTATATACATATAATGTACAAAAATTAATTTAAACGTTATCTGACAGAATATAAGGTTTTTTATGTTTATTTTATGTCTTCCGATTATCTAAACGTGGGATATAGGCCCTAAAGGTGTGGGATACCCTCCGTGGGGGTCTTTCTAAGGGAATCTAACCCTTATTTACTCATGGAAATTTAAGGTTCAAAGAATACCGCGGTAAAACCCGAACGGTTAGGCCTACGGCCGCGATTGGGTTCAAACCCAGCACCTACCTTATACCAGTTGAGAGGTCAGAACCTCTTGGACACTGGTGGCGACAGAATATAAGGAAATCTGTATTTAAAATAATTGTTATTCAAAGTAGGTTTTCTTAAAAATTAAAATGTTTTGTTCTGTACACCAAATCTATAAGTAAAATTTACTTTAACCTGAAATATTTTTATGTTTATTTTTATTAAATTTCGTAATTTAAAAAAACACACTTAAAAAAATCTTTTGCAATTTTATTAGAAATTTTAAAGAAGAAAATATAGTTTCAATTTTATTTTAAAATTTAGAAAGATTTAGAAAGGGAAATATCTTCTCCTCAGATTTAGTGGGGATTTTTCTCCATTGATTCATAACATACATACTTTGTACACAATAGCAAGCGATCCTATAGCTCAGTCAACAGATTTTCTAATGTCATGGGGTCCCTTGTCAACATCCCTTAATGGCTGGTAACAAATTGTGTTAAAGTAGAATGACACAGAATTTAAAATTTACTTGGGAAATTCAAATTTTTTGAGACTTCTTGGTGATTCAGTAATTCATTAATTTTAAAAACTAAAATACATTATCATTAAAAGTAAATTTTCAGTGTCTTGTGAATTTTAAACGATGTTAATATACAGAATCTATTATAAATTTATCGAAAAACTCTTCGATTATTTAACAAAATGGCGGTTTTTCTAATCACTGTAATTCTGTATAAGACTTAAAATAATGGATTACAAATAAATTCTCTGTAATTTCTTAGAAAATGTTGTAGCAGTACAACTAGCAATATAATATAACATCAGCATATGTTGAGTATAAAAAAATGTGTTTTATACCTATATTATTTTTCTTCATTGCTTTAATTTTCATGAAAAATCAGTTTGATCTTAAACCTGAATAAACTATGAAAACAACCGGAACTTAACTGAATAAAATACAACAACAAAACTCAATCAAAAAGATTTTGTAATTTCTATGCTTGAAACGAAAACAAACTCAAACAAGATTTAGGGGTTTATCAACAAAAATTCTTTCTTTGACAGGAGATTAGGAATGTTATTCAATGGTGTCTTCTCTTTTTCAAAAAAAAGCATTAATATATATAATGTACAAAAATTAATTTAAACGTTATCAGAAAAAATATAAGGAAATCAGTATTTTTAAGAATTGTTATTTAAAATAGGTTTTCTTAAAAAATTAAAATCTTTTATTCTCTACACTAAATCTGTAAGTAAAATTTATTTTATCCTAAAATATTTAAAATTTTATTTTTATTAAATTTTGTAAGTGAAAAAAACAGACTTAAAAAATTCTTTTGCAAATTTATTATAAATATTAAAGAAGAAAATCTAGTTTAAACTTTATTTTAAACTTAGCATGATTAAGAATGTGAAATATCATCACCCCAGAGTTAGTGCGGATTTTTACCCACTGAACCATAAAATAAATACTTTGTACTGTATAGCAAGATGTCCTATAGCTCTTTGAAGGTCTACTTCTACTGCCAAGAGATCCCATGTTCAAACCCCAGGTTGGCTTGAAACAAACTGTGTTAAAGGTACAACAGTTCAAATTTTCTCGGAAAATTCAAATTCTTTGAAGTTTGATGATGCTTGCTACTAATTTTAAAAACTAAAATAAATTGTTATCATTAAAAGTAAATTTTCAGAATCCTGTGTTTTTATAACGATGTTAATTTATAGATTCTGTTGTAAATTTACCGAATAACTTCTCTATTATTTAACAGAATCTCGAATCTTCTAAACTTTGCAATTTTACATGAGACTTTATATAATGGATTACCAGCAAATTCTCTTTAATATCACTGAATATTTTTAACAGTGTAGATTGCGATGTAATAAAATATCAGTATATGTTGAGTATAAATCAGTTTGGATATAATGTTGGTATAAATGTTGAAATAAATTTTTCCTCATTGCTTTATTTATTTTTTCTTTTGTAAAAAAATAGGTATGATCTTTCGCCGAATCAACTGTGCAAAAAACCGAAACTTAATGAGAATAAAATATAACAACAAAACTTAATCAAGAAGTTTTCGCAACATTTATGCTACAAAAGAAAGCGACCTGTCTTGCTGAGATTTACAGGTTAGTCCACTAAATTTCTTTCTTTTACAGGAAATTAGGATAGTTATTCAATGTAATCTTCTTTTTTTAAAAAAAAATGCAAAAATAATGCCGAATAATAATTCAGATGTTATCAGAAAGAATATAAGGAATTCAGTATCTGAAAAAATTGTTATTTATAGTAGGTTTTCTTAAAAATTAAAATGTTTTGTTCTGTATACGAAAGCTGTCAGTAAAATTCTCTTTATTCAAAAAGAAATATATGTTTATTTTTATTATTATTTTTTATTTCGAAAAACACATTAAAAAAACTCTTCTGCAATTTTATTAGAAATTTTAAAGAAGAAAAATTAGTTTCGATTTTATTTTAAAATTTAAAACGATTTAGAAAGGGAAATATCATCTCCAGAGTGTTAGTGGGGATTTTTCTCCACTGAATCATAAAATGCATATTTTGTGCTCTATAGCACTTGTTCCTATAGCTCTTTCAACACGTTCTTCCACCGTCAAGAGGTCTTGTGTTCAAATCCCGTGACGTTTCGAAATAAATTGTGTTAAAGTTTAATGGTACATCAATTCAAATACACTCGGAAAATTAAAACTTTTTGCAATTCCCTGATGATTGAGTGATTCATAATATTAAAAACTAAAATATATTATTATCATTAAATGTAAATTTTCAGTTCTGTGAATTTTAAACGATGTTAATTTACAGATTCTATTATAAATTTACCGGATAACTTTTCGATTATTTAACAAAATGTCGGTTTTTCTAATCACTTAATTTTTAGATAAGATTTAAGATAATGGATTACGAATAAATTCTATGTAATTTCACAGAAATTGTTGTAATGTAACAGTGCAATGAGCGATATAATATAATATTAGCATCTGTTCAATAAAAATAAATTTGTTTTATAACTGCATAATTTTTGTTAATTGCACCAAATTTTATGAAAAATTTGTTTTATAACTGCATAACTTTTCCTTATTGCTCCAATTTTATGAAAAAATTGTTTTATAACTGCAAAATTTTTCTTCATTGCTCCAATTTTTATGAAAAAATTATTTTATAACTGCATAATTTTTCTTCATTGCTCCAATTTTTATAAAAAATTGGTTTGACTTTTCACCAGATGAACAGTGCAAATAACCGGAGCTTAACGCGAATAAAATATAACGACAAAATTAAAGGAAGAAGATTTTGTAACTTCTATACTTCAAAAGAAAGCAAACTGTCTTACTAAGATTTAGAGGTTTATCCACGAAATACCTTTCTTTGACACGAGATTAGAAAGGTTATTGAACGTAATTTTCTCTTTTTTGAAAAAAAAATAAAATTTAAAAATAAATAAATAAAAATTAAAGAAATAAAATATAATCAGACAAAAAATAAGAAAATCAGAATTATAAAGATTTGTTAGTTAAATTAAATATTCTAAAAAAAAAAAAAAAAAATTATATTCTACACTGAAATTTTCAGAAAATGTACTTTAAAAGACAATCTCTTTGTATATAATTATTTTTGTTTAAAAGTCTATATATAAATATATTTAGGGATATAGAATTCAAACATTCTACTTGTCACTAATGTTTGTATTTTGTGTTCGCACAAGGGAATTTTTAGGTTCTCTTAAAAACTAAGAAAGAGAAAAAAGGTTTATAAACAAACATTTTTTCTGTGACAAAATATTAAGATAGTTATTCCATGTAATCTTGTCTTTAAAAAATGTATATATGATATACAAAAAATAATTTAAACGTATCAGACAGAATATAAGGAAATCATTATTTTAAAAAATTGTTATTTAAAGTAGGTTTTCATAAAAATTAAAATGCTTTGTTCGTTACACCAAAGCTGTAAGTCATATTTACTTTATCCTAAAATATTTTTTATGTTTATTTTTTTTATTAAATTTTATAATTCAAAAAAGACACTTAAAAAATCTTTTTGAATTTCATTAAAAATTTTAAACAAGAAAAATTAGTTTCAATTTTTATTTAAAAATTTATTACGATTTAAAAAGGGAAATATCATCTCCTCAGAGGTAATGGGGGATTTTTCTCCACTGAATCATAGAATACATACTTTGTGCTTTTCAACAAGAGTTCCTATAGTTCTATCAACATGTTCTTCCATTGTCAATAGGTCTTGTGTTTAAATCCCGGGACGGCTCGAAAGAAATTGTGCTAAAGTTTAATAATACAGTAGTTAAAATTTACTCGAAAAATTAAAACTCTTTGCAATTCCAGGATGATGGAGTGATTCATAATTTTAAAAACTAAAATACATTATCATCCTTAAATGTAAATTTTCAGACTTTTGTGAATTTTAAATGATGTTAATTTATAGAACCTATTTTAAATTTATCGAAAAACTATTCTGTTATTTAACATAATCTCGGTTTTTAAAGTCTGTAATTTTAAGCAAGATTTAAGCTCATGGATCACAAATAAATTCTCTGTAATTTCTTAGAAAATGTTGTAGCAGTAGAACTAGCGATATAATGTAAAATCAGAATATGTTGCGTATAAATAAATTTGTTTTATAACACCGTAATTTTTCTTCATTCCTTCAATTTTCATAAAAATCGATTTGCCCTTTCGCCACCTGAGCTAACAACCGGAACTTAACGAGAATAAAATATAGCAACAAATCTAAATCAAGATTTCGCAACTTCTGTGCTTCAAAAGAAAGCAACCTGTCTTACTAAGATTTAGAGGTTTATCTACAAAATACCTTTCTTTGACAGGAGATTAGGAAAGTTATTCTACGTAATCTTCTCTTTTTTGAAAAATAAAATAAAATAAAATGTAAAAATAAATAAATAAATAAATAAATAAATAAAAATAAAATGTTATCAGACAAATGATAAGAAAATAAGAATTTTAAAGATTTGTTATTTAAATTAAATACTCTAAAAAATTTAAATATTTTATTCTCTATGCGAAAATTGTAATTAAAATTTGCTTTATTGCAAGGGTTTTTGTGTATATAAACTTTCTATTTCTATATTTTTTATATAAATAATTTTACGGGTGAATAATCCAAGCAATCTACTTGTTAGTGACGTGTGTATTTTGTGTTTTCACAAGTTCTTTTTTCGGTGTTCTTAAAAACTAAAGCACGTACATAAAATGTACCAAAAGCTTTAAATTTTATTTGTTATCCATGTTTTGAATCAATCTCCATTGGCAAAGTATAAACAAAGCATCAAGTTCTACTCTAAATTTATCTTTCCTTTAATGAATATACCGAATTTACGCGTTTATACAGCGCACACATGTAAAACGCGGACCCCGCACTTTACAAAAATGAAAAAAAAATGGCAAAAACATTAGGAAAAATGGCGATTTTTTTAAAATCTTGTATATAACGCGCACTGTTAATTTGATGTGCAACTGCATGAATGAGTAACTGAATTTCAGTAAAGAAAGTCGAAACAATTTTTACATCAGGCTAAAAAACAAGGTAAAAATACCTTTTTAGCTCACAGGCTATCATAGCCTGAGAGGGGTACACGACATTTCGGTCCCGCCATTTCGGTCCCGCCGTTTCGGTCCCGCCGTTTCGGTCCCGAGACATTTCGGTCCCTGGCCATTTCGGTCCCGAGACATTTCGGTCCCGAGACATTTCGGTCCCTGGCCATTTCGGTCCCGAGACATTTCGGTCCCGAGACATTTCGGTCCCTGGCCATTTCGGTCCCGAGACATTTCGGTCCCTTGCCATTTCGGTCCCTGGCCATTTCGGTCCCTTGTTATTTCTTTACCAGCCACCTTATAACTTGGTTTCTGATTGATGAAGGCCTACTAAACGCTGTAAGCTCAACATTGTTCTGGCTTTTTTAAATATTTTTATTCTCCTGCCCCCCTTCCCTCAAATTTTATACAAAGCTTAATATAATAGTCCAATAAGTTTAATCTATTGTAACTCGTGATAATAAAATCACAGCATGTTGAAAATTTGATTAAATAATGTTATATAATTTTACACAGTCTTTATTATTATTATTTAACATAATGAATATTTTAAGTTTTATCATATATTCTTTGTATTAGTTATTTTATCTATACAAAAAACTAAAATACATATTTTATTGATTGTTTTAGCACACTTTCTTAGAATCTTTAAATTAGTGATTTCCTAACTAGGCGTGCAACGAAAATTTTTTGTTTAAAAAATAAAAATGCTCCAACGACCTTTTTTATGTAATAATTATTGGTTGCAAATTTTTTTTCACAGTTTTCTCACTTCATGAAGACAATTTTTGTGAATTAATTTTAGTGAAAGTGGGCTTATTTCTTTGTAATAAAGTGATTATTTTTAAATTTTATATAATAATGTAATTATTATTTTAAATAATTTTATTTTCAAATTTTAACTGACAAAACTAAGCTTTTTTAATTTATCGTTTATTTATTTATTTATTTATTTATTTATTCGCATTACTTTTTCGCTCCCACTTTCACAGAAAAAAAAATTGACAATTCTTATTTTAATTTTATTATTGATTGAATTAATAGTTTTAAATTTCAGTAACTTTAAATATAATATAAATAAACAGGTAAACAATAAGTTTCAGTTTATAACTACTACAAAACATAATGATAAATTTAATATAAAACAGATTATTTATTGAGTTTATTTAAAGTAAAATTCGAAATGCGTATTAATAATTTTATCAATTTAATTAAATAAAGATTCATTAAATTAAAAATACATATATTTAATAAAATATTAATTTGATTTTAATTTTAAAATCACTAACTGTTTTGAGATTTAATTTATGGCAATTATTCATCACCATAAGTTTTTATTCAAAAAATATTATTTATTTCAAAAAAGGAAATTATTATTATTATTATTATTATTAAAAAATCAGTAACGTAACGTAATAATTAATTAAACATAATAATGCAACACTGTAACAATGGGTAAAAATATTTCTTAACAGTGTTAGATAACATTATTATCCAGATGCAGATTTAAATTTTCTGAAACAAAGTTATAGTTTACAGTTCGCAAAAAGCAATCATATATTAATTAATTATTTTTAAAGAGTAAGAAAAATATCATAAACTAACCAATAAATGAATAAATAACATATTTATTTTGAGAATCCTTGTAATTTTTATATATCCTAATGAACTTGATAACATTATAGTAGCTGAAATTTAAAAAATGTGTTTTTTCATTTTTGCTATAATAAGAGCTATAAACTAGATTTTAAACAAGTAATTGATAAATAAGTCACTTAAACAATTAATAGTTAAAATAATTTTGAATTCTTATTAATAAATATGTTTGATAAAAATAATTTAATTTTTAAATTTTTTTAAATTTAACAGCATAGTTATTAATGCTTTAAAATTTTCTAAGATTATGTTAATCATTTAATAAAATAATGTATAACATTAAGTAAGAAACAAATCAAAACCGAGTGCCGGGAATTTTTAAACACTTATAATTTTTTATGTTGGTGTTCCTATAAAATTTGAAATATATGCATATAAGTACCAGCTAAGTACTACTATTAACCTCTTTTAAGCAAAAATTCTGCATGTCAATCAATTTTCAACGCCCATCTGAACAAATAGTCATCTTTATACAAGATAGCTATAAAAGCTACTTTATTCTACTTATCTTGATCTTTATACACTTGTCAGATGAAATCCCTCATTCTATAATACAATGTCCTTTTTACTCTGGAGTTCAAATGCGGACGGACCTCCCAGATTTCACTTGTATTTATTTCGCTCGTAGTTTTTGAATGTAATAAGCATAAAAAGTATTTAATGTATTAAAAAGAATTTGTAATTCCTGCATTGTTATATGTAAAAAGGTTGTTACACGTAAAAAGTTATTTCGTAGCAATAATTGTTATATGTAAAAAGATTAACGCAAACTTTTAAATAGTTTTTTTAATAGCGAAATAAAATAATTATTTGAAAAATAAAATGTTTTAGTCAATCCCGATGCAGAACTTAAAAAATAATGTGGCTTTATCACAATTCCATGTTAAAAACCCCTTAAAAAAAAAAAAATTGTAAAATGCCATAATCTAAAAATGATGTGCCGGTAAATAATAGGATGAAATAAAGATTTCTAAAACTAGTTGCAGATTTTTTTTTTCATTATTAAACACATATTGTACAAATTATATGCAATTGAAAATGTGTAGGCCATGGACATTTGCTTAAGCAAATTAAATTCGACTTATACGTGTTTTTAAATTACCAGATCTTCATGATTAAGGAACTTCTATATAAATCCACAGAACAATCCTCCCCTCACTCCTGAAAACAATTACTTCTGTCATATGAAATTTGCATGGCGTTTGGATCCGCTGCAATATGTTTGAGTTTGGATCCGAGTTATACGTGTAAGCGGTTTTTGGGTACTTGGTACTTCTAATTAATCGCATTACACTAAAACTTTATGTGGCTTTCAGTTAAAAAACCAGTGTTGAATTCAGACACTTTTCTCCGGGAGGGACTTCTGTGGCTCCGGGGGGATTCAATAGAGTCTTGGTTGGATTACACTTTTTTACCACTGAAAACACAAAATCTCAAAATTTCCGGGGGGGGACATTGATAGCTCTGGGGGGAATAACCCGCCCCTGAATTCAACACTCTAAAATGTTCCCTATAAAATTATGTCGGATATTTCCCGTGCACAAAATTTCAGCTTGCTGGAGAAGGGACCGAAATGTCTGAGGACCGAAAAGTCCAGGGACCGAAATGTCTCGGGACCGAAATGGCCATGGACCGAAATGTCTCGGGACCGAAATGTCTCGGGACCGAAACGTCTCGGGACCGAAATGTCTCGGGACCGAAATGGCCAGGGACCGAAATGTCTCGGGACCGAAACGTCTCGGGACCGAAATGTCTCGGGACCGAAACGGCGGGACCGAAACGGCGGGACCGAAATGGCGGGACCGAAACGTCCTGCTTCCGCCTGAGAGCTTATGTGCCCGTCCGTTCTGTATGTTCGTTCGTGCGGAACGCGATAACTTGTGATAAAAATATCTGATCCACTTGAAATTTTGCATGTAGGTATATCCTGACAAGGCGCTTCCCTGATTAGTTTTTGAAGTTCATTCGATATGTATAAGTGGGGGAACGGGGGGCTCATGCCCCTCCCCTTAGTTGATATAAATGGGATTTTCATGCACAATTAAGTTTTCGTTCAAAATTTAGATTAAGATCATTCTGATGAGGCGATTCCGTGACTGTTATTAGGTGTTCATTGAATAAGTATAAATAGGGGGAACAGGGGTTCTAATGCCCCCCCTTAATTTATATAAATAGGTTTTTCAAGCAGAATTTTCTGATTTCGTTCAAATCTCTGAACAGTTTTGGAAGTTTAATGGTTAAGTATAAAAGAGGGGGATAACTCCTTTTAAATTAAATAAATGCTAAATGGGTTTTTATTAAGAACTATCTCATTTGCTCTGAATTTTGCATATAGATTTTTTATATGATAAAGTATGTCTTTGACAGTATAGGAGGTTCAATGATTAAGTATAAAAAAAGAGAAAAGGGGAGAGCTGTTTCCCCTTCTTAATTTTTTTTCGAACGGAATTAACCCTTGAAAATATAAGGCTTTAATGTACAATTAGTATTTGTAATCTGTGAGCTCAATGCCATCAGTTTAACTGGGCAGTATTCTTTATTAGATTTCGGGTAGGAAATGAATGACGGAAAATTACAAAGAGTGAAATAGGGATGCAGTACTACTTCAATTAAGTAAGATTTTCCGAGTGGATTATGTCTTCTTTGAACACATTTCTTGATTCATATGTATATTGTGTGTTTACATCCAGTACTAAAAAAATATTGCCTGTATAACGCACACCTAGAAAGTTTGCTCTATTTTTTTGGAAAAAAAGTGCGCGTTATACACGAATAAATCCGGTATTCCTTAATGACACAGGTTGTTTCAAAACATAACGACTCATTTGTATGAATACACTATTCTATTCATTTCTTTCACAGGTATTTGAAGAAATGCTCTCCTAAAAAGAAATATTATCCATCGTTTCCTGGAAACAGAACAATAAAACATGTGTAAAGGTGCATTAACTGTGCCATCAACAATGAGACAGACACCAACAATAGTCAATTATATGCTACTTCTGATTAGGATACTTGTGGGCTCTTAAAAATTTCTCGACGTTTTTTAAACGCCACGCTACCGGTCCGTCCGAATTTTATCACAAGTAGCCTGTAATTGACCCTTGTTGGTGGTCATTTTCCCTATTTTCAATGTCGCAGTTGACTTAATTCTTAATATGTTTTATTACCCAGTTTCAATGAAACTGCTGATATTCTTTCTTTTAAGGAAAACAGTTCTTCAAATATCTATGAAACAAATCGATAAATGAGTGTGTTTTCATAGAAATGAATTGTTATTTTTGGAACACCCTGCATTTAAAAAATGAAACATGTAAACACGTCAGTACGAATAAAATGCATCATAGTAGTTTTCTCGTAAACTTTATCTTCAGATCAACTTTGTAGCTATCTGGCGGGTAGACTAAATCCTTTGCTTGTAAGATTTTTCTGAAAATTTAATGCCACATTTCATAATTCCTGTTTGTCAAACAATATAGTGCTTGTATGACTTAAATTTTAAATAGCGGACAGTCGTCTTGACAACAAAAAATTATTAAAAAAATCTTTTTCACAAAACTTAAATTGTTTTATAAAAAAAGAATATCATTAAGATTAAACCGAGAGTTCTGTTAACATATTAGTGCCTAGCGTCCCATTTTTGGGACAGTTTTGAAAAATTCATGTAAGCGCTTTTCACACCCGAAAAAAAGGAGGATAAATTAAAACTTTCTTTTTCGAGACAAGTTCCTCGATAAATTAAGATATTCCTGTTTTAAAAGTGGTGGGAAATTTTTAAATTTGAATTTTAACGAAGAAAATAATACAGGCATTAATGGGTTAACTGCTTGAAAGGTAATGTACAACAAATTTAGCGATACATATATTTTGTTATAGGAAGTGTGATTTCTAACTCTTGATCGTCTTTACAAACTATTCGCAAGAAAGTTCCAACATACACGGTGTGGAAAATATAAGGGACCCAGACGTGTGTACGTAAGTACGTGTGTGGACGTAAGTGTCTGACGCACACTCTGCATGTGCGCACACCTGGTGATCGAAATTGATTCCGATATTAGTGCGTGCTGTGTGAGTGTAAGTGTGATCAGTACAAAGGTCAGATTCAGAATGGTAGTGGCCACGGAAAATTACAGACGAAAAAAGTGAAAAACACCTGTACTCTGTTTTCCATGCCACTTTTATTTGTCCCACACTTTACATACGTAGAACTTCTTTCGCTGCGTCAACAGATTGAGATTTTATAACAGTATTATTTTAATGTCTGTAAGTGTACTATAAACTATAAAATGCGTACAAAAACATAAATTTTCTTTCGCATAATAATCTTCCATCTGATAACCACTTTTATAACTTGCTTGACATTTAAGATTGTTCCTAAATTCTAATTATATTACGTAGAAAATCTTTCATATCGTCCTAAAGGTCCCGTGCGGGGATTAGTTTTTTTTTCAATTTATTTAATTTTACAGGCATTTTTGCATCTATCGAATAGATTATTTTTTTAATCTATCTAGACATTATTACCTATTAACTACCAAGCTATTCAAATACACTATGTTTTTCAAAATAACAAACTAAAAAGCAGTTAACCGTTTAAACGCTAATGTTTCCAAATTGGAACATTGCATTATTTGTAATACAAAACATATATTTTTCAACATAATAACGATGTCCTTACATTCCCTTTAAAATCTAAAGTTGATTTCAACTTTTGAAATGAAAATATTTATTTTTAAGCATTTACCACAGGTATTAAGAATATGTAAATTCATTAATTTGCATAAAAAGTATATTATTTTCTTTTGTAGTTTTCTGTGTATTACTTACATCTGACCGCTAAAAATCTAAATGTGTTTGGAATACGAGAAAAATACTAAAGAACAATATACAATTTCATATATCAGAAAGTAATTTGTTATATTTGCATAGGTTGTCAATCAATAATCACGTTCCAAAAAGCCAACACTGAAATGGAAAAAAACAGAAAAACTGAAGATATATACTTTTTACTGTTTTCTAAATTTTTATGCATAAACTAAAGCATTTGAAGCTGTAATATAAGAAAAACAAAATTATAATTACATTGCGATATTAATTTGTCATCCAAACGCTTAAACACAAATGCATTTCACCGTATTGTTGTTTGTCTGAACCCAGGTACTTAAAATTTTCTTATGCGTTTATTTTTGCGCCTTTCTTCTTAGGAGTGTAACTTTTCTTTCTAAAACCGCGCTCTCAGACAAAGAAGAATAAAAGCTACTGCTGCCAGTGATTCATATATCGAGCAAAGTTTTTTTTATATACAATCTATATATTCATAGCTTAAAAAAACACAACGATTCTAGTAACAAAAAAAGTTTTTTTTCTTAATTATTATTATATTTAGAAATATCTTTTTTTTAATAAAACTGTTTTTATTTTACTGTGAGATTTACAGCAGGTCTGAATTTAAAAGAAAAAAAAACGGCTATCAAATTGACCCCGTGATAGTTAAAAAATAATGCATATTTAATCCCTAATAAATCATAGGTTCGTTTTAAAATTATTATCACGTAGACAGTTCAGAAATTTTTATGACTAGATTATTGGTAAAATCAATTCCTTCATACAGCTTTGACTTTCTGATACACAATGATGGATTGGGTATACTTTATTAACAGGTGATAGCTCGGTTTCATTTTTCAGTTATTTCTTCTTCTTTTGGGGATCATTTAAAATTACAAGTCATAAAAGAAATATAAAAGCGTCTGAAATAATATTTATTTTAATTTTAGTAGTTATTTCTTTTTTTTCGGTGCAGTGATTAAAAATTAATTCATTTACAAAAAGCAGTGAAAAAAACCTTTATCACTCAATCTCGACTCGAAAAAAATCACTTTTATCATCTTTTTATCACTTTATCCCGACGATGTCCCCTTACGGACACTTGTTGGTTTAGCTGATGACGAGCTGTTATTGTTTTAGCTCGAAAAAATACAAAGTGTTTTACTTTGTTTATTTACATAAAGCGTTTGTATTGTGATTAAAAATATAAGTAAATTGTGGACTAAAAATGAAAAACAATAAAATAACTTAAAATCGAAAATTCTTTCGTTTTTGAAAAGAAAAAAAAAATTAAATGCCGAGCTTATCAAACAAGAGAACACTTGAAGTACCAACTCTACTAGAAATAGTTTAAAAATAATAAAAAATATATCTTGGTTAAATATGCCACAGGAAGTCGTAGAAAACGCTGAATGTGCCTCCCGAAGTATAGTACTGAACGCTGAACTTGACAGATGTGCCTGATAAGATGACCGGTGAATGGTTGGTATTCATAAAATTTAATAAAAAATAACGTCTATCAAAATTAATACAAATATCAAAATTAATACAATTGCATAAAATAAAAATTAAAAATAAATTGAAATAGACTTTTGCAACTACAGATTCTATGAAAACTGAGTTGTGTTGATAATGATAGTTATTTCATAAGCACTTTTAGAAATCAGATAATTTTAATGGTTGTGTATCATTGCTGCATTTTGTGTTTTTGTAGGTTTTTTTTTACTTATATATATGTTACTTACTTATGTATGTGTATATATATATGTACATATGTACTCTATATGGCGAAAGGTGACCGGGTTTATATATATATATATAATATGTATATCAAAATCCAAATTTGTGATTGAATTTTAAGATTTCAATGTTCATTATTTACAAATATGCTAAGTTCCAAATTTTATAAGTATGTTTAAAAATAGTGAATTTTTATATTCGGATTTTAATTAAAAATCCATTTAATCAAAGTTATTTAGTCTCGGCATAATCATTTAGAAATATTAACATTGTTTTCTGAAATGATTGACAAGATACTACATAAAAAAATCTTATTTTCAAACAGATGATGCATGATAAAAATAAAAGCAGCTTGAACAATTATTTATAAGTTATTTTCAACGTCAAGATTCCGTGTTTATATAAGAATAAATGTGAAATATTTATCATATTACAGCACTCTAATCATTAATTCTAAGGATTGAATAACGTAAAAAAAACTTGTGTATTCATTAATTTCTCCTCTCAAAATGAAACATGAGCGTTCTTAAAACAACGATGTTACATGTAGTTATTTATTCGCACAAATTTTTGTAATTTAAAAGATATCTCTTGAGTACAAGAAAAAATGATGTCATAATGTTACAAATTGCATTTCGAGAAGAGCTTAAATATAAAGCTCTACATTTACTTTCGCAGGATAATTAATTTTAATTTTTGAATGTTTTCTTGTGGTTTATGATGTTTCATTAAAAATGTCAAAGTCATTTTTCATATTCTTCTCAAAAGCTTCTCTGTGAGTAGCCTTTTATATTAAAATTCTGCTTAAATAATATTGCCATAAGTAGAACGTTTATACGAGTTAAGAGTTACGAAAAGTTGCGAAAATTTCATTGAATTTAAGTATATGTCTATTAAATAATAAGCAATTGTATATACAAATTTCATGAGCTTTATTCAACTCTTTACTGCATTACATACTTTATCTGTTACATACATAAATACATTAATATTTTAATTATGTACCATGCATTTCGCATATATGATTTATGTCCCTGATCAAAAACAATCCAAAAAAAAAATAAGAAAAAAGAAAACACTTATTTGGTCTATAGTAGTCTTCTCTAGACAAAAAAAAATTAGAATTTGTTCCTTGGAAAGAAAAGACATTTTTATGAAGCATTTAAGTAAGATTTATTATCAGAGATTTTTTTCCACATTCTTAAAAATGTTAATATAAAAAGAAATTGAAGATTATTAAGTAGGTAAAATTATTTAATTTAAGTTCATTTATTGGGTAAAATACAGCAATGTATTATTTAAAAACCCTAATTGTGTATATGGCACCCACAATAACATATCACTTTTTAGTTGCGCATTTATTTATTTATTTTAGACTTTTCCCATTAGTAGACCGATATAATGTTTTAAAATAAATAAATAAATATGTATTTATAAAAGTAGAAACATGTAGGCAGCAATGAATTAGAAAGTAGTTACTCGGAATAAGTCAATCAAGTCATGAACATTCTAGCTACAAATTATAGACGTTATGTCTGTTATTCGTTGATTCAAATAGTATTATTTTTTTAATAAAATTTGCTGTTATTCACTTATATTTAAAAATATGTTACTATCGATAAATTTAATTTACGTCGAGAAAATTTAAATTTCTACACCAAATGGAAAAGTATACAAATTCACATGCATTTAAGGTACCAATTGATTAACTGATCAAACCAATGCTGTCGTCAAACTATAAGATTAAATGCTACTCGTAGATAATCATACGTATCACATTAATTTAATGCTACGGACCATTTGTGCTATCATTCTATTAATGCACACCATTTCAGTAGTATATTTGCTATAGTGAACATTTTGAATCCTTTGAATCCAGTTACTTTTTTCCAAATAAAACTTTCTAGAATTGATCATATACAACAGTTGGTCCTTAATGACTAAAACTAAGTGCAATAATTAGAAAATATAATATAGAAAAGTCTTTTAGATGATATTACAAAAACAATTACAGGTAGATATCAATATTGCTTACTGCATATTCATTGATATATTTCATTTGGTTTGATTCAAAGTTCGTTTCAAAAAATAGGACCAGCGTAGAGGATGTACCCTTCTAGTATATGTAATGAAAATCGGAAACCGTACTATATGAAATATAGTATATGAAAGTATGAAAAATTCATTAGGTTGTAATTTATAATGGGAGAATACACACAAAAGTAGTTTGTTTTTATTTGAGGTTTTAATTAAAAACTAATTTAACCAAAGTAATTCAGTCTTATCAGAATCAATAACCACCTTTATGAGTAATAACGCCATGCAAATAAAACTATAAAATAAGATGGAATAATGGCATGTAGATAGCCCAATTCTAAAAATACAAAATCTACAGTTCTAGAAATTGACAAATTGCAATCTAAGCTGTTGAAAATGTACAATTTTTTTGTGACTCTGAAAGAAAAAGAAAGCTGTTGTGGTGGCGGGGGGAGGAGGCAAAAAGATATCAGATTCTACGCTACGTTTTGCTTAAAAATGACCATTTAAATAGAATTATTAGAAACATTGCACGGATTATTTGAATGAGTATTTATATTCCCATGTATGCATTCTATACGATAGAAAATATTGATTTTTTTGTGAAAGTGAAAGAAAAAGGAGTGAGGGGGAGCTTCAACAGAATATAACACCCTGTGTCTCTCTTTGCTTAAAAAGTCCCGCTTAAATATGATTATAAGAAACATTGCATGGTTTTAACCATTCATAATGTAATATTTTAATCATGTGAAGTTTTATAATAACTAGAGTTATATGTAATAAATATTTGTGTTAAACCTTAACTGCTGTTAGCGTCTCACATACCGCTGAGTTTTTCAAGTTTCAGAGTTTAACTTGCAATTTTTAGTTTAACTATAGCTACCGGGGAAATTTTGTTTCATTTGGAGTCCTATTACTATCTCTTAGAGACTTTTGAATAGCTGAATTTTATTTATAATAGTCCTATATATAAGGTTCAATGCAAAAATAATATTCTAAAAGTTAATTTAACATTTTATTCATCGTTAGATTAAGCGGTCTGACAGGCCGCTCACAGTAAGTTATGCGACAATTTTTGTCACAGCAGTTAAGGGTTAATACTATTATAGTAATCTAATAAATAGTTTTTAACCCATAACTCCACACTAATGCGGATTCTCCAAACCTACAGTTAAATTGTCGACGTTTTAAAGAGCATGCTTTAATAAATTTTTAATAAATTGAATAAAATTTTTGATTAAAAAATATTATCCCAAAGAGATCTGTTATTCAATTTTATACATAATTCATATGGTTATATATCATTATCTCTATATTAGCAACAAAATTCACCTTTAACTGCTGTTAGCAATCTGACAGAACACTGTACCCCCCCCCCCCAAAAAAAAAAATAGCGTTTAACTTGTATTTTCTAGTTTAACTATAGTTACAACTGAAATTCTCTTTCATTTGGAGTTCTCGTAATATTGTTAGAAATATTTGAATAGATTAAATTTAATTAGAATTAATTCCGTACAAAAAGTTTAGCGCAGGAACAGTATTCTATGATTTTTAATCATGGATCGCATTTTAACTTTTAACTAATGTTACCGGTCTCGTAGACCACTATTTTTCTTTTAATTTTTTAGTTTAACTTGTAATTTTCAGTTTAACTGCAAACACTACCGAAATTTTGTTTCATTTGGAATTTTAGTACTATCACCAGAGACTAAATAGGTGAATATTAAGTATAATACTCTTGTATAAAAAGTCTAGTACAAAAACACAATCCTATGAGTTACTCCCGCCTTTTATTCATCTTTCAATTTTGTGGTCTCACAAACCGCATCACATTCATACGTTACAATTTCTGTCACATCAGTTAAAGGTTAAATTTATAAAGTTTTGAAAAACCGAACGCTGAGGTTTGGTTTAGTTTATTTTTGTCGTCCGATTATCTACTCTAGGGATATAGGACCAGGGGGGCCCTTCGTGGGGGTCTTTCTAAGGGAACTAAGCGGTATTTACTCAAGGTTCGAAGAAAACAACGAAAACTCCGAACGGTTAGGCCGACAGCCGCGATTGGGTTCGAACCCAGCACCTGCCGTCTACCAGTTGAGAGGTCAGAACCTCTCGGCGACTGGTGGAGCCCCTAACGCTGAGAAAGCGGACAGTTAAAATTTCGAACTCAATTGAACAATCCAGTGGAAATTTAATAGAAACCTGATTTTGAAGACGTTCGAATTTGAATCTCGAAAACATTTTGATATAGTTTTATTTACAAGAGTTAAAAATTATTTTTTACATTAGTAAAAATAATAATAAAAATATAATAAAAAATAAAATAGAGAGATTATTTTTAAGTATTAAACACCCCCCCCCCCCTTTAATCTTACCATTTCAACAATGATGATAATGCTGTCCCATATTAATATATAAACCTCCTTCGGATATAGTTCGGCCACTGTTGGGAATCAACCGGGGTAATAACGCCAATCCCTGGCGTTATTACCCCGGGATGTTTATTGCGCAATAAATCCTAAACTTCAAATTATCTCGAGAAGATATCCAAAATCTTCTACAACAATTTGAAAGTACATGAAATACACTACAAATTTATGTAATAAACAAAGTATTTCCGGATAAAAAATATGGTCTTCACATCAAAAACCTTATTTCGCAAATTTTAGATCAAGCGTTAATTTTAGTTGCTTGTAAAAATAATAAGACCTAAAAATGAAACAAATTAACTTGAAGCTGTTTTTTGCGATTTATATGACTCAAAACCCTTCTGCGCAGAGCACATGGGTGTCATTTACCTTATTGTTTCATAATTATGCAAAATATTAGCACTTGGCGTTATTACCCGGCCTGGCGTTATTACCCCCAGGGTACCTTAGTTTAAGATGTTTCATGAAATATGTTAGTGTAAATAATAGATCACTATAATAATAATAATAATAATGATAAAAGCGTCAAATTTACATCAAAAACTGCTGGCACCCATGTTGCTAGCATTTTTACTTACCCATCATACGTAGTATAGGGTAATTCTTGCAATCGTTTTGAAAATTGAAAAAAATTTTTTGACGGATTTACACGTTTTAGATAGTGGAGATTCCGAAAAACATATTTTTAGAAAAAAAATTTTGCCGTCTGTCTGTCTGTCTGTCTGTCTGTCTGTCAGTCTGTCTGTCTGTAAACGCTCTATCTCCCGAACGAATTGAGATAGAGACTTGAAATTTTGTATGCAGTTAGTATGTAAGAATGGGACAAACCCTATTTAATATCAGCAACCTCGATTATCCGGAACTATTTTTTTCGGACTCTCGAAAAATTCGTTCTGATGAAAGGTATATAAAAATTTTCGAATTTTTTTGTTCTAAGGAATGGACGTAAAAGGCAATAAAATAACACACATTTTACATATAGAACAAAGTCAATCGGCTTATTAGTTGCTGAGATATTTGTAATCCTGTTTTCCACATTCTTCGATTTTTCATGACCCTGTATTTCATTCAAATTTCAATTCAGAGGTATATTTTAATTGGAAATGAGACGCTTAATCCGATGCAGTTAATTGTTAGTTAATAGAGTTATTATTTTTGGAGTTATAAGGATGTTTCTTTTATGCAGTTCGGTACTACTTGAGTAGTTTGGCGTTTTATATAATTTGTCGATATCGGTAATCAGCAGTTCTTTAATAGGGCATTACTATGTATATTAACAATATTTAAATTTTGTTTATGAATTGCAATGCATTGTATAATTAGTTTTCACATGTTTTATTTTCATATACATATCCATGATGGGTAAGTATTACGGTGGCCCCCAACGACTAGTTTGTCTTAGAAATCGAAGTAAAATTAGATTTATGTATTTTTTTTTATTACATTTAATTTTACTGCAATTTTTATTACAAAAACTGAACGGATTTTTCTTACAGTGATGGAAATAAAGAATTTTTCCCATTCTTCTCAAAAGCTTATTTTTGAGTTGAATTTCCCAATAAAATATTAGCACCTTCTCACCGCCGCGAACGGATATATCCGTCCAGCAAGCTGCAGGCTTCACAGAAATAGAAGCAATATTTAAATTAATAAAATTGTATAAATTTGATAAAATTTTAAAATTTTGTTATGACTCAAACTCCAAATATTATATTCTTATACAAAATTAAATTTCTTATGTCTTGTACAATCAACAACATTACAAGCACTTTTGCTCAGCAGTCATCGATTTAAGTAACACTGTCTGTAGTAAAAAGTTTCCAATGAATACTCTATTCGGTAAAACATTTTGAGATGTAATTTATTATGCTATATTTAATCTTTAAAATGCACTTACTCCTAAAAAGAATTAATGTTATTATAATTATTTAGTCGTATTAGAGTATTTAATGAAAATTTCAAAAGCAGGTCAATTTAGTTTTTGGAAAAGTCACAATTCCTAAAAATCTATATAACCTCTCCACGTCTACACAGTTCAATTTTTCTTCGTTTATGGCAGTTCGACCCTAAAATAAAACTGAATATTTTTACATTAAAAATCGGAGTAGGTTGTTTCATTTAAAGTGTACTATAGGGAATATAGACATTAAATTAAAAAAAATTAAGTTTTGAAATATTTGACTTCCGTAAAAACTGGAACTTTGCTCAAAAATTCATTTTGCATTTTATTCCACTAAAAGGTTTATCATACATTAGCCTCTCAAAGAAAGAAAATTATTTCATGACACAAGAACGCTTTAAAAATTCTTTGTATTTTTTTTTCAAACTCCCTTTAACGATTAGAATTTTGATTCTCTCGGTAAATGATTTTCTGTCAGTGTAAAACTTTATTTAGAATATTTTTTCTAAAAGAAAAATCAGGTTTATTAAAATACAGTTGATTTAAATAATATTCCTCATAGTTTGCAAACGGTCCTTACAAAATAAAATAATAATAACATTTTTACACAATACAAAAAATAATGTAACTCAATGATGTTCATTTTTTACTAAATCATAATTAAGTTAATAGACTACATAAACTGTTAAAAGGTAACAGTTTATTTGTAATCATCGCGTTTGCGCAGCAACAAATGATCTGATTTGAGGAAAATCAAAAGTTATCTATTTGACTAATTCTGTCAATGTGTACATAAAAAATTTAACAGAGAAAAATTTAAGAATTCAATTTCCTTGAATACTCTTATCTTATATATTATTTTGAAAACTGTTTTTATTACATGACGTACTTATGTTTACTATATAAGTAAACTGTCAAGTAGCAGTACTACTTGCATTCAGAGGGTTCCGGACAATAAATATATAAAATAGTAACTGCAATATCACAAAAAATCATTGTTAAAAGAAGAATAAGATTTTTGAAAAACTCTGCAACGTAGTGTTGGATATAGTGTATATGCTAGATAAGTAAAGATGAATATATCATGAAAGATGAGAGATAAATGACGCTTAAATATATCATATATATGGATGTTCTTTATTTTTTTAAAATCTTATATTAATCCGTTTTAATTAAATTAATCTGCTGCTAAAAATAAAAATCGTGCATATCTAAATTTCATTTATCAATTTATAAACCCAAACTTAGCCTAGTAATTACTATTCCATTTTGTAGTGTACCAATACCTACAGAATGTGTAAAACAAAACCCATTTTCAAAGTTTAAGTTTGGCATTGTGCTAAAGATAGCTACAAAAAGAGGTTGTAAGGTTGTAACGTCGATTTGCCCGATCTGCATTTTTTTCAGATAGGTTTGTAATTACTATTTAAATACACGTGCGGTATATTTAAAGAGCTAGTTAACACAAACCAGTCGCAAATCCTATAGTAATGATGCGATTAATTTTAATGAAATGAAACTATTCATTTTTTAGCAAAATCAAACTGATTTGTACAATTATCGTATGAAGCGAATATTTCCAACCGAAAAAATAAAAAAAAAATGTCCAGGCCTGAAATCTCGATTTTTGACTTACAAGGCTGGTAATAAAAAAAAAACACATCTGCAAGAAATGACTTCGTATACCTGCGGTTTATTTTGTTGACCTAACTACATGATAGACCAAATGTTATTAAAAATAAGGATATCTAAGCGAAATGTGTTCGCCAGCTCCCACCCGACCCAGTAAACCAAGGTTTTGGGTTTTATTCCCGGCTTTGGAGATTATTTTTGCTCTGTTGAAAAAATTCAATTCGCATGCTAATTAAATTAGTTTGTTTCTGACGGTTTGACGGCAATTGCTTTTTTACTACAACTAAGTATTGGATTACGCAAATATATCATTAAGAATTTTTATCGTGGCTTTAAAACTATATAGCGTAGGCCCCCGATGTCTTAAAAATCTTTATTAACAATCGTTTTATATTATCTTACTATTGTATCTTTACAGAATAAATTGACATTATTTTAGAAATATAACCAATACTATTTATTATGTGCAGTGCGGAATAAAATTATTCTGAAAAACGAATAATTAAGGCACTTTGACCAGCTGGGCGAACTTTCCGCATTGATTGTATCAAGCTTCCCCGAATAGACTCTTTTTAAAGAATCTTACATATTTATGTTTTGCTAATTTATTGTGTAATCTTTAGGTCTGGAAATAAATTCCAGGCAATTATTTCAGCATGACTTAAAGTTTATTTGCTCAAATTTCTATCGTATACTTTATGCAAGAAAATCTTACAAATTGTTTCTAAGAAATGCGTTTTTAAATCATAAAACTGTTCACAATTAATTTTTCTACATCTCTTCTATTTATTTTATTGAAATAAAAACTATTGTTTGAGCATTTCAATAACTTTGGTTTCCATAACTTTGGTTTCAATAACTTTGGTTTCCACCTATAAGCAAAGCATTGAAATTCGATTAAATGTGAATTCTTGGTAAAGCTTCCCCGCTGACCAATCTGTCCCAGTCTTCCCAAAATATAAACTATTCTTATAAAACAAAAGTAAAGAGAATATAATTTATATGAAAAATGAATATTATAAATGTATTTTAGAGAAAATAAAGCCTTGTATATATTTTCACGCCAGTACTTAGATGTACTAGCATATGTTTAGGCTCAGTGATTAACGGCAGAGCATTTAAATTTATTCATATTTCTCTTCTCTATCCGCAAATGCAGACACGTTTTCCCTAGTTGCAGTTTAAAAAGACCATTACATTATTTCAATTCTTAGGTTTACAAGAAAGAAAAAGGCTTTTGTGGATTTACGGTTTTTTCCTTGAAAGTTGTATTTTTATTTAAAATTTATCATTCTTGAAAATAATGTTTTGAATGTGAATCCTAAAGAAAAATCTATATTCTTCTAACAGTATATGACAAGAAAATTTATTTATATTTCTTTTCAGTTTAATATAAGCGTCCAAAAAATATATAAAAGAAGTTAACATTTTATAGTAAAACAGTAGAACTATTTCTATGGAATTATTATACTTTAAATATTTAAAATAATTTTATTAGAGGCTTATGGCGAAACAGTACCTTTGAAAAAAAAATTTCAATTTTGATTAATATTGTAATATATGTGGTTGTACTATAGTTAATTCTAAAAAATCAAATAATACTAAAGTGAAAAAAAACATTGTTCAGAACAGCCTATTTTAATTAAATATCATTTTGCTGTTTAAAATTTAACTATTTAAAAATTCCTACTACTTTTATAAATTTAAATATTTTTTCTCCGATTACTTTTACACATTTATTAAAATATTCTACATGAAAATATGAATTGATTTTTAGATTGTTGGGGTTTTACTTTTAATATCATTTTTTTCTTTTTTTCTGTAGTAAAAACTGAAGGAATTTCACTCTATTTTGATAATTTCTTATAAATATTAAAGAAGAAAATCTAGCTAAAACTTTATTTTAAATTTTATCATGATTTCGAAATCAAAATATCACCACCTCAGTGTTAGTGCGTCTTTTTACCCACTGAACCATAAAATACATAATTTGTACTGTATAGCAAGTTTTCCTATAGCTCTTTGAAGTTCTACTTCTACTGTCAGGAGATCCCATGTTCAAACCCCAGGTTGGCTTGAAACAAACTGTGTTAGAATTTAAAGGTACAACAGTTCAAATTCACTCTTCAAATTAAAATTCTTTGAAGTTTTCTGATGCTTGACTGATTTACTAATTTCAAAAACTACAATAAATTATTATCAATAAAAGTAAATTTTAAGAATCCTGTGTGTTTTTAACGATGTTAATATATAGATTATATTGTAATTTTCCGATAACGTCTCTGTTATTAAACAGAATCTTGATTCTTCTAAACTTTGTAATTTTGCATAAGACTTAATGTAATGAATTACAGCAAATTCTCTTTAATTTAAATGAATTTATTTTAACAGTGTAGATTGTGATGCAATAAACTATTAGTATATGTTGAGTATATATCTGTTATAAATGATTATTAATTATAAATTATCTGATTTGATAATTTGGTATAAATTTTTCCTCATTGCTTTATGTATTTTTTCTTTTGTAAAAAAAAATCGGTATGACCTTTCACCGAATCAACTGTGCAAATAACAGAAACTTAATGAGAATAAAATATAACAACAAAACTTAATCAAGATTTCGCAACATCTATGCTGAAATAGAAAGCAACCTGTTTTACTAAGATTTAGACTTTAATCAACAAAATTTTTTTCTTTGACAGGAGATTAGGATAGTTATTCAGTGTAATCTTCTTTTTTTCAAAAAACAAAAGTGCAAAATTAATGCCGAAAAATAATTTAAACGTTATCAGAGAGAATATAAGTAATTCAGTATTAAAAAAATATGTTATTTGAATTAGGTTTTCTTAAAAATTAAAATGTTTTGTTCTGTGCACGAAAGCTGAAAGTAAAATTTACTTTACACTAAAAAAAATGTCTATTGTTATTAAATTTTGTAATTTAAAAAATACACTTAAAAAATTCGTATGCAATTTTATAAGAAATTTTAAAGGAGAAAAATTAGTTTAAATTTTATTTTCAAATTTAGACGATTTAGAAAGGGTAATATCATCTCCTCAGTGTTAATGGGGGATTTTTTCTCCACTGAATCATAAAATAGATACTTTGTGCTCTATAACAAGTTTTTCTATAGCTCTTTTAACATGTTCTTCCACCGTCAAGAGGTCTTGTGTACAAATCCCGGGACGCTTCAAAAGAAATTGTGTTAAAGTTTAATGGTACAGCAATTAAATATACCGTATTTACTCGTGTATAGGGCATACGCGTGTATAAGGCGCACCCCTACTTTATAAGTAAAAATGGCGATTTCTTAAAATCTCGAATATAACGCGCACCATAAATTTGATACTCTAATAAAGAAGGACCGAATGAATTTCAGTAAAAAAAAGTCGAAACAAACATTACACCAGACCAGAAAACAAGACGAAAATGCATTTTAAGACTTCAGGGTGTAAAAAAATGATGGCAAATAGGAATGAGTGACGGTAAAGAGAATTGCTAATTAGCGTTTAGATAATGTCATTAGCTCTGTTGTATAAAAAAACTGCAAGGAATGAAATAAATATGCAATAATACTTCAATTAAGTAACATTTTCCGAATTTTGATGTCTTCTTTGAATAATTTCTTGTTTCATATGTATATCGTTCGACTGCATCCAACAGTAAAAAAATATTTCGTGTATAAGACACACTGAGGAGTTTTGCACTATTTTTTTCGAAAAAAAGTGCGTCTTATACACGAGTAAATACGGTACTCGGAAAATTAAAACTCTTTGCAATTCCCTGGTGATTCATAATATTAAAAATAAAAATATATTATTTTCGTTAAATGCAAATTTTCAGTCATTGGATTTTAAACGATGTTAATTTACAGAATCTTTTGTAAAGTTACCGGATAACTTCGATTATTTAACAAAATGTCGGTTTTTCTGATTACTGTATTTCTACATAAGATTTAAGGTAATGGATTCAGAATAAATTCTCTGTAATTTCATTGAAAATGTTGTAACAGTGCAATTAGCGATATAATATAATATTAGTATCTGTTCAATATAAATAAATTTGTTTTGTAACTGCATAATTTTTGTTCATTGCTCCAATTTTTATGATAAAGGTGTTTTATAATTGCATGAATTTTCTTCATTGCTCCAATTTTTATGAAAAATTTGTTTTATAACTGCATATTTTTTCTTAATTGCTCCAACTTTTATGAAAAATTTGTTTTATAAATGCATAATTTTTCTTCATTGCTCCAAATTTTATGAAAACTGTGCATTAAAACTGCATGATTTTTCTTCCTTGCTCCAATTTTTAAGAAAAATTTGTTTTATAACTGCATATTTTTTTCTTCATTGTTCCAATTTTTATGAAAAAATTATTTTATAACTGCATAAGTTTTCTTCATTGCTCCAATTTTTATAAAAAATTGGTTTGACTTTTCACCAGATCAACTGTGCAAACAATCGGAGCTTAACGCGAATAAAGCATAACAACGAAATTGAAGGAAGAAGATTTTGTAACTTCTATACTTCAAAAGAAAGCAAATCGTCTTACTAAGATTTAGAGGTTTATCTACGAAATACCTTTCTTTGACACGAGATTAGGAAAGTTATTCAACGTAATTTTCTCTTTTTTGAAAAAAATAAAATCTAAAAATAAATAAATAAATAAATAAAAATAAAATGTTATCAGAAAAAGATAAGAAAATCAGAATTTTAAAGATATGTTATTTAAATTAAATATTCTAAAAAAATTAAATATTTTATTCTCTACACTGAAATTATCAGAAAATGTATTTTAAAAGACAATCTCTTTGTATATAATTCATTTTTTTCAAAGTCTATATATAAATATTATTAAGGATACAAAATTCAAACATTCTACTTGTGACTAATGTTTGTATTTTGTGTTCGCACAAGGGAATTTTTAGTTTCACTTAGTTTAAAAAAGAGGTTTATAAACAAAACTTTTTTCTGTGACAAGAGATTAGGATAGTTATTCAATGTAATCTTAAAAAATTGTTATTTAAAGTAGGTTTTTTTAAAAATTGCACCAAAGCTGTAAGTAAAATTTACTTTATCCTAAAACATTTTATATGTTTATTTTTAGTTTTATTAAATTTTGTAATTCAAAAAAGGCACTTAAAAATCTTCTTCAATTTCATTAGAAATTGTAAACAAGAAAAATTAGTTTCAATTTTATTTTAAAATGTAAAACGATTTAAAAAGGGAAATATCATCTCTTTAGAGTTAATGTGGGATTTTTCTCCAATGAATCATAGAATACATACTTTATGCTTTATAACAAGAGTTCTATAGTTCTTTCAACATGTTCTTCCACTGTCAAGAGGTCTTGTGTTCAAACCCCGGGACGGTTAGAAAGAAATTGTGTTAAAGGTTAATGATACAGCAGTTCAAATTTACTCGAAAAATTAAAACTCTTTGCAATTCCAGGATGCTTGAGTGATTCATAATTTAAAAAACTGAAATACATTATCATCAGTAAATATAAATTTTCAGACTCTTGTGAATTTTAAATGATGTTAATTTACAGAATCTATTATAAGTTTATCGAATAACTTCTCTGTTATTTAACAAAATCTCGATTTTTAAAGTCTGTAAATTCTCTATAATTTCTTAGAAAATGCTGCAGCAGTATAATATAATATCAGCATATGTTGCGTATAAATAAATTTGTTGCATAACTACGTTATTTTTTCATTGTTTCAATTTTCATTAAAAAATCGGTTTGCCCTTTCGTTGAAACAACTGTACAAACAAGCGGAACTTAACGAGAATAAAATATAGCAACAAAACTAAATCAAGGTTTCGCAACATCTATGCTTCAAAGGGGAGCAACCTGTCTTACTAAGATTTAGAGACTTATCTACAGAATATCTTTCTTTGACAGGAGATTAGGAAAGTTATTCTACGTAATCTTTTCTTTTTTCGAAAAAAAATTTAAATGTAAAAAAAATATATAATAATAAAACGTTATCAAACAAAAGGTAAGAAAATCTGTATATTAAAGATTTGTTTTTTAAAATCAGAATTTTAAAAAAATTAAATATTTTATTCTCTACACTAAACTTGTATTAGAATTTATTTTACTGTAAGAGATTTTTTTTATACTTAAATATTCTATTTATATTTTTTATATAAATAATTTTAGGCGTGTATAACTCAAACATTCTACTTGTTAATAATGTGTGTATTTTGTGTTTGAACAAGTTCATTTTTCGGTGTTCTTAAAAACTAAAACACAAAAAGTGTACCAAAAGTGTACATACAAAAAGTGTACCAAAAGTGTACATACAAAAAGTGTACCAAAACCTTTTTATTTTACTTCTTATCAATATTTTGCATCAATTTAAACTAGCAAAGTATAAACAAAGCATCAAGTTCTACTCTAAATTTATCTTTTTTTTAATGAATATGTTTCTTAATGACATACAGGTTGTTTCAAAACATAACGACCCATTTCTGTAAAATCACTAATGTTTTAATTTCTTTCTCAGGTATTTGAAGAAATGCTGTCCTTTAAAGAAAGAATATCCATCGCTTTCTGGAATCTGGGTGATAAAACACCTGAAAAGGTGCATTAGCTATTAAAATATTTGTATAGCTAAATTTGTTGCACATTACTTTTCCAGCAGATAACAAAAGTCTAGTTTTAACCTTAATGATGTTCTTTTTTTATATAAAACAATTTAAGTTTTGTGAAAAAGATATTTTTTATCATTTTTTGTTGTGAAAACCCGTTATTTAAAATGTCTTGCCCATTATTTAAAATTTAAGTCATACAAGTATTATATTGATTGACAAACGGGAATTATTAAATGTGTCATTATATTTTCAGAAAAATCTTACAAGCAAAGGATTTAGTCTACAAGCCGCATAGCTCTAAAGTGGACCTTAAGACGAAGTTTACGAGAAAACTACTATGATGTATTTTATTCGTACTGACGTGCTCACATATTTCATTTTTTAAATGCAGTGTATTCCAAAAATAACGATCCATTTCTAAGAAAACACTCATATATTCATTTGTTTCACAGGTGTTTGAAGAAATGTTTTCCTTAAAAGAAAGAATAGCAGTAGTTTCCTTGAATCTGTGTAATAAAACATATGGAGAAGTATTACATCTAAAATACACCAACAATGGTTAGTAAGGTGGTCTGGGGTAATAACGCCATGCGGGGTAATAACGCCAAGTGCTAATATTTTGCATAATTATGAAGTAATCTGGTAAATGACATCCATGTGCTCTGCGAAGAAGGGTTTTGAGTCATATAAATCGCAAAAAACAGCTTCAAGTTAATTTGTTTCATTTTTAGGTCTTATTGTTTTTACAAGCAACTAAAATTAACGCTTGATCGAAAATTTGCGAGATACGTTTTATGATGTGAAGACTATTTTTTTTATCCGGAAATACTTTGTTAATTACATAAATTTGTAGTACATTTCATGGACTTTTAAAATGCTGTTGAGGATTTTGGATATCTTCTCGAGATAATTTGTAATTTAAAATGTACAGCGCAACAACTATGACGGGGTAATAACGCCAATCCTTGGCATTAATACCCCGGTTGATTCCCTACAGTGACCGAGCTACATCCTAAATACTTATTCAAATAATCACAGTTAAAACTGTGCAATGTTTCTAATAATTCTATTTAAGCGGTCCTTTTTAAGCAAAAAGAAGCTCACGGTCTGATATTCTTTTGCCTCATCCTAACCCCCCCCCCCACACACACACACCACACCTTTATTTTTCTTACACTTTCAGAAAAAATTGAACATTTTCAATAGCTTAGAATGCAATTTGTCAATTTCTAAGTTTGTAGAGTTTGAATTTTTAAAATTGGGCAATCTACATGCAATTATTCCATCTTATTTCATAGTTTTGTTTGCACGGCGTTATTACCCATATAGGTGGGTAATAACGCCAAATAGCATTGGTCAAGAAATCACGCCATTACAGTTTATGAATGCATATCTGTTAAATTATTTTTTTTTTATATAGATAGTCAATGAGTTGCTGTATCAAATCATATATTTGTTTGAAAAATACAAACTAAAACTGAGCCGTGAAAATTGGTAGAACCTTAACGTGGCGTTATTACCCCAGGGTACCTTACTAGGCTCTTTGTGATTAGGATACTCGTAGGCTGTTTTCAACAGCCTCACGTATGCTCGAAGTTTTTCAACCGCCACGCTACCGGTCAGTCCGAATTTGATCGCAAATAGCCTGATATTGACTCTTGTTGATGACCTTTTTTCCGCATTATCGATGTTACAATTAACATACTTCTTCATATGATTTATTACCCAGTTTCAAGGAAACTACTGCTATTCTTTCTTTTAAGGAAAACATTTTTTCACATATCTGCGAAACAAACCGATAAATGAGTGCTCTTATAGAAATGAATTGTTATTTTTGGAACACCAACGATTTTTAAAAAAAATTAAACATGTGAAAACGTCAGTACGAATAAAATGCATCACAGTATTTTTCTCGTAAACTTTGTGTTCAGATCCACTTTGTAGCTATCTGGCTTGTAGACTAAATCCTTCGTTTCTAAGTTTTTTCTGAAAATTTAATGCCACATTTCATAATTCTTGTCTGTCAATCAATATAACACTTATAGGACTTAAATTTTAAATAGCGGATAGTAGTCTTGACAACAAAAATTAAAAATATATATATTTTTTCACAAAACGTAAATTGTTTTATAAAAAAAGAATATCACTAAGATTAAACTGAGAGTTCTGTTAACTGCTTGAAAAGTAATGTGCAACAAATTTAGCCATACAAATATTTTTTTTATAGAAAGTGTGATTTCTAACTCTTGATTGTCTTTACAAACGATTCGCAAGAAAGTTCCAAAATACAGGGTGTGGCAAATATAAGGGGCCCAGACGCGTGGATACGATTGGACGTAAGTGTCTGACGCACACTAATATATAATACTACTACTAATAATAATAATAATTAACACTAATATATAACTACTAATAATAATAATTATTATTATTATTAGAAATATCTTTTTTTAACAAAACTGTTTTTATTGCACTGTGCGACGTACAACACGTCTGAGATTAAAAAAGAAAAAAAAACGGCTATCAAATTGACACCATGATAGTTAAAAAATAATGCATTTTTGATCCCTAATAAATCATAGGTTCGTTTTAAAATTATTGTCACGTAGACAGTTCAGGAAATTTTGTGACTAGAATATAGGTAAAATCAATTCCTTCGTACAGTTTTGACATTCTGATACACAATGATGGATTGTGTATACTTTATTAACTGGTAATAGATCGGTTTCATTTTTCAGTTATTTTGTCTTCTTTTGGTGAGCATTTGAAATGACAAGACATAAAAGAAATATAAAAACGTCTGAAATTATATTTATTTTAATTTTAGAATTAATTTCTCTTTTCCAGCGCAGTGATTAAAAATTGATTTATTTGCATAAAGCGTTTGTATTGTAGTTACAAATATAGGTAAATTAAAGACTAAAAACGAAAAACTATAAAACGACCATAAAATCGAAAATCATTTTCTTTTCGAAAAGCAAAAATGCCTTAAATGACTACTTATGAAACAAGAGAACCCTTGAAATACCAACTCTACTAGAAATAGCTTAAAAAACAATAGAAAAATATCTATCTGTTAAATATGCGAGATGAAGGATGGCGAACGCTGAATGTGTCTCCCGAAGTGTAGTGCCGAACTATGAAAGTGACCGTGATAAGATGACCGACGACTGGTTCGTATTAATAAAAATTAATAAAAATTAATATAAATCAAAATTAATATAACTATAACAACTAATATAGTTATATAAAATAAAAATTAAAAATGACTTGAAATTGATTTTTATAATTACAGATTCTATGAAAAAATAATTTGGTTGATAATGATATTTATATCGATAAGCACTTTGAATATTTTACTTAGAAATCTGATAATTTTATCACTGTTTCACTGTGTATCACTGCTGCATTTTGTGTTTTCGAATGTTTTTTTTTACATATTTTTTTGTCATTCTATATACATGTGTAAATATTACAAAATGTGAGATGTTGTTTATCGGATATATTGAAAGAAATAAAACACATTATTGGCAATTAAACATAATTGTCACTGAATTTATTAAAAATTTTATTAGTCACAGCATGCTATTATTAATCACAATTAAATAAAATGTACTTAATAAATTTATTATTTGAGTAAAAATATAATTTCTTCTTACTCATAGTTGCACAATAATCATAAAAAAAAATTAAATCCTTAGTAATCTATATTAATAAAATAACAAATCGCTCTGTGTGTGTGTGTGTGTGTGTGTGTGTGTGTGTGTGTGTCTGCGATAGTTAGCGAAAACTACGGCACGTACGAAGCTCAAAATTTTTCTGAGAGTAGCCCAATATCTCTCCTGATGCACCTGATGCTCAAAATTTCAAAATTCTATGTATTAACTCAGTAATTAATTAAAATCGTGAGGTCACTCTCATAAAAAATCATCTTTTGCCAATTTCATTCGCTTTCGTTTTTTTACGGTTGGTTGGTTGTGTAAAAATTTTCGCAGAAGTCATAAGAAAGCTGAGACAGAATTAAAGAAACCCATGGAGAAATGAGATAAATGGAGATGAAGTAAGCCTCAAAAAAGGTTTGCAATATGAAACCATTTATCGCTCAAATTTTAATGTGCCAAACAAAAGGACTAGGAAGGGATTTTGTAATATAAGAAGAATTGAAAGAAATGAATTACAACTGAAGCATATTTTAAGAGGAAATAGCAAATTTTTAAAATGGTCTTTGTTCTATTATTATTTGTTAAAATAAATGTTCGCTTTTAAAATGAAGGGAATTGGAAAATTAGAAATAATTAAATACCAAATTAAAATTAAATAAGATATTGAAAACATTTGATACGAACTAAAAATTGTATAACTAAAAGTTTCCTTCATTAATGTAATTTTAAATACTTTATAACGTAGATGAAAAATGTTTATGACTTAATAAATGCGTGTAAATAAATATTTAAAATATAATGATGAAAATATTCTTTTAAAATCATGTATGAAAACTTAAGTAATAAATATTAATCTAATATATAGATTTCTGACTGCAGACGATTTTAATGTATTAACAAAAGAATGTTATATTTTCAAGCAAAACGTTAAAATAATTTTCTATATTGATATTTAAAACACGTATGATAAAATAATTAAAATTTTTTTACCGGTGAAGCGATAGATGAAGCGGTGAAGCTTTTTAAGAAACAAGAGCAAAAAAATACGGGTTTAAACCTGTTTCAATTGATAGGCGTGTCAAAGCGCGTGCTTTTGTTGGTACTTAATTGGAATTAATGTTGGGTTACATTTTTAGCATCACCCCCAGAGATAATACTTCCACTCTATTAATTTCTTTTTACTCTATGAAAGAAACAAATTTGAGATTTTGACATTTCAAAAGTGACTGTTTTTTCCCCCAAAGATCTTTTAAAATTCATAGACTGGCAAAATGTCAGTTTAACTTAGGATTTTTGAACACAGCTGTTACGTCGGATCGTTGGTACTTCGTACATTATAATGTATGTGTGGTTAGCTATGTAGCAGTAAATATATATATATGTATATATGAAGCTTTTTTAGCAGTTTTTTAAAATTATTGATTAAATTTAAATGCATTTTAATTAAGTTAAAATTTTATTAAGATTTTAATTTGTTTTTAAAACAAAAATGAAACGGCTGTTTGACGTACAATTGTTCGAATCGGCAGACGATTCATGCACAGTAATAAATCATCAAATAGCAAAATAAATTATATATCAAAAATAGTCACTAAAAAATAGTAGCAAAACATAATGTTTAGGCGTATTAACACATAACCCGATCCCAACCAGAAAAAAACAGACCAAACTCCGATCCAAAAATTCCACGAGCCCGAACTTAAAAATTCCATTTGAAAAAAAACTATGGATTTGATATCTGACCCGAATCAAATCTGAATCCCACAAAAATATTCAAATGAAGCATACCCCAATACGATCAAGGAAAAATAATGTTCATGTACATGCAACCCGACCCGAACCTAAAAGTTTTCTTTGAAAAAACCCGAAAAATGGCCAGAATGAAACCTGAAATCGATAAAAATATTCCAAAGAACTATAACCCGATAAGAACAAGACAAAATAATTTCCGTGAACATAAACTTGATTTGAAACTAAAAAATTCCATTTGAAAAAAAAAACCTGAATTTTATGCAAACTCCATCTGAATCCGATCAAAATATTCGAAACAACCATAACTGGATTCGAATAAGAAAATAATTTCCGTGGGCATGAACCTGAAATTCCATTTGAAAAAAATACCTGAAATTTGAATCGAACCAAATATGAACCTGACAAAAATATTCCACAAAACCATACCCGGATCCGAACAAGACAAAAAATTTCCATGAACATTAACCCAATCCGAACCTAAAAAATAGAACTAAATCTGAATCGGACAAAAATATTCCAGAGAAGCATATCCTTATTCGAACAATGCAGAATATTTTCCGTGGATGCGCAACCCAACCTGAACCTAAAAATTCCATTAAAATACCGAAATCTGAATTGAACGACATCTGAACCCGAAAAAAATATTCCAAAGACCCAAAACCGGATCCGAGCAAGACAAAATAATTTCCCTGGACATGAATCCGACCAGAATCTTAAACATCAATTTGAAAAAATACCTGAAATCTGAATCGAACCAAACCTGAATCCGACGAAAATATTCCAAATAACTATAACCAGATGCGAACAAGAAAATATAATTTCCATGGACATAAACCCAATCCGAACCAAAAAATTTGTAAAAAAAATTCCCGAAATTCGAACCAAACCAAAAAAAATATTTCAGTGATGTATAACCTCATTGGAACTAGGTAAAATAATTTCTATGGAAGTACAACCCAACCTGAACCTAAAAATTCCATTTGAAGGAAAAAAATCTGAATTGAACCAAATCTAAACTGTATAAAAATATTCCAAACAACCATAACCGTATCCAAAGAAGACAAAATAATTTCCATGGGCATGAATCCAATCCGAACCTAAAATTTGGATGTTCTACAAAACATAATGCGCTCCGTAGCGGTTGAAAGTGAAACTAAGTACTTAGCGGGAGATGGTTAAGATATTTCGTTTATAGTTAGTGTTAAATTGGAACTTGGTTACGGTTAGGTAACAGTTAGGTTGCAATTACGTTCCGGTGAGCCTTATGTTATATTTGATTTCCGGTTAGGTTACAGTTAGGTAATGGTTAAGTTGCAGTTAGGATAAGGTTAAGTTGCAGTTAGATTGTGGTTAGATTATGGGTAGGTTATGATAAGGTGACGGCCAGGTTACATTTATGATATATTTAAGTTACAGTTAGATTACTTTTAAGATACAGCTAGGTTACAGACAAGTTAAGACTACAATACAATTAGGTTACGGTTAGGACTTTGTTCACAGAATGAACATTACGCATGTTTGATAAAAAATATACACCTATTTTTGTAAAATGGCTCTGAAATTATAATCCTATATACTAATCTTTTAGCGAATCATCGAGAATCGATTTCATTCACGGTATAGTTGGATTGATTTAAGAGAGATATAATTAGTTTGAAATTCAAAATATTTCACTTGGGATATCTATCTGAAAAAAGTATTTAATTAAGTCACTTAACAGTAATTTTAAGGATAAATATCAGCGCTTTAACACGAAAATCACGCAATCTATGGGCACATGTTCCCTTTTGCGTTTCCCATTGCAGTCATTTTGAGTATTTTTGCAAGTTTTTGTAAACCGATTTTTGACACAGTCAGGAAGCACGTATTTAATAGAATGTACTTGTACACTGTAAAAAATTTGACCCTTTGCTGCATCATCATTCCCCCGCTTTTATAGAATATCTCTCTTTTGATCTATAAGAATGCTCCATAATAGGCTGAAGTAATCATTTTCTAGAAAAGCAGTGGAGTGACGATGCAGCAAAAGGGTCAAATTTTTAACAGTGTCTTTACACATATTTCGAGTTAAAGGTAAAATCATAAAAATTTAAAGTTCATTTAACGTTATTATTACGGACCCGGGCAACCCCGGGCGGGTCAGCTAGTACAAATAAATATATTTTTCGAAAATCAAATATTTCTTCAATAAAGTCAGTCAATCCATACAACAACTTTTGTTTTTTCTAGTTATGATTATAAAAGTTATCAAAAGTTATCAGTTTTTCAATTAAATGATTATTAAAAAACTGTAAAAAATGACAAAACATCTTCATATTTCATTCAGTTATGAGTATTTGAAACTAAATGCATTTAAATGCTTCCCACTGATGCTTCCTACTATTCTTTTTTTTCTTATTTTGCCTTTACTTAAAATATTGCACTACTATCCGATAATAAATTTTTCTTTTTGAAAGAAAATTAGAAGTTGTTTGCTCTTATTAGACATAAATTCACGCATAGGTCAATGCTAATCAAACTTAGCCTAATATAACTCGTAGTTACAAGTTGGAAGACGTAATAGACTGATTCGCAATTAGAATTTTTTTTAACCTAATGTGACTAATTATAAGGAAATATGTTCGATATAAATATTAAAGTAATTTTAAAGATTATAATGATCATACTATTTTCAAAATAATATTAACAATGTGGAACATATTTTCTAACTATTTTAATGAAAAATGTTCCGTGTAAGTACTGAAATATTTTTAAAGCTCATAATATTTTCAAATTTAATATTAACAATAAATGACATAAAATTATAAGACGAAGTGCAGCATAATAGTTAAATAAGTGTTACAAGAGTTAAAATAAGCATTTCCCCATCTAAATTTCCTTTTAGTTTGGATCTGCAATCCAACAGTCATCGTAAATGAATATTTTGGTAATGGTCATTTCATTTAATCCCTGACAATGGCTGCGTGGTTGCAGACCGAAAACATTGCGAAATCTAAGTAAAATGTATCTTTAGAGTTGTAAAATCTGTTTTATCTGTTACCTTTCAAGTAAAACGAAGAACTTTTTAAAGGTTTATATTGAATGAATTATCATGTTCTCTTCGCTGTCTAGGTCCAAATCTATAGACCTGCCTTCTTTTTTTTTTAATTAATGATAAAATATCTTTTCATTAATGGTCAAACATGTTTGAAATTTCAATCTTAGAATGATATGCTTCGATATCTAGGATTCGAAATAATCCAATAGACTGATATTCTTGCTCAGAAGTCAAAATAGAAAACAAATTATTCAGTAATAATATATAATGTTGCATTTTTTTTTTATCTTGTCTGTATTAGGATTAGCTAGTGTGGCCTAGGAAAATCTAGTGTACCTTCGGATAAACTAGTTTGGCCTTAGAAAAACTTGTCTATCTTATGCTCGTTCTAATAAACTAGTTTGGACTAGACAAACCTAGTTTTGAATGTAATGGGGTTTGGCCGATAACATATATATATATATATATATATATATATATATATATATATATATATTAGGGTGGATCGAAAAGTATAGGAAATTTTTTTTTTAGAAATCACTATCGGCGCGGCGTGCAAAAGTTGCCTTTTATGTATACTAGTTTACAGGGTTTTTTTTATTAAAATCTATTCATATCTTCCGGTGCCACAAGCGCCCCAAAAATAATTAAAAATTGAGTTTTTTATGATTTTTTAAATATTTTTTTGTTTTATTATTTTTCCTTAATTACTTTTTGCGCGGGGTGCAAAAGCTATCTTTTATCTATCTTAGCTTACATATTTTTTAAAAATAAAATTCATTCATATCTTCCGGTGCCCCAAACGCCCCAAATATAGTTTAAAATTGAAATTTTCTTGAATTTTTTTTTTTTTTTTTTATTTTATTTTTTTTTATTTTATTTTACTTTTTGAAATTCATTTGGCACTGGGATGGAAAGTTGTTATTACAATACTACATAACTCTGGAGTTCCAATATATTTTTTTAATCAAAATCCATTCACATCTCTGATGCACCAATTATAATTAAAAACTGAAATTTTTACAAAAATGTATTAAGAATCATAATTTACGAAAAATACTTACAAATTTTGAAAACAATTTAATTAATAACGTATAAGGTTATAAATAACATTAACTTTACAATAATAAGCGATATATAAATTTAAAAATCAAAGCATTAAATCATAAAAATTACAAAAATCGAACTTACGTAGAGAAAAGTTTTACATCATTCAATTTGGAAATTTACGTATTTTAGAAGCTTGTAATCTTTTTTGGTATCAAAGTGTTTTATAGGGCTTCTTGATTTTATTCTATTCAATATAAAACCGTATGTCTTTTCTTGTCCAAATACAGTTTCTGATGCCTCAGACACTAGTCGAACGCATCTTTCAACCGCTTGGGTATGGTATGGATATTTTGACCATTCATTCGTTTTTACAACTTTTATCATATTCTCAATTTCTTCGCAAGGCACATTCATCAAAAGAGGTGGTTCAAAACGTCCAACTTGTTGCCAGTCAGTAAGTTCAAAATAATCTTTCGCTTTGAAGTTTATTTGGGGTACTTTGAAAATTCTCACTTCTGGTGATTTTCTCTTTTTATTTCTAGCACAAATTAGCTTTCGCATTGCTAAAGACCTGATATGATCTGTTTTATCTGTGAGCACTGAAAATAGTAAATTTTCAGGGTGGCAAAAAAAAAACTATTTCGTTGAATAACAGCATCTACGATCTTTCTTAAATTGGGTTCCAAATACCTAGAATATGTGATAAGTTTCCAAATATGACGCGCTCCTTCAGTTATGGATGGCTTTGTTTTGATATGAAACCATACATGTGCATATACCTTCATAATATATGTTGTAAGAATAATGAGATTATCAGAAGGATTTTTTGTAGCCACTTGCAACCTTAAAATTCTACACGCAGTTGTTAGCCATCTTGAGTGATAAACTGGATCAGGTTTCATTAATGTCAGATCAGAACCACATTCACCACGTGATATTGCTATGCAAATATCATATAAATATTGCAGGTCATTGCTGAGAACTCTTCTATCTATGTTGTCTTCCAAATAATAAAGCATAAAAAGTTTATTTTATACATTTAATAAAATACGATTAACGATTTCTCATCCTCTCGATCTATGTTTTACGTTAGATAAATTATTCTTTAACTGTTAATTTTACTTGTATTTTTTAGCTCAAAATTTGCATGAAACTCGATTTTCGGCAAATAATTAAAAGTTTTGGGGCATTGGAAGAAATTTATCAAAGTCGAAAATTATTTGAATGCATGCTATATACTA
This sequence comes from Maratus speculifer, assembly GCA_964019185.1. Classification (NCBI taxonomy): domain Eukaryota; kingdom Metazoa; phylum Arthropoda; class Arachnida; order Araneae; family Salticidae; genus Maratus; species Maratus speculifer. The sequence continues at coordinate 365,429,011 of OZ025294.1, forward strand.
TAAAATGCATCTTTTTTATCCCTCTGATAAAATAATTTAAAATAAATTAAAAAAACAAAAATTATAAATTTTTATAAAATTTCAATTTTTTTTACTATTTTGGGGGCGCTTGGGGGCACCGGAAGATATGGATGGATTTAAATAAAAAAAAAAGATTGAACTAATATATATATATAAGGCAACTTTCGCAACCTGCGCCAAAAATAATTTTAAAAATATTAAGAAGCGAAAAAAATTATAAAATTTATAAAAATTTCAATTTTTAACTATTTTTGAGGCGTTTGGGGCACCGGAAAATATGAATGGATTTCAATAAAAAAACATATGTGAATTAATACGCATAAAAGGCAACTTTTGCACCCCGCGCCGATTTGATTATCCGAATTTCGATTTTTCGATCCACCCTAATATATATATATATATATATATATATATATATATATATATATATATATATATGTTCCTTTTTTACATATGTTCCTTTTTTACAAATGTGCTTATGTTCCTTTTTTACAATTTGTGAATTTTTATATTGAGATTTTAATTAAAAAATCCATTTAACCAAAGTTATTCAGTCTCCGCATATTCATTTAGAAATATTAATATTATTTTCCAAAATGATTGGCAGGATACTACATAAAAAATCTTATTTTAAACAGATGATACATGTTGGAAATAAAAGCTGTTTTAACAATTATTTATAAGTTATTTTGAACGTCAAGATTGCGTGTTTATGTAACAATAAAAGTGAAATATTTCTCATATCACAGCACTTTAATCATTAATTCTAAGGATTGAATAAACTTAAAAAGAACTTCTTTATTCATTAATTTCTCTACTCAAAATGAAACATGACCTATCTTAAAACAACGATGTTACATGTAGTTATTTATTCATACAAATTTTTGCAATTTAAAAGATGTCTCTTGAGTACTAAAAAAAATGATGTCATAATTTTACAAATTGCATTTCGAGAAGAGCTTAAATATAAAGCTCTACATTTACTTTCGCAGGATAATTAATTTTAACTTTTGGATGTTTTCTTGCGGTTTATGATGTTTCATTAAAAATGTCAAATTCATTTTTCATATTCTTCCGAAAAACGTCTGTTTGAGTCGCCATTTATATTAAAATTCTGCTTAAATAACATTGTCATAAGTAAAACGTTTATTATGAATATTTTACTAAGTTTTACATATATGTCTATTGAATAATAAGCAATGGTATTTATAAATATTTTTTGTCGTATTAATGCTTTGTAATTTTGGCAATGACATTTATCGTCTGCCTTTGATTAATTGAGATAATACAATGCTTCGAATATAACATAGCCATGAAGATCAGAGTTGTGATTTAGTGAAATAAACTAAAGTCCATTAGAGTGTTTTAATCTGTGTTATATTGAGTTTATGAGTGTTTAAAAATGAGCTATCGACTCATATCATGAGTTTTATTCAACTCTTTTCTGCACCACTTCCCGTATCTGTTACTTACCTAAAGACATTATCATTTTAATTATGTACCATGCATTTCGCAAATATGATTTATGTCCCTGAACAAGAATAATCCAAAAAAATAAATAAAACACTTAGTTTGTCTACAGTAGTCTTCACTAGACAAAAAAAGTAGAATTTGTTCTTCGGCAAGAAAATATATTTTTATCAAGCGTTTAAGTAAGATTTACTTTTATAATTTTTTCCACATTTTTAATATATTAATATAAAAAGAAATTCTAGATTATTAAATAGGTAAAATTATTTAATTTAGGTTCATTTATTGGTAAAACATAGTTATTAGAAATTTTTAAATGCTACTTATGTACATATACCGCCCACAGATAACAATATCACATTTTAGTTGGGATTTTATTTATTTTTTTAGAACTTTCCCATTAGTAGACCAATATAATTATTTGAATTAATAAATAAACATGTATTTATAAAAGTAGAAAAATTTGTGAAGCAAAGGGTTAATATGTGTTTACTGGGATTTAGTCAAACTCATGAACATGATGGCTACAAATTATATACGTTTTGGCTGCTATTCGTGGATCCAAATAGCATTATTTTTTTGAAATAAAATTTGCTTTTATTCGTTTATACTTAAAAATATGTTATTATCGATAAATTTAATTTACGGCGGGAAAATTTATATTTCTACACCAAATGGAAAAGTATGCATTTTTGTACCAATAGTTTAACTGATCAAACAAATGCTGTCGTCAAACTATATTATCATTCCATGGTATCTTACGTTACACTTTTTGAGATATTTTCAGTAATTTTAGAAATATCACACACAAAAAAAAAATATTCAAAATGTAGATTTGACAATTAAATATATTCAAAGCCCAATTTAGATGAAAAAAATCTAATTTTAATGTTTTTTTTTATTTTTTTAGATTTATTTACTAATGTAACTGCCATTATTGCAAAAGGAATGTAAGTTATTACAAAAAAAGTAATTTTCATTATCATTTTTTGGATAATTTTCATCCAAATTCACCCTTAGATAGGTTTAATTTACAATTCTTGTTAATTTTACATTTGAATATTTCTTTGTGATACATTACTAAATTTACTGAAGTAAGTTGTTCTAAATGTAACGTAGGTTACCATGGTATGACCCTATAAGGCTTAATCTAGTCATAGATAATGATACGTGGCCCATTAATTTAATGCTACGGACGATCTGTGTTATCATTCTACTAATACACCCCATTTCAGTATTGTATTGATTAGTGAATACTTTGAATCCTTTTGGCATAACTGTTTCTTTTTTCCTAATAAATCTTTCTAGAATTGATCATATATAACAGTTGGCCCTTAATGACTAAAACTATGTGCAACAATTAAAAAACATAATATAACAATGTATTTCAGAGGGTATTACAAAAACAATTACAGGTAGATATCAACATTTCCTACGGCATATTCATTGATATATTTCATTTGGTTTGATTCAAAGTTTGTTTGAGAAAATTGGACCCCTATAGCGGATGTACCCTTCTAGCATATGTAATAAAATTTGGAAATCTTTGTAATGTATGACCATTTCATTAGGTTGTTATTTTATAAAGGGCGAATTCATATAAAAGTAGTCTGTGTTTATTTGAGGTTTTAAGTAAAAATGTGATTTAACCAAAGTGATTCTGTCGCATCATAATGACTTAGAAATATGGGCATTGTTTTTCAATAGGACTCACACAATACTACATAAAAAAATTCACATTTCCAAAGAGATGATTCATCATGAAAATAAAGTCTGTTTTAATAATTATTTATTTGTTCGTTTTAACTTCAAGATTTCATGTAACGATAAAATTGCAATATTTCTCATATCAAAGCGCTCTAAAATTTAACTCTAAGGATTGAATAAAATTAAATAGAACTTCCTAGTTAATTAATTTCTACATTTAAAATGAAGCATGAACCATCCTAAAACAACGCTGTTACATGTTATTATTTATTCATACATTTTTTTTTTGCTATTTCAAAGATGTTTTGGTTGTATTAGGGGAAAAAAATGATGTCATTATTTTCCAAATTGCATCTCGAGAAGAACTTTAGTATAGAGCTCTACGTTTACTTTCGCAGGATAATTAATTTTCATTTTTCATTTTTTTGTGGTTTTAGATGTTTTATTAAATATCTTAATGTTAATAATGGATCACTATAAAAAAATACGCCACATTTACGTAAAAAATTACTGTAAGCAATGTTGCTAGTAGTTTTTGTCTTTGAAATCGCAGTAAAATTGGATTATTTTTTTTAATTACATCCAATTTTACTGCAATTTTTATTACATAAACTGCGGGAAACATTGCTGACAGCAGTTTATGCCGTAAATTTAACGGATATTTCTTACAGTGATGGAAATAAAGTATTTTTCCAATTCTTTAATAAAACTTCTGTTTGAGTTGAATTAACCATTAAAATGTTGCTACCTTCTCACCGCCGCGAACGGATATAACGTCCAGCAAGCTGCAGGATTCACAGAAATATAAAATATTCAAATTATTATAATTGTATAAAGATAATAAAATTTTAAAACCTTTTGTTATGACCGATGCTCCAAATATTATATTCTTATACAAAATTAAATTTCTTCTGTTATGTTATAAAAATAATCTCCTTTTTCTTAGATTTTTGAAATAAATACTAAAAAAACAACATTGCAACTTTGCCTTTATGCTCAGCATTCAGGGAGTTAAGTAACACTGTCAGAAGTAAAAAGTTTCCAATGAAAACTTTATTCACTATTATATATTGAGATGTTACTTATTATTCACTATTTACGGTTATATCTTTAACTCGGTTTTAGCTAATATCATTGCCTCCTAAAAAGAATGAATGTTACTATAATTATTAAGTCGTATTATATAAGTACGGAATGCAAATTTCAAAAGTAGGTAAATTTAGTTTTTGGAAAAGTCACAATTCTTAAAAATTTATATAATCTCTACACGTTTACACAGTTCATTTTATTTCTTTTATGGCAGTTCGATCATAAAAAACTGCATAGTTGTACATTATAAATTGAAGTAGGTTGTTTCATTGAAAGATTATTATAGGGAATGTAGACATTAAATTTTTTTTATGTAAATTTTTAAAATATTCGATATTTGTGAAAAGTGAAACTTTGCACAAAAATTCAATTTTATTTTATTCCACTCATACGTTTATCATACGTTTGCCTCTCAACGAAAGAAAAATAGTTGATAAAACAAAAATGCTTTAAAAACCCTTTGCAATTTTTTTTTTCAAATTCCGTTTTAACAAAATAGAAATATGATTGTCTCGGTAAATGATTTTCTATCAGTGTAAATATTTATTTTGAATATTTTTGTTAAAAGAATTTCATGTTTATTAAAATACAGTTGATTCAAAAAATGTTCTTCTCAGTTTGCAAATGGTCCTTATAAGACAAATTAATATTAACAATTACACAATGCAAAAAATAGTGTAACTCAAAGTCATTTTTTACCCCATCATAATTAGTTTAGGGTACCCCATCAACTTTATTCAGTTTAAGTTAATATGAAAGGTAACAGTTTATTTGTAATCATCGCGTTTGCGCAGCAACAAATGATCTTATTTGAGGAAAATCAAAAGTTATCTAATTGTCTAATTCTGTCTATGTGTAACATAAAAATTATAACAGAGAAAAATTTAAGAAATCAATTTACTTGAATATTCTTATCGTATATGTTATTTTGAAAACTGTTTTTATTACACGACGTACTTATGTTTATTATATAAGTAAACTGTCATGTAGCATTATTAGTTGCATTCAGAGGGTTCCGGACAATAAATATATAAAATTGTAACTGCAGTATCACAAAAAAAAGCATTGTTAAAAGAAGAATAAGGTTTGTGAAAAACTCTGCAACATACTTTTGGATACAGCTGTATATACTAGAACAGTAAAGATGAATATATCATGAAAGCTAAAAGACAAATAAAGCTTAAATATATAATATATAAGGATGTTCTTTATCTTTATATAATCTTATATTAATCTGTTTTCATTAAATTAATCTGATACTAAAAAAAATACTGCATATCTAAATGTCATTTATCAATTCATAAAACCAAACTTAACCTAGTAATCACGATTCTCTTTTGTAGTGTACCCTTACCTACAGACTGTGTAAAATAAAACCCTTTTTCAAAGTTTAAATTTGGCGTTGAGCTAAAGATCGCTTATAAAAGAGGTTGCAACGTTATATCGTCGACTTGTCCCTACTGTGTTTTTACAGATAGTTTTTTAATTAATATTTAAATACACGTTTAGTATATTTAGAGAACCAGTTAACAGAAACTAGTCGCAAAACCTATAGAAAACATAATGTTTAAACTTAATGTTGCGATTAATTTTAATGAAATGAAACTATTTTTTTGTAAAATCAAAATGATTTGTAAAATTATAGTATGCAGCGAATATTTCTAACTGAACAAATAACAAAAATCCCGGGCCTGAAATCCAACACCTATTCTTGACTTACACGGCCAATGCCCCACACCTTAAGACAACCGGCAGGTAATTTAAACAAAAAAAAAAAACGTCTGCAAGAAATGACTTCCTATACCTGCAGTTTATTTTGTTAACCTGTCTACATGATAGACCAAATATTATTAACTATAAGGTTATCTAAGCGAAATGTGTTCGCCGGCTCTCGACCCAGTTAACTTAAACTTAGAGTGTTGACCATGTAAGACAAGGTTTTGGGTTTTATTCCCGGCACATGGCATTATTTTTGCTCAGTTGGAAATTTTCAATGCGTATGCTAATTAAATTATTTTGTTTCTAACGGTTTGACGGTAATTGCTTTTGTACTACAACTAAGCATTGGATTACGCAAATATATAATTAAGAAATTTTATCCTGGCTTTAAAATTATATAGCGTAGGCCTCCGATGTCTTTAAAATCTTTATTAACAATCCTTTTATATTATCTTACTATTGTATCTTTGCAGAATAAATTGACATTATTTTAGAAATATAACCAATACAATTTATTATGTACAGTGCGGAATAAAATTATTTTGAAAAAAGAATAATTAAAGCACTTTGACCAGCTGGTCGAACTTTCGCATTGATTGCGTCAAGCTTCCCCAAACAGACTCTTTTTAAAGAATCTTACATCTTTATGTTTTGTTAATTTATTGCAATCATTAGGCCTGGAAAGAAATTAAAGGGCTAAGATATATACATACACTTTATGCAAGGAAATCTTACAATTTTTTTAAGAAATGCGTTTTTAAATCATAAAACTGTTCACAATTAATTTTTCTACATATCTTTTATTTATTTTATTGAAATAAAAACTATTGTTTGAGCATTTCAATAACTTTGGTTTCTACCTATAAGCAAAGCATTGAAATTCGATTAAATGTGAATTCTAGGTATAGCTTCCCCGCTGACCAATCCTTCCCAGTCTTTCCAAAATATAAACAATTCTTTTAAAACAAAAGTAAAGAGAATGTATCTTATATGAAAAAAGAGTATCATAAAAGTATTTTAGAGAAAATAAAGTCGTGTATATATTTTCACACCAGTACTTAGATGTACTAGCTTATGTTTAGGCTCAGTGATTAACGGCAGAGCATTTAACATATTTCTCTTCTGTATCCGCAAATGCAGGCACGTTTTCCCTAGTTGCAGTTTAAAAAGACCATACATTATTTCAATTCTTAGTTTTAGAAGAAAAAAGGCTTTAGTGTAGGGGGGCACAACCTGTGGCCCGCGGGCCAAACTGATACCACTAATTTTATGCAGAGTAATTTTCCTTATAATAATGACAGAAACTTTGCTATAAAAGAAAGCAAACGTCACTTTTCAAATATTCTGGTGGCAAAGGATATTCTGGCAAAAAGGTTGTGCATCACTACTTTAGTGGATTTAAAGTTTTTTTTCTTTAAAGTTGTATTTTTATTTAAAATTTATCATTCTTGAAAATAATGTTTTGAATGTGAATCCTAGAGAAAAATCTATATTCTTCTAACGTTATATGACACGAAAATTTATATATATTTTTTTTCAGTTTAATATAAACCTCCAAAAAATATATGAAAGAAGTTAACATTTTATAATAAAAATGAGTAGAACACTTTCTATAGAATTATTATAATTTAAATATTGAAAATAATTTTTTTTAGATGCTTATGGCTATATAGTATCTTTGGAAATTTTTTCCAATTTTGAATAATATTCTTATATATGTGGTTGCACTATGGTTAATTCTAAAAAATCAAATAAAATTAAAAAGAAAAAATAACATTCTGCAGAACAGTATATATTACATAAATATCATTTTGCTGTTTAAAATTTAACTTTTTAAAAATTCCTACTACTTTTATAAATTTAAATATTTTTTTCTCCGATTATTTTTACACGTTTATTAAAATATACTACATGAAAATATGAATTGATTTTTAGATTGTTGGGGTTTTACTTTTAATATCATTTTTTAGGTAGATTTCGTATGAAATACTACCTATTGCAATCGCACCAGTTTATATATCTATCTATCTATCTATCTATATATCTCACTTTTTTATGGACACGATAACTTCTATAATTCTTCACCAATCTCCACCAAACTGGTACATAAAATCAAAGGGGATAAAATATCGGCTAAGTTCGTTAATGGGCAAAATAGGACCAAGGGGGTCGGAATAGGGGGCGTTTCTGTAAAAACCGAAAAAACGCCATAACTTCTTACTTAAAGTAGATATCGAATAGGTTTAAAGTTTATATTACTTCTTAAAAATGGGCCATAAGTTTATGCATGACAGATTTTTGATAAATTTAGAAGTGGGCTCAAGGGGCGAAAAAAACTGGGGTTTTGAGAGAAAAAAATTCATAACTTCGTCAATTTTCAAGATATAAAGTCCAACTAAATTTTTTGTAAATGTCCTTAAAATTATCTAAAACTTTTGTGTTTACAAGTTTTTGATAGGACCAACTTTTACCGATGAAAAAAAATAAAACGAAAAGAAAAAGGGCGATGAAAAAGAGAAAAATCCTTAACTCCGTCAGTTTTTAAGATATCAAATCTGATTAAATTTATTTTACATCTTCTCAAAAATATCTACAACTTTTATATTGACAAGTTTTTCATAGTACCAATTCGTATAGCAAAAAGAAATTAAACAAATTGAGAAAAAACCTCAAATCCAAACTGCTTATATTCTGACTCATTTTTAAATTCATTTTTGATTTTAAACGCATCCAAATGGTAGATCCTCTTATTTAGGAACTATAAAATGTGATGCATTGGTCAGTTTTTTGATAAAGATGGAATATATTTCAAAAAAGGCTACCAAAAAGGGTATTTTGAACAGAATTTTCCGAAATCATCGTGACTGAAAATTTAAGGAAGTGTTCAAATAAGAAATTGCGTTTTTTTCTGACTCGAAATGCAAGTATATATTCATACAATGTACAAAAAATAATTTAAATGTTATCAGACAAAATATAAGAAAATCAGTATTTATAAAAATTTTTATTTAAAGTAGATTTTTTTAAATTAGAAGTTTTGTTGTGTATGCGAAAGCTGTAAGTAAAATTTACTTTATCCTAAAAAAATTATGCTTATTTTTATTAAATTTTGTAATTCAAAAAACACATAAAAAATTATTCTGCAATTTTATTAGAAATTTTAAAGAAGAAAAATTAGTTTCAATTTTATTTTAAAATTTAGAACGATTTACAAAGGGAAATATCATCTACTCACAGTTAATGGGTGATTTTTCTCCACTGAATCACAGAATAATACTTTGTTTTCTATAACAAGAGTTCTTATAGTTCTTTCACATGTTCTTCCACTGTGAAGATGTCTTGTGTTCAAATCCCGAAAAGGTTCTAAAGAAATTCTGTTAAAGTTTAATCATACAGTAGTTCAAATTTACTCGAAAAATTTAAACTCTTTGCAATTCCAGGATGATTGAGTGATTCATAATTTTAAAAACTAAAATACATGATCATCCTTAAAAGTAAATTTTCAGTATCCTGTGAATTTTAAAAGATATTAATGTACAGAATTTACTATAAAATTACCGAATATCTTTTTGATTATTTAGCATAATCTCGGTTTTTCTAACGCTTTCATTCTATGTAAGACTTAAGATAATAGATTACAAATAAATTCGCTGTAATTTCAGAGAAAACGTTGTAGCAGTGCTTTTGGTGATATAAAATAATGTCAGCTTCTGTTTGATATAAATAAATTTGTTTTATAACAACGTAATTTTTTATTCATTGCTCCAATTTTTATGAAAAAAATGGTTTGACCTTTCACCAGATCAACTGTGCAAACAACCGGAGTTTAATGAAAATAAAATATAACAAGAAAACTGAAATCAAGTTTTCGCAACTTCTATGCTTCAAAAGAAAGCAACCTGTCTTGCTAGGATCTAGAGGTTTATCTTGAAAATATCTTTCTTTGACAGGAGATTAGGAAAGTTATTCAATGTAATCTTCTCTTTTTTGCAATATATATATATATATATATATATATATATACAGGGTGATTCCAAATTTTTTTTTCAATAAAAGAGGGGTGATAGTACACATCAAGACAAACAATATTAAATAGGAGACCAAGGGTCCAAAACGTTTTCCTAAGGAAATAGCCGCCATTAAAGTTTAGGGAACAAAATTTCAAATAAACATAAAAAACGGAAAAATCAGTCGATTGATTTGCGGTTTTCACTAAAATTATTCTTTATGTCGGCATTTTCTTGAAATTAAATTATAAAGATAAATTTCAAAAAATGCCGATAGAGGGCGCTTTAGACTTTGGAGTAACGAACAACTATTTTTTGCCGGAATTTTTTGCATCTCATTAAATGTTTTCGTAAGCTTAGACTCAAACTTAAATTTTGAGCTCAAAATCTGTAGTTGGGAGTGGTTAAGTAACACAAACTGAGCTGTGTTCAGAGGGTTCAAATTTCAAATGATTATAAAAAACGGAAAAATTGGTCGATTGGTTTGCGGTTTTCACTAAAACTATTCTTTATTTAGGTATTTTAGTGAAAATAAATTATAAAGATAAATTTCAAAAAATGCCGATAGAGGGCGCTTTAGACTTTGGAGTAAAGAAACACTCCTTTTTGGCGTTATTTTTTGCATCTTATTAAATGCTTTCGTAAGCTTAGACTTGAACTTAAATTTTGAGCTCAAAATCTGAATAGCTGGGAGTCGTTAAGTAGACAAACTTAGCTGTGTTCAGAGGGTTCAAATTTTAAATAATTGTAAAAAACGGAAAAAATTGGTCGATTCGTTTGCGTTTTTGCTAAAACTAATTTTTAAATCAGCAGTTTTCTTGAACAATCAGTGTTTTCTTGAAAATAATTTTTAAAGATAAATTTCAAAAAATGCCGATAGAGGGCGCCTTAGACTTTGGAGTAGCGTACAACTATTTTTAACTGTTATTTTTTAATCTCATTAAATGCTTTCAAATGCATAGACTTAAATTTTGGGCTGAAATTCTGAATCGTTGGGAGTGTTTAAGTAGCGAAAAATTGAATTGTGTTCGAGGAGGAAAGAGGGTTAAATTTCAACTCCTGAACACACTTCATTTTGCGCTTCTTAACTCCTCATAACGATTCAGGATTTGAACTCAAAATTTAAGTTTAAATCTAAGCTTCCGAGAACATTTAAAATGCTTTTGCAAGCATTTAATTAGAACCAAAAAATAATGGTTAAAATAAATTGTTGGTTACTCTGAAGTTTAAGGCGCCCTCTGACGGAATTTTTTGTTATTTATCTTTAAAAATTATTTTCAAGAAGATACTGACTTAAAGAATAGTTTTATTTTAAACCGCAAACGAATCGACCAATTTTTCCATTTTCTATAATTATTTAAATTTGAACCTCCCCCTCCCCCTTGAACACAGTTCAGTTTGTGCTACTTAACCACTCCCTACTATTCAGATTTTGAGCTCAAAATTTAAGTTTAAGTCTAAGCTTCCGAAATCATTTAAAGAGATGCAAACAATTCGGCAAAAAATAGTTGTTCGTTACTCCAAAGTCTAAAGCGCCCTCTATAGGCATTTTTTGCAATTTATCTTTATAATTTATTTTCACGAAAATACCTAAATAAAGAATAGTTTTAGTGAAAACCGCAAATCAACCGACTAATTTTCCCGTTTTTTTTAATCGTTTGAAATTTGAACCCTCTGAACACAGCTCAGTTTTGTGTTACTTAACCACTCCCAACTACAGATTTTGAACTCAAAATTTAAGTTTGAGTGTAAACTTACGAAAACATTTAATGAGATGCAAAACATACCGGCAAAAAATAGTTGTTCGTTACTCCAAAGTCTAAAGCGCCCTCTATCGGCATTTTTTGAAATTTATATTTATAATTTAATTTCAAGAAAATGCCAACATAAAGAATAATTTTAGTGAAAACCGTAAATCAATTGACCGATATTTCCGTTTTTTATGTTTATTTGAAATTTTGGTCTTTAAAATTTAATGGCGGCTATGTCCTTAAGAAAACGTTTTGGACCCTTGGTCTCCTATTTAATATTGTTTGTCTTGATGTGTACTATCACCCCTCTTTTATTGTAAAAAAAAATTGGAATCACCCTGTATATATATATATACATATACAGGGTGTCACTAAACTAATGGTATATACGCTAGGGGGTGATAGAACACATCAAGACGAGTAATAGTAAATGGGAAACCAAGGGTCCCAAACGTTTTCCAAAGGAGATAGCTGCCATTAAAGTTTGGGGCCCAAAATTTCAAATACACATAAAAAACGGAAAAATTGGTCGATTGATTTGCGGTTTTCACTAAAACTATTCTTTATGTTGGTATTTTCTTAAAAATAAATTATAAAGATAAATTTCGAAAAATGCCGATAGAGGGCGCTTTAGACATTGAAGTAATGAAAAACTATTTTTTGCCTTTATTTTTTTGCATCTCATTAAATGGGTTCGTAAACTTAGACTTAAATTTAAATTTTGAGCTCAAAATGTGAATAGTTGGGAGTGGTTAAGTAGCACAAATTTAACTGTGTTCAGAGGGTTTAAATTTCAAATGATTATAAAAAAAACGGAAAAAATGGTCGATTGATTTTCGGTTTTCACAAAAACTATTCCTTATGTCGGTATTTTATTGAAAATGAATTATAAAGATAAATTTCAAAAAATGCCGAAAGAGGGCGCTTTAGACATTGGAGTAAAGAACAACTAATTTGTACGTTATTTTTTCATCTGATGCATTTCGTAAACTTAGACCTAACCCTTTCCGACGCACTACTCTTTAAAGTTGGAATTTAAAGAAAAACAAATTAGGCAATCTATTTAGGCCTAGAAAAGTACACAGGTATATTTTTGTAAAGATTGCACAAACCATTTTAATTATACAGCTGTTGCCGAAGTGGTAACTCCCCATAAGTACATTATTGATAAGCGCAGTGAGAAGAGCATTGCTGTGAAGCGCGTATTAGAGTAAAATATTTTACCTATTATTTAAAAACAGTAAAATTTAATCTCTGTGTTGCTGCGATCTAGAACTCATAAGAAAGATTTAAAGTAGCCATTAGAGTAGTTTTGGAAATATTCACGGAGTTTTTATGTCTCTAAACAGGGGGAACTTTGGGTGTTGTCGACCCGGCAACACTGCGCACGAAAGGGTTAAACTTAAATTTTGAGCTGAAAATCTGAATAGTTGGAAGTCATTAAGTAGCACAATCTGAACTGTGTTCAAAGGGTTCAAATTTCAAATCATTATAAAAAACGGAAAAATTGGTCGATACGTTTGCGGTTTAAAATAAAACTATTCTTTAAGTCAGTATCTTCTTGAAAATAAATTTTAAAGATAAATTCAATAAAATTCCGTTAGAGGGCGCCTTAAACTTCAGAGTAACCAACAACTAGTTTTAACCGTTATTTTTTATATCTAATTAAATTCTTTCCAAAACTTATTAAATGTTTTCGAAATCTTAGATTTAAACTTAAATTTTGAACCCAAATTCTGAATTGTTGGGAGGGGTTAAGAAGCGTAAACTGAAGTTTGTTCAGGAGTTGAAATTTAACCCTCCCCACAGTGTGTAATTTTTATAATCTAGAGGAACATATTTCCAAATCACAAGCTATGCGCGACATAGAAATTAACACGTTAATATTAAACTAGAACGTCCCTCACAAAAGTATCATGGCTTATATTTTGTTAGTCGCCGCGCGAACAGTAGAAATAACATGTCGGAACTTGTCCGATCAGAGTTAAATGGGTTCGACTCAAAATTTACTGCGTCATTCGTTAGCATATGCACGACAAGCGCGCAGTGTTGTGTACCTTCTTTGTTATTTTGTGTGTTTATTGTGATCTTACGTGTATGCAGGTATGTATTCAGTATTTATATATTGCTTATTATTTAAATTATTTTCAAAACAAGGTTTATTGTATTAAAGTCAATAATCTATTAACAAAATGGAAGTTTTAGTTCATTATACGTATTTATACAATATTGTCGCCACTTTAAAAATATATATATACTTGTATACTACTTGAAATATGAGAAATCGTTTGCGCATATTTGCGACACTCATAAATTTTTTTGTAAATTCCAGAATGAATCCGAAAATCCTTAAAAAAGATATATTTGAGATATGGAGATAAAAATGGAAATTGAGATATGGAAATAAAAATAAGCTGGCGGAAAAGAAAAAATATATTCAGGATCGATTTAGAAAAGACCTGGGTATACTTGTTGACATGCCTAAACAACAGACGGGCAATACTAACGATGGCAATACTGCCCGTAAGTTCTTCAGAAATCCAGAAAAGTCTTCTGAAATAACAGGAGTAAACCTGGAATTGATAAAACGATTCCATATCATATTGGAATGTCTGAACTCAGGATATCAAATCAACATCAATAAATTTGAAGAATTCGCAAAAGATACGCGAGAACTATACATAAAAGAATATCCTTGGTACTCAATGCCAGTAAGCGTGCACAAAGTACTATTCCATGGGAAAGATTTAATTGCGTCCTGCATTCTACCTATTGGCCAGATGTCGGAAGAAGCCCAAGAGGCTAGGAATAAAAACAGTGGAAAATTTAGAGAATTATTCACTCGTAAAACCTCAAGGATTGATAGAAATACTGATTTACTACATACATTATTAATCACATCCGATCCAATTATTGCTAGTCTGCATGCAGCGCCGAAAACTCTACGTGGAAAAATTTCTTTGGAAGTGCAAGATCTGTTGGAACAATCTCTTCCAACTTTAAATAAATCAGAAAATTTAAATGCAAGTGAAGATGATGATGACGGCGATGATGACTAAATACTCTACAATACTACATTATTTTAATTTAACTTACTTTTTTTAGCTTAGATAAGCTATTGTAATACGGTAATAAATATAAAACATTAATATCACAATACTTGTTTATTATTTTCTGTTTTCATATTTTGTCCCCCTAGATTATAAAAATTACACACTGTGCTCCCCCTTGAACACAGTTCACTTTTGCGCTACTTAAACACTCGCAAGGAATCAGAATTTGATCTCAAAATTTAAATTCAAGCATTTGAAAGCATTTAATGAGATTAAAAAAATAACAGTTAAAAATAGTTGTACGCTACTCCAATGTCTAAGGCGCCCTCTATTGGCATTTTGTGAAATTTATCTTTAAAATTTATTTTCAAGAAAATACTGATTTAAAGAGTAGTTTTAGCAAAAATTGCAAACGAATCGACTAATTTTTCCGTTTTTTAATATAGTTTGAAATTTAAACTCTCTAAACACAGTTCAGTTTATGCTACATAACCACTCCCAACTATTCAGATTTTGAGCTCAAAATTTAAGTCTAAGTTTACGAAAACATTTAATCAGATTCAAAAAATAACGTAAAAAATAGTTGTTCGTTATTCCAAAGTCTAAAGCGCCCTCTATCGGCATTTTTTTTTAAATTTATCTTTATAATTCATTTTGAATAAAATACCGACATAAAGAATAGTTTTCGTGAAAACCGCACATCAATCGACCAATTTTTCCGTTTTTTATAATCATTTGAAATTTAAACCCTCTGAACACAGTTAAGTTTGTGCTACTTAACCACTCCCAACTATTCAGATTTTGAGCTCAAAATTTAAGTTTAAGACTAAGCTTACGAACCCATTTAATGAGATGCAAAAAATGACGGCAAAAAATAGTTTTTCATTACTTCAAATTCTAAAGCGCCCTCTATCGGCATTTTTCGAAATTTATTTTTAAGAAAATACCAACATAAAGAATAGTTTTAGTGAAAACCGCAAATCAATCAACCAATTATTCCGTTTTTTATGTGTATTTGAAATTTTGGACCCCAAACTTTAATGGCGGCTATCTCCTTTGGAAAACGTTTGGGACCCTTGTTTTCCTATTTACTATTACTCGTCTTGATGTGTTCTATCTCCCCCTAGCGTATATACCATTAGTTTAGGGACACCCTGTATATATATTATGTACAAAATATAAATTAAATGTTATCATGTAAGGAAATCCGTATTTTAAAGAAATTGTTTTTTAAAGTAGGTCTTCTTAAAAATTAAAATGTTTTGTTCTGGACACCAAAGCTGCAAGTAAAATTTACTTTATCCTACAATATTTTTATTAAATTTTGTAATTCAAATAGACACACTTAAAAAAATCTTTTGCAATTTTACTAGAAATTGAAAAAAAAGAGAATTAGTTTCAATTTTATTTTAAAATTTAGAACAATTTATAAAGGGAAATATCATCTCCTCAGAGTTAATGGGGGATTTTTCTGCACTGAATTATAGAATACATATTTTGTGCTCTAGAACAAGAGTCCCTATAGTTTTTTCAGCTTTTTCTTCCACTGTCAATAGGTCTTGTAATCAAATCCCGGAACGGTCGAAAGAACTTGTGTTAAATTTTAATGATACAGCATTTCAAATGTACTCGAAAAATTAAAACTCTTTGCAATTCCAGGATGATTAAGTGATTAATAATTTGTAAAACTAAAATACATCATCACCCTTAATGTAAATTTTCAGACGTGTGAATTTGAAACGATGTTAATTTAGAGAATCTATTATCAATTTACCGGATAACTTTTCGATTATTTCACAAAATGTCGTTTTTTCTAATCACCGTATTTCTATATAAGACTTAAGATGATGGATTTTAAATACATACTCTAGAATTTCACAGAAAATGTTTTGCAATTAGCGATAAAATATAATATTAGAATCTGTTCAAATTAAAAAAAAATTATAACTTCATAATTTATTTTCATTGCTCCATTTTTTATGAAACATTTGTGTTTTTTAATGCATAATTTTCCTTCATTGCTCCAATTTTTATGAAAAATTCGTTTGATCTTTCACCAGATCAACTGTGCAAACAATTGGAGCTTAACGCGAATAAAATATAACAACAAAATTAAAGGAAGAAGATTTTGTAACTTCTTTACTTCAAAAGAAAGCAAACTGTATTACTAAGATTTAGAGGTTATCTACAAAATACCTTTCGTTGACAGGAGATTAGGAACGTTATTCAATGTAGTTTTCTCTTTAAAAAAAATGATATGTAAAAATAAATAAATAAATAAATAAATAAAAATAAAAATGTTATCCAACAAAAGATAAGAAAATTGTTATTTAAATTAAATATTCTAAAAAAAATAAATACTTTATTCTCTACACTAAAACTTTAATTAAACTTTGCTTTATTGCAAGAGATTTTTTTGTATATAAACCTTCTATTTATATATTTTTTATATAAATAATTTTACGGGTGAATAATTCAAACATTCTACTTGTTAGTGACGTGTGTATTTTGTGTTTGCACAAGTTCATTTTTCGGTGCTCTTAAAATCTAAAGTACATACAAAAAATGTACCAAAAATTTTAAATTTTATTTGTTATCCATGTTTTGAATCTATCTCAATTGGCAAAGTATAAACAAAGCATCAAGTTCTACACTAAATTTATCTTTCTTTTAATGAATATACCGAATTTACGCGTTTATACCGCGCACTCATGTAAAACGCGCACCCCGCACTTTACAAAAATGGAAAAAACAGGCGAAAACATCGGGAAAAATGACGATTTTTTAAAATCTCGTATATAACGCGCACCGTTAATTTGATATGCAACTGAATAAATGAGTAACTGAAATTCAGTAAAGAAAGTCGAAACAAATTTTACATCAGGCTAAAAAACAAGGTAAAAATACATTTTTAGATTTCGGGTAGGGAATGTATGACGGAAAAGTACAAAGAGTGAAATAAAGATGCAGTAATACTACAATTATGTAAGATTTTCCGAGTAGATTATGTCTTCTTTGAACACATTTTCTTATTCATATGTATATTGTGTGATAGTGTGTGAGGTCTAATTTTTTGAAAAAATGCGTGCGTTATACACGAATATATACGGTATTCCTTAATGACATACACACTGTAAAAAAAAAAGGGTCGATCTACTAAAAAAACTTTAGTGATCCTTGTAATTACTAAAAAATTTTTAGTAATCGTAGTCGATTACTAGAAAATCTGTAAGAATTACTAGAAAAAAGTTAGCAATGGATAAGGGTTCATAGTTTTACATTTTTAATAGCTCATACTAAAACTCACTTGGTGTGGCCTTGATAGCATAGTGGTTATAGTAACGGGCTCCAGGCTAAAAGTTCCCGGGATCGATACCGGGCACCGCCAAATACGTCCCGAATGTATGTAGTGTAAACACTCGTTAATAAAGGGATTATGAAAATCCTGCCAGAGCAGGTAGAAATGTTTGGTGCTGCCATCTATTGCGGTTTTGCCGAAAATCTATCACTTCAGAAGTTTGGATGCAGCTCGAAGGAAGCTCCTTTCCTTCGGACGCACGTAAAGGTTATTAAAAATAATTTTGGAGCTATTACTAAAATTTTCTTGGTGGCTCATACTAAAAATTTTTAAGTTAGTTATACAAAAAATTCTTTTGTTCAGTTGACAAAAGAAATACTTGTTTCACTTGCAAAAAAAAAGTTTGTAATGGTTACTAAAAAATTCTGTGGAATACAAATTTACTAAAGAATTTTTAGTAACCTCTTGAATTTTTTTTTACAGTGCAGGTTGTTTGAAAACATAACCACCCATTTCTAAGAAAACTCTAATCTATTGATTTCTTTCACAGGCATTTGAAGAAATGCTCTCCTAAGAAGAAATATTATGCATCGTTTCCTGGAAACAGAGCGATAAAAATATCTATAAAGGTGCATTAACTGTGCCATCAACAATGAAACAGCCACCAACAATAGTCAATTTTATGCTACTTGTGATTAGGATACTTATGGGCTCTTGAAAACTTCTCGACGTTTTTTAAACTCCACGCTACCGGTCCGTCCGAATTTTATCACATGTGGCCTGTAATTGACCCTTGTTGGCGGTCATTTTCCGTATTTTCGATGTCACAAATGACATAATTCTTAATATGTTTTATTACCCAGTTTCCAATGCACTACTGATATTCTTTCTTTTATGGAAAACAGTTCTTCAAATATCTGTAAAAGAGATCGATAACTGAGTGTTTTCATAGAAATGAATTGTTATTTTTGGAACACCCTGCATTTAAAAAATGAAACATGTGAAAACGTCAGCATGAATAAAATGTATCATAGTAGTTTTCTCTTAAACTTTGTCTTCAGATCCACTTTGTAGCTATTTGGCTGGTAGAGTACATCATTTGCTTGTAAGGTTTTTTGAAAATTTAATGCCATATTTTATAATTCTTGTTTGTCAATCAATATAATACTTGTATGACTTAAATTTTAAATAAAAAAATATCACTAAGTTTAAACCGAGAGTTCTGCTAACTGCTTGAAAAGTAATGTACAACAAATTTAGCCATACAAATATTTTGTTATAATAAGTGTGATTTCTAACTCTTGATTGTCTTTACAAACGATTCGCAAGAAATTTCCAAAATACAGGGTGCGGCAAATATAAGGGGCCCAGACGCGTGGATACGATTGGACGTAAGTGTCTGACGCACACTTCGCGTGTGCCCACACCAGGTAATCGAAACGGGTTCTGATATTAGTGAGTGCTGTATGAGTATCAGTGTTATCAGTACAAATGTCAGATTCAGGATGGTAGTAGCCACGGAAAAATACAGTCGAGAAAAGTGATAAATACCACACTGTAAAAAAAAATTCAAGAGGTTACTAAAAATTTCTTAGTAAATTCGTATTCCACAGAATTTCTTAGTAACCATTACAAACTTTTTTTTTGCAAGTGAAACAAGCATTTCTTTTGCAAACTGAACAAAAGAATTTTTTGTATAACTAACTTAAAAATTTTTAGTATGAGCCACAAAGCAAATTTTAGTAATAGCTCCAAAATTACTTTTAATAACCATTACGTGCAATCGAAGTGGAGGAGCTTCCTTCGAGACTTCTGATCGGAAGATTTTCAGCAAAACCGCAATAGATGGCAGCACTAAACATTCTTAACTAACGAGACACTACAGACATTCGGGATGTATTTGGCGCTCGCAAGTTTCGAACCCGGGACCTTTTAGCCTGGAGTCCGTTACTATAACCACCATGCTATCAAGGACACACCAACTGAGCTTTAGTAAGAGTTATTAAAAATATAAAACTATTAATTCTATTCGTTGCTAACTTTTTTCTAGTAATTCTTACAGATTTTCTAGTAACCGACTAAGATTACTAAAAATTGTTTAGTAATTACAAGGATCACTAAAGTTTTTTTAGTAGATCGACCTTTTTTTTTTTACAGTGCAGTACCCTGTTTTCCCGGCCACTTTTATTTGCCCCACACTTTACATACCTAGAACTTCTTTCGCTGCGTCAATAGAATGAGATTTTCTAACAGTATTCATTTAATATCTATTGGTGTACTATAAACTTTAAAATATGTTCAAAAGCATATTTTTTTTTTCGTATATTAAATTTCCACCTGGTAACCTCATTTACAAATGGCTTGACTTTTAAAATTGGACAACATGTACGTGACAAGCTGTTCATAAATTCTAATTATTTTTCGTGGAATTTTTTTAATATCAACTTAAAGGTGCTGCACTAAGATTAGTATTTTCTTCAGTTTATTCAATTTTACGGGCATTTTTGCATCTCTCAAATAGAGTCTTTTTTTTTTAAATTTTCAATAATTGCTCTATCAGCTATCAAATGATTCAAATACACTACGTTTTAGAAAATAACAAACTAAAAAGCAGTTAAATGGAAAGGAATTTCACCGTATTGTTGTTTCTCTGAACCCAGGTACCTAAAATTTTCTTATGCGTTTATTTTTGCGCTTTTTTTCTTAAGAGTATAATCTTTTCTTTTCTTCCCTCTCAGACAGAGGAGAAAAAAATTCTGCTACAAAGGGCCAAGTCTCCCGTTCGGGGAACAATCTGCAAACACCTCTATCTTGTTAGTTTAGATAAAATTATTTCCTCCAGTTTTTGAATATGGTGTTACTTGAAATGTTGGTTTTAAAATATGACTGTAACTTGAGAAGAATGAATGACTTTTTTCTTACTTTCGATAGTCGAAAACCCAAAAATTCTCTATCTTAAAAAAATTTGTAAAAAGTAGAAGAATAAGAAATATTTTTTTGAAAAAAAAATTATATTAGACTTCATACTATTAATGTTTCTATAAATATTTTTTTTTCTTAAATAATTAAAAAATATTTTGATATATATATATATATATATATACTACATATATAAATGTTCTGTGCGTGTGTATGTCACTATACTTCTCCTTAACGACTGGACCGATTTTAATGAAATTTTGCGTGTGCATTCCAGTGCATTCGAGAATGGTTTAGATTCACATTTCGTCGAAATTTATTCAGTACTTTTTTAGTAATTCGGGAAAAACTAATAGTTAGGGATTTTTCGCTAATTAAAAGTGTTGAATAAGTTCGAACAGTAGAATGCGGACGGAATGTCCGAGCGGTCTAAGACGCCAGATTTAAGCTCAGCTTCTTGAAGAAAGAGATCGCGTGTTCAAACCCCTCTCCTGACAAACGTGTATGCGCTTTACAATAATATTTCCTGTATATAATTTTGATTAACCGACTTCAGAAATCGTTAACTTTTAAGTAAAAAGAGAAAAAGAAACTTTTCTATAAAAAATTGAACCGATATAAAAAAAAATGAAGAGTGAAAAATAATTTCCTTACATAATTGTAATAAGAAATTAAATTAAGAGCGTAGTGTTTATCGGGCGTATTATCATATTTACGTACACTTATTTGATTTTCTGGAGTCGGTGCCAAGAAGGACAACGTCTCTCGGTGACAGGAAATCATTTGTCGGGTCCGCTAGTGTATATACATATATATATATATATATATATATAATGTATGATCCCGCAACGGAAACATTGGCGTTTAATGGGTAAATTTGATTTTTTTTTTTTTTTTTTTTTTTTTTTTTGTTATTCTACTGTAGTTATAAAGGGAGCACAATAACCTATGTATACATAAGTATATACTGAAATAAATATAGGTTCTATAGCTGAAATTTTATTCTTATGTTAATTATTTTGGAAATAATACCGTGATTCATATATCGAGCAAAGTGTTTTTATAAACACTTTGTGTATTCATAACTTAAAAAAAACAACGATTCTAGTTATAAATATGCATTTTTCGCAATTATTATTATTTGTAGAAATATCTTTTTTTAATAAAACTGTTTTTATTGCACTGTGAGATTTACAACAGGTCTGAGATTAAAAGAAAAAAAACGGCTATCAAATTGACACCGTGATAGTTAAAAAATAATGCATTTTTAATCCCTAATAAATCATAGGTTCCTTTTAAAATTACTATCACGTAGACAGTTCAGAAAATTTTATGACTAGAATATTGGTAAAATCAATTTCTTCATACAGTTTTGACATTCTGATACACAATGATGAATTGTGTATACTTTATTAACTGGTGATAGATCGGTTTCATTTTTCAGTTATTTCGTCTTCTTTTGGGGATCATTTAGGATGACAAGACATAAAAGAAATATAACAGCGTCTGAAATAATATTTATTTTAATTTTAGAGATTTTTTTCGGTGGACTGATTAAAAATTAATTCATTTACATAAAACAATGAAAAAAAACATTATCACTTTATCGCGACTCGAAAAAATAACTTTATATTTTTATCACTTTATCCCAACGATGTTCCCTTACGGACACGTGTTGGTTTAGCTGATGACGAGCTGTTATTTTAGTAGCTCGAAACAATACAAAGTGTTTTACTTTGTTCATTTACATAAAGCGTTTGTATTGTGGTTGAAACATAGGTAAATTGAGGACTAAAAATGAAAAACTATAAAATAACCAAAAATCGAAAATTCTTTCTTTTTCGAAGAGAAAAAAAAATGTTTTAAATGCCGAGCTTATCAAACAAGAGAAAACTTAAAGTACCAACTCTACTAGAAATAGTTTAAAAAACAAAAGAAAATATATCTTGGTTAAATATGCCTCTGGAAGTCGTGGAGAACGCTGAATGTGCCTCCCGAAGTATAGTGTTGAACGCTGAACGTGACAGTTATAAGATGACCGGTGAATGGCTGGTATTAATTAAATTTAATAAAAAATAATATGTATCAAAATTAATATAAATACCAAAATTAATACAATTACATAAAAAAAATTAAAAATAAATTGAAATAAACTTTTACAACTACAGATTCTATGAAAACGGAATATTGTTGATAATCATAGTTATATTAATATTCACTGTTAGAAATCAGATAATTTTTAAGGTTGTGTATCACCACTGAATATTGTGTTTTTGTATTTTTTTTTCTAATTTATTTTTGTCGTTTTATATATATGGGTAAATAACACAGAATGTGAGATTTTATTTATCGGATATACTGAAACAGATAAAACACATTATTAGCAATTAAACTTAATGGCACTGAATTTAATTGAAATTTTAGTAGTTGCAGCTTGCTATTTTTAATCGCAATTAAATAAAATGTACTTTAAAAAGTAAATTTATTATTTGAGTAAAAATATAATTGATTCTTGCTCATGACTGCAAAATATGCTGATTATGATAAAAAATCCTTAGTAGTAAAAATAGTAATATTGTTCAAAATTGAATTATTTCTTAACTAAAATCAGTCCATCAATATAAGAATATTTATTATGAGAATTTTTTTCTACTTATGATTAAAAAAGTTATCGAATATCTTATATTTATCTTTAATAATAATTTTATCAGTTATTCAATTAAAAGAATATTACCAAACTGCAAAAAATGAAGAAACATGTTTATATTTCGTTAAATTATGTGTATTTGAAAATAAATGCATTTAAACCTAAAAATTCTCTTTGTCAAAAACATTCCATTAAATATAAACCACCGTAAATTACATGTCCTCACTCTAATTCATACCCCTTTTCTTGCTAATATGTAAGAAATTAAGAAACAAATGCTTCCTACTCATACTTTTTTTTTTTTTTTTTTTTTTTTTTTGACTTTACTTAAAATTTTCCACTACTAGGAGATCATCAATTTTCTTTTTAAAACAAAATTTGAATTTGTTTGCTCTTATTAGACATACATTTACACATAGTTCAATGCCAATCAACTTTAGTCTACTAAAACTTGTAGTTACAGGTTGGAATACGTAATAGACTAATTCGCAATTAGAAAAAAATATTTTTAACCTCATGTGACTAATTTTAAACAAATATGTTCGATATAAATATCATAGATAATAATGCTCATACTATTTACAAAAGAATATTAACCCTGTGGAACTTATTTTGTAACTATTTTTAATGCAAAATGTTTTGTGTAAGTAGGGAAACATTTTTAAAGCTCATAGTATTTTCCAAACTGATATTAACCATAAAGGACATAAAATCGTAATATGAAGTGCAGCATAGTTAAACAAATGTGACTTAAAGATTATAATGCTTATACTATTTTTTAAATAATATTAACCACGTGGAACATATTTTATAACTACTTTTAATGAAAAATGTTCTGTGTAAATGCTGAAATGTTTTTTAAAGCTCATAGTGTTTTCAAAACTAAAATTAACAATAAATGACATAAAATCATAAGATGAAGTGTAGCATAATAGTTAGACAAGTGTTAATTGATTAAAATAAGCATTTCGTCTCAATTTCCTTTTAGTTTGGATCTGCAAGCCCACAGTCATTGTAAAGGAATATTTTGGTAATGGTCATTTCATTTAATCCCTGACGATGGCTGCGTGGTTGCAGACCGAAAGCATTAAGAAATCTAAATAAAATATATCTGTACTGTTGTAGCATCTATTTTACCTGTTACCTTTCAAGTAAAATGAAGAAGTTTTTAAAGTTCATATTGAATAAATTATCATATTCTTTTCGTTGTATAGGTCCGCATCTGTAGACCTGCATTCTTTCTCTTAATATTAATGATAAAAGACCTTTTTATTAGTGGTCAAGCATATTTGAAATTTCAATCTAAGATTCAAAATCTAAGATTCAAAATAATCCAATAGATTGTTATCCAATGATTGATTAGATAAGAAATCAAAACAAAAAACAAATTATTCAGTAATAATTAATAATATTGCATTTATTTTTTTTTACCTTGTCTGCATTAGGATAAAGCTATTGTACGTTCTGATATACTAGTTTGGCGTTAGAAAAACAAGTCTATTCATTCTATGCTCGTTCTAATAAACTAGTTTGGTCTAGACAAGACTAGGTTTGCCTGAATATATATATATATATATATATATTTATTTATTTATTTATTTATACACATTATATATACAGGGTATCCGAAAAGTTTTACGTTTTTCAATCTCATATGTATTTCTCGAGTTATTCGACCGTTTCCAGACTTTTCGGACACCCTGTATATATATATATATCAAAATCAAAAGTTGTGATTAAATTTTAAGATTTCAATGTTCATTATTTACAAATGTGCTAAGTTCTTATTTTTATAAGTATTTTTAAAAATAGTGAATTTTTATATTAAGATTTTAATAAAAAAATCCATTTAACCAAAGTGATTCAGTCTCGGCATATTGATTTAGAAATGGTAACATTATTTTCCAAAATGATTGACAGGATACTACCTAAAAAAATCTCATTTTCAAACAGATGATACATGATAAAACTAAAAGCAGCTTTACATTTATAATTTATTTTCAACGTCAAGATTGCGTGTTTATGTAACAATAAAAGTGAAATATTTCTCATATCACAGCACTCTAATCATTAATTCTAAGGATTGAATAAACTTAAAAAAAACTCCTTTATTCATCAATTTCTCCACTCAAAATGAAACATGACCCATCTTAAAACAACGATGTTACATGTAGTTATTTATTCATACAAATTTTTGCAATTTAAAAGATGTCTCTTGAGTACTAGAAAAAATGATGTCATAATTTTACAAATTGCACTTCGAGAAGAGCTTAAACATAAAGCCCTACATTTACTTTCGCAGGATAATTAATTTTAAGTTTTGGATGTTTTCATGTGGCTTATGGTGTTTCATTAAAAATGTCAAAGTCATTTTTCATATTCTTCGCAAAAGCTTTCGTTTGAGTAACTTTTACATTAAAATTCTGCTTACATAATATTGCCATAAGTAAAAAGTTTATACGAGTTACTTGCGAATAGTTGCGAAAATTTTATTGATTTTTACCTATACGTCTATTAAATAATAAGCAATTGTATTTCATGAGTTTTATTCAAAAAGTAAGTAAAAAATTCATTATGAATATTTTATTAAGTTTTACATATATGTCTATTTGAATAACAAACAATTGTATTTATAAATATTATTCTGTCTTATTAATGCTTTGTTATTTAAGCAATGGCATTTATCTTCAGCGTTTGTTTATATAAGATTATACAATGCTTTGTAAATAACGCAGCCATTGAGGTCAGAGTTGTAATTTAATTAAATAAACTACAGTCTATTACAGTTTTTAATCTGTTTTATTGAGTTTATTAGTGTTTAAAAATGAATTATCAACAAATGTCATGAGTTTTATTCAACTCTTTTCTGCACCACTTACCTTATCTGTTACATACCTTAAATACATTAATATTTTAATTATGTACCAAGCATTTCGCAAATATGATTTATGTCCCTGATCAAGAACAATCCAAAAAATAAGAAAACACTTAGTTTGTCTATAGTAGTCTTCACTAGACAAAAAAAAATAGAATTTGTTCCTTGGAAAGAAAAGACATTTTTATCAAGCATTTATTATCAGAAGCATTTATTATCACTAAGATATATTATCAGAATTTTTTTCCACGTTCTTAAAAATGTTAATATAAAAAGAAATTGAAGATTATTAAGTAGATAAAATTATTTAATTTAAGTTCATTCATTGGAAATATATAGCAATATATTATTGAAAAACCCTAATTTTGTATATATGGCACGCACAATAACGTATCACTTTTTAGTTGGGAATTTATTTATTCATTTTAGACATTTCCCATTAGTAGTCCGATATAATGTTTTAAAATAAATAAATAACTATGTATTTATAAAAGTAGAAACATGAGGGCAGCAATAAATTAATAAGTGGTTACTAGGAATAAGTCAATGAAATCATAAATATTCTGTCTAAAAATTATAGACGTTTTGGTTGCTATTCGTAGATTCAAATAGCATTTTTTTAACCCGGGAGAACTCGCTAGAACTCTTGTCACACCAGAACTCGCTAGTGAGATTTTCTCTCACGGTACCAAATGTCCTTTCTGTTACCTTAAATTTCTTTAACACCAACAATTTTTTGTTTGCCTTAATGTTTTAGTCACAAAAAAGGTGTAAAACGATTAAAATATAATTCTAAAGTTTTAATTAAAATGAAAAAAAAAATGACTTAAATAAGAGTGTTATTGCAAGAGTTCCTAAAATAAAACAAAAATTTAAGCATAATGGTAAAAACGGATTAATAAACTTCTAATGAATAATTCTCATGAAATTTAAAAAATGTATGTACTTATATACAAATAAAAATGCTCGTATTTATTCTATATGTAGCAAGCAAAAAATAAGAAACCTTATCAATGAGGACAGTACTTTATGGGTTAGGAATAATTAGATTATAGAACTGTAATAATAGTAAAATCAAATTTATATTTTACACACAAAAAGAAAAAAAACTAAAAATATATGAATTAGAGAAAAAAAATCAATTAAAACTATAAAGAATACAATATAAAAGAAAAAAAAAACTAATAGAAAACATTAAAATTTCAGTTGTGAATTGTGACAGTAAAGCACCAGTCACTGCTGTGATTTATAAATTTTTCCACAATCCTGACAACTGTACAGGGTATGTGATGGACAAATTGATACGTTGTAGTTCTGGCATACTTTGTTGTCTTCTTGTTCTTCCTTCTCGGGCAAAAAGCACGAAATCCTTCTACCTTTTGCTTTTTATTTGTCTCGATATACATTTCAACCCCTGCAATCCTTTTCATTGTAGCAAGATCTTGAGGGCATATAATCTGGATAACCAATCTTGTGATGACGTGTAGTTTCATCAAATTCAGGGCCAATTCTTTCATAAAATCCTCCTCCCAACAACATTATCAGTGTTTGCTTTATAGATGATTTGACTGTTGATGCCTGATAGTAAATATACCGGGTGATCCAGAAGTCAGGACGAACTTTAAAAATGAATAATTCGAAAACGAATCAAGATTAAAATATACGGATTGCACCAAACGGATGGAAAAGAAACCGGATTTTGTGTGGCAACAAAAAAATATAGTTCTGTTGGCGACCAACGGCATCATTAAGCAGCACTGAAAGATGCCATCCGCCAAAATGTGTCTGCCATAACGCAAGAAACGCTACTAAATGCTGTGAATGGTGTGGTGCCTAGGCTCACAGCTGCATTTATGGATGATGGACAACACATTGAACATTTACTGTAGTACTTATTAACTGTAATTAAGCTGATTTGTAAGTTGTCAACATTTTTTCATTTTTAAATCATATTTTGGTGCAATAAAACACTATAGCACCATTTGTTGGTCGCCAACAAAACTATTTTTTTTCGTTGTTACACAAAATCCGGTTTCTTCTCCATCCGTTCGGTGCAAATCGTATCTTTGTATCTTGATTCGTTTTCGAATTATTCATTTTTAAAGTTCGTCCTGACTTTTGGATCACCCGGTACTTTTCTTTCATATATTTCAGCGCATACATTGCTTTCCATATTTCCACAGCTATTTCATCGACTGGTCATTGTTAGGCTGAAAGACAATAGAAGACTTTATCTGAACAACTTTAAAAAGGTGAGTTACGCGAAGACTCGCTGTGAGAAAAAACTCATGTTTTGTGAAAATATGTGTTACGTCCGAACTCGTTGTGAGAGAAACGCTCACAGCTTTCCGCTCTGAAGCAAAACACCTTTCCCCAATGCTCTCCTGAAGGACACTGAATCTGTGCAAGCGCTTCGTCCCCTGTCTTACACTCTTACCTCGAGCTAGAGAAGAGATCAGCCTCGCTCTATTCTAATCAAAGCGCGCTGACAAAAAAAAAAAAAAAAAAAAAAAAAAAAAAAATTACGAATGTGAGGGAAAATTTGACGTAGCGGGTTCTCCCCGGTTAAAATTTTTTTTTATTCGTTTACATTCAAAAATCTGCTACTATCGATAAATTTAATTTACGGCAATTATACTTATAAAATAAAATTTCTACACCAAATGGAAAATTATAGAAATACACATGCATTTTTGGTACCAATTGATTAACTAATCAAACAAATGCTGTCATCAAACTAAAAGATTAAATGACTCATAGATAACTTTACGTGTCACATTAATTTAATGCTACGGACCTTCTGCGCTATCATTCTAATGCACCCAATTTCAGTAGTGTATTGGCTAGTGAACGTTTTGAATTCTTTTGGCATAACAGTTTCATTTTTTCCTAATAAATCTTTCTAGAATTGATCATATACAACAGTTGGCCCTTAATGACTAAAACTATATGTAACAATTGTAAAATATAATATAAAAATGTCTTTCAGAGGGTATTCCAAAAACAATTACATGTAGATATCAATATTGTTTACGGCATATTCATTGATATATATTCATTTGGTTTGATTCAAAGTTCGTTTGAAAAAATAGGACCTGCTTAGAGGATGTACCCTTCTAGTATATGTAATGAAAATCGGAAATCGTAGTATGAAGATTTCATTAGGTTGTTTTTTCCTAATACGCGAATTCACATAAAAGTAGTTTGTGTTTATTTGAGATTTTAATTAAAAATGTAATTTAACCAAAGTGATTCAGTCGCATCATAATCAGTTAGAAATATAGGTATGATTTTTCAAAATGTCTCACAAAATACAAAAGAAAAAAACAGATGATGCATGATGAAGATAAATTCTGTTTTAATAATTATTTAATTTTCCGTTTCAACGTCAAGATGTAACTATAAAATTGCAGAATTTCTCATAGCAGACCGCTCTAATATTTAACCCTAAGGATTGAATATACTTAAAAAGAACTTCCTTTTAATAAAAATTTTATTTTACTTAAGAAAGGTGTTATAATAAATAAAAATAAATGACATTGACATGTTTCTGATCCGTCTAATAATATCCATAATCATAATAAAAATTTTATATTGCAATCAAAATTTTTATTATGATTATGGATCTTATTAAACGGATCCGAAACAAGTCAATGTCATTTATTTTTAATTATTATAGCACCTTTCTTAAGTAAAATAAAAATGTTTATTAAAATGTTTATATAAAAGGGGAATCTTTTAAAATCTGGTGATTTAAAAAATCTATTGGATTTAATAAACTTTTTGTCAAAGAACTTCCTTGTTCAATAATTTCTCCATTTAACATGAAGCATGATCCATCCTAAAACAACGCTGTTGTATGCCGTTGTTTATTCATACAATTTTTTTTTTTTTGCAATTTGAAAGATGTTTTGGGAGTACTAGGGAAAAAAAGATGTCATTATTTTCCAAATTGCATCTCGAGAAGAACTTGGGTATAAAGCTCTACGTTTACTTTCGCAGGATAATTAATTTTAATTTTTTAACTTTTTTGTGGTTTTAGATATTTAATAAAATGTGTTAAAGTTAATAATGGATCACTAAGAAAAATCCGCCAAATTTACGTCAAAAATTACTATTAGCAATGTTGCTAGCAGTTTTTGTCTTAACAATCGCAGTAAAATTAGATTTAATTTTTTTATTACATCTAATTTTATTCCAACTTTTATTGCATAAATTGCTGGTAACATTCCTGCCAGCAGTTTTCGCCGTAAATTTAACAGATTTTTCCTACAGTAAGGGAAATAAAGCATTTTTCCCATTCTTTTCAAAAGCTTCTGTTTCAGTTAAAATTCCCATTAAAATATTGCTACCTTTTCACCACCGCAAACGGATATATCCGTCCAGCAAGCTGCAGGCTTCACAGGCTTCACTTATTTAAATTAATATAATTGTATACATATAATAACAGTTTAAAACATTTTGTTATGACTGACACTCCAAATGCTATATCCTTATACCTAATTAAATTGCTTAAGTCATTTTACAAAAATAATCTATTTTTTTAGGTTTTCGAAAGAAATACTAAAAAAAACAACATTGCAATATTGCGCTTTTGCTCAGCAGCCAGGGATTTAAGTAACACTGTCAGTAGTAAAAAATTTCCAATGAATACATTATTCACTATTACGTATTGAAATGCTACTTATTCTTCACTATTTACAGTTATATCTTTAAAATGGACTGTCTCCTAAAAATAATGAATGTTATTATAATTATTTATTCGTATTAGATAAACACTTAACGCAAATTTCAAAAGTAGGTGAACTTAGTTTTTGGAAAAGTCACAATTCCTAAAAATTTATACAATCTCTCCACGTCTACACAGTTCATTTATTTTTATCTTTTCTGGCAGTTCGATCATAAAAAAACTGCATTTTCCTATATTAAAACTACATTCTGTCATTGAACGTGGACTGTAGGGAATTAGGGGATGTAGACATTAAATTTAAAAAAAATGTAATTTTTGAACTATTAGACTTCCATGAAAAGTGAAACTTTGCGCTTCTCAACGAAAGAAAAATATTTGATAAAACAAAAACGCTTTAAAAATCCTATGTGATTTTTTTTTCAAATTCTGTTTTAGCGATTAAAATTGTGATTGTCTTGGCAAATGATTTTCTGTCAGTGTAAACCTTTATTTAGAGTATTTTTCTAAGAAAATTTCAGGTTTATTAAAATACAGTTGATTTAAATAATGTTCTTCTCAGTTTGCAAATGGTCCTTACAAAATAAAATAGTAATACTATTTACAAAATACAAAAAATAATGTAACTCAAAGTAATTTTTTACTCTATCATAATTAGGTTCGTGTTAAAGGTAACAGTTTATTTGTGATTATCTCGTTTCAGCAGCAACAAAAGATCTTATTTGAGCAAAATAAAAAGTTATCTAATTGACTAATTATGTCTATGTGTACCATAAAATATTTAAAAGAGAAAAATTTAAGAAATCAATTTCATTGAATACTCTTATCGTATATATTATTTTGAAAATTGTCTTTATTACATGACGCATTTATATTTACTATATACTGAAACTGTCAAGTAGAAGTATTACTCGTATGCAGATGATTCCGGGCAATTAATTTATATAAATTAGTGACTGCATTATCACAAGAAAGTCACTGTTAAAAGTAGATTAAGATTTCTGAAAAACTCTGCAACGTTCTTTTGGGTATAGCTATCTGTACTAGAAAAGTAAAAATGAATATATCATGAAAGCCAAGACATATGAAGCCTAAATAGTATTAGATAAATGAATGTTTTTAAACTTTTTTTTAATCCTATGTTAATCCGTTTTCATTAAATTAGTCTGGTGCTAAAATAAAAATAGTGCATATCTAACCTACAGAATGTGTAAAACAAAACCCTTTTTCAAAGTTTAAGTTTGGCATTGTGCTAAAGATAGCTTCAAAAAGAGGTTGTAACGTTATAACGTCGATTTATCCGTGGTGCATTTTTTCAGATAGGTTTTTAAATAATATTTAAATACACGCGTGGTATATTTCGAGAGCCAATCAACGCAAACTAGTCATGAATACGATAATAATGATGCGATTAATTTCAATGAAATGAAACTATATATATATATATATATATATATATATATACATATATATATTAGCAAAATCAAACTGATTTGTAAAATTATCACATGAAGCGAATATTTCCAAATGAACAAATAAAAAAATGTCCAGGCCGGAAATCGAGCACTGATCCTTGGATTACAAGGCTAATGCTCCACGATGGGCAAGTAATTTCAAAAACTTCTGCAATAAAGAACTTCCTATATCTGCAGTTTATTCTGCTGACCTGTCTACATTATAGAGCAAATGTTATTACCAATAAGGTTATCTGTGTGTGTTCGCCGGCTCTCGACCCACTTAACTTAAACTTAGAGCATTAACTATGTAAGCCAAGACATTGGGTTTCATTCCCGGCACTGAGCATTATTTTCGCTCAGTTGGAAATATTCAATTCGTATGCTAATTAAATTATGCTTGTTTTTAACTGTTTGACGGCAAATGCTTTTATACTAGAACTAGGCATTGGATTACGCAAATATAGAGTTCAGAAATTTTATCTTGGCTTTAAAATTCGTGTAACGTAGGCCTCCGATGTCTTTAAAATCTTTATTAACAATCCTTTTATAATATCTTCTTATTGTGTCTTTACAGAATAAATTGAAATTGTTTTAGAAATATAATCAAAACTATTTATTATGTACAGTGTGGTATTAAATTATTTTTAAAAATGCATAATTAAGGCGCTTTGAACAGCTGGTTAAACTTTTCAAATTGATTGCGTTAAGCCTCCCCAAATAGCCTTTCTTAAAGCATATTACATCTTTATGTTTTGCCTAATTTACTGCACAATCTTTAGGCCTGGAAAGAAATTCCACGCCAATATTTCAGCATGACTTAAAGTTTATTTGCTTAAATTTCTATCGTATTCTTTATCCAAAAAAAGCTTGCAACATATTCTTAAGAAATACGTTTATAAAGTTTAAAACTGTTCACAATTAGTTTTTCTACATCTTTTTTAATTATTTTCTTGAAATAAAAACGATTGTTTGAGCATTTCAATAGCTTTGGTTTCTACCTATAGGCAAAGCATTGAAATTTAATTAAATGTGAATTCTAGGTAAAGCTTCCCCGCTGACCAATCCTTCCCAGTCTTCCCAAAATATAAACTATTCTTATAAAACAAAAGTAAAGAGAATATAATTTATATGAAAAAAAGAATATTATAAATGTATTTTAGAGAAAATATAGTCTTCTATATATTTTCACACCAGTACTTAGATGTACTAGCTTATGAATAGGCTCAGTGATTAACGGCAGAGCATTTAACTTTATTCATATTTCTCTTCTATATCCGCAAATGCAGACACGTTTTCCCTAGTTGCAGTTTAAAAAGACCATTACCTTATTTCAATTCTTAGGTTTAGAAGAAAAAAAGGCTTTTGTGGATTTACTGTTTTTCCTTAAAAGTTGTATTTTTATTTAAAATTTATCATTCTTGAAGATAATGTTTTGAATGTGAATCCTAGAGAAGAATCTATATTCTTCTAACATTATATAACACGAAGATTTATAATTTTTCAGTTTAATATAAACCTCTAAAAATTATATAAAAAAGTTAACATTTTATAGTAAAAATGAGAACTTTTTCTATTGAATTATTAAATTATTAAATATTATATATTATATATTAAAAATATATTTTATTACTTGGTTATGGCTACACAGTACCTTTGAATTTTTTTTTCAATTTTGTATAATATTGTAATATATATGGTAGCCCCATAGGTAATTCTAGAAAAAAAAATTAAATTAAAAAGAAAAAAACATTCTGCAGAATAGCCTATTTTACTTAAATATCATTTTTCTGTTTAAAATTTAACTTTTTAAAATCCCTATTTCTTTTATAAATTTCAATATTTTTTTACACTTTTTTTACACTTTTTTTTAAAAATATACTACATAAAAATGTGAATTGATTTTTAGATTGATAGGCTTTTACTTTTAATGTGCTTTTTTTTCTTTTTTGTGTATTAAAAACTGAAAAAAATCACTCTTTGATGAAGCACTCTTCATTTAAATATTTTGTTTAAGTAATAATGATAAAATTTAATGTTAAATCCACAAAATATTAAATATTAAATAAACCACGCAGAACAAAGAATAAAAAACTAAACATCTATCTCTATTAGCCCCCCCCCCCCCCCAAAAAAAAAAAAAAAAACTTGATTTATTGAAAAAGCAAGTTCTAAAAATATGAAAATGGAGAAAAATCAGTTTAAATTTTTCATTTATATGGGTAAATGCACTAGATCTATAAACAAAATTTACACTATCTCGTAATATAACTGCCATACATGAAAAAGTAATGTGTCAAAATATTCGCAATTAAAGAAGCTTTCAGTCAATTATAAAAAAAAGAAAATCGATATTTTGTTCAATTTCAAGGTACTGTGAGGAATTCTAATGAGGAATGATATTTGCCTTGAACATTTTTTTTAAACTTGAAAAGTATATTCTCTATTCTTTTATCAAACCTTTGATTCCTTTAAAAGATATTTTAGGCAAACGTTTTTTTGTATTTACATTACATATAAAAATCGCAACATTTAATTTTAATGTATAATTTTCATCAGCATGTAAAGTATATATATATGTATTTGTCATGAGCAATTTAATAAGAAAAGGAATGTGAATTGCAAAATTCAATTTTAACACTTTTCAACAAAGTGGAAAGGTGCTTATGCATTCATTATGCCTGATCATCTGTCCGTCTGTTCGTCTAACCACGCACCAATATATATGATTTTTAAGCAATTGGTAAACCTTATTCCGGATCACATAAGCATATTTGTTATTCTATATAAAGTATGTGGGTTTATAGGTTCATTTATAAAGGTGCCCAAAAGAATTCTGTTACATTATAGTCTATGGCGAAAAATCGTTTGCAGAGAAATTTAATAACACTCCGCTATTGCATTGTAACTGATATAATTGCATAATTCAATATTAACACTTTTTAACAAAGTGGTAAGGTGCTTATGCATTCGTTTTGTCTATCCATCTGTCCGTCTGTTCGTCTGCCCACGCCCTAATATACATGATTTTTAAGCAATTAATAAACCTTATTCAGGGTCCCTTAAGAATATTTCGTATTTTATATAAAGTATGTGGGTTTATAGGTTCATTTATAAAAGTGCCTCAAAAGCATTCTCTTACATTATAGTCTATGGCGAAAAATCGTTTGCAGAGAAATTTAATAACACTCCGCTATTGTATTGGAACTGATGTAAATAACTGAATTTTAATACGAATACGTTAGAACAAGACGTTCATAGTATTTTTGATACCTTTTCTAAGACACACAAAAGAAATCGTCTGCAATATTGACTGTGATCTAATTGCAAGAAATGATTTTCATTTTTGCCAGGCGCTTTTAAATTTAATTGTTTTATAGATGTTTGTGTTTATACAAATACGTAGTACCTAGAAACACCGTCTGCCTCTTTGACAATCTGTCTACATATAACAAGGCAAAAACTACCCAACCGAATTATTTGAAATTTTATGTATATGTTTGTTGCAGAAATATTTTGAGTTATTTCAGATTTTTGTATAATCAGATGTATAGTTTAAATACAAAGTCGGTTAAAAGTATTACATTATCGCTGATGTGATAAAATAGTGATTTTTAATGATGTTACTCCCGTCACAGCTTTATAAAATGTGTATGCATTTATGATGGACACTAAAATATATATTTGGAAAAATATGCCACAGAAAAATATTTATTATTCATTTACAGGGCGCCACAAAAAATTGCGTTACATGATTAAGGTGAGGGCTCTATTTGTGGCACATTTAAAACGATGTTAAACTATTTTATCTATAATAAAATTAACATACGTTGTTTAGGTTTACTACAAGTTATTTCTAGTGTAATTAGAAATGCATTATCAATTTTGTCTTTCTGTAAAATATTAGGAACGCAAATCTAAATCCTTCTATTGAAGAATACTAGATTTGATTATTACCGTAGAGCATTAAAAAGTTTTTTAGAATTATAGATAAATGATAAAAGAAAAAAATATCTTTATACCATAAAAATGTTGTTAAATTTAATGTTAAATAAATTTATTAAAACAAGTTTAAATTTTAAAAAATCACAAACAAATAATAAAAATAATAAATATATGAGTTTAACTCGTGCAATTTTGAAATATTCATTAAAAAAAACTGAAATTGATTGAAAGTTGTTTAATTGAAATTAGCCATCATATGCGAAAGCTCTAATATAAAGATATACAGACTTTTTGGATAGATATAAAAATAAAATTAACAATAGTTGTACTTTAACCCTCCATTTTATGCAGCTTTTCAAAAGTTCAAAAGTAAAATTCTATGACACATCTTGTTTCAATTACATTGAGTTAATCTTTTCCAGATCATAGAGTGAAAAGTGCGATTTCAAGTTTAAAAGATGGAAAGAAGTATTCAATACACATAGAGTTCTTTAGATAAATGGAAAAGACTTTGACGTAAAAGGTTTCTAATGTTCAAATTTAACAGCTGAAGTTTTAACTTTTAAACTGATTCCACATTAAAGTTTGACAGTAT
The DNA here is from genome assembly GCA_964019185.1 of Maratus speculifer. Taxonomy (NCBI): domain Eukaryota; kingdom Metazoa; phylum Arthropoda; class Arachnida; order Araneae; family Salticidae; genus Maratus; species Maratus speculifer. The sequence goes on from OZ025294.1 coordinate 365,466,248, forward strand.
TTCAAGATATATAGTCGGAATTTTTTTCTGTGAAATAGTTTAACGTAACTTTTATATTTTTATTCATCATATGTGCACATAATAGAGTATTACATATTTCGTTCACCCGTAACAAACTGACACATTTGGCAAAAAATCTTTTTGCATTTTATCCCATTAATATTCCTGCCATATATTTGTTTTGATACACAATAAGTTTCAAAAATGAAATTCTTATGAAAATCTCGTTTTACGTTATTTATCCATTCGCGACAAGAAAAAAGTATAGGAAGGTAAATTTATGCAATCGTCGGAACCTCATCATATTCTCCCGCGTATGGAAAGCAACACATCTCAATTAAACTGTTTGCATAGCTTTTTACAAATTTTATTATTCTTTTAACCCGTCAGTAGTCGCGTGTCGGTCTTTTCGCCGCCCGTATAACTTATCTTCTCTTAACTTATATCACATTACAAATACAACGGAGATCTACCATGTAGCTGACTTTGAAGCTTTCTCAACCACTTTAGTGAAGTAACAGGACACCACTGTTTTTCTTTCAGGTACATTTTTAGAAACAAAGTTGAAATCGTCTACGTAAAAATTACTAATGTGAGATCATTTTTTCTTTTTCCAATTACTCCAGATCTCATGAATAAAATGCATAATTTAAGAAAACTGCAAATTTATATCTTCATTGTAATGTTATTTTCGTATATTAGGTAAAAAATATTTCTTATTTTACATATTTGGTATACGGGAGGCCAACGGCGAAAAGACCGATCGCGACTAATGACGTTGTGAAAAAAGTCGCGACTACTCGCGGGTTAAGTTTTTCTCTATAATTATGTAGTAACTAATTTATATATTATTGTACGTAACTATATGTACGCAGGTAATACTGCCACTTGACTATTTATTCATGTAGTAAACATAAATATTTAATACCATATGTAATATCAACAATAATAACAACAGGAATAATACAGTCCCGGCAAACACATACATTTCGGCACACGATCGGACCGCAGCTGGCAGTGTCGGTTATGTGTAGGCATGGACACAGTGGTTTCGGTAAAGTGTTGGCAGCATGTCGTCAACTGAAACATCAGAATCTGCTTTTATAGCTGCCGGTTATCATTAAAGGTCCTTTTATGATTTTATATCGGCAAGCGACTTATACCGGCAAGTGATGCAGGACCGATACGTGAATTTCTGATAGTGGTCCGATTAGATTTGCCAACATTTTACCGAATTAAGAATTTTTAGTCTTAACCGGCATTTATTTTTTGATTTTTCTAAATTTTGATTGAGTTATTTTGAAAATATATCTAAAGTTCACGTATTTCATATAAAATGCTAACAGACATGAATAGAAAAAATTTCAAAGATATCCAATATTTATTTATATATTTATTTTAATTCATTTAAAAAATGACTCACAATTATTTGAATTAGCAAAAAACATATTGTAATTGCTCATTAAAATTATTTTCGAATTATTTATTAATTTTAAGAGAAATAGTTTTTTTTATTTTGTTTAAAAAACAAATTAAGGTGGTCTGCTGTAATAACGCCAAGTGCTAATATTTTGCATAATTATGAAATAATCTGGTAAATGACACCCTTGTGCTCTGCGCAGAAGGGTTTTGAGTCCTATAAATCGCAAAAAACAGCTTCAAGTTAATTTTTGTCATTTTTAGGTCTTATTGTTTTTACAAGCAACTAAAATTGACGCTTGATCTAAAATTTGCGAGATACGTTTTGTGATGTGAAGACTATTTTTTTATCCGGAAATGCTTTGTTAATTACATAGATTTGTAGCACATTTCATGGACTTTCAAAATGTTGTTGAGGATTTTGGATATCTTCTCGAGATAATTTGTAATTTAAAATGTACAGCGCAATAACTATAACGGAGTAATAACGCCAATCCTTGGCATTAATACCCCGGTTGATTCCCTACAGTGGCCGCGCTACATCCTAAATACTGATTCAAATAAACACAGTTAAAACTGTGCAATGTTTCTAATAATTCTATTTAAGCGGTCCTTTTTAAGCAAAAGGAAGTTCACGGTCTGATATTCTTTTGCCTCATCCTACCCCTCCCACACACACACACCACACCTTTATTTTTCTTACACTTTCACAAAAAATTGAACATTTTCAATAGCTTAGAGTGCAATTTGTCAATTTCTAAGTTTGTAGAGTTAGTATTTTTAGAATTGGGCAATCTACATGCAATTATTCCATCCTATTTCATAGTTTTGTTTTCATGGCGTTATTACCCATATAGGTGGGTAATAACGCCGAATAGCATTGGTCAAGAAATCACGCCATTACATTTTATGAATACATATCTGTTAAATTATTTTTTTTATATAGATAGTCAATGAGTTGCTGTATCAAATAATATATTTGTTTGAAAAATACAAACTAAAACTGAGCCGTGAAAATTGGTAGAATCTTAACGTGGCGTTATTACCCCAGGGTACCTTATTAAAAAATGCTTAAAATTATTTTACAAGCTATAAAAATATAAGAATTCTATCCAGTTTTTAGCCTTAAAATTAAAAAAAAAGTTTCTGAACCTCCCCCCCCCCTTTAAAAAATTACCAAACGAAAATAAATAACATTGATATGTATTCACTAAAAAGATATTCTACAGTAAATCATCAATAATTACATGAGAATTTTTTTTAATGAAAAATTATTAATTACAAACTTATTTTCTTCTTATATTTTTTTTCTTTGTTACAAATACATATTCTTTATACTAACACGTTTAATTACATTATAATTCCTAAAAGAAAAATTGTATCAACGGAAAAATTTTCTAAATTCACCGATTTTATTAAGTATTAAAGTATTCTTAAATTATCAGATGTATTCAGAAATATCCTCAATTATAAAAATTATCAACCCAAAGTAAATATATTGACATAAATCAATATTTTTGTTTTATTTTTAAATTAAAAATATTAATAGATAACAAATGACATAAAATTAATTCTTAATCTAATTAAAATTTATAAATTACCAACCTATTATTTATGAAATTAAGTTTTCCTATGTTAAATATATATGTTTATAAATTAATGCAGTGCATGTAGTTACATTAGGAATCCCAATGAAAAAATATTTTTAGCTAACACAAAACCTCTAAAAATTATCCATTTTATTAAGTACATAATTCTTAAATTTATAAAAAAATAATTTCGTTTGCTTTAATTGGCTATGATAATTATTTCATTGATTTTAATAATAATTTAATATTAAGTTTAGCTTATTTCAGCATAAGATAATTACAAAATAAATAAATTAATAAAAAAAATAAATAATACTACATTAATTAATAATACACAAATAAAAAATAACATAAAAACACATGAAAATTGCAACTTTTCTATCAACTATTTACCTTCAACCACAAAGGCATCCCTTAACGAAATGCTTATTCTTATTACCCCGTAAAACCATACTCAACGAGGCTCAGTGGTGTATTGGTTAAAGCACTGACCTTCCGTCTTTGGGAAACTGAGGTCAATCCCAATGTCATCCTACGCTGAAGTACATTTTTTTTCTTTTTTTTGGGGGGGGGGTTAACAAATATAGTCTCAAGATGAATCATAGATGGCGCCAGAAACACTGTTTTTTTTTCATTTTATGCTGAGGATGCGATAGCGGACCAGCTATGTGCCTAACAGTTGGGTGGCAGTCGCCCGGCGTTTCAAAAATGGTGCGGAACGGATAAACCTGTCAAAACTAATGTAGCAAAAGCGTTTAAACTGGTGCGGAACGGATACGGCGTGACGGTATCGTGTCAATATCGTCAGTAGCGGCAAAGCGACTGTGGGAAAATTGTTTACCGATAGATCTGTGTTTGATTGCATTGTGTGTGATGCATTGAAACTGGTATAATATCCTGAATTTCACTTACAGTCACGTTATAATAAGGCATTTCTAGCATTAATTAGTTATTTATTGGGACACACAATATAAATCAATTGTTGTATTGTCTTTGCGTAATGACTATTTTGATGTGCATTTTCAGTCTCCTCATAAGCTTTTAAATTTAATGATATTTTTGCATTTTGCTTGTTGTACATAAATTCTATACCTGATAAAAACGGCTGCACAAAACAATTCACGTGTCATTCTCTTGGAAATTTCTTAGGTGGAATTTTCAACTGTTAATATATTTCTTAACTGTGCAGAATTTTTAAGCATGTAATTTATAGATAAATATGAATAATTCTATACAAGGATGGTCAAACAATTAGGATAATTTTTCGATTGTAGATGGAAACAGCTGGAATTGGGTTTTGAAATGTGTTATGGGTTTTCACATGGTTCAATTAGACACAATATTTTTACTTTTTTAACCGTATACTTGAGTTAAGTTATTCTAAAATTGTTTCATATGCTGAATGCTATTGCTTGTTATTTTCATACACCTGGCGAGACAAATAGCTCCACAAGTTTTCTACGTGGTTTAGGTCAGGGCTTCAACTTGGACAAGGTAAAACATCAATATTTTCTTTTTTAAGTCACGCTTTTATTGATTTCTGTGAATAACTGGGAGCATTATCTTGTTGAAATTTCCATTTTACACCTCCTAAAAGTGGTCCGAAGGGTGTCAGAGTTCGAAACAACATCCATTGGTAAAAGTCCGACTTCATTTTACCTTCAACTATATGGAGATCGCATTTTCCTGCAAAAGTAAATTTATAGAATCTATTTTGTAACTTCTATGTTATTTAACAGAATCTCTGTTTTTCTAATATCTGTAATTTTACATAACATTTAAGATGATGGATTACCAATAGATTCTCTGCATTTTCACCAAAAATGTTTAACACTATACTATTCATGAAATAAGCATCTGTATATAATATAATTATTTTATTAAACTTATTTGTCTGGGTTAAAATGATTTCTGGATAAAGTTTATTTTTTTTTCAAGTATTCAATTCATCTTTTGCTATCAATGTAGTTTAATTAAATAACGTGTTAAGTTCATGGTGCAGGACGTATCAAATAAATTAAATGAATGTCATCGCAAGAAAAAATTACAATAAAGAGAGCTCAATAAATAAATTAATTGACAACATGTTCAATAAGATGAAATACATTGTATAAAATTCCGAGTAAGCCTTTTGACAATATTTTCCAGTCTTCTTAGAAAGATTGAAATATACACTGAAAAATATAACATCTTCATTGTTGCAAAACCATCCGTTAAATTATAAAATATAGTATATTAAAATAGTCCCAATAGATCCAAATCAGTTGTATATGAAATATATTTCATTAAAAAAAGGTGGAACAATGGAATGTTATATAGGAATGACAAACAGAATGCTCAGAACTGAGATAGAGAATATACACTGGTGTCCAAAAGTTAAGCATAATTGGTAATTAAATAAGTAATGAAAGAAATATAAATCGAAATGTGGTGATACTCCAGGTGTGTAAACAAAATAGTACGCGTCATATATTTTTACGAGGAGATTTCCCCGAAATCGAACAGGGGACCGTCAACAAATTGAAAAAGAACGAAGATCTTTTGGATAAACCTGTCAAAACTAATGTAGCAAAAGCGTTTAAACTGCACATTATGATTAAGTGGCTTATTGTAATGTACTGTGTTTATTTTTATAATGATAGCATGTATACTCGTAAAGAAATTAAGGTGTTTATAAAAACGGTCCTAAATTTTTCCAAGTTTTTTGCTTATAATTTGCAGAGTTCTTAATATAAAATAATATTATTTTCTGAAAATATGACAAACATCATTGTAGACAATACCCTGTTATCAGAATTTAAAAATAATGAAAATTGTATGACAAATGAGCAGGTTTACTAAATATTTTTTTACTGCGCATGCGTGAAAGCTATTAAAATTTCATTTGCATATTATGTTAGTTAAATGTATAGAGCAACTTTTGTGAAAGTCTCAAAATCATAGCTTAAAAATTCTGAAAATTATCGTTGATAGAATGAGATCAAAATCCTTTATTCCCTAAATGAAGCAAAAAGATGAGGGGCTGTATCCATATTCCATTGTTTAGTGCCCACTCAATATTACACGAACAACTATATTTGGGTAAAACCCCTCATTTTTTTGCGTCCTTTTAGGAATAACGGATTTTGAGTTGATTCTATAGACGATCATTTTCAGAATTTTCAAGCTATGTTTTTGAAACTTTTACAGAAGTTGCTTTATACATTTAGCTAACACAATATGCAAATTAAATTTTGATATCGTTGACGCATGCGCAATGAAAAATTATTTACTAAACCTACTTATTTTTCATACAATTTTTATTATTTTTAAATTCTGATGACAGGGTATTGTGTACAATGATATTTGTCATATTTTCAGAAAAGAACATTATTTTATATTAAGAACTCTGCAAATTATAAGCAAAAAACTTGGAAAAATTTATGACTGTTTTTATAAAAACCTTAATTTCTCTACGAGTATACATGCTATCCCTATAAAAATAAACACAGTACATTACAATAAGCCACTTGATCATAATGTGCAGTTTGAACGCTTTTGCTACATTAGTTTTGACAGGGTTATCCGAAAGATCTTCGTTCTTTTTCAATTTGTTGACGGTCCCCTGTTCGATTTCGGGGAAAACTCTTCGCGAAAATATACTACGCGTACTATTTTGTTTACACACCTGGAGTTTCACCACATTTCGATTTATATTTCTTTCATTACTTACTTAATTACCAATTATGCTTAACTTTTGGACACCAGTGTATACAGCAGATATCACATACAACAAGAAAACTGCATCTTTAGCCAGATTGTATAACAAATATCTTTTACAAACTAAATTTGAAAATTCTAGAATTATTTATCCACCAAGACTTTTATTTGCCACAGATTACCCTAGAATCAATGGATATCTTAAAACTCAGTAAGAATATATGCAATGAGCATCCAATAATGAATTAATTATATAAAATAATTCACTTTCACAAATATGCAAGTTTATTGTGTTTATTTAAGCGTTATTTTTGTTTACTAGTTTTTAATTTAATCTTTTTTTCTGAGAAAATATTGTATCATTTTAATTCTTGAGAATGTTTTCTTCGAATTCAATGAAAGTTGTGGGAAGTAAATAAATAATAATAATTTTTGATTTTTTAATTTATTTTTATGACTTATATTAAACACAAATATTAAACTCTTTGATATTTCATTTAAATTTTTTTTGTATAGTTTCTAACATACCAGAATATAATTTCAACGCCTAAACAAAGATTTTCGAAAACTTGATTAACTTAAGACACGAAATTTTCCGAATTTGGGTGAAATAGTCCGTCGGTGTTCAAGTCCGTGATGGCTCAGTTGGAAGAGCATTGGCGGCTTCAGCCAATACATCCCTGCTTCGATTTCCGGCCCGGACTGTTTTCACCCATATGGAAAATTTACGTCTCTTATTTTCGAAAACTGTTGTGCGTACACAGAAGTTTTTATGCATCATTCAAATTTCATCAGGTTTACCTGTATTCCCTCATAGCATGCATGTTCACAGTGACGTCACAATGACGTCACAGTGAGTCACTTTGGTCACATCACATCTGTGACGAAAATGCCACCACTCAGTGACGTCACAATGTGACTAAGATGTGACTTTCTAAAAAAATTTTCACAGTTCGTCACAATGTTAATGTCAAAGTAGTCACAAATGACACACTTAACCCGTAAGACATGGTGACGTCACTGCAACGTCGTTGTGAAGTCACATTGTGACTTTGTGACCATCGATTGTCGATGTGACGTCACGTGACGTCGATGTGAAGTCACAGTGACTAAAATGTGAAGTCGTTATGGCCGTTTTAGAGCTCTTTTGTGACGTTTCACAAAGTGGTCACAATGTGACAAATTTGTGAAAAATGTGTCATTTGTGACTAATTTGACATTAACATTTTGACGAAACTGTGACAAAAGCGACAATATTTAAATTGCCAGAAACATGTTTTTAAAAGTAAATAACATGTTTTGAAGGATATTTATAAATTTCTAAAGATTTTTAAGAAAGTCACATCTCAGTCACAATGTGACGTCACTGAGTGGTGGCATTTTGGTCGCAGATGTGATGCGACCAAAGTGACTCACAGTGACGTCACTGTGACCCATGCATGCTATTAGGGTCGAGCACATTTCTTTATCACGTATGGTATATTTAAAAATTTAATTATTAGTCTGACCTTAAAAAAAATCTTTTACTAAAAGATATATAGAGGTACCAAAAGATTATAGAAAGATTTTTATTTATTCGAGTTAAAAGAGATATTTATGATTATCTGTTTTTTAGTAATATCTGAAATGTTAAAAGTGCACTATACATATATCATGGGCGCCTACGAAACATAATAAGGTAAATCCAACGATTTTAAACATGGACAGTCCACGGCTTGCAATCAGATGCAATAGGCATACTTTCTTTTTCATAATCAAAAAATATAAAAAAATACATATTTTTTTGTCAGAATAATTCTATAAACATGCATATGGCAGTACAATAATGTAAGAAGTAAGTCAGATTTAAAATCCTCTGTTACATTTTTTTTCTCAAATTGAAAAAAATAAAGTGTTTATTATTTTCAGTATAAACTAGATTTGTCACAAATCCCTCATATTAAAATATTTGTCTACACTTGAAATTTAAAAAAGTAAATCAGATTTAAAAATGATTTTTCAAAGATTTTGAAAACACTATCGCCGGTGAAATTCAGAGAATCTGCCCAATCCCCACCTAAGAAGAATATACTTAAGGTTTTTTTTTCTCTTGGTGTTTATTTTAAGTCATTTGAGGTAACTAAATTTTCTCTTTTTAACTTTTTTTCAACAAAACAAGTTGGAAATTGCACGTGAAGCGTAGCAAATGAGGTGCGTCCGTACGATAACGAAGTTTTAAAAATATCACTCTCATATATCAAATTCATAAAATTACAATTAAAATGCGCACCAAGCAATGTTTTCTCTATACCATTATATAATGGAATACTTTTGTGTGGCCTTGTAAATCAATAACAAATGTTCTTTGCATTACAGATTATGCAAAATTTATATTATAATATGTATTTTATAGATGCATGTCAATTGTAATATGTTCGAATGAGTGTAACACCATTAAAATGCATTTGGAACTTTTTTCCCATTGACCGTAATGTAACGGAATAATTTTGATTGTGCCTGTAGTTGAACTATGCATCCAATTTTCATAAAATTTGAAATTATTCAACACACTTATGTAATAATTATGTATTTTAAATTTCAACCGATTCGGCTGGGTAGTTTTTCCGTTGTTATGTGCGGACGGACGGAATGAATGACAATTATAGGTGCTACATGTTTACATAATTACGAATGCACCTAAAAAGAAAGGAACAAACAACATGTTCCATTATTAAATTAAATCATGTAATTAAAAAAAATTTCGAGCTGTTCATTTTAGAAAATTTACGATATGAAAATAATAATAAAGGCATGGCTATACGAACATGGTGGGCGCAAAAATAAGGAAAATTGTACCATATCTTGGTGAGAAGACTCTGATAAAATATAAAGAATATAAATTCGTGGGCGATAAGTGAAGATTTATTTTTACTAATTAATTATATTATTCTTCTTATGTAAAATTTTAAATGAATAAAATTTTACATTAAACCAAAATTAATTTTCATAAATTTGTTACAGTGATCCATACGAAGAAAACACTTAATGAGCTTTATATTTTATAGCCATATTATGACAGATAATAACGAAAATCGTAAACAGATTCAAAAGTATATCACATTATAATTTACCCTAAAAATAAGTATGGGAGAATGTCTCTATAAAAACTGTAACACAAGGAAACAGGAATCCTACTTTTTGAGAATAGAATACAATTGGAAATATTTCTTAAACTATAGATACACATTTTAAAAATGCATATATTTTCTCTAAATCGTTATACTGATATGTTTTTTTATGATTAAGAAATTATTCCATGTATCTTTTAAACAATGTAGTCACAATGATGTAGAAAATAGATATTAAAAGCACATATTTTTATAGAGAAATTCAATATCCTATACATCACTAGACATATTAAATCGAACCCATAGTTTTTCGCTTCAAAGAATGTCTTAATATATCAAAAACCAAGTTCATGTACTTTATTTTTGATCTCTTGTATTATTATTTTGCAAAAATAATTTCAGTATATAGGTGTTCACTTGCTACTAGAATTTAAAAACGTTCATATATTGTAGAAAGTACCCAATTTCATTTAAAGATTTTTCTTATTTCAATTAAATATCAAAACATAAAAATAGTTTTAAAAAAGGGAAGAAACAGAAAAAATACAATTTATTTCAACAGACAATTGAGTATATAATTGGAATTATTTCTTAAACTGTAGATATACATTTTAACAATGTATGTATTCAATGTATGTATTTTGTCTGAATCATTATCCTCATATGTTTATTTTCATGATTAAGAAATCAGTTCATGTATTTTTTAAACAATATAAAGTCACAATATTGCAGAAAATAAATGTTAAAGGGGCATATTTCTAATGGGAATTCAATATCCTTTACATCACTAGACAATTTTAAATCAAACACATAGTTGTTCGCTTCAAAGAAGGTCCTAATCTAGAAAACTAAGTTCTTATATTTTAACATAAAACTATTATCCAAGAAAAGTTATCAAGACTAAATTAAAAAAAGAAATGAACAAACAATATGTTCCATATAAAAATAGAGACATTATTGAGTTAAGACATGTAATAAAGAAATTTCCAAGATATTGATTTTAGAAAACTCATGAAATTAAAATAATAATGTAGGCATGACTATATGAACATGGTCGGCGTAAAATAGGCAAAATGTATTATATTTCTGCGGAAAAACTCTGATAAAATATAAAGAATATAGGTTCGTGGGGGATAAGAAATTATTTGTTTTTATTAATTAGTTATACTATTCTGCTTAGGTAAATTTTTCAGGGAATGAAATTGGTACATTAAACCCAAATTTATTTTTTATGTATATGTTACAGTAATCCATTCATACGAAAAAAACAGTTACCAACAGTTACGAAAAAAACAGCTTATATTTTACAGTCAAATTACGACAGATAACAACGAAAATCGCAATTAGATTCAAAAGTATATCTCATTATAATTTATCCTTAAAAAATGTACGTGAGGCCGTCTGTATAAAATCTGTAACACTAGAAACCAGGAATTCTGTTTTTTTTTCTTCAGAATAGAATAAAATTGAAAATATTTCTTAAAACAGATACACATTTTAACTATGTATGCGTTTTGTCTAAATCGTTACCGTGATATGTTTTTTTATTATTAAGAAATCAGTCTATATATCTTTTAACCAATATAAAATCACAAAAATGTAGAAAATAGATGCTAAAGTCGCATATTTCTAAAGGGAAATTCAACATTCCATATATCACCAGACAATATTAAATCTAACTCCTACATGCTCGTATCAAAGATTGCTCTAATATCTAGAAAACTAAGTTCATGTATTTTAACATAACATTTTTGTATTTACCAAGGAAATGAATCAAGATTAAATTAAAAAAAGAAATGAACAAACAATATTTTCCCTATAAAAATTAAACATTATTAAGTTAAGACATGTAACAAAAAAAAAAAAATTCCGGCCTATTCATTTTAGAAAGCTTAAGATATGATTATAATAATTACAAATGGCTATTATATGAACATGGTAGGCGAAAAATAAGGAAAGTGTTCTCGGTGGAATGACTCAGATAAAATGTTAAGAATATATAGATCCGTGGTCGATAAGAGAATATTTATTTTTTGTAATTAGTTATACTATTCTGCTTAGATAAAATTTATAGTGAATGAAATTTTATATTAAATCAAAATTCATTTTTTGCGTAAGTTACAGAAAATCCATACAAAAAATAGTAAGCAAGCGTATATTTATGACCAAATAATGACAGCTAACAATGAAAATCGCAATTAGATTCAAAAGTATATCTCATTATAATTTATTCTTAAAATAATTATGGAAGGTCGTCTCTATAAAAATTGTAACATTAGAAAAGAGGAATTCTGCTTTTTCAGAATATAATATAATTGGAAATATTTTTTAAACTATTGATACACATTTAACAATGTATACATTTTGTCAAAATCATTATCTTAATATGTTTATTTTTGTGATTAAGAAATCCGTTTGTATATCCTTTAAACATTATAAAATCACAATCATGTACAACATAAATAATAAAGGGACATATTTCTAAAGGGAAATTCAATATCATATAAATCACTAGACAATATTAAATCAAACTACCAGTTGCTCGCTTCAAAGGATGTCCTAATATCTAGAAAACTAAGTTCTTGTATTTTAACATAAAACTATTTTATTTTCCAAGAAAATGTATCAAGACTAAATTAAAAAAAAGAAATTAACAAAAAATATGTTCCATACGAAAATAAAAATATTGTTAAGTTAAAAAATTTAATAAAAAAATCCAGGATGTTCATTTTAGAAAAGTCATGATATGAAAATAATAATAAAGGCAAGGCTGTAAGAACATGGTGGGAGAAAAATAAGGAAAATTGTATCCTATCTGGGTAGGAAGACTCTGATAAAATAAAAAAAGATATAGATTCGTGGGCGATAAACGAATGTTTATTTTCTTTAATTTGTTATAATATTCTGCTTTGATAAAATTTTCAGTGAATGAAATTTTATTTTAAGTCCGTATTAATTTTTTATACATATGTTACATTAATGCATATGAAACAAGTTGGAAATTGCACGTGAACGTAGCAAATGAGGTGCGTTCGTACGATAACGAAGTTTTAAAAATATTCAGATCTTGCTGATATAGTAGAGCGTACTTCGGATACAGTATAGTAGTCGAAATCTTTGTGTTTCTGTAAATATGCAGGAAGTAATTTTTATTACACCTCAGAAACCTATATCTTATTCATAAAATATGAAATAGCTGAATATAATTAAAACACGCCCCAAACAATGTTTCCCCGTATAGCATTATGCAGGGGAATACTTTTCTGTGGCCCTGTAATTTAATAATACAAATTCTTTGCATCACAGATTGTACAGAATGCATATTTTAGAATATATTTCATAGATTCATGCCAATTCTATTATGTTTGAATGAGTGTAACATCATAAAAATGCATTTGAATCTTTTTTCCCAATTACCGTAATGTAATGGAATACCTTTGATTGTCCCTGTAAATAATCTATGCATCCGACTTTCATAACATTTGAAATGACTCGATAAAATTACGTAATAATTATATGTTTTAACTTTCAAACGATTAAAATGCATTTGAATTTTTTTTCCCCATTGACCGTAATGTAACGGAATCCTTTTGATTGTTCCTGTAATTGATCTATCCATCCGATTTTCCTCACATTTGAAATTACTCGACAAAATTACGCAATAATCATATGTTTTAAATTTCAAACGATTAAAATGCATTTGAAAATTTTTTCCCCATTGACCGCAATGTGGAAAATTGGACGCCCCATTGACCGCAATTGAACGGAATACTTTTGATTGTCCCTGTAATTGATCTATCCATCCGATTTTCATAAAATTTGAAATGGTGCGACAAAAGTATGTTATAATTATGTATTTTAAATTTCAAACGATTCGGTTGGGTAGTTTTTGCGTTGTTATATGCGGACAGACAGACGGACAGACAGACAGACAGACGGAGAGACAGACGGACGGACAGAGCGACAACAATAGGTGCTACGTATTTACATAATTACGAACGCACCTAAAAAGTATTTATGCTTTCAGTTTATATCTCTATTTGTCTGTCTTTCGGCCGTCTATCTCCCAGTAAGTATACTCGGATTATCATACAATTCATAAACTTTATTTAAGGTCACATAGACTTGCTTGCTAATATATATGATGTTTCTGAGATTTATAGCTTTATTGCAGGGACACCCAAAAGAATTCCATTACATCGTGGTATTTTGGAAAAAATCATTAGTATTACAAAGTATTTTAATGAAATTACGCTAATTTAAATGCATTGAAACTGGTATAATATCCTGAATTTCACTTACAATCACGTTATAATAAGTCATTTCTAGCATTAATTAGTTATTTATTGGGACACACAATGTAAATCAATTGTTGTATTGTCTTTGCGTAATAACTATTTTGATGTGCATTTTCAGTCTCCTCATAAGCTTTTAAATTTAATGATATTTTTGCATTTTGCTTGTTGTACATAAATTCTATACCTGATAAAAACGGCTGCACAAAACAATTCACGTGTCATTCTCTTGGAAATTTCTTAGGTGGAATTTTCAACTGTTAATATATTTCTTAACTGCGCAGAATTTTTAAGCATGCAATTTATAGATAAATATGAATAATTCTATACAAGGATGGTCAAACAATTAGGATAATTTTTCGATTGTAGATGGAAACAGCTGGAATTGGGTTTTGAAATGTGTTATGGGTTTTCACATGGTTCAATTAGACACAATATTTTTACTTTTTTAACCGTATACTTGAGTTAAGTTATTCTAAAATTGTTTCATATGCTGAATGCTATTGCTTGTTATTTTCATACACCTGGCGAGACAAACAGCTCCACAAGTTTTCTACGTGGTTTAGGTCAGGGCTTCAACTTGGACAAGGTAAAACATCAATATTTTCTTTTTTAAGTCACGCTTTTATTGATTTCTGTGAATGACTGGGAGCATTATCTTGTTGAAATTTCCATTTTACATCTCCTAAAAGTGGTCCGAAGGGTGTCAGAGTTCGAAACAACATCCATTGGTAACTGTCCGACTTCATTTTACCTTCAACTATTTGGAGATCGCATTTTCCTGCAAAAGTAAATTTATAGAATCTATTTTATAACTTCTATGTTATTTAACAGAATCTCTGTTTTTCTAATATCTGTAATTTTACATAACATTTAAGATGATGGATTACCAATAGATTCTCTGCATTTTCACCAAAAATGTTTAACACTGTACTATTCATGAAATAAGCATCTGTATATAATATAATTATTTTATTAAACTTATTTGTCTGAGTTAAAATGATTTCTGGATAAAGTTTTTTTTTTTTTTTTTCAAGTATTCAATTCATCTTTTGCTATCAATGTAGTTTAATTAAATAACGTGTTAAGTTCATGGTGCAGGACGTATCAAATAAATTAAATGAATGTCATCGCAAGAAAAAATTACAATAAAGAGAGCTCAATAAATAAATTAATTAACAACATGTTCAATAAGATGAAATACATTGTATAAAATTCCGAGTAAGCCTTTTGACAATATTTTCCAGTCTTCTTAGAAAGATTGAAATATACACTGAAAAGTATAACATCTTCATTGTTGCAAAACCATCCGTTAAATTATAAAATATAGTATATTAAAATAGTCCCAATAGATCCAAATCAGTTGTATATGAAATCTATTTCATTAAAAAAAGGTGGAACAATGGAATGTTATATAGGAATGACAAACAGAATGCTCAGAACTGAGATAGAGAATATACACTGGTGTCCAAAAGTTAAGCATAATTGGTAATTAAATAAGTCATGAAAGAAATATAAATCGAAATGTGGTGAAACTCCAGGTGTGTAAACAAAATAGTACGCGTCATATATTTTCACGAAGAGATTTCCCCGAAATCGAACAGGGGACCGTCAACAAATTGAAAAAGAACGAAGATCTTTTGGATAAACCTGTCAAAACTAATGTAGCAAAAGCGTTTAAACTGGTGCGGAACGGATACGGCGTGACGGTATCGTGTCAATATCGTCAGTAGCGGCAAAGCGACTGAGGAAAAATTGTTTACCGATAGATCTGTGTTTGATTGCATTGTGTGTGATGCATTGAAACTGGTATAATATCCTGAATTTCACTTGCAATCACGTTATAATAAGGCATTTCTAGCATTAATTAGTTATTTATTGGGACACACAATATAAATCAATTGTTGTATTGTCTTTGCGTAATAACTATTTTGATGTGCATTTTCAGTCTCCTCATAAGCTTTTAAATTTAATGATATTTTTTGCATTTTGCTTGTTGTACATAAATTCTATACCTAATAAAAACGGCTGCACAAAACAATTCACGTGTCATTCTCTTGGAAATTTCTTAGGTGGAATTTTCAACTGTTAATATATTTCTTAAGTGTGCAGAATTTTTAAGCATGCAATTTATAGATAAATATGAATAATTCTATACAAGGATGGTCAAACAATTAGGATAATTTTTCGATTGTAGATGGAAACAGCTGGAATTGGGTTTTGAAATGTGTTATGGGTTTTCACATGGTTCAATTAGATACAATATTTTTACTTTTTTAACCGTATACTTGAGTTAAGTTATTCTAAAATTGTTTCATATGCTGAATGGTATTGCTTGTTATTTTCATACACCTGGCGAGACAAATAGCTCCACAAGTTTTCTACGTGGTTTAGGTCAGGGCTTCAACTTGGACAAGGTAAAACATCAATATTTTCTTTTTTAAGTCACGCTTTTATTGATTTCTGTGAATGACTGGGAGCATTATCTTGTTGAAATTTCCATTTTACACCTCCTAAAAGTGGTCCGAAGGGTGTCAGAGTTCGAAACAGCATCCATTGGTAACTGTCCGACTTCATTTTACCTTCAACTATTTGGAGATCGCATTTTCCTGCAAAAGTAAATTTATAGAATCTATTTTATAACTTCTATGTTATTTAACAGAATCTCTGTTTTTCTAATATCTGTAATTTTACATAACATTTAAGATAATGGATTACCAATAGATTCTCTGCATTTTCACCAAAAATGTTTAACACTGTACTATTCATGAAATAAGCATCTGTATATAATATAATTATTTTATTAAACTTATTTGTCTGAGTTAAAATAATTTCTGGATAAAGTTTATTTTTTTTCAAGTATTCAATTCATCTTTTGCTATCAATGTAGTTTAATTAAATAACGTGTTAAGTTCATGGTGCAGGACGTATCAAATAAATTAAATGAATGTCATCGCAAGAAAAAATTACAATAAAGAGAGCTCAATAAATAAATTAATTAACAACATGTTCAATAAGATGAAATACATTGTATAAAATTCCGAGTAATCCTTTTGACAATATTTTCCAGTCTTCTTAGAAAGATTGAAATATACACTGAAAAAATATAACATCTTCATTGTTGCAAAACCATCCGTTAAATTATAAAATATAGTATATTAAAATAGTCCCAATAGATCCAAATCAGTTGTATATGAAATATATTTCATTAAAAAAAGGTGGAACAATGGAATGTTATATAGGAATGACAAACAGAAAGCTCAGAAATGAGATAGAGAATATACACTGGTGTCCAAAAGTTAAGCATAATTGGTAATTAAATAAGTAATGAAAGAAATATAATTCGAAATGTGGTGAAACTCCAGGTGTGTAAACAAAATAGTACGCGTCATATATTTTCACGAGGAGATTTCCCCGAAATCGAACAGGGGACCGTCAACAAATTGAAAAAGAACGAAGATCTTTTGGATAAACCTGTCAAAACTAATGTAGCAAAAGCGTTTAAACTGGTGCGGAACGGATACGGCGTGACGGTATCGTGTCAATATCGTCAGTAGCGGCAAAGCTACTGTGGAAAAATTGTTTACCGATAGATCTGTGTTTGATTGCATTATGTGTGATGCATTGAAACTGGTATAATATCCTGAATTTCACTTACAATCACGTTATAATAAGGCATTTCTAGCATTAATTAGTTATTTTTTGGGACACACAATATAAATCAATTGTTGTATTGTCTTTGCGTAATAACTATTTTGATGTGCATTTTCAGTCTCCTCATAAGCTTTTAAATTTAATGATATTTTTGCATTTTGCTTGTTGTACATAAATTCTATACCTGATAAAAACGGCTGCACAAAACAATTCACGTGTCATTCTCTTGGAAATTTCTTAGGTGGAATTTTCAACTGTTAATATATTTCTTAACTGTGCAGAAATTTTAAGCATGCAATTTATAGATAAATATGAATAATTCTATACAAGGATGGTCAAACAATTAGGATAATTTTTCGATTGTAGATGGAAACAGCTGGAATTGGGTTTTGAAATGTGTTATGGGTTTTCACATGGTTCAATTAGACACAATATTTTTACTTTTTTAACCGTATACTTGAGTTATGTTATTCTAAAATTGTTAGAAATAGCTTTGTAATCTATGCTTCAAGGATGATTTTTTTCGTCTTGTTTTCTTGTTTTTAAATCATAAAATAAAAAACTATTTTCTTTTATTTAATCTTTCACTGCACCATGTGCCACAACTGGCACATACCCCAAAACACTATAATTCTCATTATGTGCTATGAATTTTGGCCAAAATGAACACTACAATTGATCAAGAACAGTCTAAAAAATACTATAACACTTATTTTGTTAATATCAGATGGTTATATTTAACAAGAAATTAGAATGTGTTCTTTGAAAAAAAAAAAAAAAACTTTTGATTAAGCTAATTAAGGCAAAATTTACTTTTATTTTCACTGAATATATAAATATTATTATAAAGAAAAATATTATTCTAAAGAAAATTACAGAGTATTAATCAGATAAAATTAATTAATTTAAGCCCACATAGTTACAAAATATAACAATACAATATTTTAAACTCCTGATTATGTATGTAGGGTACACGTTATAAAATATCAAATTTGAGATTTTTTTTAATTATTTTTCCCATTATTAGATCGATATATAGATTTCAAATATTTTTTTTCATAATAATTTGTAAAAATCGCGCAGTAAAGAATTAAATATACAAAAATAAATAAATAAATAAATAAGGTGAAACGCTTCTTCCTTCTTTTTGCTGGTCTCATAAACTATATTTTTCAAACTGTTCTTTGCAACACTATGATTTTATTTCTCTTTATAAGGAATTTGATGTGAAGTGAAATTTTGTTTACCATTTCCAGGCACATTACAGAGAATAACTCTGGAAATAAACGCATAAAATAAATAGGAATGCTTCTCAAATTCTTTGAATACCCGCTTATTTGTTGCAGTGTATTTCGGAGTAAGTATATAAATAAAGTGTTATATTTGTTCTGTAAAAAAAACTATATATTTTCGATTTTTTTCTCTGTAAGGCAAATGTTATTCTTTTTAAGAAGCATTCGTTATTACGTAGCAGCTATAGTTGTCGTTCAGTCCGTCCGTCTTTCCACATAAAAGAGAGATAATATAACCCAACCGACTCATGTGAAATTTAAAATGTAGAATTGTTGTATAATTTTGTCAAGTAATTTCAAATTCTTTGAAAATTCGATTTATAGTTTAATTACAGGGACAGTCAAAATTATTTTGTCACATTAAGTTGTCACAAAAAATAGTTTCAAGTGAATTTTAATGGTGTTACGCTCTTTCCAACATAATAAAACAGAGAGGCATCTACGAAGTATAGCTTAAAATATACATTCTGTACAAACTGTGCTGCAAAAAAAATTGTATACTAATGTACAGGTCTACACAAAATTATTCTATTACATAATGGTATAGTGGAAAACATTGGGGCACATTTTAATAATGGGCATATTTTAATAATATAAAACCATTTCACTTTTTCTGAAATTGACGCTAATAAGGTTTGCTGCAAGATACTTCCTGTATAATAGAAAACAGATAGTACTTACAAAGATACACGAAAGATTTCGGATACTTTACAGTATCAACTGTACTGTACACTATTAAACACAAATCTGAATATTTTTAAAAACCCTTACAGTAAGAACACACTTCATTTGCCACGCTTAACGTGCAATTCCGTACTTGTTTACATTTTTTATCAATCGTTGAAATTATATGCGGAATCATTTTGAATCATGGTCACAATCATTAATGCTAAATAATTGATGTCTAGATGAAATCATTAGGCCACTGAGATAGACTGTGACATAGAGATCCCAGTATTTTAAATCTAAAATTTTCCTTTAGATTTAAAAAATTCTGTTTCATCTTTATCAATTATGTGAAATCTGAATTTTTCATACTTCTAAATAAATATAAATATATTCATAATTCCCAGTGTCAGTCATTTATTTCAAAATTTAGGCAATAGAAAGTATTTGCCCCTTTAATGATATGTGAAGTAACCTTATAGAAATAACCTTGTAATTAATAAATGAAATACTAAAAATAATGATGTTTATTCTAAATAAATGCGATTATCTATGGGAATAGAGGGAAATTTTTGTAACTAATCATATTTTTTGAATTAAGAAAATATGTATGAAACATTTAACTAAACTGATTTATCTATAAGCACACGTGCTGGGATAAATCTATCCCAAATCCCTTTTTTTTCATGAAACTGAGTCAGAATGGAGTTGTGTGTCCATATATGCGTCTATTTAAATGAGTTAGCAGAACAAACTCAAACTGATCTGTTTGCAAAATAGCGCTTCATGCGCTTTGTGCTGCAACTTAGTTGATCGAATTAATTAAATATGTCTGTTATATATGCAGTCTCTGGCAAAAGTATTAGACGTACTCCTTTTGTCTTGTGTAGAATCATATTACTGCATACAGATAGTACTAATATGTTATTAGTTAAAATCGATTATAAATTCATCTTTAGGTTTTTAATAAATATAAAGCACCCCAATAACTTTAAAAATATTTTTTGTGTAAATTAAATTAAAAAAATGCTAAAAATTTCAAAACTTAAAACTTGAAATAAAAACAATATCAATATTTTGTAGAACTTACTTTGGCAGCAATCAGTGCCTCTATTCTTTGTGGTATGTTGTTAATATAGAATTGAATTGTTTCATGCATATGTAGGTCATGATTACAGGTATATATAAGTTTCCCTATAAGCTGTTTTTATGATGTCTTTAGAGAATTTTCTCATCTTGAATTCGATTCATGTGTGGTGAATTACGGTTACGTGTTCCCGCTCTGCTTATGTTAAGACAATGCTATAATGCGACATGCCAACAAAAGCCGCATTTAAAATTAGGGAAATATGTGTGGAAAATTATTTTCTAAAGTATCATTACATACCAAATACTCTAATAAAAATCCTCCAGGGAACTAATTGCATATGTGTATAATTAAATTAAAATCTCAAACATATGAACAAGTTAGAAGAATCCTAAAGAGGATCAAAAATTACAGTGGAAACCAAAAATGCATAATAAGAAACGATGAATAATATATAGAATCATTAGGGGCGATTGTAGATTTAATTTACAGTTAAAATATGTTTTTTCATGCAATGCTATCAACATTAGGCCTAAGATGATCAAATTTAGGTCCTAATAAACGTATCATAAACAATCGAAATAAATCAAAAACTAGACATAAGTTATGGAAAGAAAAATAAAATAAGATAAAGTAATACTTCAATTATAAATAAAATCTAAAATACTAAAAATTTGACGCACCAATGAAAAGGTTGCAACGATGTAAGTAGATTGCATAAATACAGGAGCATGACAGGTATATATATATATACAGGGTGAGTTATAAATATCGAAACAATAGGCTATCTCCTTAAATATTGCCCTTAGACCCATGCTTCCAAATGCAAAAATTCATTAAAAAGTAAACTTTTTGATAAGATAAGTTGCAACTGCATAGGAGGTCTACTTGAAAAAGTACAAAAATTAATTTTTTATACGGCCCACGTAGGACAAAAATTCCACTTAGGAAAACTTTCCTTATCTAGTCCTGAATAATACACAAAAAGTTGCATCTTCATTTCTTCAAAACTCGAACAGTTATAGTCGTTTCAATAATTTATCAGGTTTTAAGGGATTAGACAGAAATTAAAAATGTGCGCAATTCAAAAGACAATGTTAGTTTAACAGTTATGGGAAACGTGTAAAAAATCTATCTTTTTAGTTGAATTTTGATGTTTTTTCTTTTTTTGTGATGGTTAGCCATGTAATTTGCTAAGGAAATCACATCTTACAATTTATCATAAAATTTCTAAAAATTTCATATGATTAGTACTGGTTTAAATGGGATAGTTAAAAATCGTTATAACTCAAAACCTTATTTATCAGATTTCTATTTCTTTCCATTTAATTAAAGATGAAAATCTGATTTTAGTTTTTTCGGGGTTTTTGTTTTTCAATATTAATTTTAGAACTATTAAAAGTATTTATTGAAAAAATTATATAGCTTAAAAAATTCTTATTTTCAAAAGTAAATAATTTTTCAATTTTTCCCGAAACAAAACTAATGTAAAATATTTAAAAAAGACATGTTTTAAATTTGTACTTTTTTCCTTTAACAATTCTTAACTTTTAATAAGGTCTGCACTGGACGAAATTTTCAATCCCGGACAATCCGAACAATCCGTATTAAAACCACTGTCTCTGACTGACCTAATACATACATGAAATAAGTAAAATTTGGTTCAATCAAAATTTTTACAAAAACCAAATAGATTTTAAAATCACTTTTATTTTACAAAAATAAAATAAAATAAAATAAAATAAATAAATCAAAAAATAAATTAAACAAAATTAATTAAAAATAATACACTTAAACTTAAATTTTGAGCTCAAAATATGAATAGTTGTGAGTCGTTAAGTAGTACAAACTGAACTGTGTTGAGAGGGTTCAAATATCAAATGATTATAAAAAACGGAAACGGTTTAAAATAAAAATATTCTTTAAGTCAATATCGTCTTGAAAATAAATTTTAAAGATAAATTTCAAAATACTCCGTTAGAAAGCGCCTTAAACTTCAGAGTAAGCAACAACTAATTTTAACCGTTATGTTTGTATCTAATTAAATGCTTTACAAAACTTATTAAATGTTTTCGAAATCTTAGATTTAAACTTAAATTTTGAACTCAAATTCTGAATCGTTGGGAGGGTTTAAGAAGCGCAAACTGAAGTGTGTTCAGGAGTTGAAATTTAACCCCCTCCCCCTCGAACTTGTGCTACTTAAACACTCGCAACTTTTCAGAATTTGATCTCAAAATTTAAATTTAAGCATTTGAAATCATTTTATGAGATAAAAAAAAAATAACGGTTAAAAATATTTGTACGCTACTAGAATGTCTAAGGCGCCCTCTATCGGCATTTTTTAAAATTTATCTTTAATTTTTTTTTCAAGAAAACACTGATTTAAAAAGTAGTCTCAGCAAAAACCGCAAACGAAGCGACTAATTTTTCCGTTTTTATAATCGTTTAAAATTTAAACCCTCTGAACACAGTTCACTTTGTGCTACTTAACCACTCCCAACTATTTAGATTTCGAGCTCAAAATTTAAGTTTAAATATAAGCCTACGAAACCATTTAATGAGATGCAGAAAATAACGGCAAAAATAGTTCTTCGTTAATCCAAAGTCTAAAGCGCCCTCTTTCGGCATTTTTTGAAATTTATATTTATAATTTATTTCCAATAAAATACCGACATAAAGATTAGTTTTAGTGAAAACCGCAAATCAATCGACCAATTTTTCCATTTTTTATAATCATTTGAAATTTGAACCCTCTGAACACTGTTCAGTATATGCTACTTAACCATTCCTAACTATTCATATTTAAAGCTCAAAATTCAAGTTTAAGTCTAAGCTTACGAACCCATTTAATGAGATGCAAAAAATGACGGCAAAAAATAGTTTTACATTACTTCAAATTCTAAAGCGCCCTCTTTCGGCATTTTTCCAAATTTATTTTTAAGAAAATACCAACATAAAGAATAGTTTTAGTGAAAACCGCAAATCAATCGACCAATTATTCCGTTTTTTATGTGTATTTGAAATTTTGGACCCCAAACTTTAATGGCGGATATCTCCTTTGAAAAACGTTTGGGACCCTTTTTTTCTTATTTACTCTTACTTGTCTTGATGTGTTCTATCACCCCATAGCGCATGTACCATGAGTTTAGGGACACCCTGTATATCACAGTCTTTGGCGCATCTTTAATAATAAAAAGTATAAATATAAAAAACAAAAAGCTATAATAATAAAAAGTATAAATATAAAAAAGAAAAAGCTATAATAATAAAAAGTATAAATATAAAAAACAAAAAGCTATAATAATAAAAAGTATAAATATAAAAAGCAAAAAGTATTTTTGGTCAGAACTCTTCCCCGCGAAACAATTTTTAACTACACTGAAGTAAAAAACTGTGTAGAAATTCAAGGCTGAGCCGAGCTATGATTTAAACTTTTTTCCAGGCTGGTCCGGATTATGATTTTAAAATTTTTCCATCCCGGACAGCGATCCATGCAGACTTCCAGAGCTAACGATCAACATATTTTGAAAACAAATTTTGATTTAAATCAATACACTGCTTTATTATGTCCAAATAAGAGGCACGGTCTTGAATCGACATTTAATAAAGACAATTTGTGGACGATCCCTCATTTCCTTTGAAAATCAGCCAACAATTCATCGTTTACAGGCATGGTAAAGTGGTGTAAGTCACGAATTTTGGAGAATTTTGGATTTTAATATGTCTGTCAGATTTTTAGATACGGAGATGAAATTTTTTTGTTCAATTTAGGAATGGATAATTAATAATTTTCTAATTGGGAATTTCGCTCTACGGGGCCGTATAAAAATTTAATTTTCGTATTTTTTCAAATAGACCCCCCATGGAGTTGCAACTTATCAGAAATTTCATCTTATTTTATGAATTTTTGCAATTGGAAGTATGGGTCTAGAGGCAATATTTAACCCTCTAAGCGTTTGTCCCGTATTTTTCCGTACACTAAGCTCCAGGTTTCACTGCAATATAATCAATGTTTAAGATATTATAATTCTATAAATTTAATGAATTTTCAAAGCATTGAAGAATGATTACGACTCTCAAGGATTACATTTATATTCCTAAATAAGATATTTTATGTAATATTGAAAGAATCATATTTTATTAGCATTTAAAACAAAATGCAGAGAAAACAACATTACAATTTTACCCATTTGCAAGACGCTTGGAGGGTTAAGGAGATAGCCTATTGTTCCGGTATTTATGACTCACCCTGTATACGTAAACACATATACGTAAAAGACATTCGCATTTTAGCGTATATCTCTAAGATGTGTTCCACACTCAAACGGATAAAACCAGTTGCGTCTGTTTTTCTCATTTTTCAAAATTCAATCTCAGAATGTATTGTGCGAAAGTTAATCTATGATATATTTCACCTAAAATTTTATTCAAATTTTCAAAAGTTTACAAATGAAATAACATATAACCTCTTGCATTCTTAATTCTCAATCTTTTTCAGAATCATGGAGCGAAAAATTCTATTTATATCCAGAAAGTGTGAAAGAAATATTCCATACATGTTCTTCCTTTTTCTTTTTAAAATGTTAAATGGAGGATATTTTGACGTAAAAGGTTTCTAATGCTCAAAGTTTACAACCGAAGTTTTAACTTTTAAATTCGTCCTAAGTCATTATTTAAGGATATATATATATATACATTATATTATATATATTATCTGATAAAAATTTGTCGCCACTTTACCTTAAGTAAATTGTTTCAAATTCCTGTAATGTATCTACGTTTAACCACTGCCGTTTAATAATCTTAATCATAGACTGTTAATACATGCATTTATTTATTTATTATTCTGAATACTTTAATGTGTTAAAAGCAATATACTTACTAAATACCTACTAAATTATTTTATTCATTCATAGTTTGACAGATTTAGTATTTATTTCTTTAAGCTATTTTGCTATTTTATCATTTTTATTAAATGTAGTATTCCATATACCCCAGCATTTATTGTGTTTAACGTTTAAATGTAGGGTGCAGCCATATTACATGGAAAACACTCCGTCAGCTAATTTTTAAACTCTTTTCAAATTGAGCGTTTCTCTCTCTTTGGTTGAGAAACCTCGCATTTTCTTCGGTAATTTTTTTTCTGAATGTAGTTCGACCGTCTGAATTTGACTGTGGGATCAATGTTCCTACGCTTTTCTAGTATAAAACATATTACGCGGTCTTGGAACCGAGATTTTGTACTTCCTTTTTATCTGCTTAAAGAATTCATGTCACCGGGAGAATTTTGTTGGGAATAATTGATGTTCGTTCTTGTGCTTATAAAATAACAAAGCTCATATATGTGTCCAAAAATTACAACTGGGTGGAAATATAAATCTCCCTCTTGACGGCCAAAAAACCCATTGCTTTTTAATACCGATTAGTTATTTTTTACAGAAAAAATTCCAAAAATGGAGGTGTAACATTATTTCCACTACAACCTACAAAACTTGACTACTATTTGATAATTATACCAATTCATCGCTTGCAATGAAACAATATTCTACAAGTTGCTAATATATTTATGCATGTTTGAAAAAAATAATTTCAAAAGACAGGTTGAAAGATTGTTATCTCATGTAATACTTATCTTATATATGTACGTATTTTGGGTTGAGGAAAAAATAATTTCGTTTTTCAAAAAGAAGAGTTTAAAGTGACATATCTCGATCCATTCTTCAGTTGAGTGAGTGTTTGTAAGACAGATGTTAAACATTCTTCATACATACAGATATAATAATACTTTTAATAATATACTAATCTTTTTAATTAGTCAAAAAATGCTTTGAAATTCAGATTATAGATGGTCAATTTCGTCTCAACTTACATTTTTGCTTCCGAGAAGTGAAAAATGCACAGATCTAAAAAATAAACGGTTTTTATGGTAAAGAGTGCTTAAATAAAGTTTTTTTGAGTTATGTCGTGTATTTTTAGTACGCACACATTCCATGTATTTTGATTTATTATTTCATTTTGATTTTGATTTTAATTTGGAAATAACGTGTGTTTGTGTAACACACAATGCTGAAATATAAATTTTATTTCCATTAACTATTTTCAAAATGGTTGTAGTTCCCGGTTGAGAATGGATATATATGAAACATATCTGAATCCTTGTAATATCCGCATTCAATGCTTTGGAATACATCTGTTGCCACAATGACAAAAAAAATAACATCTCAAAAATAAATTAAGATACAGCTTTCAAACAAGTTCCAAATTAAAGTAAATTTTTTATGTTATACGACGGCGTAAATATCGAAAATATGCGATCTTTAGAAATTAAACAAGTTGTAATACCGAAAAATGTAAAATTGAAATTTCATTTAAACTTTTAAATTGCTGCCATTCGTAGAAGGCCGTATGCGTTTCGGAGAGATGTGTTCTTTCTTTATAATACAGATAGTGTAGACTATCCGTAATGAAAAACTATAAATATAAAAAATAACTATATAAAAAATTATATGAATTAAAAAAGGATGAAACACTATGAATTCTTTATTTGTTTAAAAATAAATAAATAATTTAGAAGGAAAATGACTTCATAAAAAGGTAATCTCTTCCAGATTTTTCATCTTCATTTAACTTGAGCAGTAAAATAAATATATCTTGTTTACATAAAGTAAGTATTTTTTTTCTTTTGTTTCATAGAATTTATTTATATGTTCAATTTTAATCTTTGGTAAAAATCACTTTCAAATGCCTATTGTAGTTTGTTAAATAACGTTTTTTTTCGATTTTTTTATTTTTTTTTTTATTAAATATGATACAGCATACTTCTGAATAAAACTGATAAATTATTTAAGAAACACTCAGAAGATTTTTTTCATCTGTAATGTCTTTTGTAGTACAAAAAAAATCTGAATTTTTATTTTTTTAAAAAGACATTTTTGTTGAAAGAAATAAATATATTATGAGTGTTTATATCTGTTTCTGTAAAACGTTTGTTTCCTTTCTCTTTAGTTTTGTGTATTTCTTATAAATATGGAAAATGAAACTTTGGAATCTGAAATCATAAATGTCACAGATATTTATGACCAACATTTCTCAAATAATGCTACGAATTTCACAAATAAGAAAATGCTTTATTTTATAACATTTAATAGGAATGTATAGTTTAGATATGAATATTTGAAAAAGAGTGACTTCCTTTTTTCCTAATAAATATTCAGTAATTCACAGGAAAATTTGGATCTTTATATAATGAATAAAATAATGAATACAGAAGTACAGCTTTTACGTAGTGTTTTATTATTAAAGAAGCAACTCATACATATTCATTTTTTGAGAAATTTTGTGTTCTCATAAACGCTATTACGACATTTTTTAAAGTGGTAGATTAGGTGTAAAGGTGCATATATGAAATATTACATTAAGAAATATCGCAAACACTTGCCAGCCATTCATTGCACGCAGTTAACAATGTGCATGGTCATTCCATGGTAACTTACGTTACATTTTGAACTACTTTCAGCAATTTTAGTAATGTAACACACACAAAAAATTATTCAAAATGTATATTTGACATCGTTTGCTAATTAAACTTATCCAAACCCAATTTAGATCAAAATTATCTAATTTTAATGCTCAATTTCATAAATTTTGGTAGTTTTATTTACTATGGTAACTGTTATTACTAAAAAAGGAATGCAAGTTATCATAGAAAGTGTAATTTTCCTTATTATGTTTTAAGTAATTTTCATCCAAATTAACCCTTTGATAGGTTTCATTGGCAAATCATGTTAAATTTACATTTGTATATTTTTAGCTGTTATATTGCTACTTTTACTTCTACAACTTATTCTAAATGTAACTTACGTTACCATGGTATGACCCTTCAGAAAATACACCGGGCATTAGACCGCCTTTTGAAAATGTCTCTTTCTTTATAATCCGAAATATTAATTTATATGTAAAAAAGTTATCTAAAGAAAAGGATCAATAATGGAGCTACAGAATGTATGGGGAGCCGCATGGATTAAACAGGAAAAAAATTAAACATGCATTTTTTAGAATCAGTGGCTTTTCTATTTCCATATGCAGTACTAGCAGAAAAAAAAATTTGACATTTAAGCCACTTTCTCATTGTTCGAATGTTTTATTTTAATTTTTATCAGTTTTAAATAAAAGATACTGGTGAAAGTTTGTATGAAGTGTTCATTACTTGGAGTGGTGTCCCTTTCATTAACATGATTTAGAGTTTTTCCTTTTTTTGTACTTAGTTATGTTAATGGTTTAAAAAGAGGGATTTTTTTTCTGTAAAAAAAGAAATTTTTCATGTGCAAATAATCAACGTAAAAAGTTTACAACTGTTAAAGAACCACATGCATTTAATTAATGCAATAGAATGTTCTTGTAATTCGTAAACACTCAGATTTACTATCATGAGGGCAAACTGTCTATGCCCTTAAGTGGGAAAGATTGATATACCACTTAGCAGTACAGCAATGGGAAAAATCAAATAAAAAAACTAGGAAGACTTTAACAGTTCAATATATATTTTAACGTAACATACGTGTACTACTAACTATAATAACTACAGTAATAAACAAGTATGAAAAATCATGCGTTAAGCATAGAATATGGAACATTTTCCAATGCTCCCTGAAATCTTTATTAAAACTTCATTATTTGGGAAAATAAGGTAACTGTCTGCAGCCAATTATGTATTCCAATGCTTTTTAACAGTCCTGTATTTGATCTGTTGGTTGATATATATATATACAGTCACCGCAAAAAAAATCTTGACATTTGAGATTTTAGACGTTTTGTTGAATATCTAGAAATATACATGAGGAATTATTCTGAAACTTCAGGTGTGTAAACAATATAGCACAGGTCATATATTTTCGTGAAATTTTTTTGCCGAAGTCCCATAGGGGACCGTCAAAAAATTGAAAAAGAATGAATATCTTTTGGATGACCCTGTCAAAACTAATGTAGCAAAAGCATTCCAACTGCAGATTATTATTAAGTGACTTATTGTAATTATGTGTGTTCATTTTTATGCGGATAGCATGTATACCCGTAGAGAAATTAAGGTTTTTATAAAAACAGTCCCAATTTTTTTCAAGATTTTTGCTTATTATTTGCAGAGTTCTTAATATAAAATAAAGTTTTTTCCTGAACTTATGACAAACAATATTATAAATAATACCCTGCAACCAGAATTTAAAAAAAATAATAATTGTATGAATAATGAACAGGTTTACTAAATAAATTTTCATTGCGCATGCGTAAAAGTTATGCAAATTTTGATTGCATATTGTGTTAGCTAAAGGTATGGAGCAACTTTTGTAAAAGTCTCAGAATCGCAGCTTAAAAATGCTGAAAATTATCGCGGATGGAATCTGATGAAAATCCGTTATTTCCAAAAAGACGCAAAAAGATAAGGGGTTGTATCCAAATATAGTAGTGCGCGCAATATTATGTAGTACATACTATCGCGCTCACTACTATATTTGGATACAACCCCTTATCTTTTTGCGTCTTTTTCGAAACAACGGATTTTCATCAGATTCCATCCGCGATAATTTTCAGCATTTTTAAGCTGCGATTCTGAGACTTTTACAAAAGTTGCTCCATACCTTTAGCTAACACAATATGCAATCAAAATTTGCATAACTTTTACGCATGCGCAATGAAAATTTATTTAGTAAACCTGTTCATTATTCATACAATTATTATTTTTTTTAAATTCTGGTTGCAGGGTATTATTTATAATATTGTTTGTCATAAGTTCAGGAAAAAACTTTATTTTATATTAAGAACTCTGCAAATAATAAGCAAAAATCTTGAAAAAAATTGGGACTGTTTTTATAAAAACCTTAATTTCTCTACGGGTATACATGCTATCCGCATAAAAATGAACACACATAATTACAATAAGTCACTTAATGATAATCTGCAGTTGGAATGCTTTTGCTACATTAGTTTTGACAGGGTCATCCAAAAGATATTCATTCTTTTTCAATTTTTTGACGGTCCCCTATGGGACTTCGGCAAAAAAATTTCACGAAAATATATGACCTGTGCTATATTGTTTACACACCTGAAGTTTCAGAATAATTCCTCATGTATATTTCTAGATATTCAACAAAACGTCTAAAATCTCAAATGTCAAGATTTTTTTTGCGGTGACTGTATACATACGATATAATGGA
Source organism: Maratus speculifer (assembly GCA_964019185.1). Taxonomy (NCBI): domain Eukaryota; kingdom Metazoa; phylum Arthropoda; class Arachnida; order Araneae; family Salticidae; genus Maratus; species Maratus speculifer. Next base: position 365,497,261 of record OZ025294.1, read on the forward strand.
GAAATTTAGTTTCATAAGAAAATTCCTACGAGTTTAAAAATTCATTTTTAGCAATTTATACTAATAGGTGGAAAAATACTTGAATACTTTTTATTAGCTCTGTAGTTTATCTAGTATCTTTATTACATGCTTGTATTTAGCTAAAATTTATATTAAACTCGAAAACTCTTAAAACTACTGAAATCATTTTCTCAGAAATTATCATTCATAAGCCATATTCAACATGTATCTTAGGCTTTGCGTGGCCCTGTATATCATTTTAGCTATATTCTACAAACATTTCTTTGTAAACTGAATGCAGTTCAACGTAAAAATGCATACCTTATTAACAAATCACCTGTAAGTAATTTACTCTAATATTCAGTAATGTTTGCAAGCTCTTTTGTTTAGCTTTGTTTATCAACTATAGCACTTATACACGCCATATAATATGCATAGTTTTAGGGAAATTAACAAAAGCACATAATAAAAAAAGCATTTCATTCATCCATCAGTCATTATTAGATGAATATGCAGTGCTCCGGAAAGAATATACTATTTCAAATCTTTTGTGTTGTGTGCTGTAAGTGCTGTGCACGTCGTACTAAGTATAACTGTATTAGACCATGCGACGGCGACACGAATAACTACGCTATCGAGTTACGGGATGAAATCATAAAGTAGGACAAGATTATAAGGTGTATATTAAGGAATGACTGGTCTGCCTCGGCATTTCTTGGTACAATATGACTAACAGCGGGCGCCAACTCGCCATTTTGACGTCACTATCACACCATCGAGTTACGGGATGAAATTGGTGCCAAATTAAAGGTAAAATAAAGTATTTTAAGAATATTTTGGTCTTCCTGCGCAAATTCTGGTAAAAACCCTTTGCAGACTGAAATTTATAAGGAAAAAAATGACGTTATAATGTAACAACTCAATGACTAAGTCTTCGAGTTACGGGATGAAATCATGATGTAAGACAAGATACTTAGGTGTAGATTAAGGAATGATCTTCAGCATTTCTTGGTACGAGATGAGTAACAGCGGGCGCCAACTCGCCATTTTGGCGTCACTATTGCGTCATCGAGTCACGGGATGAAGCTGGTGCCAAATTAAAGGTAAAATAAAGTATTTTAAGAATATTTTGGTCTGCCTGCGCATATCCTGGTACAAACACTCGAAAGATTGAAATTTATAACAAAAAAGGCGTCATAATATATAATACAAACCAAGATATGCCAAATCGGTCGTTTTCTCGCTTACTAATAAGAACCATTTCCTAAATCCTTTCCAATTAGTTTTGCGTGAAAGTCGATTGCGAAAAATGTAATATAAAATACTACGTCTATAGGGTTTCTCTATATAAATTCTCTATATATTCTATATTTATTCTCTATATAAAATAGGACGTCTATAGGGTCTACTTTATAACGTCACATTTTTGTAATAAATTTCAGTCTGACCAGGGTTTGTGCCTAGGTATGCGCAGGTACACCAAAATAGTCTTAAATTACTTTATTTTACCTTTAATTTGGCACCAATTTCATCCCGTAACTCGATGGCGTGATAGTGAGGCTAAAATGGCTAGATGGCGCCCGCTGTCACTCATATCGTACCAAGAAATGTTTAGGCAGACCAGTCATTCCTTAATCTGTACCTAATAATCTTGTCCTACATCATGATTTCATCCCGTAACTCGATGACGAAGTCATTTGTGTCGCCGCCACCCGCTCTAATTGTACAACTTATATTAAGCCTCAGCGACGTATACCAATGTTTTTAATCATAAAATAGTTTGATATATTTAAAATTCGTCGCACACAATTACTTAAAATGATTTTTGGCAGGTTAAGAATGTATTTTTAACCGAATTGGAATCAAAATATGATTCATCTTCCAGCAATATTATGCAATAGAGAAATTATTGTTTTTTTGTTCTTTAATATGTTTTTGATGTTCTTAAATACTTTTTTCAAGGAACATTTAATTTGTCTAATGTAGGAATGACCGCATTGGCAGTTAATATTATAAGTAACACCATAAATTAGATTATCTATGGGATCTTCGCGTTTGGACGTGGTGAGTCCGTTGGTAGGAGTAAAAATATTTTGAAGTCTTATTGTCAAAAATGTTTAGCATTGATAAATATTGATTTCGAAAAAAAAGGTAATACAATGCTAGTATTGGAAAGAATAGGGTATTGAGATGAATATAAATTTTCCAACGTTGTCAAGACCACATTGGTAATTAATACTGTAGACTAGTGCTCGCGATAGGATACGTATAGCAGCTATACGTTTAAACGATATACGTATATCCGTATAATACGTTTTTCTGCTATACGGATACTTTAAAATATACGTTTAAACGTATCCGGATACGTATAAGGCGTATCAATTAAACGTATATTTTAGAATACGTATATTTAATGTATACGTATATTCCACGTATCGTATCTAATTAAAATATTGGACTTCATCAGTCTTATGTCACTGAATGAAGAATAATTTGGAAATCGGTGGGGTTACGACAGGAATCCGTATAGTATGTCTTATATATACAAGATCAAGCAATGAAAAGCGTATATTTTTTAAAACAGTTTGCAAAAATTTCACAAAATATCAGACTTCTGATTGGCCAATCTCGTTTCACTAACAGTAAAATGTCTATTTTCAAAATAGCGAGTTATTACCGTGAATTGCAAAAGTATTTTGCGACATTGTACTTTGAATTTATTTAGATTTTTTTTGTTCATATCATGGTAATGAAATCAGATACCCCGATATTTTACATTTTGTGTAGGTAATGTATACAAATTGTATTCATTGTAAATAACCAACAAAATTAAGCACTTTTTGAGAAAAGAATGAGAGTATAAATGTTTCAGATTTATTCTGAATTTTTGTTAAATTTAGTTTTTTCTTTTTAATCATTTAAAAATTCTTTATTCACTTATTGTTTTACACTCAAGATTGCACCCGAGCGTAAATGCTATTCTTTTCATGTAGCTAATATTTTCTAACTCTGTTAATGTATAATGAAATTTCATTTTTTTAATCTTGACATTCTCACCAAAACATACATAGAATCACTTCATATCAAGCATTAACTGAATCTGTAGTTTGATGAAAATCCGTGCATTAATTCTAGAGATAGAGCTATTGCAAAAATCGTAAATAAAATACAGCAAAGTAGAGCCACCTGTTGAACAATTTACATACAAAACTAGTCAGCAACAATTTCTACCAGGGACTACTTGAATATATAAGGGAGACTGGGACGCATGTGAACAGTTCACATAAACATAGCTTTTTGTCATAACTGGGTTAATTTCTATAAGCAAAACTACTCTATATAGTAAACAGAACTTTTTTTTACGCATGGCATTTTTTTAAAATTAACTTTACAGTTCTTCTTACTTCTCTTAATAGTTTATTAAATTAAAAAAAAAGTTCATATGTGCCCCAACGAAAAAGCAGTTGTAAACACATAAGGAAAACATGAGAACACAAGGAAAAAAAATTTACATGTTTTTATTATCTTTTTCATATGTTATCTTAATCATTAGTTGTATTATTTATTAAATTCACCATAAAGAAAAATATATGTATATTTATTTAGTTTCTGAGTTATATGTTTAAGCAAAATATTATAAAATAAAAATAAGTAGATTTGGGGGGGGGGAGGGGGCTTAGATAATTGATAAAATATTTTTGCAATATAACAAAAAAAAGTATAAAGAAGTAAACTTGAGAAAATAATTAAAGAATTTAAATTTTGCTTAGGGCTTTTTGTTTGAGGGAGATTTTAGGGAGGGGGCATTTTGATAATATTTATAGGAAAACTACCAAAAGGCGAAAGATTCTCGTTCCTATATTTGCCTTATTTGTCTGTAAATTAAGGATAAAAAATTGTTTTACATTTATAAGCTTCCTCCAAATTTAATTTCTTTTGCTTTTAAAAGAAAGGGGGGGGGAGTCAATAATGGAGATTTCACGGTAGTTATAAGTTTAAAAATTTTATTTTCTTAATATATATATCTATTTTCAAAACGCCAAATAAAATAGCTGTTTTAGAAATGGAAGTGAAATAATACTACAAGTTTGCAACATATGAAACAGAAAAATTTGCAAAGTTGTTAAACGTAATATTTTTTGCATTAATGATGCATAAAAAATAGTATTAAAAACTGTTAAATAAAATAATGTATAGCATTTATTGCAATTTAGAAAACATGAAATTGATTTAAATTACAATTGAACGTAAAGAGCTTGTTGCTTTTTATGTATTTGCTGACAGTTGTGTTTTTAGAAGTTTCTATTAAACAAAATCAAGTTTATATGATAGAAATGTCTTCTATAAATAAGCTAAAAAATTTGTAAAATCACCATAAAAAGAAAACTAAACAGGACGCGTTTCGAGCTTCAAAAATACAGCTCGTCTTCAGCTAATCCAAACACGTGTCACACGTTTCACAAACACGTGTCACGCCCATTTTCCACTCTGTCCCTTGTGACACGTGTTTCGATTAGCTGAAGACGAGCTGTATTTTTGAAGCTCGAAACGCGTCCTGTTTAGTTTTCTTTTTATGGTGATTTTACAAAGTTTTTTAGCTTATTTATAAATTTATCGCCAGTGATTTTGGTGTTTTTCAATAATGTCTTCTATTTCTATAAAAATATAGGTAATGGAGCTGGCATTATTTTCACGAAGTTAGCTAAAAGGAATAGAATCATTGAATGATTATTAGGCAATTTAATGACATATTCAGATCTGCCCCAACTAGATTCTTCATAAGTGTCCCACATTCCCACAAGAGTTAAAATGAAAAATCATTAGCATTTCTCAATTTTAAAAATAAAAAATATCATAAATATTTATTAGTATCCGTAGTATATGTTAAATAAATTAAAAAAAGAATAAATAAATAAAATTATTCTTTTATCAAGCTGGAGATTTTAATTTTAAGTACAGTAAGTATTTTGGCTCCTGGGGACAAACAAGATGTCGAAGAGTTTCAAAAAATTTTTCCATATGTCTATAGGCGCTCCCATTTTTGATAATTTTTTGAAATAAAAAAACATATAATAACTAGTGAAAAATGGCAATGTTCTCATATGCCCCATTTTCACATGTGCCCTAGTCTCCCCCATATATGTTACTTAATTCTGTGTATTAGGTCTTCAGATAGAAAACCCACAAAATCTTTGTCACGTGCAGACAGACAAAGTCACAGACTCATAAACTGACAGGTAGATATTTTGTAAAATCATGTTTTTCGGACTCTCTTACCCTTAAAACGTGTAAACTCGTCGAAAGTATTCCCGAATCCAATACTTTCTTCTTCTAAAGATACAAGAAAATATAAAAAACTAAGTACTGCGTCACAGATTTTCCAAAGATTAGTTTGATTCTACACACAACTAATGTAAGATATTTTATAATAAATAACTTAGTTTTTTGGGGAAAAAAATCTAAACTGAGGAAGTATTAAGATTTTTTTAAGTACCTGCATAACAAGTAGTAGTTAAGTAAACACATCGTAGTTCTTTGAACAAATAATCGCGATGGGGAAACTCTACCGGATATTTATCAATGTCTCTAATCCGCAAAAAAATATTGAAATATCAAATTTCATACATTGAGTGAAAAACGTTTAAACGTTTATACGTTTAACCGCTTGGGTAAAATCCGTATATACGATGTACCGTATATGCTGTTTCGTGTAATACGTATAACTGCCGATGCCAAATTATACGTATAGCAAATACGTATTTCGTATAATACGTATTATACGTATACTCGTATAATACGTATTATACGTATACTCGTATAAACGTATAATCGGGAGCTCTACTGTAGACATCCCACAAATTAGACAATTTTGTATGATCTCTCACTCTATAGAAGACGAATTTATTTGGAGAGGCTAAAATTATTTTGCAGTCATATTGTCGAAGAATGTTAGAATAAAACATATTGAGAATAAAATATATTAAAGACTATGAAAAATATATTAAGAAGCAAAAAACCAATTAACATTCCATGGCAAAACATTGCTGCGAAATTAATCATACTTTTGACTTCTATATTAATCTGTAAAGCTACTTCACATTCATGAACTTAACTTTTTTGAAGCATAGTATGTCTTTACAAATTTTGACAATATTGTATATTGTGAATTCGTCATTACCCCTTCACCAGATTGTTGGAAATATTACATAATGATCGCTTTTCCTTGAGTTGTTTTTCCTCTTCTTATTTATTCCTACTTTGGTTCCGTTCCCTTACATTTTCCTATTGGCTTTTACTTCTAATCCTTTGTTTTCTTAGTAGCTATTAAACATTCAACTTGAATCCCCAATCTCATTTATAAATGTAAGGAAAAATGTGAGGCTACCGAAACCGGTATGCGCATAGGTTAATATAATTGGTGCTTTTAATACTTTCGGGTCCATTTTTTCTTTTAGTTTAAATATAAAAAAGTATTGCTCTGAAAGGCAAAAAGTAAGTTTTATTATAATTATTTAAGGAATTACATTATGTGCTATGTACAGTGGTCTTTCGAGGAACAGGGAGCCATTTACGGGTATTCTATTATTAATATACAATACGGTTAAAAAGATAAATGTGGCGCAATTTCAAATAGAAATTTTTAAAGATATATGAAAAATATAAAAGATATATTTAAAAATATGAAATTAAGATTATATAATTCGCAATAGTTCACACTCAATTAGCACTTCTAATCAGAAAAAACGGGTAAAAATTGCAAAAATAAAATAAATAAATGAAAAATAAAATATAATAAAATAAAATAAAATTTTCATTTGTTCGTATATTCTGGTGACCTCTCTTATTTGGTGCGAAAAGTTTTGAAGCATTTTTTGTCATCATGGAAGCATAAGTAGACGTTGCATTTTTCAGAAAAAGATGTTTTTCTAAAGATACATCCTGCTAATCTGTACCTTGTTTCTCTCTGTCATATAGTCAATTTTATCATATATTATATCCTCAATTAGGCGAAGTTATAGTTTCAACTTTTTCATATAAAATAACTTTGATGGAAGAATCACTTGGACGACCACGTTTTACGAGATTATAGTTTATTTTTTCAGAGCCCTCATTTTTAACTAATTATCAACATTTTTTTAAACAATTTTTATACTTATAAAATTGCATAACAGTATTATACGAGAAAAAGAATGTGAAATACTGTTATAAAAAAGAAATATTCAACTTAAGTTTCTACAAATTTTATTTTTAAGAATTTATAAATACAATGTGCATATTTTAGTAAAAATTCCTTTAAAGACCACTCTACTAATAATAGTTCACATATTCAAATATTGATAAATTATAACTTTTCAATGGTTTTGATTACAAAAATTATAACAAACATTAGCTAAAAAAACTTTTTTTACGAAAATAATTTCAAATAATAATTTTAATTATTTATAATATAAATAATGAGAGCAATTTCCTACTTGACGTCCATTCGAAGCTTCATCTATCTTGAATGAGTGTTCCTGGACTTGTAGGGCTATCTTTTAGTGAAAAAATAAATACAGGCTTTCAAGAAGGGTCTTTAAAATAGAATATGAGGTCCTTTGAAAACAATTACGAAATTCTGGGAAAATATGTTAGGTGAAAGAAACTAAACAATATTGATTCCAGCAAATCTGTATGACTTCTGTGATCTAATAATATTTATTTAATGTCCCATACATATTACTTGAGCAGCAAGAAAATGGAATTTTATGGTTAGGAAACGTTCATTACTCCCAGAAAAAAAGTAGAAGGTTTGTCAAAGACTTTGATTCATTGTTGAGTTTTATACACGTATCAACCAACATTGAGTCAATTTCACCAGTATTAAAATTCAAATGTACTACGTAATTGATGTATAGTATACAAGAAACACAAACCGCGTTGTCATAGTATGTAGACGCTGCTCGATTTAATGAACATTCAGGAGATGCCGGGTTGCATATTTCAGATGTGTATATTGCTGGGACGATTACTGTTTCTAAACCAATAGGAGACCGTCATTATCACGGTCAAGTACACGCCCACACAGTTTGATTGACAGGAACTCGTGGACAATTGATCGTGTGTGTTTATTATTTATTTGTACTCGGATTGTTTGAATTTGTACTCGGTAATTAAAAAATAAATGTACGAAAGAATTTTTTTTTTTTTCAAAATGACTGAATTTTATTTACTTCAATTAGAAATTATACTTCCTCTGATCCTGAAATAAATAAATAAATAAATAAATAAAAATTAAAGTAAGAATTTCGCTTATACGGATATTTTCGCAGAATACTTTTTTTCCCATTTGTTTAATATATATATAAATCATTTTGGAACGATATTTAGAATATTAAAAGGGTTTGAAATATTTTTTTTAAATGTCTTATTTATTAATAAAAGACAGCCTCCAATAATTAAAAAAAAAAAAAAAATCACCAACGGACTCTCGGCCCGCGATGGACTCGAACCCATATCCTCCGGTTTCAAGCTCGACGCTCTAACCATTCAGCCAGTCAGCTCACTTTCATCCGCAACAGATTATCGTTATAATTAGCACCGTCAATTGTCCACGAGTTCCTGTCAATCAAACTGTGTGGGCGTGTACTTGTCCGTGATAATGACGCTCTCCTATTGGTTTAGAAACATTAATCGTCCCAGCAATATACACATCTGAAATATGCTGCCGGGTTCTGTGTCTGTCGTTTATCTGAGTAGAAAAAAGTAAATAGTGAGTTTATATCTACCAAATGTTTAAAAGCAGCTTCGTAGCGAAGATACTACACAACTGCCGCAGATATGTCAATTACATAGCTTCTTTTTGAAACCTCCTAATTTGTCCGACATAATGAAAACCCAATTCAATATCGATGTCACTCTTCTGCAGCACCTATTTTGATCCAAAAAATTGTAAATTTCGCGAATAGTAAAATTTGTAGACTCGTGTTCCACTTTATTTGCAGATTGTTTCGAAATTTACAAGTAATTTAACGTATAATATAAATATAATTCATACAGAGAATTTTAAGATAAATAATATTTAAAATTTCACAAGGAGCACTGCGGTTTATAAATGTTTATAGTAATCTTAATCAATTTCACTTTCGCTGAATTCGCAAGAAATGTAATAAATTCATTATTGTACATGTATTATTTTATGGAATAAACGATTAAAACATTAAAATTTGTAATAATTTTCTTTATGCTGTTTCAATAGAGCTGTAAAAAGTATTGATCTCAAAAGCCCTTTTAAATTGTTAAAAATAGTAAAATTTAAATAATGTCTTTCTTCACTTCATTTATTTTTATAAATATTTTGAGTACATCATTTGTAAATATACAAGGTGTTACAAAAGTTCTGGATATATTTATAATATTCAATGTAAATTCAAGTAATTGTCGTTCAGGAAAATGATGTGGACAAAAATAATACTCAAGGTGCGATGCATTTCACAAGCGAATGAAAACAACTGAATCCAAACTAAAACTCCAGATGCCACCACAACTCCTAATGTTTAATTTCAAATGTACGGCTGTTTTTTTGAGATTTTAAGATTAATTTCGAAGTGCTAACAATGCATGCAAATAGCTTTCTCTATAGTAGACCGCATTTCTGTTTCATTGCGTCTAAACCCATTTACAAATCAGAAAAACAAATGTGTTTAAAAACAAACATACAGACATGTGGTGTCCTCTGAAGTTTGGAACTATTTATTTTCATTCAATTCGAGAAATCATTACATCGTGATAAGATTTTAGTCCAAATTTCTCCCCTGTATGACATTTACTTTATAATTAATAATAATTTTATATTGAATAGAAAAATGTTGAGGGTCTCTTGAGACGTCCTGTAAATTTTTCTTCAGCCCATGATGTAAAACGTAGTGTTTAGTTATACTAATTTAATTGAACTTTATGAATACAATAAGAAGAAAATATTTAATCTAATGCACCTTTTACTTCCATGAAATTATGTTCTAGACGAAACAAATGAAATATGCAGACAAAATATGCAGGTTAAAGTCTTATTTACTTTATTTCTCCCCTCTGTTTTATGAAATGAAACGGAGTCAATTTTCGTAAAAAAATGAAACATTTTTGCTGAAAGCAATAAATATATTATGCATATTTGAAGCAGTTTGTTAAAAGCAGCTCTCTTTTCTTTTTATATCTAAGGAGTTTGATTATAAACAGGGCAGATTTTCTTTTGAATTTGGAATCATAAATGTCAGAAATATTTATGAATACCATTTTGCTAAGTAGCACAACGGTTTGTATAAATACAGTCTTTTAAATAAAACAACATATTTTTACGATGCGTAGTTTGAATTATTTTACTTTTTAAAATAATAAATCTTAAAATTTTAATTATTCTTAAATGCTTTTGTGAATATAATATATGTTAAGATTGCGGGTTTCTTTTAGAAACTATAAAATAGAAATTAATTTTTATCTCTTATAAATCATACCTAAGTATTACTATAATTTGGAGTAGCATTGATAAATTAAAAATCAATTACAAATTTCCAACATACTGTGGAGCAAAGAAAAAAAATTAAGACCATTTTTATTTTGATAACATGAAAAAATATTAAGAATAACCTGACTGTTTCGGAATCTGTTCAAGATGTACCTTATTTAAAAAAATAAATAAAAATAAAAAAACAGCATTAGTTTAAATCGTTCTAATATTTGTGAATCAAATGCAATAAATCATGCTTGAGATAAATTCAAATTCTGTCAGGCCACTATATCAATATAGTCACCAAGAAAAGTATATGGCTTCTGTGATCCACTCTGTTTTAACACGTTCGCTGCCGCTTACGTGAAGATGTAATGATAGTTAAAGCTGCACTGTAGAAGTGGGCTTTTCTCAGAAGCCGATTTACTTTTTATAACAAAGAATCAGTGAAATATTTTCCGCGCCAGCGCCTGACTGGCTATTGTGACGTCACCACACATCACGCGCTGGTGCGTGATCGGCAGCGAATGTGTTAAATTATCCGTAGCTATAAACAGAAGAGCAAGAACGTGGAATTCTAATGTCAATCAGGAAACGTTTATCTACAACAGAAAAATGTATTAAATGGCCTTTGGTTCATTGCTATGTTTTATTCAAATATCATCCAAAATTGTGGTAATATCACCAGTATTAAAATTAAAATGTCCTCATAATTACTCAATAATATACAAGATATACACTAGGGTGGAGCGAAAAAAATTATTTTTTTAAAATTAAAAACGGGTACGTGCCAAAAGTTGCCTTTATACTGGCAAATCAACTGTGTGAAATTTTACCGCTGAAAAAAAAATTGCTTAAGTCTGCGCTTTTTCTCCAAAAATCGAAAGTTTGAGTAAAATTTGTCATTTTTTGACATTTTTTCAAAAAAAGTTAAAAAAATAATACAGAGCCGGTTATTATTTAAAAGTATTACTTAAACCTTTATATTTATCTGCTTAACATATTTAAACTATAAAACAATATCTTTATTCCGTATTGGTGGAGCAAAATAGACAACTTTTGGTAAGAAAACAGGATTATCACTCTGTTAAGACATACAATGAATTGATGTTTTTAATACAGCTCTTCTTTTCAAAACTACCTTGAACGTATGTCGTGGAGGTGGCTATATTTCATATACCACCCGTCCCACCTATTCGATCATCTTAGTACGGTGTTTTATTTATATATTGATTCGTGATTTTCTTTATCAAAATTTGGCATGTTTTTGATGCATCCACCTAGTTTATCTGTTCTTTGTATCCACATGCTGCTATGATTATCTTAATGTATATTTTTACAGCTTATACAAAAAAATGACAAGCAGAGTAATGTACGGGAGTATTATTAAAGTGATTTATTCGGCCATCTATTATCTTTATCAAACTTACATCCAGTTCATGAAAGTGCTTGGAAGTTCTGTTACCACAACATTTTTTCAGTCAATTATATTTTTTTACGTAATGACCTGCTTCAAAGATGATTTCAGGTATTTCAACTATAAGTATGCCATCATTTATTCTGCTTTTGCATTTTTTATATGTTGAGAAGCGAGCTGTTTAATATCATTTCTGGTGATCGTCAGAGAGAATTGCAATGGAAATTTGTCCTGAACGTGCAGAGCAACCGTTGTTGTAAATAGCTTTTTTTGCATTAGTTTTATGCCGTTTTCTAAGTGTTTTCGTAGCCAGGTAATTTTCCATTAACTTTTAGACCCCCATTTTATAAGTGAACAATATTTGATGGCGAACTGTTCTGGCCATAAACTTATAATACATAGTACTTTTTGAGAGAATGTACAGTAGGGTGGAGCGAAAAAAATTATTTTTTTAAAATCAAAAACGGGTAGGTGCCAAAAGTTGCCTTTATACTATTACATCAACTGTGTGAAATTTTACCGCTGAAAAAAAAAATGGCTTGAGTTTGCGCTTTTGCTCCAAAAATCGAAAGTTTGGGCAAAATTTGTCATTTTTTGACATTTAAAAAAAAAAAATTAAAAAATTCCTACAGAGCTGGTTATTATTTAAAAGTGTTACTTAAACCTTTATATTTATCTGCTTAAAAATTTAAACTATAAAACAATTTCTTTATTCCGTATAGCTGGAGCAAAACAGACAACTTTTGGTAAGAAAACGGCATTACACCTCTATTGGGACATACAATGAATTGTTGTTTTTAATACAGCTTTTCTTTTCAAAACTACCTTGGACGTACGTCATGAATGTGGCTATATCTCATATATCACCCGTCCCAACTATCCAACCCGTCCCAACCCGTCCTATCCCGTCCCAACTTCGATCATCTTAGTACAGCGTTTTATTTATATATTGATTTGTGATTTTCTTTATCAAAATTTGGCATGTTTTCAATGCATCCACCTAGTTTATCTGTTCTTTGTATCCACACGCTGCTGTGACTATCTTAATGTACATTTTTACAGCTTATACAAAAAAATGACAAGTAGAGTAATGTACGGGAATATTATTAAAGAAATCTATTCAGCCATCTTTATCAAACTTACATCTAGTTGATGAAAGTGATTGGAAGTTCTATTACCACAACATTTTTTCAGTCAATTATATTTTTTTTATCTAATGATCTGCTTCAAAGTTGATTTCAGGTATTTCAACTATAAGTATGCCATCATTTATTCTGCTTTTGCATTTTGTATATGTTGAGAAGCGAGTTGTTTAGTGTGATTTCTGGTGATCATCAGAGAGAATTGCAATGGGAATTTGTCCTGCACGTGAAGAGCAACCGTTGTTGAAATAACTTTTTTTTGCATTAGTTTTATGCCGTTTTCCAAGTGTTTTCGTAACCAGGCAATTACCTATTAACTTTGAGATCCCCATTTTATAAGTGAACAATATTTGATGCTGAACTGTTTTGGGCATAAACTTATAATGCATAGAACTTTTTGAGAGAATGTACGAGACTCTAATCGACTATAAGTACTCATTTAAATTTAGGAGACTTCTATTTGTCACTTTGAACCATTTTGCATTGGGCAAGCTTAGAATTGTGTATAATAATGGATCATTTGCTACTTCAACTCCAGTGAATTTCCTCTGCGTCAATTATTAGAGAAGTCGATGTAAAACGTTATAATCTACATGGATTCACTGGATAAATAAGAAAATCTTTGTATACGTACTATTCACTTCCTATTGCAATTTTTTGTAAAATAGATAATAATTTTGAAAATTTATTTTCTCAAATTAAGTAAAAGATACTCAGAACAGACTAGAAATTTCTGTCGGAGATTGCAAATCTAATTCATAAGGAAAGCTATTTCTCAGAAACAATGGGGAATAGGAATTTAGAAAACATCTCGCACAAAAAAACAGCTGATAAAGCGAATAAAATTTTCCGCTTTATATAAGCACAGATTGGCAATCAGAGTCTATAGATTTACTCACAAAATATATAATCAAAGTGTATACCGCGAGATATTTTATACCAAATGTAATACACACCTAAAGAATAGGCCTAAAAACTTATTAGAAATTACTCGACTACGAAACAACACATTAAACGATATAAAACAAATACTAAAACTTCTTTCGAAATGTTGTTGCTTTACACGCAAATTTTGTTTGCAATCCTCTGTGACGACCGTCATAATATTAAACTGCTAGCTTCTCAAAATATATTCAATGTAATAGGTACAGTAAATGATGACATACTAGAAATTGAATTCATACAATCAATTTTTAGGCACATCATTATATATATATATATATATATATATATATATATATAATGCAATCGATTGAAAAAAATGGTGTGGACACAGAACTCCCAATTATAATGTATTAATTGTATGAAAATTTAATGAAGATAATGGGCTGCTGAATAGGTTTAATTAGCAACATACCTAATACATTGCTCAGCTTCCTCTTCTGTTATACAAGGTATAAAGATATACATGCCACAGGTCACACCAGTAGCATCCAATGTCAATGAAAACAAAGAAGAGGTAAACTACTTTGATACATAGAAAACTAATGCCCTTCTTCCGGAAAAAAATAAAAATCAATACATAAATAAAACACTGGGCCTAGATTGTTGAGGGGCTGAGACGGGTGGGATATGAAATGCAGCCACATCTACGAATTATATACAGAATAGTTTTGAAAGCAGTTGGGTAAGAAATGCATTCAAAACAACATTTCATTGTATGCTCCAATAGAGTGGTAATGCCGTTTTCTTACCAAAAGTTGTCTGTTTTGCTCCAGCTATACGGAATAAAGATATTGTTTTATAGTTTAAATATGTTAAGCAGATAAATATAAATGTTTAAGTAGCACTTTTAAATAATAACCAACGCTGTAGGAATTTTTTAATTTTTTTGAAAAAATGTCAAAAAATGACAAATTTTACCGAAAATTTCGATTTTTGGAGCAAAAGCGCAGACTCAAGCCATTTTTTTTCAGCGGTAAAATTTCACGCAATTGATGTACTAGTATAAAGGCAACTTTTGGCACCTACCCGTTTTTGATTTTTAAAAAATAATTTTTTTCGCTCCACCCTAATATACACAGCTCCTTTTCATATGTAGATGCTTCCAAATTTAATGAACATTTACAAGATGCAGGGTTAAACGTCTTTCGCTTATCTTTGTAGTAATGAACAAACAATTCGCTATACACTATCTACCAAAAAGTATTTGTACACTTTCAGTTTTTGACATTTTGTCAAATATTTAAAAATATACTGGTCGGATTCTTCTGGAACTTCAGAAATATAAAGATTATGTTTCACTTTATATTTATTTACATTCATTTGTTAAGCGGGTAATTAGGGGGCCGGCAAAAAAACAAAGAATAATAGAAATATTTGGGATCGCCCTGTACATGAAAATGCACGAAACGACTTATCGCTTTAGAATACAAATATATGAATACAGTAGAATATGTACACTAATTTTTGTGAGAATAGCATGTATATTTATGGTGATAGAGCGATTTTTTTGAAAAATTCAAAAAATTCTGGTATGTTTTTTGTTTATATCATGCTGGATTTTTGACCAAATTTAACGCAAATTTCAGAAAAATTGGCAAAATGCAGTAGAAAAAATGTAGCGCAATTGGAATATAAATATATTAAATATTTTATGAAATATGAGTAGTTGTATAAAATAATTTTTATCTGCGCATGCGCGAACTAGAAAAACATTTTTTTTACATCATTTAATAGTCAATTCTATGCAGTGACTTATAAAAAAAATCCAATCAAATATCGTGAAAATTCAAAAAGATATCATTATTTTAGTGAGATGTTTTTACTCTGCTCTCTAAAAACGGCTGAATCTCTCCACAAATTGACATTTTTTAATAACTGACTTAAAAAAAAAACTAGTATTGAATTAATACAATATCTAATACAATATTGCTGCTAATATGTACTTGACAATTGTGACAGAAAAGAAAAAGAGCTTTATTTGCATTCAAGGCCAAAACTAAGAGAGGGTTGGGGGAAAAGGGCATGTGCCCCGGGCGCTAGGATGAAAGTGTCCCAAATGTACATTTTGTTTAGCGGTTTTTTCCATGTCTATGTTTAGCATGATATTGTCAAAATCGTCCCATTCAAAGCATTTCTCCTATACCAAAGCATAGAAGAATCTAATGATGATGGGATAAAGATCCCGCATAAAGCAGATTTATTTTTTCGTTTTGATTCGGTTTCACGATTTTAAGGTATCATTTTTTTTAAACAAAGCAGACTACTTTAATCAATATTACATATTTTAAGTTTTAAAATAAGTCGGCTATTAATAAATTAGAAAATTTTTCTTTGCAAATACCTTTGCAGATGCTTTGCAAAGAAGAAAAGGGAGAGGGGGGGGGGGGAGTTCACCAAAATTCATTGAAATATAAATATATTAAATATTTTCTAAAATGTTCTATGTCATGCAATATTTTCAACCAAATATAAAGCCACATTCAGAAAAATTCGCAAAATGTAGTAGAAAGAATAAGGTGCTATTGAAATATAAATATATTAAAAGTTTTCTAAAATATGAGTATTTGTATGAAATATTTTTTAATCAGCGTATGCGTGAACGATAAAATTTATCATTTTACATAATTTAATATTCAACTCTATGGAGCTACCCATAAAAAAATCCGATCGAATTTCGTGGAAATTCAGAAAGTTATTGTGGATAGGAGTGAACTGATTTTCAATTGGTCTCTGAAAGCAGTTGAATGACGTCAGATTTTACGCAAATTGCCAAATCTCCATTTACGTTTTTTACTGGTGATTTACTTCTTTTCTTAGATAATTACCAGAACGAACCTATTTCAGGATAAAAATAATTATAAAAAATCGAAGCATTTGTGTCAAATCTACCCATTGATACATAATTGATAATGGCTCTTATGCAAATGCCGATATCTGCGATCCTGAAATACGTCAAGTTCTCCACTGTTAAATGTGGTGTCGAAAACAACACTGACATCAATCGCATGCATGATGCCAAGAAGAACAGAGCTGTCTGATTTTGAGAAAGGTGTGATCATCGGGTACCACCGAAATGGCCGATCTTTAATCGACATATCTAGCGAGCTTAATTACCCCAAAACGACTGTGGCTTATGTGATTAGAAAATGGAAGCTGAATGGTGATTGTCAGAATGTGGCCAGAGTAGGCAGACCGACGAAACTGGGAAATAGAGACCGACGGGTTCTGTCTAGAGAAATTCGGAAGAACCGCAACCAACCAATGTTACACATACGCCAAGAATTTCAACAAGCTTCAGGATGTGTTGTTTCCATGAATACTATCCGTAAGGAAGCTCATCTGCTTAATTTTTATGGCCGTGCTGCCGCCCATAAGCCTTTAATCACCAAGTCCAACCGCGCAGCTCGGTTAAGTTGGTGCAAAACACGCCAGCAATGGACTGTACAGCAATGGAAACAGGTTCTTTGGAGTGATGAATCAAGGTTCACCCTCTACCGTTCTGATGGTTGGGTCTGGGTCTGGCGTCTGCCTGGAGAACGCCTCCTACCAGAATGTATTGTGCCCACAGTTAAATTTGGCGGAGGGGGAATTTTGTTCTGGGGTTGTTTTTCCTGGTTCGGACTAGGACCCTTGGTCCCAATTCATGGTAACATGAACTGTAATATACTAGACAACAGTGTACTTCCTACGTTGTGGCAATACTATGGATTGGACACATGTTATTTCCAGGATGACAACGCAAGCTGCCATGTAGCGAGGTCCAGCATGGATTGGTATGCTGATAATGGAGTGCATCGACTCGAGTGGCCTGCCCAGAGCCCAGACCTGAACCCAATAGAGAACCTCTGGGACGAGTTGGATCGTCGAATTAAGGCGGGTGACAAACGCCCAAAATCAGTAAAAGAGCTTACCTGCCTTGTGCAAACTGAGTGGAATAAAATACCATAAAATGTAATACAAGGACTAGTTGAGAGCATGCCCAGGAGAGTCGCAGCTGTAATTGCCTCTCGAGGAGGATCTACAAATTATTAAATGTGAACAGGGCCAAAACCAGTCTTTTTTCCCGAGGCAAACGTGGATTTTGAAGGTACCCCTTTCCTCCTCCTTCGCAAAGCATATTTACAAAGAAAATTTCTCCAATTTATTAATAGCCGACTTATTTTAAAACTTAAAATATGTAATATAAAATAACGTATTCTGCTTTATTAAAATACTCCAATTTGATACTTTAAACCGAATCAAAAAAATTCTACTTTCAACAGGATCTTTAAGGCCCTTGTCCCTGCCCGCGAAGACACTGCTGAGCTAATGCTATTCCTGTGGGGAGGCATTTTTCTAATAACTCTTTCGCATTTTGAAATTTTCAATTTTTTTTTCTGCATTGGATAGCGGAAGTCCCTCTCAAAAACGCTCCTTGACTACTTTTTCGATTTGAGTCATAGATATTTTTTATAAAGTTAGTTTCACTTTCAGAACCGCTTTTGGAAGTGAAAGAAACATTATAAAAATATCTACGCCAAAATTGAAAAAGTAATCACGGAGCGATCTTGAAAAGGACTTCCGCTATCCAATGCAAAACATATTATTTAAAAATGTCCAAATGCAAAAGAGTTAGAAAAATGCATCCCCATAGGAATAGCATTAGCTCGTGAGCATCTTCGCGGGTAGGGGCAGGGACCTTAAGCCATCATCATTAGATTTTTTTATGCTTTAGCATAGCCCAGATATAATAATTTTAACAATATTATGCTAAACATAGCCATGAAAAAAATCGCCAAACGAAAGATACATTTGGAACACTTTCATCCTAGCGCCCGGAGCACATGCCCTTCTCCCCCCCCCCCTCTCTTAGTTTTGGCCCTGAATGCGAATAAAGCTCTTTTTCTTTTCTATCACAATTGTCAAGTACTTATTAGCAGCAATATTGTATTAGATATTGTATTAATTCAATACTAGTTTTTTTTTTAAAGTCAGTTATTAAAAAATGTCAATTTGTGGAGAATCCCTTAAGATTCAGCCGTTTTTAGAGAGCAGAGTAAAAACATCTCACTAAAATAATGATATCTTTTTGAATTTTCACGATATTTGATTGGATTTTTTTTATAAGTCACTCCCTAGAATTGACTATTAAATGATGTAAAAAAAATGTTTTTCTAGTTCGCGCATGCGCAGATAAAAATTATTTTATACAACTACTCATATTTCATAAAATATTTAATATATTTATATTCCAATTGCGCTACATTTTTTCTACTGCATTTTGCCAATTTTTCTGAAATTTGCGCTAAATTTGGTCAAAAATCCAGCATGATATAAACCAAAAACGTACCAGAATTTTTTGAATTTTTCAAAAAAATCGCTCTATCGCCATAAATATACATGCTATTCTCACAAAAATTAGTGTACATATTCTACTGTATTCATATATTTGTATTCCAAAGCGATAAGTCGTTTCGTGCATTTTCATGTACAGGGCGATCCCAAATATTTCTATTATTCTTTGTTTTTTTGCCGGCCTCCTAATTACCCGCTTAACAAATGAATGTAAATAAATATAAAGTGAAACATAATCTTTATATTTCTGAAGTTCCAGAAGAATCCGACCAGTATATTTTTAAATATTTGACAAAATGTCAAAAGCTGAAAGTGTACAAATACTTTTTGGTAGATAGTGTATGTAAATAAAGTTTCGTACTAACTTCGTACAGTAGCTACTACAAAGATAAGCGGCAATTACACAGCTGTCTTCTAAACAACCTCTATGTTGTCCAGACATAAAAGAAACCCTTTTCAAGATCGATGGTACTATTCCTGAGAACCTATAATAAGTCAACAAATTTGTGGATTTTTCGTATAATACTAAATTCTTTTTACTATAATCACATATTCAAACGTAATTAAAGCCATTTATGCTACAAATAGACACCATCATTACCTACACAAATTTCATTTGTAGATTGTTTTAAAATTTACCAATAATTTAACGAAACTTATAAAAAAAACCTCTTATAAAATAAACAATATTTAAACTATCATAAGGAGCAATGCGGTATATATAATATTTATATTAATCGTAATGAATTTTATCTTCACATAATTTCACAATAAATGCAATAAATTTGTTATTGCACGTGAATGATTTTATACAAATTAGGATTTTTGAATAAACAATTAGATTTTTTAAATTGAGCGATAACATTCATACTGCTCTTTTAATATATCTGTATAAAATGGTAAAGTTAAAAGATAGTTTTAAAGTGTTGGAATTGGATATAATTGAATAGAATTAGTGTTAAAAGTTTAATTATATCTTGTATACTTCTTTTATTTTTTAAACTATTTTGAGCTTCATCATTTATAATTATACAGAGTGCCCCAAAATTCCTAGATGTACATTTATAAATTTAAATATAAAATCAAGTTAATGTTAATGAAGTACACAAGTGCCCTTTGGACTAGAATAGTTCGCACGCCGAAACGATTTCATCAGGTGAATAGAAATAATTAGTTTCCAACTTCCATTATAGTTTCTTTTCATGTGTGTTTTTTCTGGTTCTTAGATTAATTTCGATATAGTTTCTAAGTACTTAAATACGATTGTGTTTCTCTATGAGAGACTGCGTTTCTGTGTCACAGAGTTTAAACCAATTTACGAATCACAAACAAACACTTGTTTGAAAGCTAGCATACGAACATGTGGCGTCATCTGTTATCGAAATTTGGAAACATTTATTTTCATTCGCTTCATGAAAAGTTTACATCGTAAGAAAAATTCTAGTCCAACTTTCACTCCTATGTAAAAATTACTTTAGAATTAATAAAATTTTTATATTGAATTGGAAAATGTTCAGGGATTTTTGAGGCATCCTGCATTTTTTTCTGTTCAGTGTATAGTTATAGTAATTTTTTTAAACTTATTTAAACTAATGTATTTTTTTCATAAAATGCAATACAAAATATGTTCTAGATTAAACTAATAAAATATGTATGCTAAAGCCATATTTACTTGATTTCTTCTCTCTGTTTTATGATAAGAAACGGAGTCTACTTTCGGAAAAAAAAGAAACATTTTTGCTGAAAGCAAGAAATATATTATGCGTGTTTGAAGCTGTTTGTTAGAAGCATGTCTCGTTTCTTTCTTTATCTTAAGAATTTCTTTACAAACTGAATATATTTTGTTTTGAATTTAGAATCATAAATGTCACGAATATTTGTGTCTAACATTTGGCAAAGTAACACATCGATTTGATTAAAATCAGTCTTTTACTGAAAAAAAATACTTTTTCATATGCATATTTTGATTTTTCCTTTTTAATACACTACAATTTGAAATTCAATTTTTTCTTAAATGACTGTATGAGTTTACTATCGATTAAGATCGGACTTGTGTTAGTAAAAATAAAATCGAAATCCATCTTTGCTTCTTATAAATCATACCTGAGTGTTAATATAATCTAGAGTGGAACCGTATAGCACGAGATATTTAGAAATAAGTACACAAAATTTGAAATCTCTGACTTATACATTTTTTTCAGTATGGACTCTGTGACAGACAAAGATACAGAGGATAAAGCTGAATTTCGTTATATGAACGAAAACCTAAAAAGCACTGCCACACTTGTACAAATATATTATGATTTATTTTTATTCCTAAATGTGTCTCTTGTTATTTATCTCACTATTTTTTATAAATTTATTTCAGAAGTATTTAAAAAATATGTTATTTGATTACAAAGGAAACAGTTCTTGCGCTTTAGAATTTTATATTTTTCTATTAATCAGAATGTATATTCAAAATGTAGTAGCAATTTTTTAAAAAATCCTGTATTATCTTAAATCATTGATTTAAATATAAAATATAATATTATCTGGGTTGAAATAAAAATGTATGAAAATGTATCATTTTACTCCGCGTATCGACATTCATACTTCGAAATCGAACTAGAAACTTGTTTGAAAATAAATATCATACTTTCGTTGATAGCAATAAATATATTACATCAATATAATGCGTTTTATTTCACAAAACTGAGGTCTGTTTTTTATTTTAGTAAATTTGATATATTGTGAATAAAGTTGTAAAATGAGACTCGTACAGTGAAAGCCTTCTTTATCGATAGTCACAATTTTTAAAGTAACAACGAGTTTTTTTCATATATTATAATGTATTTATGCTTTCTTTTCGAAACAAATATTTCATGGGTATATTTTGGAATGGCATGAAAATGAAATTTTTGGGCTGGAGTATGACTTATGTATTCATACATCGTCTTCAACCTTGGAAAATTTAGAAATATGAATAACCAATAATAAATATTATTTTTGTATGAACGAGAAACTAATTAAAACATGAATCTCCAAATAGTTCATGTACTCTTCTCTTTTTTATATACTCAGTTTTATGTACAGTCATGGAAAAAAAAAAAACATGGCGTTTTAACTCCTCAATAAACTATCATAGAAGAATGTTGCTGGTATCGAATGATTTGAAATAAAGTATATCTTTTAAATGGTGCATATAAAGATTGATTAAGAAGCCATCTAAATACTAAAACCAACCAAAACTTCATTTTTTTCAAAGCAATTCCAATTTTAACAAAATATACCAAATCTCCGATTCAAACTCTGTTTAGACACTAAATTTCAAAATATTTGAATGATAATTTTTACTTATAAACATTCAAAATTTAGTGCTTTTAATGTTAAATTACATTTTCATATTATTATTAATATCTCCTGAAATAATGCTTCTAATGTGCTAAGCAATAATACTAAAATATTCAAACATAAATACAATTAATTTGCAATAATTTTATGATTTGAATTATGATTGTAAAATTCATATTCGATAAAGCTATGAATCGCAATCTACAATTTTCTGATAGATTTATGTTTCTTTAATCCTTGTTTATAAAAATCCAAAAAAAAATTTCTTCCAAGAGGTTTTTAAATTATGCTTAAATAAACGGTCAAGTGGAAGTATTAGCCACACTCGGAACGTTCCGTATCATAAACATGTATATATTATTAGCTCTTCGGTGATGTTACTTAAAATTCTCAGAATTTTTCATTTTTTCCACCAGTTACTTTTTATTGTAAAGTTTACCTTATTTAATTGAAGGATTTTCGCAATTCAAGTACAGAAAATCTTCTGTTTTGAAAAACCGTTGATTAAATTTTGAAAATTGGACAAAGTGCTCTCATCGTGAAGTAGTTAACTGTATTATTAAAAAAATCGCTGAAAGGATAATAAGACTTTGTAAAAGGTTTTCAATGTATGGATGGTTACAACTGAATATACTATAAACGTATGAATGGGTAGGGGAGACCGGGGCACCTTGGCCCATTTTTTATGTCATTTTTTTCAATACTAAATTTTGTTTATTTTCAGATGTAGTATTTTTTTACAATACCTAGTACATTTAACTAGTGTGAAAATCGATTACTTTTAGTTAATATGGAATTTTAAGAACTTTATGAATTTAATCATGGTGCGATGTCTTGTGGGCCAACCTACCCCGTGCACGGGGTAGGTTGGCCCATTGACTGGGGCACGTTGGCCTGCAATGCTCTTTTTATGTTTATTTAGAAATTAAATAAAATTTATAATAGTGAATAGGAAATTTAATGCCTATATATAAAAAAAAAATTGCAAATTAAGTTTACAAATCAGAGGGATCATTGCAGTGTATGCATTGAAAATATAATCCATTAACCTCTTTCCGAAAACATTTCACATGAACCCAACGATTGCAATTCATGCACTGGATACATTCTTCCCAAGGCGTACTTTGATTAAACTCCTTCTGACCACGTAGGTAGAAATTGTCTTCGTCTTCCTCATCGTCACTTTCTTTAATAGATTTCTTCTTCCTTTTTTGACGGTCTACACCACTACATCCAGGCTGTGAGGGATCAAAAGTAAACAAAATATTTTTCACAGATTGGTTTCCTTTGCGTTTTTTGGTCTGATTTCTTCTTTTAATATCATTTTTAATTTTGCCCCTTTTTCTTTCTTCTGTTGCCTTTTGTTGTTGTTCAAGAACTAATTTGACAGGGGTGTCTGTGAGAACTGTAGACCCAACAAACACATAACTGATGGGCCTTTAGAGGCGTTGTTAGCGGTGGCCCAAAGTGTTTGATAACGGCCCGCCATCTTTGGCCGTAACGGCTCCGTCAAAAAACTGTCACGCCGGCCAGAATGCGACCACAAGTTAATGCCCACAAATGTGCCATTAACGTTTTTATCAAAAATATCAGACAGCCACAAGCTGGCCACAATTATTCTTTTAAAGGCCATTAAAAATAAAGGCTGGCCAGGAGATCACCCTCACCCAGCCATTTGTGTTTGTAAGAATTAATATTTAAGCATAAATTCAAAATTTGTTCTATAAAAAATATTTGCTGGAAAATTATTTAAATGATAAACTGTCTTTGATGTAAAACAAATGTACTAATAATCTTTATGTACACTTTTCAAAAAAGTTATAAATTTACAAATTTTTATCTTCAAATTTTTCAAAAGTTTCCAAAACATATAAGTTGAAAATGAATTTATTTGTTTATTATTTAATTATATGTTTTAAAAATTTACATTCGATACACTTAAAAAAGCATATAAATTTACTTACCTTGAACTTTTGCAAAAATTTTCAAATCACAATACTTGGCATAATAAATTTATTAATTTGTTTATTTATTCTATTATACATTTAAAAAAATAATAATATGGTTTTCAAATCGTTTCATGTCATATACAATTAAAATTATTAATTGTAAAAAAATAAACTAATTAATTAATTCGCTATGCCAAGCATTCTTTTAAAATTTTTTGAAAAAGTTCAAGATAAGTGAATTAGTAATTTTTAAGATAACCTAAATGATTATTAATATATAGTATTTTTCAAGCAAAAGCATTTATCATTTAAACAGTCTATCAATAAATATTCTTTATAGAACAAATTTTGAATTTATGCCTAAATAATATGTGTAATATTAAACTTAGTTATGTATGTTTTATTAAAAGATGTGCTTTTCTTTTTTTCTTTCTCTTTTTTTTTTTTCAACACTTATTGAGAATTTTTTTGTCATTATGTTATTACTTTTGCCCATTCATTAAAGTCTAATTAAATCATAAAGAAATAAGTGAAATATTTCTGAACCATCTTCATTTTATAAATACAAATTTCCACACAAGTATTATTAATAAAATAATAACAATAATAAATAATATAAAAATGCTATTTTATGTTTAAATATGTCCTTAATGACATTTTTTTAAATCCCTTTCCGTTTTTTTATTTTGTTTACCATCGAAAACCATTAGATTTCTCAATTAAAGTTGATTAATCAAATTTCCAAATAATGATAATAATTTAAAGAAGAGTTTAAGCTATGCATTCTAACATTTCTTCTGAAAAATAATTTTAGAATTTTTTTTCAAAATATCTTGATTATTTTAATGAGTTTTTCTTCACTCTAATTTTTCTTATATTGTATTAAAATTACTCAGTTGTTTAATTTAATGACATTTTCCATAAGGAAAAATTACAATCCTATATCAGAGTGGATATAAAAAAAAATCTTTTTCTTTCAAAGTCGCATTTAAAAAAATAATTATAACATTAAATGAATTTATTTAAAATAATCTAGAAGAATTACGATAGTGATATAAATAAGTCGCAATGTTTAAAACTAGTTACTTTCTTTAAAATTACTAATTAAATCTTCAACAGTTGAGGGAAAAAAAAATAATAAAATCCATATGATGATACAACTAAATGAAAATTTTCAAAGAGTAATAATAAAAAAACAATTATCCTACCAAACAAATACACCTTTAAAAAATTCCAGTGAATTTGCGAATTCTTACATTTTACGTCGTATAAATTATAAACTTTATATACTTATTTTTTTATAATTCTATTATAAAACTGCATTAAAATAGTACAGAAATATTTCAAATTAAACTTAATGAATAGGCAAAGAAAATTTTCAGACTTACAATATTTTAGTGTAATCCCACTGCGAAGTTTTTAATAATCGTGTAAACAATCCAGTCAACATTTACGAAGTGATTTCATGCCATGAATGACACAGCAAAAATTTTGACCCCTGAATGTGACTGGTCGTGTCCTTGAAAGACCCCTTCGAAACAAACCCTTTCTCATTCGTTCCCTCGCTCACGTGTAAAGGACCGGGCACATAGCACTAACTTCTTGTGGTCAGGCTTCGCTATTTTTTATCTTTTGGGTCGGCGCTTTGATGTATAAATTGCTCTTTCTTTGCACTGAATCTGAACTTCAAGAAAGAAATCGAATTCGAAATCAGTTGACAGCTTTACGACTGAAGATTGGGGGAGATAAACTTTCCCTTCCTTTGTCGGAAACAAAGATAGATTTATTGCTCTTTTAGTGCAAATGAAAGTAGTGCTGTTTTCCCGCAGCCTTATGATTCCCAACAATTTTCCGAACTTAACGATAATACTTATCAGTTAAAAATAAATAAAACTAATTTTCAGTTATTTTTTCACTTTATCCTTTACCTATGTCGGTTCAATATGGAAAAAAAATGAAGAGAATAAGTTTTAATTATATTTAGTGAATTTCTGAAATCGTAGAATTTATGTTATCATAACATGTAACCCTTTATAAACAAATAAGAGCCATGTCACACTGGTTTAAATAAAATACATTCACACACACACTCAATTACATATATTGATATAATATTTTTTTATAGTTATATAGTTAAAGGTACATATAACTATATAACTGGCTATTAACTATAAATCTGTCTAAGATATGTCTTAGACAGATTTTACTGTGAATATGAATTATATCTTATAAAATATTTAAAGATATAATCTATATTTATATAAATAACTTCATATAGTGTTTTGTTTTTACAAAAGATTTCGTTCAGCTTTCAGACGACTGCCAAATTCCCAGTTCAACAAAGCTAAATATTTATGCAATTTTTGAGTAATTTTGAAAGGGAAAAGACATTAAACTGGCTAGTCTGATAACTAGAGCGATTTAAGTTTTCTATTTTCTTATAAATTAATAAATTATTTGATAGTAAGCGGTTGTGGTCACGTGACAACCGTTTTTCCTTCTGTCTCACAATATCATCTTCAGAACATAGATTGAAAATGTCCAGTTAAACAATATTTGCTTTTTTTTTTTTTTTTTTTTTTTTTTTTTTTTTTTTTACAAAAAAATATAAACCATCTTTCGATTACATAGTTTCTTACTATCAGCTCCTGCAATTTCATTCGTTTATGAAGAAATATGAATTTAAATAGATGCTGTTATTAGATGTTTCTTCAAATTGGAATTCGTTCAACGTTTAAAGGGTTTTTTCTTTAAAATAAAATTTTTTGTTAGTGTATCCAGTGTGACATATTGTGCTTTGTATATTAAGGAAAACATTTACAAGTGTATTTCATTCCAGAGTGTTTATAAAAAAACATAGATATATACATTTTAATACTTAATTTACAGAGAAGATAATTTTAAAATTATCTTCTGTAAATTAAATTATTCCTCCTATATAGGGAGAATTATTAGCACTATAATCTCTCCCTTGTCTCCGCGCTTGCAGATGCGAATGAATGAAAATACATTCTTTCTTTCTTTCTTATTATTATTTTTTTAATAACATGATTTTTTATTTTTTAGAATGATCTTTCCTAAAAAAAAAAAAGTTTTGTATTACTGATTAATGGGGGGGGGGGGGAACTGAACGTGGACTGTTTTAGGCACAATCTAAGGCGTTTTTCTGTTTTAACATTTATTTTAAATTATTTTACTATATTTTAAATATTTATTCATTTTTTTTCAACTATTTTTTATGAATAATGAATGTAAAAGTGTGCCGGTGAAGAAAAAACTTGGAATTCTGTATATATTTTGGAGACAATTCATTTTATATGTAAAAATATTTTCAAACTAAATAAAATGTCATCTATTTTATTATTTTAAATATAAATCTCGTAAATTATGCATATGCTTATTAAAGCCCAGTTATAAAGTAATTTTTGAAAGAAATAAAATTATACATTTTCTCTCTTATTTTTATTTTAAAATTTTTATACATTTTCTCCCTTAAAATAAAAATGCTGGTCAGTTTATATTAGCCCTCTGCTTTCTAGATTTTGGAGGGCCATTACCTTTTTGCCCGAAACCGACCTCTAAGAGTTTACCGCAAAGTAAATGCAACAGTTCTGTCATTGCCGAGCCGTTAACGGCTCGGCGATAGCTGCCGCAATTAGCGGCGGCTCACTTGCGGTACAGCATTGTTTTTGTACAAATGGCCTTAACTCCTTTTGGCCACGACGAAACCAGCTTACGGCCCTAACTCGAGCGTTTGTGGGGGAAGTTCATTCTATTCGAAGCATTTTTCCTCTTTGGCTCTACCTTTTCAAATGGTCTAATGTCCTCAGGTGTTGGAGTTGTTTTGCATGGAGCAGGAGAAGGTGCGTTAGGCATATCCATAGAAATATTCCTACCCATAATTACCTGGGTTTCATTAGAAGCTTCACCAATTGCTTTGTCGAGCGTGCTTGAAGGCTCTGGTCTATCACTGGCATACGAAGGCATGGAATCAGAGTGAGTAAAAACATTCCTATTGAAAGGACATATTCCAGTTATTTGAAAACCAGATGTTATATTAACTGGATTTATTGCGTAGGGAAGTGCAGTTTTCACAATTCCCGCAATACCGTAGATGGTCGTATGGCGTCTATTAATTGTCACTAAACCATCACAGGCTAAATGAACATATTTTTTTAATGGGCAATAAACTGTGCGGTCCAATGGCTTCAGCTTATGGCTACAGTGGGCCAGGAAAGACCGGGCCAACTTGCCCCCTTGCCAGGTTTGAAATACTTTTGCTATCCTACACATATCTTAACAACATTTAATATTTATTGTTACATGAAAAGAATCGTTATAAATTGAACTTTCAAAATATTACTCACTTTTGTTACTATGAAATATCTCTTGAGAGCATTTACGCTTTCCGCACACTAATTTGCTTCGAGATCAACGAAAGTGAAAAATCAACGTTGTTCTTAGTTTTCTTTTGTTAAGAGAATTGCAACTCGTAGAAGGGTAGAGGAACAGGTTTTCTAAAATTTTTCTGGACTTCTGGCGACATCTGGTGACTAATTTGAAATTAAAGCAAATTGGCCAACCTACCCCTATGGCCAACGTGCCCCGGTTTCCCCTATACTATAAAAGTTCGAAGAGATACAAAGCTTTAATAACATCAACTATTGATATTCTGAGTAACTCTTTTTTACCTTATCCTTATCTGTTTATCTAGAGTTTAAATCGATACTGATAATAAAAGGTTATGCATACTTAAACTTCTTTTTGCATTTCATAAAATAATTATAAGGATCTTGTGTAGAAAGGGACTCGCAAATTTGCAAAGCCTCTTTGGTCGTGATGCGTTTTTCCAGATAGGGTTATTAAGTAACTTTTTAATGCACAAGAGATGTTATAAGAGACCCACTCAATGCAAACTTGTCGCAAATCCTATAGTATTTATAAAGGGTTCCCATGCATGAGGAATAAAAAAATAGATATCTTAATATCAAAAGTTACGTAAATTTGTAGCCACTTAATACGAGTTAAGGAATATTTTTCATTAAATAAGGCAAATAATATTTTAAAAAATAAATAAACATAAATCCTGGTACTAAAATGTATATCTATTTTTTAAATTTCTTCAATATATATTTTTTAATTTGTGAAAGGTTGAGGGTTTTTTTCACGACTGTGCATATTTTCAGTAATATTGAACCATAACAAAGCATCGGAATATACATAAAAAATGTAATTTCATTTAGATTTATTGAATTATTAATTGAATCAGTATTTCACATATTGTTTCATCATAGGGTCAGATCTCATGTCACTGAGACGTAGGCGTGTATTGCTTGAAAATTTAAGAGTAACAATAACTTCATCGCACTATGATGTTCTTTATTATTAAACTAGCGGCCTTCGCCCGCTACGCTGGTCGGTTTATCTAAAGAAATCTTGAAGAAGTAGTTAGATAAGGTTCAGACATACATTAAAAAAAAAAAAGCAAGTCGATCATTCAAAAAACGTTGGGAAATATCAAATATTTACTGTAATTTTTTAAGAAAAACAAAGTTTCGAAAAAAAAAATTAAATCGAAAAAAAAATTACACTGACATATTAATGCAAGGAAATTTTCCCAGAGAGAAAATTCGCCTTGAATACAATATTTCAAATTCTTTTAATTGCTTATAGGCGTTAATGCCAACATAGTGAAAAAAAATTCCATGCTGGGAATCGAACCCGGGCCATCAGTATGGCGCACTGACGTTCTACCGACTAAACCACATGGAACGACAGCCAGCTTGAAACTTTCTCATACTTAAGTAGACTGGCGAAAACATAACGATAGCGCGTTTTAAAATCGCACAGTGACATCTATTGGATTTTATATGTACTAAAAAACGTTATGTACTAAAAAACGTGAGCAGCGCACCTAATAGTTTCTTTTGTTTCTTTTTGTTACTTTTTTGTCTGTTGTCCGATTTTGATGAAACAAAGCCTATACACTGCCCGGGAGTGTGCATTCTTCATTAGTGAAAACCGCATAAAAATCCATTCAGTAGTTACGAAGATAACCTCGAACAAACAGACAGACAGACAGACAGACAGACAGACAGACAAAAAATTCAAAAAAAATTTTTTTTGTGTTTCATTGGTTTTCTTTTATCGCCCTGACTCCATTTTTGTCAATTATCTTCAATGTACAGACACACCGGGTCCTACTGTTTTATTATATGTATAGATTAGATTAATTTTAAAAAATCCAATGTCATTTATTTCAGATTAAAAGGGTTATAACAGACGCTGAACACATTTCATATTTAACAATTATCTTTCAATATCTTTAACAT
This sequence comes from Maratus speculifer, assembly GCA_964019185.1. Lineage (NCBI taxonomy): Eukaryota > Metazoa > Arthropoda > Arachnida > Araneae > Salticidae > Maratus > Maratus speculifer. The sequence continues at coordinate 365,528,193 of OZ025294.1, forward strand.
CAACAGTTTGACTTTCAACATCATGACAAAAAGAAATCAACGTAAATGTATATTTAGTTAGTAACGTCTAATAAAACAGCTGTAAAAAATTATTTTTTATAAAAAATGCACAACTTTTATATTGACCAGTTTTATTCTTAGTAAGTAATTATAGTTAGTAACAAGTTTTGCTCTGACTAACTTACTTTTCTAACTCTTAAATAAAAAATAAATAAAATGGGATAAGTTCACGAAGAAAAGAATTCATAACCTCGTCAATACACAAGATGTAAAATTCGCTCACATTTATTATGAATCGTCTTAATAATATCTCCAACTTTTTATATTAATAATTCTAACAGCAAATAAATAAATAATTAAACATAATAAAAAATGTATGTAAAAAATGTGGGGATGTATCACGAAAGAAACTTCGCAATTAATCAGTGTCTGTTGGCCGAATAAGACATCGATTTTTTAAAATAAATATTGAAAACTTTGTTTATTTATGCTTTTAAGACACACATTTCAATTGTTTCGATGTTACATGTGCATAATATTGCTACTAGTTTGATACAGATCTGAAAGTTTTAGTTTTATAAATGAAAATAATAATACGTTATATTTCTACGAACCTGCAATGTTGCGACTTTGAAAGTTATTTTTAAAACTATAGATTCCTAGCAGATTCTTAAGATCTTTGCACGAATGGTTCAGAATAACATCCAAAGCTACATAAATTAAACTGTGAAAATAATAGTATGTTATTTTCAGGATGATTTTTAAATAGTCGATTTTTAGAATGGTAAATACTATATGGCCGAAAGAGCCCGGCCACTTACGATTTTAGACATTTTGTTAAATATCTGTTTAAACACATGATGAATTATACCGAAACTCGAAAAGTGTTAACATAATAGTACAGGTCATACATTTCTATGAAGATTTTTTCCCCCGAAACTCCATAGGGATCCGTCGACGAATTAAAAACGAACGAATACATTAACGAACGAATTGCATAACCCTGTCGAAACTAAAGTATCAAAAGCATGCAAACTGTAGATAATGATTAAGTTGCTTACTGTAATAAATTTTGTTCATTATTATGCGAATAGCATGTATTCTTGTAGTGAAATTAAGGTTTTTATAAAACTGTCCCAAGTTGTTCCAAGTTCGTTTCTTATAACTTGCTGAGTTCTCGAAATAAAATAATATTCTTTTCTGAAAATGTAACAAACAACTTTGTACACAATATCCTGTAACCAGAATTAAAAAATAACAAAAATTATATAAAAAATTAACAGTTTTACTAATTAATTTTTAATTGCGCACGTGTGAACGCTATGAAAATTTCATTTGCATATTGTGTTAGCTAAGTGTATAGGGCACAGTGATTTTACTTCTTGTTTAATAAAGAGTTTTATGTAACGACCTATGCATGCTGGTTTTTAGTAATTTATTATTTTTGAACCAATACGAAATATTTTTTATGATATATTTGCAATTTTAAAAGAAAAAGAGACTGGCATAAATTTTCTTGTAAAAGATTTAACGTTAAATTCTGAACCCCAGTAGCAAACCAATATTGGTCCAACGTTGGCCAATATTTTATCTATTGGAAATATTGCCAATAAAACGTCAATATTGCTCCAATATTATGATGTTTACATTTTGCTCTTATTTAGCCAATATATCCAGCCAATATTATGCCAATATTCGGGTTTCATTGGAAATATTGCCAATAAAACACAAATGTTGTACAAATGTTGCCGTTTCATAGAAAATATTTCCAATGAAATTCCAATATTTAAGCAATATTGGCGTTTTATTGGTAATATTTCCATTGAAACCCCAATATTGGCATAATATTGGCTGGAAATATTGGCTAAATAAGGGCAAAATGTAAATATCCCTATAATGGAGCAATATTCCATGCCACTATTGTACCAATGTGCCATTATTGCCCCAAGATGTAGCCAATATTGGTCCAATATTGTTTGGCTACTGGGGAATGATTCCGTATTCACTGTAAAAATTTAAGGATTGATAAAGGACACTATAAAAGTCACTTATTTTATGGACACGCGTGGTTGCAAGAGACATGGAAAATAATACTTATTTACTGCATCATTTACAACTGCTACTTTTACAAAAAACTTTTGTAAAATCTATCAACTAAAAATTGGATAACCGCTTAACAAGGTATAGGTATGGCGAGCGAATGGTGTCGAGATCCAAAATATGTGAAATTTTTACTCACATACGTGCAACAATAACTGATATTTAAGATTTAATAAACACATAAATGATCCCTCCGTTTCTATGTACTCAAACCTGTAAAAGTGTGTTATAGCCCGGTAGGTAGGAGCCTGGCTACCGTTAGAAAAGAAAAAGAATTGAATACTCCCGCCTTATCGCAAGACAAGGTATACATCCAGGTAATTGCACTTAAAAGTGCTGTAAAGAGCTAGTATACCCATTAAGCCGAAACTGCAGTCGCTCACGAATTGGAAATTATAAAATTTTTAAATGTTTCTAATAAAAAGTCTTTCAAAAAATTACGATAACAACTGTCTGTTGTTCCATGAAAGACCGCTCTCTAATAACCTAATCACTCTTTTATCAATCATCGCCTACTTCTTGTGAGAACATATGAAGAATACTATTTATGCGACTACAGTTGACTCTGTTTTCAATCTCAGTTTTTTTGAGGATTTATTGTTGCTGCACGTATATATAAAATTCCTGGCGTCTCTGAACATATACAACAATCTATTCTATATGTACTTTTAGACATTACTACTGGCTCACACATTCTTTTCTGATTGTAGAGAGAAAAACAGAGGGAGGGTGACAAGTGAACCGGCCGTACAGACAATTTCCTCATTGAGTTCATTACTGAAATTTTAGAATTAATTAAAACTCGATTCCCAAATAAAAATACAATTGGTTTGCTAAATCAAATCTTGGTAGAAAAAAATCTGAAAATCCTATTAATCCTATTTTAGCGGTTTACTTGTACGTTTAAATATTTTTTTTTCAGCTTCCGGTCATTTCTTCTCCAGGTCATTTTTGTTTTTATACATTTCACCTTGAGAGATTTTGAAGACCAATTGCGTTTTAATATGCGAATCAAATTGTAACTAATTCAAAAATTTTAGCTGTAAACTCTATGAGGCGAATGTCTGTGCTGCCGTAATACTGTGTTATAGCATTTCTCAATGTCGTTGTCGATAAACATTCGGTCCATGTCTTTTTTCTATTTTTATGCCGTAACGCGTGACTTATTAACATATATTTGTACAAAATAACTGATTATTAAATTTTCCTGTATCAACCCATAAAGTATTTAGTATGGGTCTGGAATCACCCTGTATACAATACTTCCAAATAATTTTTGTTTTATATTTATGCCAACATGGGAAAGAAAGCTTAACTTTAAAGGGTAAATCAAATTTCTCCCGGTCTTATCAAGTATTCATTATTTTTCAAGTATAATATTTTAGGGCATATAAATAAAATAAATGTCATTTATCACATTTCTGCATTTTGCAAACATGAAATCTAAAAATTATCGAATTCCACAAAGATTTCTTAGTTCATTAATTTTTACAGATACGATGAAATATAATCCTTTTTCCAAAAATGTTGTTACATAAAACTATTTACTTGTGAAAGTTTAAATAAACTTAGCGTTGTATAAATATTAGAAATAAAAATGTTGTGTCATAATATGATAAAGGGCTGCTGTGGAGTACATTTAACACAGAGCTCTTAATTTTCTCTGGTATGAAAATTAATTTAAATATTTTGATGTCTCTTGAAATTAATGAGTTGCCACCATATTTTGTAATTTATCTTTTTAATGGAGAAACAAAAGTACGCTAAAGAATATTTTTTATATTTATACATTTTAATAAAAGACTCTTTAAAGTTTAAATGATATTTCTACAAATGAGCATTTTTTTTATCAAAAAGACAGTTTTAATAAAATAGTGCGTTATATACAAAATTATAATTACCATTCTATATGCTAATCATGGAATACAATCGTATTCGAGTGACGCAGGCTTAAGCTAAATAGCGTATCGTATCGTGTCACAGAGTGCGTAGATTGCGGCCGAAAAAAGAAAATGAAATTCGATTTTCGATGATGGGTAGTGAGGAAATGTTGCCATCGGTTTCACTTAGCTATCTAAAAAAATTAGAGAATAATTGGACAGTTCATTCATTTGTCCCAAATGGCTTGAAGTTTTGCTAAAACGCTGATGCTTCATCATTTTTGACAAAAACTTTTAAAATGTTAATTAAATTTATTTTAGCTAATTTCTCTTAAAATGTCATTATTAGTGTAAGAAAAGTTTAATTATGTTATAAGTATGCATTCTTTAATAGTTTTATGCTTTTTGACGATTTATTTTTTCTTTTCGCGTATCAGTAAGCAAAAATCGTAAATATGGTTTGTTTTGTACGTCAGTTTCTCTCTTTTGTACTTATTATGTTCATATCTGTTCTTTCTGTCTTTTGGTGCATTGTCATGTAGATGGACGACGGTACACGGCATGTCTTGTCAGCAGTTCTGGAAGAAGAAGACAATGCAAAGCAGCAAACAGTGAAAACGAAATCAGTCGTCATGAGAATAGGAGATGGAATAGGAGATGGGAAAAGTTGAGACGAAACAAATATCACCATATTTTTTGGATGCGGTTTGGAATATTTGGGTTAGACACCTCCTTCTATTCATTGCGGATAATTCGCAAAACTGTCATATTATTTTCTAAGCCAGAATAAAAACTATTTGAGAAAAAAAACATACAAAATTTGATATGTATTCTTTATACGAATGAGCCTCCACTCCGACACCGATATGATAACGACTGCCTAAACTAGATGGCAGAATCACTTTAACTAAGACCTTTACAGAAGCATTTGGGGCTAGATTAATAGAGTAATCAAAGCTTCAGCCATTCGGAAAACATCACGCGCATTTTTACACGCCATTACTGCTGTACACTGTAAAAAAAAATTAGGTAAAGGTACTAAACATTTTCTAGGAAACTGGGATTCCAAGAACTTTTCATGTAACGATAGCAGGAAAAATCCATGTAACCGATTCTAAAACTTGAGTTTTCGTTGTTACCGTTACAGGAAAAGTTATTGGAATCCCAGTTTCTTAGAAAATGTTTAGTACATTTACAGAATTTTTTTTTACAGTGTATGATTCGTCATTCTCTCGATAGTGCCACTTTTAGCTTACGTTCTATGAAGACTGTTCTATCTTTTCTACCATTAAAGGGTATGGTTGTAATTTTTTATCCTTAAAGATATTTGTCCTCTTCAGGGGCGTACCGAAGGCTGTTTTAGTGTGGGGGTGAACTGAAGTTTGCCGACCGCAAGATCGGGGGTGAGAAAGGCTTTGTGATAACCCTCCGCCCTAAATATTTATATTTATTTATTTTTGTTAAAGGCTTTAAAAAAATACTGTCAAAGTCGGCGTTTTGAACCGAAGTCAAGAGGAAACAGAGCTAAATAATAATCATGCGAAACCATTCGTTCTTGAAATATTCAAGAAAGATTAAGTACTCTTTTATTGAAAATTTCAAGAGAACATGGTCTACCCCTTCCTCCCTGTGACAAAAAATAATATTTTTCTTCGAGGGTTCAAATAGTCATAGACATTAAAAATTTTGGACGCAGTTAACCCCTTAACGCGCAGTATTGCCGGGTCGGCAACACCTAAAGTTCCCCTTGTTTAGAGACACAAAAACTCCGTGAATATTTTAAAAACTACTCTAATGGCTACTTTAAATCTTTCTTATGAGTTCTAGATGACAGCACCACAGAGATCAAACTCTACTGTTTTTAAATAATAGGTAAAATGTTTTACTGTAATACGCGCTTCACAACAATGCTCTTTTCACTGCGCTTATCAATGCTTTACTTATGGGAGGTGACCACTTCGGCAATATCTGTATAGTTAAAATGGTTAGTGCAATCTTTACAAAACAATACCTGTGTACTCCTCTAGGCCTAAATAGATTGCCTAATTTTTTTTTCTTTAAATTTCAACTTTAAAGAGTAGTGTGCCGGAAAGGGTTAAAACCAACCTGAAGAGTGATGATGTTTAAATGCTCAGTTTTTGGAATTTCGTAATTTCGTAATTGGTTGTAATTTTTTTATCCTTAAAGATATTTCTCCTCATGTATCTTCTTCCAAAGTTTCTTTTTCAGCCACCTAATGTTGTCTTTATCGATGACGAGATTATTCTGATCTCTGCTGTCACAATTCCTGCATCTTGAAGCACGGATAAATGTTTTAACGCAATATCCCTATCTGCTATACCAATTGTAAATGAGGCTAATGCTGTGTGAGAAAGGGATATGCGTTTCAGAGTAAAAAAACAAAACAAAAAATGGAATAAAAAAATACAGTTAAATGGCACTCACAGATAAATACCTATCCGTGATTTACCTGTGTGTCAAAACAATGCTGCTAAACTACATTAAAAAAAATCCTTTAAATTTACGGCACAGTAATGTTGCAACAAGAACCCTAAAAAGGAGAAAAATATGTATAGTTAAAAAACACTAAGTGATTTAAAAAAGAATTTTTTTTTCAAATGTATAATATTAAATAAATATGCAGTTTTTTTTTCTTTAATAATTCTCGGATATTGTAACATAAAATTCACTGAATTCAACATTTAAACTATATTTTTAAAAATAATCCAAATTCTTAAAAGGTGAACTCCACCCTAATAACTGAAAATATGAGCTCCAATCTTTCTCCTATTCTGAGAAAAAGAAATAATAACGCCCTTTAAATATATAAAATTCTTTTGTAACGATATTTTCGTAATAGAAAAATTGAATGCTTTTGGTAAAGAAACCGAAAGAATTTCTATGTGAAAATTTTTAACTGCAGAGAGAAAAAAACAGTTAATAAACCAATCTTCAAACTTTTAGACAAGCGGAAGTGAAGAGCTAATTTTCTTGACTCGGCTTATTTTTTTACTTTTTAAATGAAGAAAAGATAGAGATTTTCCTTTCGTTTAAAAACAGTTTTGTTTTATATTGATAAAATATTACGAACATTAACATTTTAAAGTATTTAGTAAAATTAATAAAAGTAAATTTCGTTTTAATACTTTGAACGATTTTGTTGTTGTTGTTGTTGTTGCTGTTGCTGTTTGTTTATTTCAAAAATTCTATTTTTTTGTGAAATGAAGGCATCTGACATGGAAAAAATAACTGTTATTTCATTCTTTGGACTGTTCTTGACCAGTTATAGCAATCATATTTGACAAGAACACGGCATCAGTTGAGAATTGTATTGTTTTTAGGTACGTTCGAGATGTAGCGATCGGTACAATAAAGGTTTAAAAAAGAAAATAAAAATATTATGTTATATTTGCTAGAAACAATATATAGTGACTCATCAGAAGTTTTTCAAATAAATTAAGTGCTACATAAAATTGTTCTATTTTCTTCCTTTTAACGTTTTAAAAGTAAACTAAATTGATTACTAAAACCGTTATTAAATGTCTAATAATGGACAAGAATTAAATCCCCTGAAATTAATTAACGACAAAATTAAAAATAAACATTTTTCATGTTTTTTTTTTTTTTTTCATCAGACGAAAACCTAATCGTCTCAATCACCCGTTTGTCTGTGTTTCACCGTGCACAAAAATGTACACAAATCAGAAACTTCAAATTTTGTGTACTTATAGCTGAATACTTCGTGTCACACTTCAAAGCACCAAATTCTGAAAAATCTATAATTTTAAATAAATAAATTTTAACAATGCCATCATTTTATTTTTGCGATGAAAATTTTAAAAGATAATCTGAATTTCAACGTTTTTCGTGTAGATATCATATCTTGGAGGAATGCATTTCTTTCATATTCTTCATTTCTTTCATTTCTGAATTCGACCCATGGATCTGCAAGTTTAAATTTTCAAAGTAAAATGCATTTAATTAAAAGAAATTTCATATTTTCTGATAATTTAAGGAATCTCACACTGTTAAAAAAAATCTGTGAAGGTACTAAACATTTTCTAGGAAACTGGGATTCCAAGAACTTTTCATGTAACGATAACAGGAAAAATCCATGTAACCGATTCTAAAACTTGAAGTTTTGCTGTTACCGTTACAGGAAAAGTTCTTGGAATCCCAGTTTCCAAGAAAAAGTTTAGTACCTTTGCAGATTTTTTTTACAGTGCAGGATACTTCAAATCGCAAAAAAAATAAAGAAAGAAGGCGCCATCATCAACATTTAATATCTTTTTATGATATCAAAACACGGTTTTTATTGAGATGATAGGTATAAATACGGTTTTTTTAATTTTATGCCTTTAAACTGCAAGCTGAAGAATTAGCATTTACAGGGAGCAAACTGTCAGATAAACGATGTAAAATTTTTTATAATAACTTTACCGCATGATTACAAAATAAATATGGCAACTAGAATGGAAATTTTGATGTAAACTTATACATCAGATTGTAATAGATACCTTGAACACAAATAAATTTATATTTAAAGCATTTTTCTATTTTGAATACAAAGTTGTATTTAACTAATACAGATTTTTGAAAAATTGTACAATATAATCACTTAAGAAATAAAATTTTTTGAACAATAAAAATGAAATTTTAGATTCAGTTTATACATATTATCAGGAAACATATATTTTGAAAATTATATGGGATAATACTTACAAGATTTTGAGATATCGTGCGCGCTATGAAAATAAGAAAATGTAATTTGGAGAAAAATGACTTCCATATTTCAGAAACGCCGCTTCAGCTATTCGGCGAATAAAATTCTAAAACTTTTGTTCTATTAAGAATTTCGAGATAACAATTATATTAAAATGTTAAGAAAAGAAAGCTGTTTGACACATAAAAAAATGAAAAGTAAAAAATTTTGCATTTTTAATTGTCTTGAGACCCTTAACGGTTTATATTATTATTTTCTTATTTCTGACATTCATATTACTTTTTGTAGTGCAAATATATTTTCATTTTACCAACTATTGTGATTTAGCAATGATTCTTCATTTTAAATTTCACTTAAACATTTTATTTTGATTTTATAATTTAAAAATATTATTCATATCTCTGCTAAATTTTTAAATTTCGGATTTTCCAAAAAAATTGGAATTGTAAATTTTATAATTTGATTTGAACGTTTTTAATTTGATTAAAATACATAACTTTGATTCTAAATATTTTTAAATTAAATTTATTGGTGCTACACTGTAAAATAAATTCTGAAAAGGTACTAAACATTTTCTAGGAAACTGGGATTCCTAGAACTTTTCCTGTAACGGTAACAGCAAAAATCCAAGTTTCAGAATCGGTTACATGGATTTTTCCTGTTATCGTTACATGAAAAGTTCTTGGAATCCCAGTTTCCTAGAAAATGTTTAGTACCTTTGCAAAAATTTTTTTACAGTGTACGATTTGTGTAAGAATTTTATAATTATAAATTAACTATTTGGAATTTTTTATATAAGAATAAGTTCTTTTGAAAGAAATATTAAACGGAACCTTTTGTGCTACATCTGATCACATTTAACTAAAATTTTTAATTGTCATTTTAACAGTGCATTGTAAAAAAAAATCTCCAAAGGTACAAACCTTTTCTAGGAAACTGGGATTCCAAGAATTTTTCCTATAACGGTAACAGCAAAAATTCATGTTTCAGAATCGATTACATGAATTTTTCCTGTTATCGTTACATGAAAAGTTCTTGGAATCCCAGTTTCCTAGAAAAAGTTTAGTACCTTCACAGATTTTTTTTTACAGTGTGGTTGATTAGGCGAAAGAAGACAATCGAAAATATAAAAATTAATCTTTTAAATTTCACTCTTGGACTATGATTAGAAACAATATTTGAAAAAAAAATGTTAGTTTACATAAGCAAGATGGAAGTACATTATTTTAACGTAACGTAATTGTCTCCAAATAGTCAAAAATTAAATGATAAAAATTAATGCACTTTATAAACATATATATATATATATAAACGGTTTCTCTTAACATAGACAGCTGACTAACATTCAAACAAAATTATTGATTCAAGTACCACGTATAAGGCTCAATTTTTCCGAAATAACGAAATATTTCAAAAAATTAACCAAAAAATAAATACTATGCAGTTTAGTTCTTTTGTCCTCTTTGTGCCTAAAGTATATATTCTTATCTATAATATACGTGAAAATAAATGCTGTTTACAAAAATTATATTCAAATTTAAAATTTAAATATCTCTGTCAGGAATGTGCAAAATAAAATCTCCGTCCATTATAAAACTATACATTACATATAGAACAAAATTCAATCATTTTTTGACTTAAAAACGGGTTTATACGATAAATAAAAATATACGCTTTTTTTAGCAGCAATCAAGATATGAATCTCATCAATTATTACGATTTTAGATACATTTAAAAAATAAATTTCAATATCCATGGTCATATTTTTCACCGAAAGATCATGTGCAATAATTATGAGGTGAATTCATGATCTTGATTATATAGCTCGACCAAAAGAAAATTTACACATATCGACGAAAGTAAATTTCACAGCTGAGCTAAAAAAGGTCTTGGTTTTGCTGTAAAATGAAATTATAGCTCTTAGCTCTGCATGGAGGTCAAAAATATGCATAAAAGTATAAAATCCTTAAAGCCGAAGAACTCGGAAGTGGTTTGAAGTGAATTCACTTATGAAATTGTTTGTATAGCAAAGAACCATGACAGAAATATTTCTAGAAAAAAATTCCAAATTCATTTTTGCGTGATGTGTTACTTTCCTAGCGTGGGAGCGATATTTAATCGCATATGCCCTATCAGAATTCGGATAAAAATAATTGAATGATAAAAAATACAAAAGCATGTATGTGTCCTACTGTTTTAAACATGCAGTTTTACAAATAAACTGCTCTAAGATTTTTCAGTATGCAGGCTAGATTTTATTTTAGTTACAAAACAGATTCGTTATGATATTCAGTGATATTTTTGTTTTGTTATTTTTCTACTAAATTTAAGTCTACTAAATTTTCAAGTTACAAATCTATTTCAATTTCAAAATTAATCATAAAATGTTGCCTAGTTCGTCTAATCGTAAATCTAGTCGCTAATTTTTCTTTGAAACGGTACATGGGTAGAATTTTACATTATAAACATTTTTTAATTAAAAAAAATAAATATCTTTTGTAAAATATTTCGTGGAAGATTTTTCTAGAGCATGGGCATTTATTTAAAATAGCTAATCAATTTCACTTATTGATAAATAATTAATGTATATCCTTACATTTCCTTATTTCAACAGGCAACTTCGACAATCAGAAATATCTCCTTTACACTAAAAGAAAAATTGTATAAACCGCCTTTTACTAGCACAAATATTAGGTCAATCGGAAAGTTCACTCTTGTAATGTTATTTCTCGCCTACGTGTTAAAAAAAACCACATTTCTACATTGTGAGCAATTTTTTGAAATGGAAAAATTACCACATTTTTCGCGATTCATATCAAGATGAAAACAATGGGAATTTTGCTCTTCCAAAATAATGGGCGTGAAACTCAAGTTTTATAAAAATATTTCTATACAGAACTTTTATTTAAAAGTATTAAATTTATTTATTTAACTTATTTCTCCGCGGTGCATATTTAACTTAATTTCGAAAGATATTACCGTCTTGAATGGCATTATTTTTATTCGGTGCTGTTTAAAATGACCTCTATGGCGGTTCTTGTGTTAATCCGTAAATTAGAAGTATGGTTTTCTAGGTGATGAAACGCCACATTATAATATGGATCGCTTCAACTGCCATAAATTATCACGTAATTTCTAAAATCAATTCACGAACTAGGATTATAATTACTAAATCTTACTTTTTGCATTTGCATTTATTTGCAGAGTTTTTTAAAAGAGTTTGACCACAATAATATCGAATAAGAACTTAAATATTAAAAGGCTTACTAAAGCTCTTTAGTAAAAGGAAAGGAGTTTATATGTATGACATTGAACTGATTTTTACCGAAATTTTTGTTCTAAATACCAGTGCAGAATATTTTCTCAATGTAAAGGTATAGCCATCAATAATTTTTTCGAGTATTTACATTGCACATACAAAAATTACGTTTTATAATGTAGAGATTTTGATCGATCACAACGTTCGCTTTCTTTTTTTCTTTTTTCTTCTTTCCCCCTCCCCCTCTCTCTCTCTCTTTTTTACTTTAATAGAGACTGGGACACATTTCAAAATAATTTTTATTTATTGGGGTAAATCTGTGAGAAATTTTAAGATGGTTCACCTTATCATTGTAAAAAAATCTAGTGATAAATTTTCTGATATTTCAATAAAAACAATTTTATTACAAAAGTTTATTAAAACAAAGTTTTAATAAACTTTTTAATTTAATATTAATTTATTTTTAATTTAATTTTTTTAAGTTTTGAAATTTATTTCAAATCGTCAAAACTTACAATTAGTAATTGTAGAATTTCAACTTGTTTTCATTTAATAAACATAAATATATAAGCTTTAATTTTGATTCGGCGTTTTTAAAAGTATTAATTTGTATAAAAATGAAAAAAAAATATTCAAAAGGGTTTTTTTTACCTTTTTTCATAAAAAAATGGTGTAACTTACGGTGTTCCTTAAGTTACACCTTTTTTTAAAAAGAAATTTTCCAAAAGTAGTTTTGGAAATAATTTTAATTAAGTTTCCTGAATCAAAATTAAAGTAAAACTATTGAAAAAGACATGTTCCAAGATTAAACCATATATTTTTAACGGTTCTTTCCTTATAACAATTTAAAAAGGATAAATGGTGAAAAAATCACCCTGAAGAAAACTGCATTTTCGAAAACAAACATTACCACAATAATAATTGCTCAAAACGAACCAAAACGGAAAAATTCATGTTGTCCGTTTCTATTAGATTAGAAAAAAAAACTAGTTAAAAAATTTTCTACAATATTTGAAGATTTTGAACATCCTGAGTCACAAAATGTTTCTTTTCCTTTCATTTTTTTTAAATTTTTTCTTCATCTTTCGGAAAATGGTTGTTGCTTTCTGTCTAGAGATATCTGAGACATTTCCGAAACCTAGCGATTTTATTCGTTTTTTAATTGGTCCATGTTTAATGTCCAAAAGCAGAATACATCTGTTGCCATAATGACAAAAAAAGCATTAAAAATCACAAAGAGAAATAATAGGCGATACAGCTTTAAAAAAAATTGCATTTAAAGTACCTTTTATTCTATACGACGGTGTAAAAATTGATAATGTGCGATGTTTACAAGTTTAAAAATTTGGAGTACCGAAAATTGAAAAAATGAAATTTCATTTAAAATTTGATTATGAAGAGCTCAGCAATACTAATGCTTAATCCATGGCGTCCGCATTACATGACACTGTTAATGTGTAAACTGCAATTTGATAAACACGAAAATGATTTTTGTTTTTATTATTTATTTCAAATACAGAATTTATTTATAATGAGTCTAAAATTTTCATGTTTGAAAATAACATTTAACAAATAATCATTGTAATTTGTTAAATTACATTTTTTTTCGTGAAATGATATAGCATTGATTATAACCAAAAGTAAAATATTATATTATTTTCTCCAACAGTAGTTTTCCACAATATGTTCAAATTTTAGAATAAAACAACAATAAAAACTATTGAAAATAACGATTACATGGACCAAAACATTTATTATAAGACAAATTAATTTTCTAAAAATAGTTGTAATATATATTAATTGTTTGCTTGAGTGCCATTATTTATTTTTGATTCTGAGATTTTTCCATTAAAAACTAATCGCGGCTCCTTTAAATAAATTAAATTAAATTTCTGCAATTGCAAAATCGTACAAATATATTTTACTTTAACACTTATATTACTGTACAAAAATGAAATTGTTAAAATTATATCATTGAAATAACGGTCAAAATATTCTAAACATGCAATTTAAAGAAAACTTCTTCGTTTTCTTTATATTGAACTTTAATCAATTAGTCCAAAGTTGAATTGTTAAAACTGCCGTCAATTCTTATTGCAATAACCCAATTTTATTCTTCTTTCTATAGCTGAATGGTACTTTTTGTTCAAAGGTATGAAGGACGTATTTAACCAGATCGACAATTTTTCCCTTTCTTCCTAAAATAAGTGAAGACTTTGAGGTAAAAGGTTTTTAATGTCCAAAACTAAAGCAGAAAAGTTTTAACTGAACTTGTATGCTTTCATTGACATTATTTTGAAATAGAATTGTAAAATCAGGCTACATATATGTGTTCCTATTAATTAAAAAATAATAATCATTGTAATATATTTATGTACGAGCGTTTTCAAGAAGTACACGCTAGCTTTTAATTTTCGTCTATCTTTACAAGAAGAAAGTATTGGATTCATGAAAATTTTCAAAGTTCTGTTTTCGACGTCTTTACACGTTTAAGAGGTCAGAAAACCCGAAAAACTTGTTCTTACAAAATGTTTATCTGCGACTCTGCCTGTCAGTCAGTCAGTCAGTATGTCTGTCTGTATGTGACAAAAAAATTCTGGATGCTCAGCATCAAAAATTAATGTACAGAATTTCACAAAACTTTAGATTGTGTATGACCTTGATATTAACTATATCTGATTAGTTTTGGTGTATATCGCTTAACAGGTGGGGCCACTAGGCTACCCTATTTACACTTTCTCAAAAACTCAATAACTAATGCATGGATTTCAATAAAACTTTAGATTTAGCTAGAACTAAATGTAACATGGCGTTGATTTTGGTGTACATAGCTCAAAAAATGGCGTGCATTGGTGCTTTATTCGTGATTATGACAATAGCTGTATCTCAAGAAAAATGTACAAAAATTCATAAAACTTTAGAGTCTGCTAAACCTTTATGTAAACTAGATCGGATAAGCTATTGGGGTATATTGCTCAAAAGGTGGTGCTGCTATGCTGCATTATATACAAATTCCACAATAGCCATATCTCAAGAGCTGGTGCATGGTTTTACAAAAAACTTTAGTTTTGTTAGTACTTGATACAACATGGTGCTGATAACGTTTCGTTCAAATTGCTTGACAAGTGGCGCTGCCATGATACATTATTCGAGACTATCACAATGGCTTTATCTCAATAATTAATGCACGAAATTTTCCAAAACTTCAGATTCAGTTACTTCCTGGTATAGATTGGTGCTGTTCAGATTTTGGTGTAAAACGCCAAACAGGTGGTGCTGCAATGCTGTATTTTTCACGACTTCGCAATAGCTGTGTCTCAAGAACTAATGCAAGGATTTTCACGAAGCTTCGGATTCCGTTAATACCTGATGAAAAAAAAATATCCTTATTAGTTTTTACCGATTTTTTTTAAAGATTTTGCAGTAACTCTATCGAAAAACGATTTCATCAAATTGCAGATTTAGTTATAAATTGATATAAATTGTTGCTGACTAGATTTTGGTGTAAATTTCCTAAGTAATGATGCTGCTATGCTGTGTTTTTCAGGAAGTATTAACATGTTCAAGATAGAAGAAAGCTTTGGAATTGCCACATCTGATTAGTTTATTTATTAAAAATATGTAAAAAATAAAAGAAAAGTAGCATTATACAGTGGTTCCAAAACAGGATAGATAAATTAAAATGAGTGTTAGCAGGCATTAAGCAGATAAAAAATAACTATAGAACATGTACATTTAAACTACGTATTTAATTCACGTTATTAATAAAGTATACACGGTGTCTCATACTATCTCATTATGAAACTAGTCGTTGGGGGCCACCGTAATACTTACCCATCATGGATATGTATATGAAAATAAAACATGTGACACTATTTATACAATGCATTGCAATTCATAAGGAAAATTTAAATATTGCTAATATACATAGTAATGCTATATTAAAGAACTGCTGGTGTACCAATTTCGACAAATTATATAAAATGCCAAACTACTCAAGTAGTACCGAACTGCGTGAAAGAAACATCCTTATAACTCCAAAAATAATAATTCTATTAACTAACAATTAACTGCCTCGGATTAAGCGTCTCATTTTCAATTAAAATATACTTCTGAATTGAAATTTGAATTAAATGCAGGGTCATGAAAAATCGAAGAATGTGGAAAACAAGATTACAAAAATCTCGGCAACTAATAATCCGATCAACTTCGTTCTATATGCAAAATGTGTGTTATTTTATTGCCTTTTAAGTCCATTCCTTAGAACAAAAAAATTCGAAAATTTTTATACACCTTTCATCAGAACGAATTTTTCGAGAGTCCGAAAAAAATAGTTCGGGATAATCGAGGTTGCTGATATTAAATAGGGTACGTCCCATTCTTACATACTAACTACATACAAAATTTCAAGTCTCTATCTCAATTTGTTCTGAAGATAGAGCGTTTACAGACAGACAGACAGACAGACAGACGGACGGCAATTTTTTTTTCTAAAAATATGTTTTTCGGAATCTCCACTATCTAAACCATGTAAATCCATGAAAAATTTTTTTTTCGATTTTCAAAACGATTGCAAGACTTACCCTATACTACGTATGATGGGTAAGTAATATCTGTAATGATATTCAGAAAATTGGTGTATCTTACAATATATATACAACAGTAGATTTTTTTTAATTAGGTTATCAAAAAAATAATAATAATAATAAATAAATGAGAAAAAATATGCTGAGGTTTTTCACATAAATTTGCAAATACTACAGTAAAAGGCGTATGTTTGAAAACGGTTTAATACTTTTTCCGGCATTCATTTTGCGTATGTAAAAATTGCTATTCACAGTGCAGGGATTTTCATAATATAATACGGTTTATGTTTTATTTTTTCTTGTTGATTTAATCACAGATTTATTATATTTTATTATAGTTTGTTGTTGTTTTTAATTTTAATTTTAATTTATTTACTTATGTATATATTTATTGTACAATGGTATAATAATATTTGTAGCCGAAAGTCAAAAATCTTATCATTTGAGACGAAATTAGTTTTCAACAAAGTTATAAAAATTTTAGAAATTTTAGAATAAAACAACAATAGATAATATTGCAAAGGATAATTCTATGCTACAAAAAACATATATTTTACGATACTTCAATTTTTAATTACTTTATGGAAAATACTCTGAATATTTGCGTATTTTTATTTGTTTTTGATTTTAAGATTTTTTAGTAAAAACTAATCATAGCAAACTTAAGTAAATGTAAGTAAATTTTTTGCAGTTGCAAAATTTTAGAAATCTGTTTAATATTAACCCATTCAGGTCCAGCATCTTTTACAAGAATTTAATTCGTTTGAAACCAATTTTTGTGTACTATTTGATTTAACTTTATAAGTAACGAAAACGTCGTAATAATAATAAAAAAAAAACTTTATTTTTATTTTTTACTGGAATCAAACTATAGTGTTGTAAGCACTTTTCAAGGATTCATATATTGTGTATGCATGGTCCTGAAATGTTTAAAGATTGTATTATTTACTTCACCGAAATAAAATTGTCAAACAAAAAATATATCACTACAGTAACAGTCAATAAAATCTAAAAATGTAATTTAAAGAAACATTCTTTGACTTGTTTTATTTGAAATATTTTGTTTATACTGAACTTTATTCAATTATGCCAAAGTCTAAATGTTTAAATTCCCGTCGCCACTTTCTACAATAATCCCAGTTTTATTGTTCTTTTTATCGGTGAATGGTACTTCACGCTCAAAAATATAAAGGAAGTACTTAATAGATCTAGAATTTTTCTTATTCTTCATGAAGTGAACAACACTTTGGGCTAAAAGGTTTTTAATGTTAAAAGTAAAGCGAAAATTTTTAACTGAACTTGTAAGTTTTCACTGACATTAATTTGAAATTAAATTTTAAAATCGAATAATATATATATGTTACTGAATGTTAAGAAATAATAAACATTAAAATATAACAATGTAATTGTCTTATTAGATTTTAATCAATTATTTACATTAAGGTTTTTGTTTATTAATTGTGTGTAAAAATATTAAAAATAGTAATAGCACATAATAAATTTTATCATTTTAAAATTAGCATTGTAATTTTAAAGATAAATAAACACTTCTAAATGAAATTACAGATGTTGTCCATTTTATTATACTGTGAAGATTATTTTATGTTAAATATTATTTTTATATCTCCTATTATCTATTTTTATATATATTTTTGTTCCATTGAAATATTACTTGCTTAATAAACAAAAATCTTAAAGACAATCATTTAAATAAACCGTGATTGATTATCTTAAGCCCAGTTTTTTAGTTATGCTTTTAAATAAGTCCTATATACTTCTCATAGTTCATTTTCAATACATGTTTTACTATGCACATTTTCCTTTAAGGGTGTTCTCAACTGCTCCGCTCAACAAGCGCAAAACGTTTTGACACATTTACAAATTCATTTTTTAACAGAAAGATATAAAACTGGAATGCCTGACTATGGAAGCGATTTCGAATCGAACTTACTTTTCCATTTTGTGATAATTAAACTGTTTATCCAGTTCTAAGCTATTTCCATGACGTAATCACCCGTTTTCTCCTGCTTTTCGACCGGTTTTTCTGCTTTCGTCGGGAAATGTGCTCAAAAGTGTCAAATTTGAAGGCTTGTTATGAAAAGTCTATTGTGTTTTTTAAAAAATAGAAAATTGAGTGCAATTAAACAGTTTCTGAATAACCATCCCTGCTAGTTTCATGCATTTCCGAACAAAAATTAATTAAAGCAGAACAGCCTTAAGTGGCAATTAAGTAGTATCAGTATTATAAATAGCTTATTATTAATGATTAATAAAAATGAAACGTTCAACAGATACATATTTATGATGTTTATATATGAAATACGTATACCAAATATGCATATATACATATGACATACATATCGAAAAAATATACAATAATATACATTTTTTTCAGAACTGATATAAAAATATAAAAAATATTAATCTAAAGAAGAAAAAATTCAACATACCCCGTGAACAAACTTGAAAACTAACAAGGGCAGAACGACAAACGCAAAACAAAAGGTTTCAACTTAATCATAGGAAAAGAGGAACATAAACTGTAAAAAAAATTCAAGAGGTTACTAAAAATTCTTTAGTAAATTTGTATTCCACAGATTTTTTTAATAACCATTACAAACTTTTTTTTGCAAGTGAAACAAGCATTTCTTTTGTAAACTGAACTAAAGAATTTTTTGTATAACTAACTTAAAAATTTTTAGTATGAGCCACCAAGAAAATTTTAGTAATAGCTCCAAAATTATTTTTAACAACCTTTACGTGCCGACCGAAGGACAGGAGCTTCCTTCGAGCTGCATCCAAACTTCTGAAGCGATAGATTTTCGGCAAAACCGCAATAGATGGCAGCACCAAAAAATTGCTACCTGCTCTTGCAGGACTTTCATAATCCCTTTATTAACGAGTACTTACACTACATACATTCGGGACGTATTTGGCTTCGTCCGGGATCGAACCCGGGACCTTTCAGCCTGGAGTCCGTTACTATAACCACTATGCTATCAAGGCCACATCAAGTGCGTTTTAGTAATAGCTATTAAAAAATGTAAAACTATTAACTCTATCCATTGCTAACTTTTTTCTAGTAATTCTTACAGATTTTCTAGTAACCGACTCAGATTACTAAAAATTTTTTAGTAATTACAAGGATCACTAAAGTTTTTTTAGTAGATCGACCCTTTTTTTTTTACAGTGTAGAAACTAAAACAGAAGGATAAAAAAAAAAAAAAAAAAAAAAAAAACCCTGTGAAGACGGGGTTGTAAGACTTGTGGTGACTTGCGGTGTGGTGTAAACTAGTTTTATGTCGACAACACTCAGCAAAATCCCCGTCACGACCTGGTTGAAAAACAAAAAGTCAAGAGGCATAGGCCGGCAAAACTTAACTACCAAACCTTGAAGTTCAAATGAAAGTCAAAAGCTCTTAAACAGTTAGACAAACAGTTTAAACTTTTCTTTGAATTAACCTATTTTCAAGGCAATCCGAAAAATCTTGCTTTTTGCGAAGTACCACTGTAACTTGTTCAAAAATCTAGTAAGATAACTATAATTTACAGCCTTGTCATACCAATTAAAAAATTCGTCAATCCTTTTTTTCTGTATTAGAAATTTATTTATTTATATGGGCTAGCCCATTGTAAAAATATTTCTATAATAGATATATGGACGTTAGAACAAAAATATAGCATTTTTAGTGTATCAAAATTAAAACTTTTTTGCTTATCATAAATAATACCAGTACTTAACTCCCCATTTTTTTTTAAATAATGTTAATATCTAAATAATTTACGTTATTATGACAATTTGAAGCCGGCTTTAAATTCAAGCCATTAGGATAGTTACTGAAATGATAAATTTTCACTTCATTACATAAAATAAGTAAAATGTCATCAATATATCTAAAACGATTAATATTTCTAAAGATTTCTAATTATTCTTCATATATAAATAAATAAATATCCGCTATGACATACATATATGTATATGTTTTAAATATAAAATTTGATTTAAAAAAATGAGAAAAACTTCGAATTCCAGATTTTTATTTTAACATGTTTCTTTGTCTTCTTTGAAAACTCTGTCCAAATACTGGAACTATTCCATAAATAATAAACGATTTAAACATAAATAATAAAGATTAAATTTAATATCATTCATATATAAATGAAATGATTAAACTCATTTTTCTCAGTTCGGAATTTTTTATATGGATTATATAATTTTTATATATTGGATTATATAATTTTTTATATATAATTTTTTCGGATTTTTTTTTCTATGTTGTCCAAATAATTCTACAATAATTAAGAAAATTTCTGAAAATTTTCATACAGTATGTTAAACTCCTGTGTGTGATAACTATCGCATTTTTTATATGTATGTAACTTTTTGAAAAAGTGAGTGATTTAAAAACATGCTATTATATCTGCAAAAAACTACGGAACAACAACAACAATAGAAAAAACAGATTTTATGAAACGTTAAATATGTAAGAAAAATCATTTTTCAAATCAAATATCAAATATCAAATCAAAATTGTTGTCATATATCAAATTTGATCAAATATCAAATTGTTGTCGTAAATCCATTATAAGGGAGTCTATCGAAATTTATACGCATAAAATTTTGTTTGCAATGATAATTTTTCTTTTAATATTCATAAGTTATGGTTAGGGTATATAAACAAATTCAACGTGAAAGCTTGAATAGGATGAAATAAGTTGATAATTAATTTTGATCATGGCCTATTTTTAATTTATTTTTTTACAATAATAGGCGTGGTTTTTAATTTACATCTCATTGTAGCGTGCCATTGTATTGACCGTGAAACGATTTTTATTTGTATTTTATTTTATTATGATTATGGTTTATATTAAGGGAAATCGAAACATGTCAATAATATTTGTTTTTAACAAATTTTTCGGTACACCCTTCTTAAATAAACTAAAATTGTTTATTTATATAAGTTGTTGTGATACTTTTTTATTCATTCAAAGATGCAAGCAAAAAATTATCTTTAACTTCCTTCCTTAAATTTCAGTATGTTTTTCAATAAAACAACCTACGTGCTCCACATAATTCACTTTGCACAAACGGAATACAACAATTAAGAGTTTGTATCTTGAATTAAAATATCTTTACATAGGAATTAAGTATTCCTTTCATGGCTGAAATGTTTGCTTGTTTTAATAAAGATTTCCGATTCAACCAGGTGCCCCCTTCAATTCGGTGTGTCTGGAATAATATATGTCAAGATTAGATCTCGAATTTAAATAAGTAAAGATATGATAAAAATATATCGCAATGGTTTATATAGTAAATAAATTTATCCTACTGAGTATAATAAAATAATATTGCCCAGTTAAACTGATGGCATAGAGCTCACAGATTACACTTGAACGAAATCTAATAACTCAGCATGAAAAATCCATTTACATAAATTAAGGACAGGGGCATTAGCTCCCGTCCCCCTTCTTGATACTTACCTAATGAACACCCAATATTAATCACGGAGGTTCCTCATCAGAATGGTCCTATACCTAACATTTGGGCGAAAACTGATAATGATGAAAAACGCATTTATATAAATTAAAGGCGAGGGGCATTAGCCCCCGTTCCCCTTATATTTTTCGAATGAACTCCCAAAACTAATCAGGGCCTTATCATAGCAAACCTATATCCAAAATTGCAAATGAATCAGATATTTTTATCATGAGTTATCGCATTACGCACGCACGCACGCACGCACGAACCAACGTACATACATACAGAACGGGCGGGCACATAAGGTCTCAGGCTTTGATAGTCTGTGAGCTAAAAACGTATAAAATGTAAAAAAAAATACTTCTGTTTATAAACCATTAAAAACAATTGTAAAAATACAGAAAATTTAATTTTATAGTCAGAGAACACAAAAAAATGTTTACGAATAAGCTGCTCGAGCCGTTTAAAGTTTTGTTTCTTTGATATTTTATTTGTGTTTTCTAACTATTAATTTACATTGCCAGTATTTATGTAACTGTTATTAATATAAACTTATTGTTATAAAAATCACACTTATGACAGTAATAATACCAATTAAAAATGTTTAAAAAAGAATTATATTTTCAAGTGATTTGAAAGCCATAAACATTTCAGTACACTAATTTAAAATAAATAAGACCAAGAATGAGATATGAGAAGTTTAGAACCATAGTGGCTAAAGACGAATTTAAAAATAAAATGAGATAGACCTTTTAAAAGATGTATTGAATTTTCATACATACAACGAACGAGGTATGTGAACATATGCGAACTAACAATTTACCACGTCGGATTAAGCGTCTCATTTCTAATTTAAATAAATCTTTGAATATAAGTTTGAATGAAATACAGGGTTATGAAAAATCTAAGAATGTGGAATACAGGGTTACACATATCTCAGCAACTATTAATCCGATTGATTTCGTTGTTTATGCAAAATTTGTGTTATTTTATTGTGTTTTAGATCCACTCCTTAAAATAAAACATTTTGGAAATTTTTGTATACCTTTCATCAGAACGAATCTTTCGAGAGTCCGAAAAAATAGTTCTGTATAATCGAGGTTATTGCTATTAAATAGGCTTCGTCTCATTCTTACATATTAAGCACATACAGAGTTTCAAGTCTCTATCGCAATTTGTTCGGGAGATAGAGCCTTTACAACACACAGACAGACAAACAGACAGACAGACACACAGACGACGGACGGGAATTTTTTTTTTCTAAAAATATGATTTTTGGAATCTCCAGTATCTGAAACGTGTAAATCCGTCATTTTTTTCGATTTTTAAAACGATTGCAATACATACCCTATACTACGTATGATGGGTAAGTAATAAAAAACATTGTTTACTCTTTGCCTGTGTCTTGAAATGTGCCTGTGTCTATGTCTTTAATTGTAATACAAAGTGCTTAACAAAAGTTTAGACACTGATGATATTTATCCTTTAATTAAAAAATACGAATTCTTGGGCTATACAAATGGCTATACTTATTTTTAAATATATTTTAAACATTTTAGGATGAAAAGAATGGTTTTAATATAATATTTAATTTACCTAAAAAATTGCAAAAGTATAGTTTTGGCAACTGTTCGCAGAAAAATACAAATTTTAAACTTAACACGTCACATGCTCTATCTAAGTATTTTTTTCTCAATAGTATCGGTTGTGAAGATGCTGCGAGCTAGAAATATTCATTTAGATGAAGTAATTGAAATATGGAAGATCTAATCTATGGAAATCTAAGTGGAATATTATTGCAAAACTTTCAGCTAATTTGAATTGCCCAAAAAAGTCTGTCCATCAAGTATTATCTAAGGATGACTCTTTCAAAGCATAACATTTTAGTAATCTTAGTCGATTACTAGAAAATCTGTAAGAATTACTAGAAGAAAGTTAGTAACGAATAGAGTTAATAGTTTTATATTTTTAATAGCTCTTACTAAAACTCAGTTGGTGTGGCCTTGATAGCATAGTGGTTATAGTAACGGACTCCAGGCTAAAAGGTCCCGGGTTCGAAACTTGCCATTGCCAAATACACCCCGAATGTCTGTAGTGTCTCGTTAATAAAGGGGTTATGAAAATCCTCTCGGAGCAGTTAAGAATGTTTAGTGCTGCCATCTATTGCGGTTTTGCCGAAAATCTTCCGTTTCAGAAGTATGGATGCAGTTCCGAAGAAGCTCCTCCGCTTCGGTTGCACGTAATGGTTATTAAAAGTAATTTTGGAGCTATTACTAAAATTTGCTTTGTGGCTCATACTAAAAATTTTTAAGTTAGTTATACAAAAAGTTCTTTTGTTCAGTTTACAAAAGAAATGCTTGTTTCACTTGCAAAAAAAAAGTTTGTAATGGTTACTAAAAAATTTTGTGGAATACAAATTTACTAAGAAATTTTTAGTAACCTCTTGAATTTTTTTTTACAGTGTAGAAGGCCTCGTGTGACCAGAAAACGAGTAGGTATAAGGATCCATAAACTGATATCTATCAAATGATGGCTATTAGTCATATTAAAATGGAGTCAGAACTTTCTGTGTCAACGGAAACATCAGTTTACACGAAAATGATAAAACAACCTGCTTTAAAGTTTTATTACAAATTGGTGAGAATACATTGGGTTCGCAAATATCATGTGGACCCAAGTAGTGCACTGTGATACTCAGTGAGATAAACAAAGCGCAATTTGGATGGATAGGGATAATAAAGGATGATAAACGACACTATAAAAATCACAAATTGTATGGACATGCATTGTTGCAAGTGACCGTTAGGGCATACAGTAAAGAGAAATGGAAAAAAATGCTTATTTACAGCATCATTGACAATTGCTATGTTTACAAAATTACTGTTATAATTTCGGTTGAATAAAATGATGGCAACGTTTATGGAGGAAATAGCGTACAGATCCTAACAGATCAGATATTTCCACACATGCAGCGGCCTGCAACGAATATTCAAGTTTCAGCAGTTGTTTAAATGCTTCCTGCGATTCTAGGCACACAAACCCGTAATAGTGGGCTATAACCCGTTAGGTTGGAAAATCGTTAGCGATTAGAAAAGAAACAGAACTCTATACGCCAACTTCATCGAAACACGAAAGTGACATAAAGGAATTAATCTTCAAAGGTATATAATGTGCTAGCACACGCATTTAGTAGATACGGCAGTGGCTTTCGAATTGAGATTGGGAAAACATGAAATATTTCGGATAAAACGTCTTTCAGAAATATACGATGTAAACCTCATGGGTTTGGTTTCTAGACCGGCAATATAATAACCAGATCTCTTGTTTTATCGACACTCTCTTATTTCTTATGGCGACATGGAAAGACTGTTATTTATGCGACTCCAGTTGACTCTGTTTGCGATCTCATCCTTTCAATATTCATTGTTTCTGCACGTATACTTAAAATTCCTAGTATCTCTGAAAATATAAAATAATCTACCTATTTATACTTTCATGTATTAACATTGGCTATCATAATTTCTCTGATTGTAAAAGGATGGACACAAACAGACAGGGAGGCGGCAGTACAGGTAATCAACTGATCGAGTTCATTACTGAAATTTTGGAATTCGTTAATATTCGATTTCCAAATTAAAATGTAATTGGTTTGATAGGTCATATCTTAGTAGAAAACACCCGAAAACATTATTTTAGAGATTGACCTATTGGTTTATCATTGCTTTTTTCTGTTCTAGGTCAATATATTTTACATAACTTTGCGTGCAGGCAGATATAATGGTAATCCAACGAGTCTCCAATAAAGACGGGTTTTAAGATGTTTTATCACTGATAGCCTGGGGAGGCCAAATACGTTTTAATATTTAAATAAAATTGTAAATAATTCTAGAATTTCAGTCTTGAACTCGATGAGGCGAATGTCTGTGCTGCCGCCCCCAGGGGTCATAGCATTTGTCAATGACGTTGTTGATAAACATTATATCCCTATCTTTCCAACGATTTGCCGTAAAGCATTCTTGTTATATTGGTATATAAAATACTTGATATACAATATAGGACATAGATATATTGGTATAGGGGAGAGAAGGGCAAATTTAAACCTGGAGCATCTTTGAACATTCTAAATATTTTACTTAAAATAAATACATTTTTTAAATGGTAAGGTGTAGATTTCTACTGCTTCATTGCAATAAGTACACAAAGCTGCACCATTTACATGAGCAATACTGTCTAAGCAAAGGTATGTATGAGATAATATATATTATAAGATATTTGTTGACAATTTTTTATCCCTAAAGTTTTTATTTATTGTTCCATACTTAAATGAAGATAATAGCTTTAGTTTATAAGCTTTGATTTATTCAAATTCTTCAGCGAAATTGAGTAAAAAGTTATAATGCTGAACTGCATGTGATGGGGCACCATTGAATAGAAAAACTGGGGCACTAAATATTTAAAATTATGAAATAAAGAGTTGTGGATGCATCTAAATATAATTATTTTTGGAAAAATTATGTGAAACGAGATTAATTAAGAATGTCAAAGAAAATGGACTTATACTGTTAACAATCTCCGATTAGAGCACGTACATAGATTACAATATCTGGTCGTATCAGTGATGGAAAGTTTCAAATCTAAATTGATGATCGCAGTCATTTATTAGGTTAATTGCAAATCCCGCATACACAATAATGATTCCTGATTTAGCAGATTTGTCTTACAAAGCCTATTTCATTTACTCTTTCCCAAATATAATTTTCTGGTTTTCATGACTTTTATGACTTATAAAACAGAATTTTATGTCAGGTTTCTTCAAAAAAAGAGTGAATGAAAAACTTTAATCTTCTAAAAATATCAGATATCAAATTGGTGTATTTCAAGGATATTGTAAAAAAGTTTTCATAACCAAACGTAACACTAGAGACAATCTGTGTTGTTTCACCAATGAGTTTTGTGATCAACTTTGGTGGATTTAAGTTTTGTTAAATAATAAAAAAATAGTGATTTCAATAAATTGCAATTATTTAATTTTGTTCATATTACTTTATCTTTTTGAAACATATGCAATTTTCTATAAAAACTGTCAATATTTTCATTTTTAGCTCACAGGCTATCATAGCCTGAGAGCTTATGTGCCCGCCCATTCTGTATGTATGTACGCTCGTTTTCGTACGTGCGTAACGCGATAACTCATGATAAAAATATCCCATCCACTTGAAATTTTGTATATAGGTATAGCCTGATAAAGCGCTTCACTGATTAGTTTTTGGAGTTCATTCGATATGTATAAAAGAGCGAACTCTCACGCCCCTCCCCTTAATTGATATGAATGTGTTTTTCATGCAGAAATATCAGTTTTTGTTCAAAATTTACACATAGGATCATTCGGATGAAGCGCTTCCGTGATTGGTATTAGGTGTTTATTGGATAAATGCAAACAAGGGGAATTGGGGTTCTAATTCCCCTTCCCTTAATTTATATAGGTGGATTTTTCATGCAGAATTGTCAGATTTCGTTCAAATCTTTGAATAGTTTTGGAAGCTTAATGGTTAAGTATATAAAAGAGAAGGATAACTCTTCTTAAATTATATAAACGGGTTTTTATTAAGAATTTTCCGATTTGCTCTGAATTTTGGATATGGATTTTTTAATGTGATAAAGCATGTCCCTGATCAGTTTAGAAGGTTCAATGATTAAGTATAAAAAGGTGAAAAGGGGGAGCTGTTCCCGCCTCCTTAATATTTTTCGAGAACGTGATTAACCCTTGAAAATATAAAGCTGTAATGTACAATTAGTATGCGTAGCATGTGAGCTCAATGTCCTCAGTTTAACTGGGCAATATTCTTTTATCATAATTATTTGTTCATTTGTTCATTTGTTCAAAGGTACGTCTACATGGGACAAGTTTGAACAGAAATCTTCCAACATTTTAAAGTCTTGAATCTTATTTAATTTACATAGAAAAATCTTAATTTCTGGTTCATATAATAAAGAAATGCATTGTTTTAATTATGTGTTATTGAAAACGCAATAAATATTATTCAAATAAGAAATGCATTAATTTTCTAAAAATATGTTCGCACATGCCACTCTCTTCCGTACTATATATCAATAACATATACCAATATAAAATGATATTTTGGTGTGCTATAATCGATTGATAAATTGTCCTGTATCAGACCTTAAAGTATTTACCATGAGTTTGAAATCACCCTCTATATAATACTTCCATATAATTTATGTTTTACTTCCCTACAATTTAAGAAAGGAAAGATTAACTTTAAATAATAAATCAATTTTCTCCCGCTCTTAACAAGTATTCTTTATTTTTCAAGTATAATATCTTAGTCCATATAAGTAAATAAATGTCATTTATCCCATTTCTGCATTTCGCAATCATGAAATCTAAAAATTGCCAAATTCCACAAAGATATCTTAGTTCATTAATTTTTACAGACACGATAAAATATAATCCTTTTTCCAACTAGGATGTTATACAAAACTATTTACTTGTGTAAGTTTAAATGAACTTAGTGTTGACTAGATATTAGAAATAAAAAAATTGTGTCATAATATGATAAAGTGCTGCGGTGGAACACATTTAAGAGAAAGCTCTTAATTTTCTCTGGAATGAAAATTAATTTAAATACTTTGATGCTTCTTGAAATTAATGAGATGCCACTATATTTCATAATTAATTTTCTTTTCACTTTTAATAAAGAAACAAAAATACGCTAAAGAATATTTTTCATATTTCCATATTTTAATAAAAGGTTGTTTACTACTACTTTATTTCTACACATGAGCATTTTTTTTTCAGAAAGACAGTTTCACTAAAATATTACGTTATGTACGAAATTAGTAGAACTCTATCATACAATGATGGAAGACGATAGTATCCGAGTGATGCAAACTTAAGCTTAAAATCGTATAGTAATGTAACGTAGAGTACGTTTACACACACGGTCGTATGTACTTGGTTCGCTCATAATTACTTGGGAAGGCCATTTTTTTCGATAATGGGTAGTGCGGAAATATGGCCACTTGTGGCAGTAAGTTCATACAACAAATTTTAAATTTTTTGGAGAATTCATTCATTTGACGCAAAAGTCTTGCAATTTTGCTAAAATGCTAAAATTTGAGCTTTTTTGCCAAGAATTTTAAAATGTTAAATTAAATTTACTTTAGATAAATTTACGTGAAACGTCATGATTAATTTTACGAAATGTTTAAATAAGCTGTGATTATGCATTGGGTAACACATATTCATTTTGAATTAAACGATTTTTGAAGTCTTTACTCGTATAAGTGATCATAAATTGTAAGTATGGTTTGTTTCATTCGTCGGATTCTTCCTTTTGTATTTATTATGTTCATACCTGTTTGTTGCGTTTTTTGATTTGTTCAGATTCATATATTTGGATGACAGACCACAGCATGTTTTGACAATATTTCTGGAAGGAGAGGAGAGGGTTTAGCAGAAACCGATGAAAACGAAATCAGCGATCATGAGGATGAAGAAAGATATAGGATATGGGACAAGTTACGACGAAACAAGTATCACCATGTTAAAACTGTTGTTAGCTTTCGTTTTTTTTCAAAACTAAAAACTAAAACAAAATCACTTCACCTTTTTCATTCACGTATAAAAACATTTCATATTTATTTACTTAGAACAGGTGTCACAAATAAAAATTAAATTAAAAAGTTGACATGTTTCGGTTCATTCATAAGAACCGTATTCATAACACATAAAATCAGTAGAAAACTAAATGACACTAGATATAAATATAATTTAAAAACCAAAACAAAACATTGCGCCCCCTATGATCGTGAATAGCCATTGCCACCGCGGCATATAAATATAATAAATTTTGATCATATATTAAATTTAATATGTATAAAATTAATATTAATAAAAGTAGAAAAACTAAATGACTCTGGATATAAAGGTAATTTAAAAACCCAAAACACAAAATATTGTGCCCTCTATGATCGTGAATAGCCAATGCCACCGCGGCTCTCCCTATTAGACTCACCCTTTAAATATTTATTAAGTAATTCTAACCACAAGCTCGGAATGTCATAAGAATAAGAATCATTACAAACCCTATCCCTCCTAGAATATATCTCTATGGATTCACGGATGATTAATTTTCGAAATAAACTTGAAATGAACACTAATCTACTATCTTTAAAACAAATTTTAACCCCCCTCTTTAAAAACAATCTTGATAACGCAGTCTTATCCCTACCAAATTTTATGTCACATTCATGCTCTTTCTTTCTAACCCCAAACTTTTTACCTGTCATACCGATATAAAAATTAATATCCCCTCTTTCATTCTCATATGGAATTTCATACACCCCTGCTAGATCATCTTGTGGAACCGGATCAAAAGCTCTGTATAGAAGATGTTTTAACTTAGGAGGTGGCTTAGCAACTAATTCTATTTTAAACTTTTTTAATTTAGCTTTAAGCCTCTCAAAAAGGAAACGATAGTCTTTTAACCCCAATCTCTTCCCCCTTCTCACATGCATTTTCAACCAAATTACAATTAACCTGAGAATTATTTTTATCCCTATAATTTTTAACCAATTTATTAATTTTATCCTTTTTGTAACCATTCAACTTAGCTATGGATTCACGGATGATTAATTTTCGGAATAAACTTGAAATGAACACTAATCTACTATCTTTAAAACAAATTTTAACCCCCCTCTTTAAAAACAATCTTGATAACGCAGTCTTATCCCTACCAAATTTTATGTCACATTCATGCTCTTTCTTTCTAACCCCAAACTTTCTACCTGTCATACCGATATAAAAATTAATATCCCCTCCCTTATTTGTGACACCTGTTCTAAGTAAATAAATATGAAATGTTTTTATAAGTATCACCATGTTGTCTGAATGCGGTTCAGAATATTTGGGTCACTAGACACCTACTTATGGTCACAGCGGATAAATCGCAAAATTATTATATTATTTTCTAAGCTAGAATAATATCTGTCTTGAGAAAAATGTAAAAAAAAGAACTACATTAATTTGATATTTTTTTTTACATGGATGAGCTTCCACTGGTACACCGACATCAGGATAACGACTTTACAAACTAGATGGTAGAAACACTTGATATGCGACCTTTTCCAAGCAAACTGGAGCTAGATTAGTAGACTACTCAAATCTTCAGCAATTTGTATTTTTGATGTCCATGAAACAGGAATAGGCTTACTGAAAACGAGACATACATTTTTACATGCCATTAGGGAGGCGTAATTTGACTTTCTCTGGAAGGTGCCGCTTTTAACTTTCTTTGAATAAAGATTGTTTAATCTTTTCTATCATGAATGTATTTGGTAGTAATTTGTTTTTAAAGATTAGTAAAGGTAACTAAGTAAACAACCATTAAATGATACGATAGTAATTTTATATTGTCATTTCTCTTCCTGTATCTTCTTTCAAAGTTTTCACTTGTGCCGCCTAACTTTGTCTTTATCGATGATGAGATTATTTTCATCGATTGTCACAATTCCTGCATCTTGAAGCACGGATGAAGTTTTAACGCGATTTCGTTAACTGATGTACCAAATTCAAAATGCGGTGATTGTTGTGGGAGAAAGGGATATGAGTTTTGGAGTTAAAAATATTGGAGTAAAAAATAAATTTAAATGACACTTACTTATAAATGATTGCTATAAAACAATCACTTAGTATCATTGTTTCGACATATTGTCTCTGCCATATCTCAGCTTGTAGTCAAAACTTCATCTTGGAATTTTTTTTATATAACGCTACTACATAATAATATCAGAAACCAGAACTTCAGATTTTGATCTTATGATCTTCCAGAAATATTGATGCTTTAAAAGTGTAATTTTTGAATTTTTTAAAAATTTTGAGAATTATTTTTTAAAGAAGGGAAATGAAGTCCCCGATCTGGAACTTGTCAAAAGTGTGCAAGCATTTTTGGCTTAGTTGTAAAATAATTTAGGTCATGTTGAAAGTTTTCTTGCTAGAAAAACTTTGGAAATCTTAAATATTAAGCTGACATTTGACTAATAATGGTTTGTTTTAGGAAACTACTTTATTACTAAATTTTTATCCCATCTTATTCTAAACAAATTACCTCAAACCGCACTTTCATTGGAGAAAAATAAGAAGAGCGATTCCCAATTCCGTAAACATTTCAATCAGATAAAATTGCTGCACACAGCAAAACAAACATGGTCGCCATACGCAAAATAAACGTGATAAAGTTAAAATAATTGTCATTTTGAACCTCCATCATGTTAGGGTTATTCAATACACTTAGGTTGTTAAAATTCAGATTTTAAAAAACGGTTGAGCAATCACTGCTAGACCGCTTGAAATGGATTGATCCGTAAATTTATGTGGGCGAATACTCTTTAATACTTCCTCCAATACGAACATTTAATGTTTCATAGTTTACGAGTAAAATTACTGTTGTACACAAGCGGACAGAAGTGATAAGAATCCCGTTTTTACTTTTTATGTATGGAATCTTGAAAACGGAATACATGTAGGGATTTTTAAAAAATGCATTTTTAATTTTTTTATAATTTTAATTAAATAAGCTGTTATTTTTTTCTTTAAAAATTCTTTGTTATTTTTACAAGTGAGTTCAACCTTTGAACTATATTTTAAAAAGTAAGCAAAATTGTTGAAGAATAAACTCCCCTTAATAACTGAAAATATGAGTTCTGATTTTACTCATCCTTCTGATGAAAAAATACGGCTTTTAAATATATAATTTTTTTTTTGTAAGGATAGTTTCGTAATAGAAAAGTTGAATGCTTTCAATAAAGAAACCAAAAGAATTTCGATGTGAAAACTTTTAACTCCTGCGAAAAAAAACACTTATTAAACCAATCTTCAAATTTTCAGAAAAGCGAAAGTAAAGAACTAATTTTCTTGACTGAGTTATTTTTTTTACTTTTTATTGGAAGAAAAGATAGAGGTTTTCCTTTCATTTAAAAACAGTTTGGTTCTATTTTGATAAAATATTTCAATTAAAAAAAAAAAAAGAAAAAAATGCAATTTAACAAATTACAATGACCATTTGGAAAATGATATTTCCAAAGATTAAATTTTTAGGTTTATAAATAAATTTTATTTTTGAAATAATAATAATAATAATAACAATCAGTTTTCAGACGATCAAAACATGTCTTACGTAATAACAGAATCATATATCACGTGCGCCATGGAATTATTAATCGTAAATAAATCGTAAATAAATTTTAAAAGAAAAATTTCATTTTAACAATTTTCTTTGCTGAAAAATTTTAAACTTTTAAACGTCGCATATTTTCACTTTTTACACCTTCGTCGTATAGGAAAAAATATTATTTTCAATGTAATTTGTTTGAAAACTGCATCTCTCATGTAGCTTTTAATACATTTTTATCATTGTGGCAACATAAGTAATTAATTTTTCAACATTAAACATGGACTAATAGGAAAGCGAATAAAATCTGTGCATCACAAGGATTCAGAAGTGTCTCGGATATCTTTAGAACAAAAGCAACAAAAACTTTCCACAAGTTGAAGAACAAAAAACTTTATATTATTTTTGTTACAAACAATACAGTGTGACCAGTGTTCTCGCTGACATTTGAACATCGTTAGTAATTTGGCAAATTAAAAATAAAAACTATTAGCCAAATTAAAAAAAATAATAGAAAAATAGATTTGCCGTGTAGCATTAAAAAATTATCTTCATCATTTAATATATCCGCTTTTTTTCGATATGTTCTAAAATAACCTAAGTTTTCATAACTGTGGCAACGACTTAATTAATCTAATTTCAACTATCCGCTGCAAATATATTAAAGATATGAATATATTCATAGCATATGTATGAAAAACGAAAACGAAAAGAAAGCAAAAGCCAAAATTGAGCACTAGTAATTTGGCGAATCTAATCACTTGTTTACTTGCCAAATAAAGAATTTAGTCGCAATTTGGCGCAATGGTGAGCAACAGCGAGAACACTAAGTATGCCCATCTAGTATTTGATCAAATACAGTATGTACTGCGGATTTTGTATTCAATTTTCATTCTTTTATGTTTTACAAGTAAGCTAACATGATTACTCAAACCTTAATGAATGCCCTGCAAGATACAAAAATGAAATCCACTTAAATTAATTAACAAAAAATTTATAAATACATAGTTTTTAGTGGTTGTTCATCAAACGAAAAGTACTCGTCTCATTTTTCTATTTGTCTGTCCGTCACAGAGTCCGTACGAAAAAAAAATGTCAGAGACTTTGTGTAGTTACAGCTGAATACCTCATTTCAACTGATAAATCATAAAAAAATTAAAAAGTCCATGTTTTAATTTAAACCATACATGCTAAGAGGGGAGTTATAACCCTCATAGCATGCATGTTCACAGTGACGTCACAATGACGTCACTGTGAGTCACTTTGGTCATATCACATCTGTGACGAAAATGCTACCACTCAGTGACGTCACAATGTGACTAAGATGTGACTTTCTAAAAAAAATTCACAGTTCGTCACAATGTTAATGTCAAGGTAGTCACAAATGACACACTTTTCACAAATTGGTCACATTGTGACGTTACAAAGCGGTCACAATGTGACGTCACAAAAAAGCTCTAAAACGGCCATAACGACTTCACATTTTAGTCACTGTGACTTCACATCGACGTCACGTGACGTCACATCGACAATCGAGGGACACAAAGTCACAATGTGACTTCACAACGACGTTGCAGTGAAGTCACCATGTCTTACGGGAAGTTACATACAATTGAAAATTTTTATTAAAAACTGATAATTATCAATACAAGAAATTTTTTGTGGGGAAAAGACGGAAAATAAAACTACTGATTAATATCTTTTTGACTCTATTTTTAACACTTTCCAACAAAGCTGAAAAATTATTATGCTTTTGTTTGTCTGTCCTTCTGGCTACTTTCCAACTTTCGTAAATTTCATGGCATTCCGACTGGCCATGAAATTTTTAGACTTTATTAACATTTACTTTAACACGAATACCTATTGAAAATGAAGTTTCTAGCATGATTAGTGTATTTATAGGGATAGTCAAAAAATTTTCTTTACATTACGCCATTATGGAGAAAAGTCGTTTTAATTGAATTTTAACAATGTTACTCCCTGTGAAACATATTCAAATTTATATGCATCAACAAAGTGCACTAAAATATGCATTTTGAAAAGTATGCAGTGAAAAGGACACTTATTATTCATTTACAGGGTGACACAGAAGAATTTCATTGCATAAGAATAAACGCATGAACAGTTTGCTATACATTTTAATTATGGTAAACGATTTCATGCATAATCAAATGGACATGCGTTGGTAAGACATAAGGTGAATTATTTCATGCATAATACGAAAAGCATAGCATTTACAGGGACACGCAAAAGATTTTAAATATTATATATTCTATCCGAAGTATTGTATATGTTACAGGCCAAACCTGATTTTATGCTAAACTAGATTGGCCTAGGCCAAACCGGTCTATCCTAACGCCCATCGGATAAACTAATTTTTCCTAGGCAAGACTGGTCTATCCTAACGCCCATCGGATAAACTAGTTTTTCCTAGGCCAAACCGGTTTATCCTAACGCCCATCAGACAAACTAGTTTTTCCTAGGACAAACTAGTCTATCCTAAGGCCCATAGGACAAACTAGTTTTTCCTAGGCCAAACTAGTTTTTCCTAGGCCAAACTAGTTTGGCCTAACTCTTATAGGATAAACTAGTTTAGCCTGCTGTTTATTGGTCTGAACTAAGTTATCCTAGGCCGATCTAGTTTATCCTAGGCCAATTCAATTTGGCGTGATTTTATTAAATTCAATGACCGCCTCAGCGCCAACATTCTAGTTTGTCCTAGGCTGATCTAGTTTATTCTAGGCCAATGTATTTTACGTGTTTTTAGCTCACAGGCGTCAAAGCTTGAGAAATAATGGGCTCGCAAGTTCTGTGTGTAGACATGTATGTACACATGTATGTACATACGTATGTACGTAACACGATAACTCTTGATATAAATAATGTAATTTGACGTGTTATTATCTCATCAGACTACCAAAGCCTGAGAAGTAATGTGCCCGTGGATTCTGTATCTATGTATGTACGTAAGAACGTAACGCAAAAATTCTTGATAGAAATACTCGATTTGCATCAAACTTTCAATATAGGTTTATTCTTATGAGGAGTTTTTTTGTTTAATTTTGGGAGGTCATTGGAGAATAATAAGGGGGAGGAAGATCGAGAGGCTGATTCGCCTATTCTCTTAAATCAAATAAATGGGTTTCCACGCCTTATTAGCATATTTTATAATAAAAAACTTAGATATAGAAGCATTCTGATGAGGCGACTCCATGATTAGTTGTGGATGTTCATTGTTTAAGTATAAAGAGGGGGGGAAATATAGGTAATGCCCCATAATTTATGTAAATGCTTTTATCAAGTAGAATTTGCTGATTTTGTTTAAATTTTTGAAATAGATTCATTCTGGTAAGATGCTTCCCTAATTAGTTTTGGAAGTTAATTGGTTAAGAACAAATGGAAGAAAGGGGGACTCCCGCCTACAAATGGGTTTTTCATGTAGAATTAACCGATTTGCTGCAAATCTTGGATTTGTTCATTCTGATGAAGCGCTTTACTGATTAATTTTGGTGGTTCTTTGGTTAAGTATAAAGGGGAAGCGTACAATTTATTTCCTTAAATTAGATAAATTAGTTATAATACAGAATTATCCAATTTGCTTAAAATTTTGGACATGAATTCACTTTGATCAGACGCTTCTTTAATTAATTTTTCTTTTGGTTAAGTATAATGGGGTAGTGGACGATTTATTGCCTTCCTTAAATTAAATAAATGTATTTTTAAGCAGATTTATCTGATTTGCCGATTAAATTTTGAACATAGTTTTTTTCATAAGGCGAATCCCTGAATAGTTTTGAGGGTTTAATGATTAAGTATAAAAGGAGGAATGTAGGATTACCCTCCTTAAATCAGATGAATGGTTTTTGAGCAGAATTATCTAATTTGCTTCAAATTTTGGATAATTGTTCAATTTTATAAACCGTATGTGTGATTAGTTTTGGGGTTCAATGGTTAAGTATAATTAGGGTAAATGGGAAAAAGTAATCTCCCTTACTTGTTTTTTCGAGGGTGATATTTAAAAAAAAGTCTGTAACACACAATTAGTGTAAACAGCCTGTGAATGCAAAGCCAATACTTTAACAGGGCAATATTATTTTTAATATTAATCCCGACTACTGCTCGCTAACCTTGTGCAAAGTGGTTTTGCTATCACCCCTGTATAATGTATTTTTATTGAAGAGTACTAGAATACTGTTACAGATTTGCACGGGCCGGAATTTCGAAGCCCGTTATAAAAATTAAAAGTTCAGCCCGAGCCCTGCCTTTAAAAAAATCAGTGAAAAGGGACTCAGTCTGGCTCGACCTGGCCCTACTCAATTTCTGCAAAAAATTTAGATTTTAATTCACATACATTTAACTTTCCTTTAAAAAATACTGCATACATATTTATGGATAAATTTACAATGTGTTTTTAAATTATGATGTGTTCGC
This sequence comes from Maratus speculifer, assembly GCA_964019185.1. Lineage (NCBI taxonomy): Eukaryota > Metazoa > Arthropoda > Arachnida > Araneae > Salticidae > Maratus > Maratus speculifer. The sequence goes on from OZ025294.1 coordinate 365,565,843, forward strand.
TAAATGTAAAATACACAATGTATTATTGATTATTTAGATTCTTAGTCCTTCAATATTCAAATAGGAATTCATTAAAAAGTTAGAACAAAAGAAAAAAAGGAGTGTTATAAACATCATAACTTTTGAATATGTTTAGTAAAAAGTAGATTTGTAAATATATTTTTCTGTCATTCCTTAAGGGTCTTCTCAAATCCAAAAGAGCTACATCCTAACACATTTATTAATTAATTCCTTTTCGGAAATGCATAAGATTAACAGGCATTCTCACTCAGAAAATATGTAATCGAATAGCGTTAACCATTTTTTCATAAAAGCGATGTATCTTTAAGAAAATACTATTAAAGCTACGTTTTGAATCGAATTTTCAGTTCTGACTTTACGGAAAAGAAAAACTTGACGCCGTGACAAAAATAGCTATATGTCGACAGGTAATTAATTTCTCAAAAATGGAAAACGCTGTTCGATTCCAAATTATGTTCAGCTGCGATCTGGCTCGAATAATAATAATAATAATAATAATAATAAAAGCAAGCTTATCACAACATGGCTTGAGTCTGCAGAAAGAAAAATAAAAATAAGCAAACACCATGTCCAGTGTATCATATCTCTACGGTGGACATGTTAAATTTCTGTATTGATGTTACAAGCTATGATTCTTGACACACATTTATGCTTATTCTAGTGAAAGATATGTTTTTACCGGCCAAACCCAATTTTGAGCCAAATTATATTAGCCTAGACCAAATTATTTTATCCTAACGCAAATTTGATAAACTAGTTTTCCTATGCCAAATTTATTTCTCTAAATGTCCATAGGTTAAACTAGTTTTTCCTATGAAAGTTGGTAATCCTTCACTTTTTCTTTCATACTTAACCATCAAACTCCCCAAAACTAATCAGGGAATCTCTTATCAGAAAGAAAATACATCCAAATTTGACGCAAATCCGTAAATTCTGCATCAAAATCATTTATCTAAATTATTGGGAGGTTACCTACATTGATCTTTGTTTTACACTTAAACGATAAACATCCACAACTAATCACTCAGGCATTTTGTCAGAATTGTCCTATATCTAAAATTTTAAATGAAAACTGATAATTCTGCATGAAAAATCCATTTCTCTGAATTAACAATGGGGTATTAGCCTCCCGTTCACCCCCTCTTAATCTTATCCAATGAATTCCCAAAACTAATCAGAAAAGTACCTTATCAAAATGAAACTACTTCCAAAATTTTAAGCAAATCGAATATTTCTACCATGATTTATCGCATTACGTACATATGTACGTACATACGTACAATCATGCATACATACATGCGTACTTACATAAATACAGAACCTGTGAGCTCATTATTTCTCGGGCTTTGACGCCTATGAGCTAAAAACACGTAAAATTACATTGGCCTAGGATAAACTAGTCAGCCTAGGACAAACTAGATCAGCCTAGGACAAACTAGAATGTTGGCGCTGAGGCGGTCATTGAATTCAAATAAATCACGCCAAATTGAATTGGCCTAGGATAATCTAGATTGGCCTAGGATAAACTAGTTCAGACCAATAAACAGCAGGCTAAACTAGTTATCCTATAAGAGTTAGGCCAAACTAGTTTGGCCTAGGAACAACTGGTTTGTCGTATGGGCCTTAGGATAGACTAGTTTATCCTAGGAAAAACTAGTTTGTCCGATGGGCGTTAGGATAAACCGGTTTGGCCTAGGAAAAACTAGTTTATCCGATGGGAATTAGGGTAGACCGGTTTGGCCTAAAATCGGGTTTGGCCTGTAACATATATGATGGATGATGACTGTTGCATGTATGAAATGCATTTTGAATTATGATATGTGCTTTTAAGTTTCACTAAATATATGCATATTAAATGGTGTGTATAAATTCTGATAGTTACACGATTTAGATATACAGGGTTACACAAAATATCTTGGAAAGATTATTGAATATGAGCGTAATTTAGCTAAATGTGGTTTTAAAATAAAATATGCATTTTTTAACTGCATTCAATAAACAGAAATGTTTGTAGTATATAAATAAAATGATATACAGGGTCATACAAAGAGCTGGATACATGGTTTTCTTCGGATGGTAATTTCTGAAAATGTAATTTTGTAGCAATAAGGAATATTTTTGTTTGACCTAAAGTTTAGAAAAATGCTTTCGTATTTTAAAGGTACTAGGTAAACTACAGGGCTGAACAAAAGTATTCAAGAATGTTTCTATCTATAAGTATAAGTCGCTGAAAAGAAAATTTAAACCAGCAAAAAAGGATCATCAGAAAATTTTTACTATAAATCGCGATACAAATTAATTATACATGCTTTTAAACAACGAATTCTTTTGCTTGATTGATTAATTAATTCTTCTTTATATGTTATGTGAACGAAGTCACGGGTAACAGCTAATATATATATATAAAAGTATAATTTCAAAAATATTTAAAATTTTGTAATAAAAGTATGTAATTTTTTTAATTGATAGGTAGAAGATACTAATGATCAATTTAAACTTTGATGTAAGAGATTTGCTTGAAGGGAAAATTTTCAATTGTTCGCATTTATGTATGTATGTTTTAATTAAAATGTTAATAAAGTATACTACTAGACCGAAATAGTAAATATGTATGTATATGTGAGTGTGTGCACAGCAATTTACACTTCAAAAAACTTCCATATTTTAATCCATAGTGTATTTGTCAATTATTTAAATCTGACTTTCGTAAAATAATCCTATATCCAAAAACTATAAAATCTCCTTAAATTCAAATATATTTAAAATTTCTTATCTTATTCTTTTAAGATCTGTAAATGCTTAAGATTTAGAGAAAAAAAAGACGAATATCATTTTGAAATTATTGATGATGAAAGAAGCATTTATTTTCACTCTCCAATAAATCACAGATTTATTTTAAAGCCATTACCTCATAGACAACTGAAAAAACTTATCACGTTGCTAGAGTTGATAGGAAAAAAGTCTTTTATTTTGGTTTGGCATGTTCATCCACTGTGATAGATTTATATACGTTATTTTTGAATTTATAAGAAATTTTTATAAAAAAAATTTCACATTTAACAATTTTCGGGTGCATTTTTTTCCATTGTGAGAACAAAATTTACTTTACTTTAATAATTTTAACCATACCTAACCAAATAAACTTACTTAAGTTTAAAGATTATCTCATTGTCTAAAATCTAACGATAGTACTTATTCTGTGTACTGTTCATTTCATGTTTATATGATAATAGGTTAAGAACGAATTTATGGAGACAATTGGAAAATTACAAATTAGAACAGGATTTAACAGATATTACACTTTCGAATGTTTTCTGGGGTTTTTTTTTTTTTGGCATCTTTTGTTCAGAAAAGTAAACTATATTTTAAGTTAAAGGGTAAAATCTATGTTTAAAATAAAAATATCGCCAACGGTGAAAGATACTTAAGCAAACTATAGTTATTTTTTTGTTACTGAATGTCAATACAAAAATGAAGTCACAATAAGAAAGGCACGGCCATATACTATCATTTCTACATGTAGAAAGTTACTAAGGTATTAATTAAGACAACATAATACTAGATGGAAATTCATGTACTATTAATGTTATACCTGGCCCGAAAGGGTTAAAACATTGTCAATGAAACTTGATAGATTTAAAATAAATAAGATTCATAGATCGAAAACCATAAAATTTCAGTGCGGGGTACTTATGACTATTGATTGTAATTTTATAGGTATCTAATTAAATGAAATTAGGTTAAAAAAGTTTTTAATACTTGATTCGAATGTTCATTCATTGTACCTGATTTATGTAGAGTGGTGGGGAGTAAGTAAACACCCTCGACTAACTCAGCTGCAAAGTAGCGTAAAAAAATGGTAGCAATTGATCGAAACTAAAGTCTACTTTTAGATGATGAGCAGAATAAGTCCTCTAGTTCGTAATCCTGAAATCCGGTTTGTTGAATCATCCGGCATGATAATTCAACTGCATACAGCTCATTTTGCGGAGAACATGCTTAAAGCCGAAACAATGCAATGTAGTGCATGGTCAGCGTGCTCGCCAGACCTGAATCTGATAGAGCATGTTAGGGACGCATGCTCGGTCGAGACACTGCTGCAAGAAAAACGCTTCCTTGCGGAACCGGTACGGGAGACAGTATCGTGTCGATACCTTAGTAAAGTCAAAGTGGCTGTCGGCCGATTATTTATCGATAGCTCTGTGTTTGCTGTGAATGGACATGCATGTTTGCAAGTGACCTTTAAGTCACACAGTAAAGAGAGATGGAAGAGAATATTTATTAACAGCATCATTCACAACTGGTACGTTTACGACAAACTCTGTAAATTCCGTACACCAATAGTACGATAAAATGTTGGCAAGCGCTAAGGGGCGAATGGAATCGAGATCGAAATATGTCAGATTTGTACACGCATACATGCAAAAGCTCACCTATCCGAGAACTCAGCTTTTGTTTTAAGGTATAAGTGTAATCCGGGGGAGAAAATCCAAACCCATTTCTCACTTTGACATACATTAACAATATTATTAAACGCGCATTGTAATTGTTTACAGTATAATATTCCAGTTAATAACTCATAAAGCTCTTTTGCTTCTAAATTAATACTTTTACATCGGAAGATACTTAAGCCGCTATCAGATACACCAACATTTAGTAAGACTTTTGAGCCAACACTCTATTTCCTCCAACTTTCCGGGAAATATCCTCCCAACTCCCAGTGTAATAGCAAACTGCAATGTCTCCCAGACTTTTTTCCGCACGTTCAAAAAAATCTGGCTTAGCTTAGATTTTTCATCCAACATCGAACGTTTCAACGAATCAGAGGTAAGCGATTGATACGAGTAGGCGATAAATGTTAACGCCTGGCACGAGTAAAAACTGGTTTTACGGCTTTTCCTCCGAATTTTTCAAAGACAGTTGCAAACCTTTGTCCCCCTTTGAATGGGAAAATGTTGGAGTTAAAATCCGCTGAAAAGTTTGTATCGCCTAAAGTCCGTGGGTCTAATAGCAGCTTTAAGACAATATTTAAACTTGTTTACATACAATGTTTAAATAAGAACATTAAGAATTAATATGTTATAAATTGTTCGATGCAAGATATATTTTTCTTGGCTTGACATATTTTGATGTTTTGACCCGGAAATTGGTGACACCGACATGCACTAGATATATTTAACACATACATACAGCAGGACTGTATATTCAATTTTTAGTAGTCGTATACATGATTTCCCTGTTTCTCAGCACTCAGACCCACAAAAGTAGGTTACAGCCCGGTTAGGTTGGAACCTGGCTCGCAGTTAGAAAGAAAATTGTATACCCTGTATCATCGCAACACAAATATGACATCCAGGCAATTGTTCTTGAATGTGTTGTAATAAGCTAGCATATCCACTAAGCCCAAACTGTAGTCGCATAAAAATAGAGATTGGAAAACTTGATCGGATAAAACGTTTTTCAAAAAAACATGATGACAACTGTATGTCTTTGCGTGCTAGAACGACTCTTTAACACGTTCGCTGCCGCTTACGTGAAGATATGATGATAGTTAATGCCGCACTGTAGAAGTGGGTTTTTCCTAGAACCCGATTTACTTTTTATAACAAAGTATACCCCACATACACCCCACATCACGCGCTGGCGCGTGAGTGGCCCCTTAACGTTGGCGCCATATCACGCGCTTTCGCATGAGCGGCATCGAATGTGTTAATAACCCGATATCCTGTTTTATCGACCACTTTTTACCTCTTATGAGAAAATATGAAGGATAATATTTTTGCAACTTCAGATTGACTCTGTTTGCGATTCCATCCTTTGAATATTCATTGCTGCTGCACATATACTTATAATTCCAGGCATCTCTGAACATATACAATAATATATCTATCGATACATTCAGGCATTACTATTGGCTAACATATTTTATCTAACAGTAAAAGAAAAGAGACATACAGACCGGGACGTGGCAGTACAGACAATCACGTCTGAAAATTTCAAAATTAAAATGCTTTTGGTCTGAAAAATAATATTTTGGTGCAAAACACCTATTGCGGTGACTTAAATGTTTACGATTGAGGTTTTATGCTGCCGATCATTTCTGCTCCAGGCGAATTTTCTTTTCATACATTTGCGTGCAGGAAGAGATAATGGTAAATCAACGAATATACCAAAAAAGACGGTTTTTCGTACGTTTTCGCCTTGATAGAATTGGCAGGCCAAATACATTTTAATATGCGAATCAAATTGCAATTAATTGTAGAATTTCAGCCGTGACCTAAATTAGGTGAATATCTGTGCAGCTGCGTACCGGTGTTTTATCACACTTCAATTGCGTTGTCAATGAACATTCCTTCCATGTCTCTAAGTTTTCACCGTAATGCGTCACATGTTGACATATATTGGTATATAATAATCGATTGTTATATTGTCTTGTATGAACCCTCAAAGTATTTACCATGAGTTTGGAATCACCCTGTATACAATACTTCCAAATAATTTATGCTTTGCATTTATACAACATGAGAAAGAAAGATTAACTTTAAAAGATAAATCACATTTGTCCAGGTATTAACATGTATTCATTAATTTTCAAGTATAATATTTTAGTGCATATAAATAAACAAATGTAATTTATCACACTTGTGCATTTCGCAATCATGAAATCTGAAAATTGCCGAATCCAGCAAAAATTTTTTAGTTTATTAATTTTTACAGACACGATGAAATATAATTCGTTTTCCAACTATGTTGTTACACTTATGTAAGTATTAATAAACTTAGCGTTTCCTAAATATTAAAAATAAAAATATTGTGTGGAATATATTTAACACAATCTCTTAATTTTCTCTGGTATGAAAATTAATTTAAATATTTTGATGTTTCTTGAAATTAATGAGATGCCACTATATTTCGTAATTTATTTTCTTTTTTTTACATTATATAAAGAAACAAATTACGCTAAAGAGTATTTTTCATATTGCTATATTTTAATAAAATGTACTTTAAAAGTTTAAATAATATTTCTACAAATGACATTTTTCCAGAAAGACAGTTTCACTAAAATATAATGTTATATACGAAAATAATACAACTGATCCATACAATCATGGAATACGATAGTATTCGAGTGATGTAGGTTTAAGCTAAAAATAGTACTGTATTGTAATGTAGATTTCGTTAGAGTTCGTAGAGAGAGACCAAGTGTGTATAAACTTGATCATATATACTTGGGTCGCTGATATATACTTCAGAAGGCCGAAATTTTTTTTTCGATTTTTAATGAGTTTTAGCTTGGCAAATGTTGCCGCTGTTGGCACTAAATTCACACAAAATATTTTAAATTTTTTGGACAATTCATTCAATTGCCGTAAATGGCTTGAAGTTTGGCTTAAATGCTGAAATTTCAACTTTTTTTTCAAAAAATTTTAAAATGTTAAATTAAATTTATTTTAGCTAAATATACGTAAAATGTCATGATTATTTTACGAAATGCTTAAATGAGATAAGATTATGTTTTGTTTTTTAATTATATGTATTTTGAGTTAGACGCTTTTTATTGCCTTTTCGCGTATAAGTGAGCAAAAATCGTAAGTATGGTTTGATTTTTCGTCGAATTCTTTCTTTTGTATTTATCATGCTCATCTCTCTTTCTTCATCCAGAAAAAAGGAATTGATTAAAAGTTCAAAATATGTTTTAGATGTTTAGTACATTTTGGATGTTTTAAGCGAATTTTTTAATTAAAGTAAAAAATCGGTTTTGCTCAGATAAAAAAAAAATTGTTAACACTCTTATAAAATTTTAACAAAATTTCATCTATTTTATTTGACTCATACTAAAGTCTTGAATTTCCAATTTGTAATTCTAACAAAATTTTGTTGTTTTTGTAAAATTTAAATTGGTGTGCAGTAGCCAAAACACCTTCACGTAATTTTGTTTAATAGCCATAAATGATTAACATAATTTTTGTATAATAAAAACTTTTCAAATTGAAACGAATTAATGGCTTTATAATTACGTTATAATGCATTTCGTATGACAATTGTGGAGCGAAAATTGCAAAAAAAAAGTCACCAATGTTTTTATTTTTTTATTTATTCAAACAAAATTTTCACTGACCCATGCTTAAAAGAAAAGATTTGTTCGACCAAAAAATTTGTGTTGATTCAACAAAAAATTGTTCTGGGTGCTGAGTTTTTGATGCGTTTAGAGTCACTGGATGACAGACCACAACATGTATTGACAGCAATTCTGGATGGAGAAGAGAATGTGGAGAAGAAACCAATGAAAACGCAATCAGTCATCATGAGGATGGGGGAAGAAATGAGAGATGGGAAAAGTTGCGACGAAACAAATATTACCATGTTGTCTGAACGCGGCTCAGAATATTCGGGTCACTAAACACTTACTTCCGGTCACAGCGGATAAATCATAAAATTATTATATTGTTTTGTAAGCCAGAATAAAATCTGTTTTGAGAAAAAAAAGATTAAAAAAGAACTACATTCATTTCTAATGTATTTTTTATACGAATTAGAGCTTCCACTTCTTCACCTTTATAAACAAGATGGTAAAACCACTTGACCTCAGACTTTTACCAACCAAATTGGATCTAGATTATTAGGCTATTGACATCTTCATACATTTGCAATTCCAATGTTGGTGAAACAAGAATAGGCTTATATAAAACGACACGTATATTTTTACACGCATTTGTGATGTGTAATTTGGTATTCCCTTTAAGTTGCCGCCTTTTAGCTTTCTTTCTATGAAGATCATTTTATGCTTTTTTTTACCATTAAATGATATGGTTGTAATTTTTATCCTTCAAGATATTTATTTTCCTTCATCTTCCTTCAAAGTTTCTTTTTCTGCCACCTAACCTTGTCATTATAGGTGACGTGATTGTTCTCATCTGCTGTCACAATTCCTGCATCTTGAAGCACGGATGAAGTTTTAACAAGATTTCCCTAACTGATATGCCAAATTCAAAATGTGGTGATTATTCTGTGAAAAATGAATATGCGTTTTGAATTAAAAAATGTTTGGAGTAAAAAAATAAATTAAATGACGCTCTCATTTATGTACTTACCTGTGATTACAATAAAACAGTAACTTAACATCATTGCTTCGACTTATTGTCCTTGACATATCTCAGGTTGTACTCAAATCTCCATCAAATTATTTTTTGTATATAACGCTATTATATAAAAATATCAGAATCCAGAACTTCCGATTTTTATCTTATGCTTCTCAAGATTGATGCCTATCAATGCCTTAAAAGTGCAATTTTTGAGATTTTTTTTTTTTTTTAAATTTGAGATTTTTTTGGCGAAGGGAAATGAAGTTCCAGATCTTGAACGTGGTGTATGAGCGCAAGTACTTTCGGACAAGTTGGAAAATAATGTAGGTCATGTTGAAAGTTTTTTATGTTAGAAAAAACTCTTATATTTTAAGCTGAAATTTTACCAGTCATGATTTATTTTAGGAAACTACTTTATTACTAAATTTTTATCCCATCTTATTCTCAACAAGTTATTTCAATCTTCATTTTAATGGAAGGAAATTTTGATAACAGATTTACAATTCCGCAAACCCTTCAATCAGCTAAAATTGCTGTTCACAGTGAAATAAACATGGTCAACATGCACAAAAAATTACAAAATTAAAATATTTGTCATTTTGAACTTCCATCACGTTATAGTTGTTCAGGATGTTAAAATTCAGGTTTAAAAAAAAGGTTGAGGGACCATTGCTGGACCACTTGTAATCGGTTGACTCGTAAACTTATGTTGATCAAACTTGCAAATTTACTGGTTTTTGGATTTTTTTACGGTTTACTCGCAATGGTTACAAACTAATAATTACGGATTTATGGATTACTCGCAAATTTACGGGTTTACGATTTACACTTTAAAACTTCGCCCAATATAAAATTTCCATGTTTCATAGTTTACCAGTAAAATGGTTGTTACACACAGATGGGCAGACAAACAGACGCAGGAAAGATAGTATGAAGCTTCCGTTTTTACATTTTATGCATGAATCCTTAAAAATTGGAAAAAAATATCATTATTAAAAAATACCAGTAGGGATTTTTAAAAGATACCCTTTTTAAAACATTTTTAATTATTTTAAATAAATATGCATATATATTTTTCTTTAAAAGCTCTTTTTTTATTTCAACATTAATTTCAAAGACTTCATTCTTTGAACATTATTCTAAAAATACGCAAAATTTTTGAAAATTAAACTTCCCCTTAATAACTGAAAATATGAGTTCTGATTTTCCACCTCCTTCTGAGAAAGGAAAGAAAGATACTTTAAATATATAAAACTCATTTTTAACGATAATATCATAATAGAAAAGTTCAATATTTTCAATAAAGAAACCAAAAGAATTTCGATGTGAAAACTTTTAACTCCTGCGAAAAAAAAAAAAACTATTCAATAAACCAATCTTCAAACTTTCGGACAAGCAGAAGTAAAGAACTAATTTTCTTGACTCAGCTTAATTTTTTACTTTTTAGTTGAAGAAAAGATAGAGGTTTTCCTTTCATTTAAAAAAAATTTTGTTCTATGTTGATAAAATATTTCCAACTTAAACTTAAAAAAATGTCATTTAGCAAATTATAACGACAGTTTAGAAAATGATTTTTTAAGACCAATAAATAGCTTGCAAATTCTATATTTAATGTAATAATAATAATAATAATAATAATAATAATAATAATAATAATAATAATAATAATAATAATAATAATAATAATAATAAACATTTTTTTATGATGATAAAAACGTGGCTTGTGTAATAACAGAGTCACATATTACGAGCGACATTATAAACATTAATATTCTTGGGTCAATCATAAACCAATTTTAAAGAAATTTCAGTTTTACAATTTTTGGCACTGCAACATTTTAGTCTTCCAACTTCGCATATATTCAATTTTTAAGCTTCGCCCTATAGGAAAAAAAAAGTACTTTTCAATGTGATTTGTCTGCAAACCGTATCTCATTTTTTTTATTAGATTTTTTAGTTATTAAATTTTTTGTAAAAATCATTTAATGTCTTTTATTATTTTTTTCTCACATTGTGGCAACAGAAGTTTTTTAATTTCTCCACATTTAACATGGAACAAAAAAAAAAAAAAATGAATAAACTCCGGACATCACACGGATTCAGATGTGTCTGAGAAATCTTTAGACCCAAAGCAACTACAATTTTCCAAATAGTGAAGAACAAAAAACTTTGTATATTTTTTTCCACAAAAATATAGGCTGACTCAGCCAGTAATTGTTGAAATAAAGCCAGTGCTACGGATTTTTATTCTATTTTCTTATTTTTACGCTTTAAAAGTAAACTAACATGATTGCTACAAACCATTATGAATGCCCTATAGCAGACAAAAATGAAAACAATTCTGAAATTAATTAGCAACAAAATTTTAAATAAATAGTTTTTAGCTCACAGGCTATTAAAGCCTGGGAGCTTATGTTTCCGCCCGTTCTGTATGTATGTACGTGCGTACGTTCGTATGCACGTACATCGATAAATCATGATAAAAATATCCGATTTACAAGAAATTGTGGATTTAGGCTTATTATGATAAGACGTTTCCCTGATTAGTTTTAAAAGTTCATTCGTTAAGTATAAGAAGGGGAACGGGGGCTATTGGCCCTCCTCTTAATACATATAAATGGGTATTTCCTGCAGAATTAGTAGATTTCGTCGAAATCTTAGATGTAGGATTATTCTAATGAGGTGCCTTTATGATTGGTATTGGGTATTCATCGGATAAGTTTAAAGAGGGGGAATAGGGGGGGGGGTAATCCCCCCTCTAAATTAGGTTTTTCACGCAAAATTTATCTATTTGCTTCAAATTTTGTATAAAGGTTTATTCTGAAATGGCGCTTCCCTGATTTGTTTTTAGAATTCACTGGATAAGTATAAAGGGAGGATAGGGGAAACTCCCCCCTCATATTTTATGTAAATGGTTTTTCATACAAAATTAAGTGATTTGTTTTAATTTTTGTATACCAGTTCATAGTAGTAAGAAGCTTCGATCATTTGTTGTGGTTTTCTTTTGTTAATTATAAAGGAGGGTACGGGCGATTACCTCTCACTTAAGTTAGCTGAATAGAGTTTTATGCAGAGTTATCCGATTTGCTTTAAATTTTGGATGTAGGTTTTTTTCTGATAAGTTGAATTTCTGAACAGTTTTGGAGGTTTAATGATTAATTATACAGGAGGGAGCGGGGGAAAACGTTTCTTAAATTACATAAATAGGATTTTATGCAGAAGTATTCGTCTTGCTTCGAATTTTGGATACAGGTTTATTATATGATAAGTTGTATACCTGATAGTTTTGGGGCTTCGATGATAAGTATAAAGAAAGAAAATTGGGTGAGGTACTTCCTTCCTTATTCTTTTTTCGAAAGGCATTATTATATAAGGCTGTAATATATAATTAGTCTGCATAGCCTGTGAGCTCTATGCCAACCGTTTAACTGGGCATCATTCTTTTTATTGAGGTTTTATTCATCAGACCAAACCCTATTCGTCTCATTCACCTGTCTGTTTGTTAGCCACAGTGTCCGTACACAAAAATTTAAGACAAGTCAGAGACAGTTTAAATTGATATTTTAAATCTTATTGTCGTTAAAAATCCTATCTGGCCTTTTTTTGAAACAGGCAGTGAAATCTCCCTAAACTGTAATGATTTCGAAATTTCTTATCTTTACTTACCATTACTTAACGTAGTATAGGGTAAGTATTGCAATTTTTTTGAAAATCGAAAGAAAAATTTTTGATGGATTTACACGTTTCAGACACTGGAGATTCTGAAAAACATATTTTAAGAAAAGAAAAAATTGCCGTCCTGCCGTCTGCATGTCTGTCTGTCTGTAACCGCTCAATCAACCGAATAAATTGAGATAGAGACTTGAAACTTTGTATGTACTTAGTATGTAAAAGTGGAACGAAGCCTATTTAATATAAATAACCGCGATAATCCGGAATTTTTTTTTCGGACTCCCGAATAATTCGTTCTGATGAAAGGTATATAAAATGTTTTTAAATGTTTTATTTTAAGGATTGAATGTAAAAGGCAATAAAATAACACACATTTTGCATAAAAACGAAGTTGATCGGATAATTAGTTACCGAGATATATGTAATCATATTTTCCACATTCTTCGATGTTTCATGACCCTGTATTTCATTCAAATTTCAATTCAAAGATATATTTTAGTTGTAAGTGAGACGCTTAATCCGACGCAGTAAATTGTTAGTTAATATTATTATTTTTTGGAGTTATAAGGATGTTTCTTTAAATACAATCCGCTAATACTTCAGTATTTTGGCGTTTTATATAATTTGTCGAAATTGGCTCATCAGCAATTCATTAATGAAGCATTACTATGTATATTAAAACTATTTAAATATGCGTTTAAATTTCATTTTGGAATTGCGATGCTTTTTATAAATAGTTTACATGAGTTTTATTTTCATGATGGGTAAGTATTACGGTGATCCCCCAACGACTAGTTTTTCTTAGGGTTAGTAAATACTGTAGATTTTGCGGGAAAAAAAAGGCGAATCTCATTTAAAATTATTGAGGATGAATGAAGCATTCTCCATAAGCTTTTCATTCTCTATATACATTTTAAAAACAATACATGCTGTAATCAAAAGTGTATATTTAAAATACTAAAATTTTATTCTTTGTCTTCAGTTTATTTTTGCCTCAAAAATACTTTAAAGCAAAGGAGGATTGGTAAAAAAATTATAATTATAAATAAAATTAGATGGCAGTAATATACAATACATGGACAAATGTGACCGGCTATTTGTGATTTTAGACATTTTGTTAATTATCTAGAAAAATACATCAGGAATTATCTTAATTCTCTAAGTGTGTAAACATAATAGTACAGGTCATAAGTTTTCAGGGAATTCAAGAGTTTTTTCCCGAAACTCCACAGGGGACTGTCAGCAAATTGGAAATGAACAAATACTTTTCGATAACCTTGTAATAATTAATGTAGCAAAAGCTTTCAGACTGCAGATTCTGATTAATAGGTTTATTGTAATAGACAGGGTTCATTTTTAAGCGATGAGCACGTACATTTATAGAGAAATTGTGATTTTTTTATAAAATCAGTACCAAATTTTCGCAAACTTTTTACTTATAATTTTCAGAGATCTTAATATAAAATAATGTTCATTTCCGAAAATATGACAAACATCTTTTTACATAATACACTGTAATCAGATTTATAAAATAATAAAAATTACACGAAAATTGAATAGATTTACTAAATAAATTTTCAATGCGCATGCGTGAAAGTGAACAAAATTTAATTTGCTTATTGTATTAGCTAAATATATAACAGAACTTTTGTGAAAGTCTCAAAATCATAACTAGGAAATTCTGAAAGTGATCATCTATAGAATAAGTACAAAATCCATTCTTCCCAAAATGAAGCAAAAAAATGAGGGCTTGTGTCCATTTATTCATTGATTAGTCTCAATATAAAATACACAATAAGGCACGCACTACTATATTTCGATACAAACCCTCATTTTTTTGCTTCATTTTGAGAATAACGGATTTTGATCTTATTATTTAGACGATCACTGTCAAAATTTTCAAGTTATGATTTTGGGACTTTTACAGAAATTGCTCTATACATTTATCTAACACAATATGCAAATAAAATTTTGATAGCGTTTACGAATGCGCAATGAAAAAAATATTTAGTAAACCTGCTCATTCTACAATGAATTTTTATTATTCTTTAATTTTGATTGGAGCGTATTGTGCACAATGCTGTTTGTAATATTTTTGGAAAATAACATTATTTTATATTAAGAACTCCGCAAATTATACGTAAAAAAAGAACTTGGAAAAATTTGGGACTGTTTTTATAAAATCTTAATTTTTCTACGAGTATACAGGCTATCCGCTTAAAAAAGAACACAGTATATAATAATAAACCACTTAATCATAATATACAGTTTCAACGCTTTTTCTACTTTAGTTTTGACAGAGTTATCCAAAAGATTTTCGTCCTTTTTCAATTTGTTGATGCTCCCCTATGGAGTTTCGGGGGAAAATCTTAACGGATATATGTAGCCTTTACTATTATAATTACACACTTAGACTTTCTGAACAATTCCTCATGTATTTTTCTAGATATTCAACAAAATGTCCAAAATAGCTAGTTGCCGGTCACCTTTGGCCATATACTGTGTATATATATATATATTTATAACTTCAAAAATATTGAAAAGTATGCTGTAAAATAACAAAAAAAAAATTAACTTGTTAAATAAACGATACGAATAATCAATTTAAATTATGATGTAGGAGAATTTTTCGAAAAAACAGACCAATTAATTATGGGTATTTAATTATGAGTATTAATAATATATTTAATTCAGTGTTAGAATAAAATATTATGTATAAATATATATGTGAGTACATATAAATCAATTTACATACACAGTAAAAAATGAAGACCCAAATTGGGTTAAAAGATTTCTGGGTACAGAATTGTTCCAATTTGGAAAGTTCAGTTTGTAGCACAAAATCGTTTTAAATAAGTCTGATTTTTAATGACATTAGAACAATTAAAATATCTTAGATAGTATATACATTATACCTCAGAAATTTTGATTAATTTAATGTTAATAAAAATCTGCTCTGTTTTGAACCATTTTGGGTTATCTATTTTGGGAACAATACTCTACCATTTTGGAATCCTTACTGTACCATTTCAGGAAAATTACTACACCCAGAAATCTTTCAATCCAATTTGGGTCTTCATTTTTTACTGTGTATCTAAATTTTTCCAATTTTTTAGCAATTACTTAAATCTCACTACCGTAAAATAATCCTATATGGAATTATTTCCAAACAACTGTAAAATCTTTATAAACTGAAATATTTTCGAATTTTCTAATCTTATTTTCTTGGGGTTAGTAAATACTTCAGATTCAGAAAAAAAGGAATGCCATTTAAAAATTATTGATGATGAAAGAAGCATTTATTTTCACTCTCCAATAAATCACAGATTTATTTTAAAGCCGTTATCTCATAGACAGCTCCAAAAACCTATCACTTTGTTTGAGTTGATGGGAAAAAGTCTTTTATTTCAGTTTGACATATTCATCCACTATGATAGATTTATATACGCCATTTTAATAGGATATTTTCATAAAAATAGGCATTTAAAATCATTTTCAAGAAGTCTTGCTAGGTTAAAATACAACTGTGTGATTGTGTTTATTTTTCGCATATAGAATATATAGAAAAGCATATTTCTTCATTTTTTAAAGTTGTATCTTATTTAATATAAAAGTAAACTTGCACACAAAATTCAATTTTACAAATAAGAATATAATTTTACAAAGAAAGCGTGCTTTAAAATTTATGGACTTTCAGTTATAATAATCACTTCTTAATGGATCACTTCTTCTAAGAAAATAATACAGATTTTACTTTTTGTTTATTTTTTCATTTATTTTTGTGTATAATTATAATTTTAATAAAATTTAGAATCAAACGAAAACCAAAAACTGTTTTTTTTTATCCTGTATATATGGCATTATTTCCAAAAAAACTGTAGCATGTTCCTAAACTCAACTGGTTTCGAATTTCTTATCTTACTCACTTAGGGTGATACATTATAAGGGAGGTGGGGGGGGGGGAGGTAATTACATTATATACATGAGAAAAAGCGAGAAAAAGACTCATAAAAGAGAAAATAACATTCAAAATTTTGATGATGAAAGAAGCATATATTTTCACTTTTCAATAAATCGCAGATTTATTTTAAGGCCGTTGTCTCATGGACAGCTCCAAAAACTTATCACGTTGCTAGAGTTGTTGGGGAAAAAAAGCCTTTTATTTTGGTTTGGCATGTTCATCCACTGTGATAGATTTATATACGTTATTTTAAAATAAGATATTTTCATTAAAAATGGCATTTAACCCTTTCAGATCCGATTTTTTTCCAGTTTGAGAACAAAATTACTTTTACTTAAATAATTTTAGTCGGAGATATCCGAACAAATTTGCTAAATTTTATGGATTATCTTACTGTCTCAAATTTGACGAACGTACTTATGTTCTGTACTATTTAATTTATAACTATATAATAACAGATTCAGGAAGTGTTTTTAGAGACATTTTGAAAAATTCGTATTAGAATCAGATTGAACATGTATTACTACATTCTAATCCTTTTTTGGTTTTGTATCGCATTTTTCATTTAGAACTATATTCTAAACTTAAAGAGTAAAATATATGTATTAAATTGAAGCTGGTGTTATACACAATTGAAATGAAATAATAATATATATGTATAATAATATATATGTATATATATAAAGTAAAATATATGTTTAAAATATAGGATTCGCCAGCAGTGCAAAGAGAATTAAGCAAACTTTTATTATTATTGTCATTACTAAACGTCAAAACATAAATTAAGCCATATTAAGAAAAATATAGACATATATTATAATTTCCACATATAGAAAGTAATAAAAGTAATTATTAAGACAAAATAATACTCGATGGAAAGACATGTACTACTAATTGTACAACAAACCCAAAAGGGTTAAAATTATTTTAGAGGAATATTGGTATATCAAATACGAATAAGTTTCATAGATTCAAAACAAATACATTTTAGTAGGGAGTATTTATGTGTGTTTAAATTCTTCTAAACTGAATTTTATATGTGTCTAATTAAATGAAATTAGATTTAAAAAGGCTTTTATATTAGTTTGGTATGTTCAGGGTCATTCCATGATAATTGACGTTACATTTAGAATAATTTACTGCATTAAATTTAGTAATATATCACTTAAATCTATTCAAATGTAAAATTAACATGATTTGTCAGTAAAACCTATTTAAGGGTCAATTTGGATGAAAATTACCTAAAAATGATAATGTGAAATACACTTTGTATGATAACTTATATATCTTTTTCAGTAATGGTAGTTACAATAGCAAGTAAAACAACCAAACATTAAGAAATAACATTAAAATTAGGTAATTTTGATCTAAATTGGTCTTTGGATAAGTTTAATTAGTAAACCATGTAAAATTTACGTTCTGAATGTTTTTTTTTTGTGTGTGTTATTAAAACAATTGAAAATTGTTAAAAAATGTAAGGTACGTTACCATGGAATGACTCTTTATTCTTTGTGCCTGGTTTATGTAATGTATTTTAGAAAAAATTAACCTCCCTCCCTAACTTAACAACAAATTAGTATAGATAAAAATTGCTGATGCCAAACGAATGAAAAATTTTACTTTTAAATTATGTACAGTAAAAATACTGTAATCCGACCTCGTGAGGTCCGGCATGCTTGATAACACGTCATTACTTTCAGAAAAAAATAGTATACTGTTCCGTTAACAACCCCTGATATTTATAGTAATCAAACGAAACTTCACAATGAGTAATTGCATAACAACTTATTACAAACAATTCAAAATGGCGAATCTTATTTTCACAAAGTCGGTAAATACTTAATATTTTGTTTTAAAAAAAGACAATGTAATTAAAAAATTATTGCTGATGAAAGAAGCAAAAGACAGGCTGTTTTCACTCTTCAATTAGACAAAGATTAGTTTAAAACCGTTAACTAATAGACAGTTCAAAATAAAAGAATTGATAGGTAAAAAAGTCTTTTGTTTTGGTTTTGATTTATATACTTTGTTTTTATTTTAAGTATGATGTTTTCATAAAAAAATATGGCTTTTCCTTTCTAGTCCGATTTGTTTTCCATTTTAAGAACAAAATTCGCCTTTCTTTAGTAATTTTAATCGTAGCTTTTCAAAGAACATACTTAACTTTAAAAATTCACAGCATCATATGCCATATCTGGCACATACCTAAAACCACTATAATTTTCCTTATATTCCATGAATTTGGCCAACATGATATCTAGCCCTCATCAAAAACTGTCCAAAGAATGGAATGATACATATTTTATCCATGTAAATTGCTGCATTTAACAACGACGACAACATAATCTGAATTTATTGTTTTTGTTGTTTGGCAACAAAAGATAAACAAGTAAGAAAAATCATGCGTTAAGCATAGATTACGAAGCACTTTCCAACACTTCATGAAATCTTTAATAAAACTTCGTTAATTAGGGAAATAAGGGTATATAGCCAAATATGTATTCTAATACTTTTGAGCAGCCCTGTATTTGATCTGTCAGTTTATATACATATTATAAAATGGAAAAATTTAGTTTAGCAAAAAAAAAAGCTTAAAATTTCTTTTTGAGCAATTTGTACTAATAAATGGAAAACATACTTGAACACTTTTGAGCAGCCATGTAGTTTATCTTGTAAATTTATTACACGTCAGTAAGAAGCTAAAATTCATTTTAAACTAAAACACTCTTAAAACATCTGAAATCACATTGTCATAAATTATCATTCATAGGTGTCCATGTACGCAATTCTTTGCGTGGCCCTGTATGTCATTTTATCTATATTTTGCTAACATTTATTTGTAAATTAAATGCAGTTCAGCGTAAAAATGTAGGGGGAACCGGGGGACATTGATACAGCTTTTTTTCAAAAAATAATTTTGATGTCTAGAAAGCAGAAATTTCAAGTTATTTTTCTATGTGATGTCAGCAAAACCTGTGTTGTGTGTTATAAAAATGTACAATCGTTGTTTATTACATTATTTTTGCATGTAATTTTGAAAAAATCAAAAAAAGTAATTTGTATCAATATGTCTCATCCCCGGGGCAGATTGATACACTTTGGCACGTCTGGAAAAATGGAGACAGAATAACACCAATGCGTATTTTTTCATAGAAAAATAGTTAGCAAACCATTTTATATATATTTATAGACATTAAAATCGCACACAATTTATTTGTAAGCGATATTAAAGCAATCAAAATGAAATGTATAATGACCTGATGTTCTGGCTGTTTCTTGTCTGTTTGTTGGCTGTGGTAACTTTGTCATACCCGGCATTTTAACCCCAGAATTATCTTCTTTCTCAGGAAAGGTGAAAGAATTACCAGGTTTTCTGTTTATATATCGATTTACAAACAGAAAATAAAGGATAATTATATTAAAAATTATTTTTATAATATAATTATCCTGTACTGTTCTGCAGCTTGTTTCTCTTACTTAACATTTATCATGTCGATAATACTTTTTTCTCTAGAGAATCGATATAAATTTGAGATTTGCCAGGCTGCCGTCCATTTCTTTTGTTAATTCTACTAGCCCTAGATTTTGTGTAAATTTGTACGTCTTCTGTTTGCAAAAATACTATAAAATGTTTTAATATAAAGAAATCAGAGCTTTTTCACTTCAGTAAAAACTAATAGTAAAAATTTTTGACGAAAAATGGTTGAATTAAGGAATGTATGGTAAATAAAAAAAAATAAATAAAAGGTAATAAAAAATGAACTAGAAAAGGATTTAGGTTGTATCAATGTGCCTCGACAAAGATTGTATCAATGTGCCCCATACAGCCATTTTCAATAAAATGAATCGCAAATGCAACACTTCATAATTTATCTAACAATAAAGAATGAGGAACTGATAAAGAGTAGCTTTACTTGCCAGGGAAGGTATTCTTTTCGGTTGAAAATACTGGAACAGTTGTATAATACCATTTCAATTGTACAACTCAAATTTACTTTTGACCTACAAAAACAATTAAACACCCATCCCATTTCACCAAACAATTGAATCATTCCAAAACATTTTGTATGTAGATAATTTCACTCGTATCACCTTTTGGAGCTGTTGTGAAACTTCTTGTAATGATCCTGTGTGCTGTACAGGGGGTGTATCAATGTGCCCCAGTTCCACCTATACCTTATTTAAGAATCACCTTTAAGTAATTTACGCTCATACTCAGTAACGTTGGCGAGCTCTTTTGGATAGCCCTGTATATCAACAAAAAATTTATACACACCCTTATAATGTACAAAGATTTAGTGAAACTTAAATCCGTCCTTCCACCAGCCATCATCGGAAACATATACAGTCCGCCGGAAGGAATATACTATTTGAATTTTTTTGTGTACCTGTATATGCAATGTACTTTATATTATGCAAGACAGTATCGTATAATTTATATTAAGCCTCAGTGTCATATATCAATTTTGTTATACATGAAACAGTTTAATATTTTTTTTTAAATGTCGCAGACTATCCCCCCCTTTACCATTATCCAATGGAATTCTTTTGTGTGGCCCTGTAATGAAATAATAGCTATATTTTCACCGCATGTTTTTTAGAACGCATATTTTAATGCACCTCTTAAATGCGCGTAAATTTTAATATGTTTGCAGGGTGTAACATCTTTAAAACGCCTTTGAAACGGTTTTTCCCCATAGGCTATAATGTAAAGGAAAATTTTTGACTCTCCGTGTAAA
This sequence comes from Maratus speculifer, assembly GCA_964019185.1. Lineage (NCBI taxonomy): Eukaryota > Metazoa > Arthropoda > Arachnida > Araneae > Salticidae > Maratus > Maratus speculifer. Next base: position 365,587,319 of record OZ025294.1, read on the forward strand.
TAAACTAATCATGGTAAAAACTTCATTTTTAATAGGGTTTTTGCTAGGGTAAACGCCAAGAATACACAAAAATTTCAGGGTAATTCGAGTATATTTATAGTTGTTAGAGTGCGGACGGACAGACGGATAAACTGACAGATGGACAGACGGACAGACAAATCGAATGCAAAAACACTTTTCAAACAATGCATAAGCACTTTTCAAACTTTTGGAAAGTGTTTTAAACGTTAAAATTCATTTGAAACGATTTTTCCCCATAGGCCATAATGTAATGGAAAATTTTGACTATCCCTGTAAATAAATTAATCATGGTAGAAACTTCATTTTCAATAGGGTTCGTGCTAGGCTAAACCAAAATAACGTCCAAAAATTTCATGGCAATCCGATTATATTTACGAGAGTTAAAGCGCGGACAAACGGCCAGACGGCCAGATGGACAGACGGGCAGTCAAACCGAATGCATAAGCACTTTTCAACTTTGTTGGAAAGTGCTAATAAAAAAAGAAACAAATAAGAAAAATCATGCGTTAAGCATAGATTATGAAGCACTTTCCAACATTTAATGAAATATTTAATAAAACTTTGTTATTTAGGGAAATAATAGTGTATAGCCAAATATACCCAAATATGTATTCCAGTACTTTTGAACAGCTCTGTATTTCATATGTCAGTTGTCGAAGCAGAAAGTTGAAGTAATCACAAACGTGTCTACGTTAGCGAGAGAAATAAAACCATAAAATTTTCTTTTCCCTGTTATTGGCAAAAGAATTTAAACAATAATATGCTTGTAATTGTTTTGCACCCATTTTCTCGGGGGATAGTAATATCCTTCTATACAAGGGCCTTTCAAAATTTCTCATTCTTTTCAATATTTTAAACCCTCTTTTAAAAGTCATTCAATTTTATAATGCTTCTGCATATATCTTCTAAAAATCACACACTATTATATTTTAGCAGTCTAAGAAATTGTTTACCCTTGTAATACTGTGATCAGATTTTTAAATATTCTTTTTCCTTTTTATGTAAAATTCATGTGAATAGATTTCAAAATAGTTTAAGCTTCTTAGTTTTTACATAACGATACAGATTTAAAATGCATAATAATAATAATAATAATAATAATAATAATAATATCTGACTAGAAACGTTGCATAAAAAAAGTTTACTAATTTTAAGAAAATATTTTATTTCATTATTTTTTGTATAATCTCGATTACAAATTATTTTTCAACATACTACCAGAAATGTAGTTAGACTTGAGATGATTGGCGCCGGCTGGTTTTGATCTGAGGACCTCGTGATCAGGAAGCGAGTGCGTTAACCGTTGAGCAAAAGGCCAAGCCAGTTACTCGCAGGTAGTAACTCGTTTTATACTGATCGAGATCATTACAGACTTATACACAGAAATTCATTTTTTTTTCAAAGTTTTCCTTAAGAATCAGTCGGTTCCAACCAATTGGAAATAAAGACTAGTGTTAAATAACTTACATTAAATATCCTCTAATCTGGCATCCTAAGTTTTAGAATGCTGGGTAATCCAGCTCTATTTTCGGAAAAAATGGTTACACTTTGTTAATCACTTCTGATATTTATAATAAAATGGAACTTCACAATGAGTAATTGCATAATAATTTATTACAAACGGTTCAAAATGGCAAATCTAAATAGTTGACGAAGGTGAGAGAAAAAACATTTCTGTAGATATAATTTGCAAAATCAAACTTTCGAAAAAAAATAATCTGCATTACCACATGCTTTTTGATTTTTAGAAAATAATTTTATAGTGACTGCCAAACAAACGTATATTCGAGGTTTTTTATTAAGATGGTTTCTACGTGCAGACCGTCATGTACACATTTTTATTTTATATTTGTGTACATCATTGAGTTTTTTTTTTTTTAATTATTGTGTATTTTTTCCTTCTAAGCTTTAAAGAATAAAAAAAATCTTTACTGCCATTTTGCATTTAATTCTATTTTAACAATTTGTTTCTCCAGACATTCAAACTATAATCCGAATTTTTTTATAATCCGCATTGTTAAAATTAAAGGTTGCATATGGCACTCCAGGGGGTGAAACGCTTGTCCCTTCAGCGACTCCCCTAAGGGAGCCAGAATTGCACCACTAAGGGTGCCCTAAGGCATCCCATGGTACCACATGACATCCCAAGACATCCCCATGGTACCCTATGAGGTGTCATGGGGTGCCCTAGGGCACTTCTACAGGTGCAATTCTCGCTACCTTAGAGGTGTCGTTCACGGGACAAGCATTTTACTTCTAGGAGTGCCATATGCAACCTTTAGTTTTAAGGGTGCGGCTACGCCAAGTCCAGAAAGTGTCGAATAAGAGGACGTATACTGAGAGATTAAAAAAAACGTGGACAAATTGATAAGACTAATCAGGCATACGAAAAGGATAAAAAATCACATAGGAACATAGGGCCGCAAACCACTTGTCGTGTCACAAATGCAGGGTGCTTCTTCATAACTCAATTTGGGTGGACGGTAATAATTTTCAGAAAACTGAAGTATATTATAATAAAACAGTTAACAGACATTCTCACCTTTGTTTAAAATGTGTTAACACCAAATCAAAGTGGTAGAAGTTTGCATTTTGCGCATCAACAATATGCAATTGGCATGTCACATTTTGGACTGTGATAATCAGTTTATACGGTATCATCGATTGCTTCAGCAATATGTTTCTCCAGATCTTTTAATAAATTTACCACATTTCACACAAAATAAGGTACACATCGTTGCATTTTCATTGCAATATTTTTATTTTTCGCGAAATTATTATTTCGAAATCGGGTGTAGCTAAAATGAAACACCCTGTATTTGTGACTCAATGAGTAGTTTGCGACCCTATGTTCCTATGTGATTTTTTATCCTTATTGTATGCTTCATTTGTCATATCATTTTGTCCAGGTTTTTTTAATCACCCCGTAAAAAGTACTGTATATAAAAGTTGCTTAGGGCGGCATCTTCATATGGCCATTTCACTCATTTAGGATGTTTTGACTATTGCTAGCACAAATGTTTCACTTTCCTGCTATATTTCTTCAGAATTATGCTTTTGTGCTCGTCATAGATAGTTATTTAAGGCGACACAGTACCTTTGAAACCATCTCTTCAATTGTAAATAATAATATTTTAATCTATGTGGTTGCACAATACTTATTGCTAAAAATTAAATAAAATTAAAATAAAAAACATCATGTAGAAAAGCCTATTTTACTAAAATTATTTAAAAAAAACTATTTTAAATGCCCTACTATTAAAAAAAAGAGAATAATTTTGCTTCAAATTATTTTTGCACATTAATTAGAATATAACTACACAAAACTGTGCATGGATTTTTAAATCTATAGGTATTTAGACTTATTTTTTTCTCTCTTGTAAAAACGAAGAAAATTCAACAGACGCTCAAACTAAATATAAATATATATTTAAAATAACCATAAACATGATTGTTAAATGTATTGATAAAATAATTAAATACACCATAGAGAAGAAGTACAAAAAAATCAAACTTCTATTTAAATTATCAAAAAATTCTTTGTAATTTTTGAGGAACCAAGTTATAAAAGCATGATCAGGAGGAAAAATCATGTATATGGGTGACGCGCTGGATCTATTAACAAAATTTACAATATCAAGCGATACAGTATTTGTATAGGTAATTATGAGGTATTGAAATATTCACAATTAAAAACGCTTTCAGTCAATATTAGAAAAAAATCGATATTTTCACCAATACTGTGTCTTCTTAAACAATCATTGTGGCTATTTTAAATCATAATTCGAAAACCACTTGGAGGAAAATTTTCAAACTAAAAATTCGCATAGGTCATGGACATTATGAAAATAAATATAATTATAAAAAAAGTCCTTCCGGCAATGCCGGGGGGAAGAGGTAGCTTTCATATACTTATATATATATATTTATTTATTTTAAAGTAAGTTACATTGTTCAAAAATACTAAGCTCAAATTAGTGGAAATAATCTTATAAAATTAGTGATTTTATAAGATTGAATACTAGTTTTTGTCAAGATAGAAAATTTTTCTACTTTTAATTTTTTCGCATTTAATTTTAAATTTTAAATTTTTTTAAAAATTTAAAATAGCCACCATTTTGAAACAAAATGGTGTATGATGCTGGCCAACGAACTTGGTCGAGACATTTGTATGTACTATGTACATACCAAGTTTCATTGAAATCGGTTCATAAATACGCGTGTTATCACGTGACAAATATCAGATCGTTTCAAAATGTCAGCCATAAGAAAAATTAAAAGTGCTATAACTCAATCATTTTGTAAGATATAGACAAAATATAAAGTGTTCTGGAATCGTTGTTTTAAGCTCTAACACGAAAAAAAAAATATTTTTCAAATTTTGATTTTTTTGCATTTAATTTTAAATTTAAATTTTTTTTTTAATTTAAAATGGCCACAATTTTGAAACAAAATGGCGGATGATGCTGGCCAACGAACTCGGTCGAGACATTTGTATGTACTATGTATATACCAAGTTTCATTGAAATCGTTTCATAAATACGCGTGTTATTACGTGACAAAAATCAGATCGTTTCAAAATGTCAGCCATAAGAAAAATTCAAAGTGCTATAAATCAATCATTTTGTAAGATATAGACAAAATAAAAAGTGTTCTGGAATCTTTGTTTTAAGTTCTAACACGTAAAAAAAAATTATTTTTAAACTTTTAATTTTTTCGCATTTAATTTTAAATTTTAAATTTTTTTAAAAAATTTAAAATGGCCGCCATTTTGAAACAAAATGGCGGATGATGCTGACCAATGCACTCGGTCGAGACATTTGTATGTACTATGTACATACCAAGTTTCATTCAAATCGGTTCATAAATACGTTAGTTATCGCATGACAAAAATCATATATATATATATATATATATATATATATCAACATTTGAACTGAGGGTGGTTTTGGGGTCTGGGGGTCATGATCGGTGAAAATATACCAAAATTTTCCGGAAGTGCTTTCCTCCGGACGCCTGCAATAGGTAGATTTTTACTTTTTGTAATGAAAGCTACCTAAAAGGGCCAAAAAACTGTAGGTTGCAAATAGCATTTAATATGAAAACATATTTCATTTCCTACAATTTCTTTTAATTACAAACTTTATACATTTATGTTTATGCTTATTATTGTTATAACCACTCACACAAAAAATGTAGTATTAGCATTACAATTACAGTAAATATTTATAAAAATATGAAAATTCAATTTAACATTGAAATCTCTAAATTTTGAATGAATTAATTATTGAAGCTGTATTTTTGAACTCATAGTACAAAAATATATCACTTAAATGACTTACGAATTTCATTTCTCGACATCACTTGAACAAAGATGTAGAATATTTTGTCAAATTCTGGTGGTGCCATCAAACAGACAAAGTTCGGTCTGGTTTTTATTTTAAGATTATTAAAAATGGAAAAGATTAATTAATAAATGGTTAAAAATAAAACATATTTCTTTATCTGAGTTATGTGAATTCATTATATAAAATATTAATGTTTTATAGCTTAGTTTGGAGTTATGATTCAAGTATGTATAACATTTTAAATAACACTTCAAAAATTAATTCCATCCATACCAATTGATTGATATAATGAATTAATCTTTCATTATGAATTAATTTCTTCATTCATACCAAAAAGTGATACCAATTTAAAGTTCATTGAAAATATATAAATGTTTATTTTTATGTTTCTAAACTTTCGTTTGCATTGTGACACTTCGTGTGAAAAAAATATGTGCAATATTAACCGATCTGTATTTATTATAACATTAGATTAAAAGTGTTTATTTTATGTTTAATGACGTCTGAAATATGACCTAAATATATTAAGCAGATTTATGTAATTTCAATATTTAGTAAGTTATGTGAATAGGAAGTTACATCACTTTTGCACTGGCGTCGAAGATTTTAAAAAAGTACGAGACACCTTAAGTTAATGGGTATATTATTAAAATTTGCATGTGAAATCTTTTTTTTTTTTTTTTTTTTTTTTTTTTTTTTTTTTTTTTTCATTTATACGTTTTTTTTTTTGTTGTTGTTGTTTTTTCAATAATTCTCACTTAAAATTTTTATGTCACAGTGCGAATCTGATTAAATAATTGTAAATTCTGAAATTTTGGTTATTTGTGAATCTTTTTTTTTATTTCTTTAACTCAATACATAAACTAATCTAGTATACTTGGCTAGGAAGTATATTGCAAAAATTGTGGTTACATATTATGGCAATGATCTCAATAATACTGTATAATATATCTCATCAATCAAGAAGTCCTTATAAAGAAAATAAAGATAAGTTTACCGCAGTAATAAACACTACTTTTCCATGATTTATGTCTAGTATATATTTTTACTATTAAACCTCTTAATGTGCTAAAATATCTCAAAAAAATCTTAAAATACAAAATACACATTTGTATTTACATATTATGCCCAATTTCTTTTAATCTTTCTATGGTTTTTGCACATTTAAAGTTCTATTAAGAAAGTAATAAGATGAGAGATCAATTTAATCATTAAAAGCTATCTAGAAAATCCCATAAATTAAATGAACCATACAGAAAATATCCTATAACTTTAACCATCAGGACTATTTTTAAATTACTATTTCTAAAACATTTAATCAATTTTTCTTACTGATAAATATACAGTTTATACAGATCCTTACATTACTTATTTCAATAGGTAACTTTGACAATCATAAATATATTCTTTACAGTAAAAGAAAAAATATTTTCCACATTCCTCTAGCTCAAATAGAATGTCACTTTCTAAATTCATAAACTGAAAACATAGATTTTCAAACTATGCGAATAAGGTAAACAAATAAACTGAATAGATAGAATGGTGAAAACTTTTTCGTCTATTGATTTCTAGGTGATGAAACTACATTATATTTTGAATCGTTTCAACTACGATAAGTTATAACTTAATTTATAAAATTAATTCTAAAACTAATGGCTTAGATAGTGAAACTAACTTTTTGTGTTCACATTCATTTGCAGAGATTTTTAAATAAGTTTGGCTACGATAATGTTGAAATACGCGTTTGAATTGTAAAAGAGGTAACTAGGGTTCTTTAGTGAAGGGGATTGCAGTTTATAAGTGTGACATGGAACCATGCTTATAAATAATATACGTATTATATAATAAATATCTATACTAATAAAATCCGTGCGCCTCTGTCTGTCTGTCTGTCTGCTTGAAGCCGATTACAGTTCGCAACGCGGGCGAGTTGGAAGTCGCGAGAGGTGTCTATCGATTGGAAATATTCCGGGGAAGTCATTTCGGGCATTTTCGAGACCGTGGGACCAAAATTAAAAAAGTTATGAATTAAAAACCCCTTGGGAATCGGAACGAAAAATGTCTCAAATCCCAAACGGTGCTCAAATGGAGCTCCGAGGCAGAACACTGCGCTACCTTGCGGTGAAGAACCTGAACTTTTCCCCTTTGGCTAAAAGAAGAAACAGCCGAAAACCGCTTTTTCTACCGGCGCTAATTGCGTTTTTTTTTGCGCGTTTTTTCTTAATCCATCATGCAGACAGTTTTTAAAGTAGAAAAAACTGATTACATATTCAGAATCTGCGTAAAAATCTGCTTCTGATGAACTAAAAAATACGGAAAAATGTCTTAAGGGCGCGTAGTGCCCACCGTGCAAAACCAAATATTTTTAACGGGACTATGGGCGCGAAGCGACCATAGTTCCGATCCACAATTTTTTTTTTCAAGTGCACGTGGCCCACAGTGCGAAATCACATATTTTTTAACGGGACCATGGCTCTTTAATTTACTTTTTTTGTGCTTGAGGATTCGAACACCAAGACTTGCTTATTTAATGGATTTTTTTGCTTATTATATGCTGCTTAATACCAAGGTTCGTTTGGAAAAAGTGGCCCAGCTAGCGGGCGTAGCTCGCTAGTATATGCATTAAAAGCCGCAATTTATTTTCTGAAAAATGTTGTTTACAAAGCAAAATATATTTTCGGTGTAAAGTTATTAAAATTATTGTTTTGATGAGTTTTTGATTATTCTTTTTTTGCATGTTAAAATTACGATTCCCTGTGTAGGGATTTTAGTTTATTATGGCATTTTTTAAGAGAGTTTTGGACACATTTCAAAATAATTTTTATTTACTCAATTAAAACTTTGTGATGGTTAAATTATATCATTTGTAAACAAAATCTCATGATAAAACATCTCATATGTATATATATTGATTATTTCTTTAAAAAAATAGAAAGAAAATGGGGCAATTAAAAATCGTTATAAATAAAAATATTATCTCTGGAATTTCAATTGTTTTAACGTAAATATTTATAAATGTGTTTTCATATTTATTCAGCGTTTTTAAGAGCATTAGTTTAAATAAATTTAAAAAAAATCAAAATAAAAATTTAAAAAAAAAACGTATTTTTTCAAAGTACATCCTTTTTTCGATTTTGCTGAATCAGAAATAAAGTAAAACAAATGAAAAATACCTAAAAGTTTGAACCATTTATCTTAAATGGTTCTTTACATTTAAAAATTTAAATTGGAGGAATGGTGAAAAACCCATGATGAATAAAAACACATTTTCAAAATCAGACCAAAACAATCAATGATCAAAATGTAGATTTTCAAAACAAACCAAACCGAAAAAATAATATTTCCTGTTTCAGATAAAATAGAAACATGAATTAAATATAATTTTAAACACAAAACAAACATAACAATTTTAATATAATAAAATTTTTTAGAAAATTTGAAGACTATTTTGTTTAGGAAACCCTTAATCACCAAATGCTTCTTCTTTTGTGAAATAATATAGTAATAATTATAACAGATAGTAAAAAATTCTGCTCTTTGGTCCAAAATTAGTTTTCAACAAAATGATCAAAATTTTAGACTAAACCAACAATAAATGATATTGCAAATAACGATTATATTCTTCAAAATTATTTACTATAAAAATGGCAATATTTAATTACTTTTCTAAAAAATGCTTGTAATATATATCGATCATTCACTTGAGTGCAGTTTTGAAGATTTTCCATTTAAAATTTATCATTATGCTTTTAAGTAAATGAAATTATGTTTAGAAATTTCAAAATTGAAAAAATCCGTTTCAGATTAAAACTTGCATTGTTTACTACACGAAAATGAAATTGTTAAAATTATATCACTGAAATAGAAGTCAATGAATTCTAAAAATGCAATTTTAAGAACCATTCATTGATGTCAGTTGTGTCAAATATTTTGTATGTACTGAACTTTATTCAATTATGCTAAAGATGAAATGTTAAAACACCCTTCACCTCTTACTGCAATAACCCAATTTTATTCTTCTTTCTATGAGTGAATCGTATTTCTTGTTCCAAAGCATAAAGAAAATATTTAACAGAACTTCAATTTTTCCCATTCTTCTTTAAAGAGGTGATGTGAACAACAGTTTGAGGTAAAAGGATTTTAATGTTCAAACTACAGCAGAAGAGTAGCAGGCGTAACTGAACTTTTAAGCTTTCAACGACGTTATTTTGAAATACATTCGTAAAATCAGACAATAAATGTCCGTTCCTAAGGATAAAAAAGTAAACGTTATAATATATGCATGTGCAGGCGTTTTAAATAAGTACTACATTTAAGCTTTTTTTAAATATTAAAAATGTGTAAAAATTATAAAAATAGTAAAACTATAACATGAGTTATAAATCAGACAGATAATTTAGAAGGAGTGTTAGTAGGCAACCTGTCATGAAAATAATTATACAGCATGGAGTCATAATTATTTATTCATTATAATATGCAGGTTGTTTCACCCTATCTCAATTACAATATATGTGCAAAAGTATATTTAAAAAAAAAAGTTGTGGAACCAAAAAAGTAAATGCGACAAAAATTGGTAGGATTTATTCCAAGCAAATACTATAAAATGACCGTGTGTGTGACGGTTTAATACATTTTTGGTCAACATTATATGCATATCATTTTCAGGGCATTCATTTTATGCATTTAAAAATTACGATTCACCATTTAGGGATTTCAATTTATCATAGTGAGGTTTTTTTTAATACTTATTGATTTAATTAACGAATGTTTTCTTTTTTTTTTACTTCTTTTACTTCATTTATTTACTTATTGCTATAGTATACACTTGATTGTATTCGGAATGAAAAAAATATTCTATGCAAAATTAGTGTTGAAAGAAAATATCAAAATTTTAAATCAAACAAAAATAGATAATATTTCGAGAAAGAATTACATGCTTCATAAAGAAATAATGTAAGATATTTAAATTTTTTGTTATTCTTCATGAATATAATTATTACATTTTGACATTTATTCACATGTCTTTTTGCAGTAAAAATTAATCATAGCAAACTTAAATAAATGTAAATAAAATTTCATAAACGTAAAATTGTAAATATCAGTTTGATACGAAATATTGCATGATATACTTCACAAAAATGAAAGTGTTTAAAATATATGTCTGCAAAGCCAGCCAATAAATTCTAAAAATTTAATTTAAAGAAACATTCTTCAATGCGTTTTGTCTCAAACATATTGTTTATACTGAACTTTATTCAATTATGCCAAAGTTGAAATGTTGAAACTCTTGTCATCTTTTACTGTAACAATTAAACTTTATTCTTCTTACTATCAGTGAAAAATACTTTCGTTCAAAAGTGTGAAGGAAGTATTTAATTGGTAAACAATTTTTCCCATTCTTCCTTAAAAAAAATGAAGTGAACAACACTTTGAGGTAAAAGGCTTTTAATGTTAAAACTGAAGTACAAAACTTTTAACTGAGCGTGTAGTCTTTCTCTGATATCATTTTGAAATACAATTGTAATATATGGCAATAAATATTTATTCCTAATGATTTTTAAAAAGAATAATTACTGTAACATATTTATGTACTGGCGTTTTAAAAAAGAACCTCTCAATTTTTTTTTTATTATAAGTATGTTAAAATTATACAAACAGGGATACTCTACAGGGATTCCAAAATCTGTCAGTGAAATAACAAGGATTGTTAGTAGACATCAAGAGAATGAAAAAAAAATAACTACAGAACTTGGAATACTAAAGTACGTATTTAATAAAAAATACAGTGTGTACAGAAAACTCCTGCATTTTACAATATATATGCAACAGAAGACTTGTTTTTAAAATTTTCTTAATAAAAATAAAATAAAATAAAATAAAATGAAATAAATAAATAAATAAATGAGACAAAACGCAGTGAGTTTTATACTAACCACGTCCCATAACTAACATGCAAAAATCACGATTCACGGTGTAGTATCATGATTCCTTTTAACTTATGATTTAGTTACTAAACAATTCGTATTTTTTTCTCTTTCTTTCTTATTTATTTATTGAGCATTCATATAATAATTTTTTACAGCCAAAAGTAATAAATCCTATCATTCGATCCAAAATTAATTTAAAAAGAAGTGATGAAAATGTTAGAATAAAACAACAATACATAATATTGAATAATAACAAACACATGCTTTAAAAAAATTATTGTGAAATATTTTAATTTTTAATTACCTTTCCAAAAAATACTCTAAAGATTTTTCGTTTATTTGCTTCTCTTTATTTATTTTTTATTTAGTTTTTTTCCAGAAAAAACAAATTATATGAAAACTTATTAAATGTAATTAAATTTAGGCAATTGCAAAATTGTAAAATTTTTTTTTATTTAAGATTACATTATTTACTTCACAAAAAATAAGTTGTTAAAAATATATCACTACGGTAACAGACAATAAATTCTAAAAATGCAATTTAAAAAACCATTCTTACATGAGTTTTGTCTAAAATGTTTTGTTGATTATATATACAACATTAATTTAAATAACGAATTTTAAGATTTTTTTGGCAAAAAGTAATCAGAACACATTTAATTTAATTTAATATTTTTTTTCGTAATTGCAAAATTTAAAAAAAATGCATTTCATATAAAAACTGTACTATTAAATAAAAAAAATAGTTAAAAATATATCACTGTAGTAACAGTCAATAAATTCTAAAAATGCAATTTAAAGAAACATTCTTTCATGTATAGTGTGTCAAATGTTTTATTTATACTGAACTTTATTCAATTAAGTCAGAGTTGAAATATTAAAACCTCCGTTATCTTTTACTGCAATAACCCAATTTTATTCTGTTTTTCTATCGGTGAATAGTACTTCTTGTTCAAAAGTATGAAAGAAATATTTAATAGATCTTCAATTTTTCCCCATTCTTTCCAAAGAAGTGAAGTAAAAAAGTCTTAGGGGTAAAAAGTTTTTAATGTTCAAAATGAAGTGGAAAAGTTTTAACTGAACTGGTAATTTTTCACTGACGTTATTTTGAAATACATTTGTAAACGAGACAATAAATATATGTTCCTATTGATTAAAAAGGATAAACATTGTAATATATGCATATACAGGCATTTTAACGTATTTGCTTTATGTTTGTTATTAGATAAAAGTTCGTAAAAATTATAAAAACAGTAATACTATACAGTGGTTTCGGGCATCCATTTTACGGTAGCAAGGATTAATATTTACAATACAGATTTCTTTTTGTTATTTTTTTAATTTATTTTACTTATTTATTTAATTGATTTTTTTTACTTTCTTCTATCTATACAAGAATCTACACTATCTATACATGTTTTAGGGGTTAGAGAACCCGAAAAAAAAGTTTTTGCTAAATGTCTGATTGTGAATCTGTATGTCTGCCAATCTGTCTATATCTGACAAATATTTTGTGCGTGTTCTATATCAAGAACTAATGCACAAAATTTCACGAAACTTTAGATTCTGATAGATCTTGATATAAACTAGATCTGATTATATTTTTGGTGTACATCGTCAACAGGTGGTAGTGCTATATTTCATTATTCACAACTACCACAATAGCCATATCTCAAGAACCAGTACATGGATTTTTATAAAACTTTAGATTTATAGTTAGTATTTGATATAACATGATACTGATTTAATTTTGTGCAAATCACTCAACAGGTGGCACTGCAATGATGCAATATTTGCAATTATTGCAGTAGCTTTTTCTCAAGAACTAATGCATGAAATTTTACAAAACTTTAGATTCAATTCGTTTCTAATACAAATTACCGTTGTTTATTTTTTGTCGTAAATTGGCCTACAAATGATGCTGCTATGCTGCATTTTCAGGAAGTATTAACATGAACAAGAAAGTTTTGGGATTGCCACATCTGACTGGCCTTCTTTTTACTTCTGCTATGGTATAATAGTGATTGCAAAATTTAAAAGTGCAAAATATTATCATTCGATCCAAAATTAGTTTTCAACAAAAAAATCCAAATTTTAGAATAAAACAATAATAGATAATATTTTAAATAATGATTATATGCTAAAAAACTTTTATTGTAAGATACTTCAATTTTAAATTAACTTTTAGAAAAAAGTTTTTAATATCTGTCGGTCGTTTTTTCGCATCTTTATTCTTTTTTGATTTTACGATTTTTCTGTAAAAAATATTATGCAATCTTAAATAAATTTAATTAATCTACGCAATAACAAAATTTTAAAAATCTGTTTCATATACAATATTGTATTATAGAAGATAGAAAAAGCAAACAAAACAATACAAAAAACTAACAAAAAAGATTTTTTTAAATATATCACTGAAATAGCAATAAATAAATTTTAAAAATGCATTTTAAAAAAACGTTCTCTGATATTCGTTATTTCAAATGTTTTGTTTTGCTGACCTTTATTTACATATGTCAAAGTTGAAATGTTCAAATTCCACCACCACTTACAACAATAACTCAATTTTAATCTTCTTTTTATAGGTGAATGATAGTACTTGTTTAAAAGTAGGAAGAAAGTAGTTAATTTGCAGATTTGCAGTTTTTTCTTCCTTAAAGTAGCGAAATGAACAACATTTTGAGGTAAAAGGTTTTTAATGTCCAAACTATAGCGAACATTTTTGACTAAACTTGTAAGTCTTAACTGACATTATTTTGAAATACAATAGTAAAAGCAATCAATAAATATATCTTTCTGTTGACTAAAAAATGTAAACATTGTAATACATGAATGTACATACTTTTAAAGAGATATTCGTTTTAAGCGTTTTTGTCTATTAAAAGTATTTAAAATTTATAAAAATTTTAATACTCAACAGTGGTTCTAAATAAGGACAATGAAATTAAAGGTGGTGTTGGTAGGCATAAAAGGAATTAAAAAAGTAGAACTTGAGTCACAAAATACATATTTAATTTTTAAAAAATACAGTGTGTTCATTTCTATGTCAATTAAAACTATTTATAATAAGTTTCAAAAATGTTATGCATTTTACAATATGTATGTAAGAAAAGATATGTTTTAAAATTTTACTTAATCAAAAATAAATAAATAAGTATTTGATACAAAATGCTTTGAGATTTATTTCATGTATGCGCCAGCACTACAATAATAGTAGCGAGTAAATACGGCTTAAAACATTTTTCGGATATTCATTACTATGCGCATGTAAGAATTACGTTTCAAAATGTACAGGATTTTTATTTATAAAACTGATTCTTTTTTGGACTTTTTGATTTATTCAACAAATATTTCTTTTTTTTTCTATTTTTGGGCTATAATATAATAATGTTTATTGCCGAAAGTAAAGAATCTTATCATTTGATCCAAAATTATTTTTTAACAAAATAATCCAAATTTTAGAATGAAACAACAGTAGGTAATAATTAAAATAACGAATGACATTTCGAAAACATTTATAGTGAGATACTTCAAATTTTAATTACCATTCTGAAAAACACCCCTAATATCTATAATTAAATTCCATTAGTATTAATTAATATTCTGTCTTTCTTTACTATTAATTTTAAGATTTTTTTTGCAAAAACTAATCATAACAAACTTAATTTAATTTAATTGAATTTTCGCAATTGCAAAATTTTAAAAATCTCTTTCATAATAAAATCTATATTATTTACTTCAAAAAAATTAAATAGTTAAAAATATATCCCTGCATTAACTGTCATAAATTCTAAAAATGCAATTTAAAGAAACTTTCTTTCATGTACATTGTATCAAATGTTTTATTTATATTGAACTTTATTTAATTATGTCAATGTCGACATCTTAAAGCTGCCTTCACTTCTTGGTGCATTAACCCATTTTAATTCTTCTTCTATTAGTGAAAGGTACTTTAAGTTCAACAGTATGATGGAAGTATTTAAAACATCTAAGATTTTTCCCATTCTTCCTTAAAGAAGTGAAGTGAACAACACTTAGTGATAAAAGGTTTTTTAATGTTCAAATTGAAGTGGAAAAGTTTTAAATGAACTTGTAAGCTTTCTCTGGCGTTATTTTGAAATGCGTTTGTAAAATGAGACGATAAATATCCGTTCCTAAAGGTTAAAAAAAAGGTAAAAATGTAATATATGCATGTACAGGTGTTTTAAATAAGTACTAGCTATAAGCTTTTTTGAATTATTAAAAGTATGTAAAAATTATAAAATTAGTAATGCTATACAGGGATTCGAAAACTGGACAGACAAATTAGAAAGAGTGTTATAATGCGTCAAGCGAATAACAGATAAGTACAGTTTGAGGATTCATAAACAACGTATTACAGGGTGATTAATTCCATCCCAGTTAAAATTATCTCTGACATTTATCACAATATATATATATATATATATATATATATATATATATACACATATATATATTTTATTTCAATAAAAATGAGAGAAAATGTGCTGTGATTTATCCCAAGCATTTGCTAATGCTACAAATGTAGATGCAAATGGTTTAATACATTTTTCGGGCATTCATTTTGTCACAGTAAAAATTACGATTCACAGTGTGAGAAATTTTATATATAATACGGATTTTTAGTTTTAGATTTAATTGTGAATTTTATTTTCTGTGCAATAGTAATAAAAATTGTAGCCAAAAACGATAATATTATCATTCGATCCATTCAGTTTTTTTACCAAAATGTGAAATTTTTTATGATACAAAAAGAATCGGTAACATTACAAATAATGATTAGATGCCTCAAAAACATTTATTGCAATATATTTAAATTTTGAAATAACTTCTAAAAATTTTCTTAATATCTGTCGTTTATATACGTATATTCATTTGTTTTCTTTTTAAAAAATTTCAAGTAAAAATAATTATAGTAAACTTAAGTAAATGCAATAAAATTTTCGCTATTGCAAAATTGTAAAAATCTGTTTCATACTAAAGATTGCATTATTTACTTTCGAAAAAGGAATTTAAAAAAACATTTATCACTGCAGTAACATTGAAAAAATTTAAAAAATGCGTTTTAAAGAAACATTCTTTGACGAGTGTTATTTCAAATATTTTGTTTATGCTGAACTTGGTTCAATTATGGCAAAGTTAAAACTTTCAAATCTCCGTCATCTTTTACTACAATAATCCAATTATATTCTACTTTTTAACAGTGAATGTACGTCTTATTCAAAAATATGAATGAAGTATTTTATAGATCTAGAATTGTTCTTATTCTTTTTTAAAGAAGTGAAATTAACAACACTATTAGTTAAAAGGCTTTTAATGTTCAAATTAAAGCGGAAAAGATTTTACTAACCTTGTATGCTTTGACAGACATTATTTTAAAATAAAGTAAAAGAATCGGGGAGTAAATATACGTTCTCAATGATTAAAAAATAATAAATATTATAATATACTTTGTAATATAAGTTTTTGTATCCTTTGAACATTTTGTTTAAATATTAGAGTGATTCCATAAATACTACGGGATTTATACTGAAATAGATGCAATTTAATATCATTCATGTATAAGTGAAGTGTTGAAACACACTTTTCACATTTCGGATTTTTTTATATTTTCATTGTAGTCGAAATACTTCTACAATAATTAAGTAAATTTTACATAAAGTAAAATTAGACCCTACGTGTGATAACTAATTATCGCATTTTTTATATGCATGTAACTTCTGAACAAGTTAGAAACTTAATAACATGCTTTTATTTTCAGCAAAATTTTTCTAACCCCCTAACCGTCCAGTAAAAGGGCAAAATATTAATGTTGTTTTCTCTATAATCTATTCAAAGTATGAATAAAAGATGTTTTATCCAATCTGATGCAAAATATGTTATTACGTATTAGTGTATAATGTTTGATAGCATTAATCCTAACTTAATTTTTCAAAACTGGAATTTATTTGTAGAATAATATTAATTTAAGTATTGCTTATGTTGCAGTGAAACCTGCAGCTTGGTAAACGGAAAAATCCGATGGCGGCAGTCTAAACAAGTGCAATAGAAAAAACTTATTTTATGAAATATTATATATGTAAGGAAAAGCAATTTTTTTAGAAATAATTATTGTTATGATATTTTGTTATTCATTTAAAGATACAAGCGAATTTTTTTTCTGTAACCCCCTTCTTTAAATTTCAGTTTGTATGTAAAACACCCTACGTGCTCCACATAATTCATTTGGCACAAATGAAATACAGCTATTAAGAATCTGTATCTTAAATTAAAATAATCTTTACATAGGAATTAAATATTCCTTTCACGGAGTAAATGTTTACTTGTGTTAACAACGATTTCCGATTCAGCCACCTGTCCCCTTCAATTCAGTGTGTCTGGAATAATATATGTCAAGATTAGAGCTTGAATTTAAATAAGTAAAGATATGATAAAAAATGCGACTCAAAGGTTTATGCAATAAATAAATATATCCTACAAAGTGTAAACATATTTAAAGAGAAAAAAAAACCATTATATCTCATCATTATGCATTAGAAAATTTGAAAAATACAGACAATTTAGTTTAATAGAAAAGAAATTATGAATTGAGTTTGAAACGTTTAAAACTTTGTTTTCAGATCATTGTTTTCTGTTTTCTTACTATTAATTTAATTTGCCAGCTTTTTTAATATAAACATTTGGTTATGAAACTCACATTGATGACTGCAATTTCGATACTTTAGAAAGTATGTGATTTCAAATTTGGTTCAATGTGGGAGTAGATAAAACACAATTTTGCACCTTCTAACTGGGATTATTTTATTTTTACTTTCTTCTATCATTAGAAGAAAAAAGTTATGGATTCGTTAAAATTTTCGAAAACCAGTTTTTGCTGGATTTATTTGTTTTAGGAATCAGAGTTTCTAAAAAACAATTTTTTTTTACAAATGCCTGTCGGTGATTACGTATTTCTGAGCCTACGTCTGTTTGTGGGTGCTCCATGTTTGTGGGTGATAAATTTTGTGGGTGCTCCATATTTAATGATGTTAGTTTTATTTTAGTTTGAACTAGTTAGAAATTGAAATTTTTCGGAAATAATTATAGCATTGGAATGCTTTTCGTCCCAGCTAAAAAAAAATTACACTTTATTTGCAAAAAAGTATAGATTGTACACAATTTGTGCACTAAAAGTAAATATTTTTGAAAACTCCGAAAAGTATGTACTTTTTGTTCAAAATATTTTCATTTTTTATGCATCAAAAAGTGCACACTCTAAGTTGCCGAAAACTGTGCACATTTTTTGCATAAAATCGATAAATATTCCGTGTTTGCAATTTTTTTTTTTTTTTTTTTGAAAAAACAAATTAAAGATTCCAATTTTGCAAATACTATGTACTATTTTTTATGGATGTGAACATTAGATTCTTTCATTACATGCATTATAATTTCCATGCCTGATGTATTTTCTAAATTTGTGAAAATTTTTCGAGGCAAATTAATGTTGTATTTAACTCACAGTTAATCGGAAGGAATAAATTGTATTATGCCTTAAAAAGGCAAAATAAAATAAGTTAATTACATTTCAAAATAGTGAGATTCTGAGTTCTTCCTCAGTAAAAAAAAAATCCTCAGTACGATTATAATTTTAAGGTAAATGAATTAAATACATTTTACTATGTTTATTAAATTTGGAGAAAAACAAATTTTAATCATTTAAATTTCAAAATCCAGGAATGGGTAATGAGCCTACCTTTCTAATAAACTTTACTATCCTTTAAAAAAAAAAAAAAAAAAAAAAAAAAAAAAAAAAAAAAGAAATTTTATTAATTATAAATTTTAAAATCTAGGGGAGGGGTAATGTTTTGCCGAAACCATCTAAATTTACGGAAAATAATTTAATTCATCTTTTATTTTAAATTTCTCGAAATCTAGCATTTTCAGTTGCACTTTAATGATTTGAACATATTTAAGTAGATTAAAATGAACAAGTTTTATAATTAGTTTTAAAATTAAATTTGTCGGTGCTACCAACTATGTAAGAATTTAATAATTATAAATTAACAATTTGAATTTATTAATTAAAGAATAAGTTGATTTGAAAGAAATATAATTTTTTTTCTGAATCTTATGAAAAAGTTTGCTTATTTTGAAAAAAAAATGAATTAGTTTCTTTTTACATGGTTTTTTATTTAAGTTGTTTAGTTTATTATCATCAGAAAACTACAGAAATTATTCATTATTGATGTTATAAAAGTATTCTAAAAGACATTCTCTTAACTCAAGTTTTAAAACAATTTGGTGGCGTTAATGGGTTCATTATTATTTTATTCCTTTTAACTTTTTCATTACAATTGTTTTAATTATTTTAAATAACACATGAAATTAATTTGAATTTAAATTTTTAAAACTATAAAAGTATATACTATACATTGAATTAACTTCTACATACTCATCATGAAATCTTTTGAATTTATTTCAAAATTAAAATACCGGGTGCGGCATAAATTCGTGCAAAATATTAAAATCCATAACAAAGAAGAAAACTAAAAAAAAATTGGTTTGCTCGAGTATGATCAGACAAATCCCATGTATAGTAAAAAAAAAAAAAAAAATATTCCAAAAGTTACCCATAGAGGGCGTTCAACGTCCAACTGAGTCAGTTTATGCATACTAGGCAAGCAATAAAATGCGTAGCAGGAGATACATTCTTCATTCGATATCAACAGCATACTATCGTTTACAAGATTGAGCGCTGGAGATTAAACTTTTCCATTTTCACATGTTGAGCATCTTTTATTGCTTTGTAATAAATGAAGAGTATCATGTTATTGTGATTTGTTTCATTGTCTATTTGTGTTTGTCAGATTTCCAAAAATGTCTCCATATGCGGTATGAGCGCCGTCTATCGGTTATTTTTGGAAACATTTTTTAAACATGAAAAAAAAAATCCAACATCCGTCTGATCATACTCGTACAAACCGAAATTAATCCCGAACATTACTTCGTTTATTATAGATTTTTTAAATTTTGCACGAATTTATGACGCACCCTGTGTTACTTTATTCTTTATATGGACGATTTAAAGATATATAACTGGAATCATAATAATTAAATCTATTGAAAGAACTTAAAGAAAAGAAATAAACTCATTTGACAGCTTTGCATGTATTTCCTTTTAAGGTCAATTAATTCAGAGTTGAAAACTTAAACTTTTCGTCATCTCTGATTCCTGTAACTCTTTTTTTATGAAATAAATAATCTCTCTTGTTTAAAAGAATGTAGGAAATATTCAATACATCTAGATTTTCTTACTTTGGCTTTTAAGAAATGAAACGGAGAGGACTTTCGTGTAAAAAGTTTCTAGTGTTCAATGTGAAACTGAAAAGTTTTAACCGAACTTGTAAGATTTTAGGGACATTATTTTTTATACATTTCAACGGATTATTTGAAATACAATTTAAAAATGTAATTTGATTGATTAAAATTATTTCATTGCGCTTTTTTCAAATTATTGGGTGTATATATATATATATATATATATATATATATATATATATATATATATATATATATATATATATATATATATATATATTCTTTTTGGTCATATATTTCGGAGAAATGGTGATAATATTATATCATATAATATTTAAATCAGTATTATTTTGTTATAAGTACATAGTATAAGTACATAGTTATAAGTACATAGTATAAGTACAAAGTGCCCTTTAAAAAATTTAGTGAAGATTCTGGGAAATTACAATTAGTCAATGTTGTGATATATAACTGTATTTCATTTACAAATCCCCAACATTATTTTTAAATAATTGCTTGTTTAAATTATAATACGTATTTCATTAGGTAAATAAAATCATTGTGAATCATGATTATTCAAATCTAATGATTATTGCCTCTTTCGTCTCAAAAAACAAATTGACGTATTTGTAGTTTGGTTATTAATGTATTCTCCGATGGTGGGATTCAAAAAGCCCCAAAATGCAAATAAGATTTAAATATAACGCATTTTTAACTTGAAATTTATCTTTTATTATTTTAGTCGCCTTTTAACATCTTTAGATCTGATGTATCATATAGGATACAAACATTTAAAAAAATTTTACACGTATATAAAGATTGTTTTAAAAAATGGCGTGAAAGAAGCCTAACAGATAGCAGAGCGAAAAAAATATCAATTTGTTTCTTGTAGCGCTTTTTTCAGCAAGCTACTTAATAAAAATGGTTTGCAGCTGAAATATGAATAATGTACAGTGAAAACGTATATAATTTTACTGTGAATTAAGATCTCATTTGTTGAGTGCATTTGGAATAAAAATTTTTTAAATATATTTTTATCATATTATTTTGCGATAAAAAACATAAAATAAAGATATGTTCTAAGAAATTGGCAAAAAATCTACCGTTTGTGTTTCCATGTACCATTAAATTTTATGTACAAAAAATAAATTTTAATTTTTTCGCAGTTTAATCTTTCTTACTTATCAGTTTGTTAATATAAATTTATAACTGAAATTTTAAAAGAAGTACTTAAATAATCCCTGGGGTTTGAAAAGTTTGAGCAAACCCATGATTTTTTAAAAGTTCATATTGTATATACGAGGGGGAATCCGAAATTAAGTTTCTCTTGTTGTCTCTGGTCAGAGATGTTTATGAAAGTCAACATCAGGGCTTTACATACGGACAAGTCGCTAAACGCTTCTTCCATACGCAAACCTCTAAGATTTCCTAGAGAGCCTTTTGAACTTTTTCAAGCGGTATGGCAAATGTCTCAATGTACTTGACAATTATGTTGAAAAAACGAGATATGTCTTATCTTTAATGTTTCATTCTATTTCTTTGATTTTCATACACAACTCTGACCGCAGTCGAGAGGAAAAACTTATTTTTGGATTCCCCCTCGTATTTATCAGTGTTTAGAGTCATCGCTCTTGGCACACACCACATAAACGATCAGACATACAGCTCACTGATTTTCAGTCATCTTTCCTGATATTTGTCTAGGTGGATTTCACATTTTTCATTAATTCCTTTATGTTTTTTTAAGATACACTGCGAATTTTCTAAACACAAAATTATATACATTTTGACACCAAGTTTACAACCCATTTTTGAGTTGTGAATTAGAAAACTCCATATGCAAAATGTTTTATAAGCTGTGTTTGCGTTCTAAATATGTTGCAAAAGTGTTGCTATCTAGAAATATGTTCTAAAAATAGTGTTAAAAACTTAAGTCTAAAAAATAGTGTTAATTGTGTTGAAATAGTGTTGTAAATACTGTTGGTGAAAGCATTTTCTTACAATAGTATTGTTCTGCACATCATGTTGTCGCCAAATTAACAACACACTGTAAACAACACATAATTTAAACATTGTAAAACAACGCATTTAAAATACTTTCAAAACACTTTTTACATGCTGATCTTTAAAATTATGCTATTTTAAAAAGAAAATAAATGACAGTTTACTTTTTGGAACAAAAATACAGGAGATTATTGAATGAATTTACTAGTTTTATCAATAAATATCAATCACTGCATTTCCGAAAAAATGTGCATTTTTGAACAACACATTTTAAATAATATGTTTCCTGGAACACTACATTCGCATCACATTCACAAAACAATCCAAAATGATATTAGAAGTGTTAATAATTATGTTCATTTAATACTACTAAAGTATTTCACCTAGTTGCAGTGCGCATTCTGGACATGTACTTGTTTAAACTGCAAATGTTCTGTACGATGTTTCAGAAGGAAGAATTTTTTGGCCGAGAAAATAATTTAATTTTATATATTTGTACATAAACAAGTAAGTGTGTTCTTTGAAGCTTGGTAAGATATCAAGTATTCTCAGAAGATTAAAAATTATTCAAGCAGATATTCCGACGGTAAATGTTCAAGCACATTCATGGATATTAGATGACTTTAAAAAAAATATGTGAACGTGTAAATGAATCATGATATGTTAATTTCCAAGTTTTTAAAATAAGTTGAGGCCAGGATTCGAATTAGGGAAGCATTGGTTGAAGCCGCCAATATTTAACTGACTGATAGTCTGGAAGCCGGCAGCATAGACAATCACTCCATTGAGGTCAAGGCTGGAATTCTAGAATTAGTTAAAATTCGATCCCCCTATTAAAACGCAATCCGTCTGATAAGCCATATTTTGGTGAAAGACAACTGAAAACTCGTCTCACTATGGAACTGCAAAAAGTATAAGTTACCAATTTTGACGAGAGTCGCATCGTTGGAAAGATCTCATCAAGAGCAA
This sequence comes from Maratus speculifer, assembly GCA_964019185.1. Classification (NCBI taxonomy): domain Eukaryota; kingdom Metazoa; phylum Arthropoda; class Arachnida; order Araneae; family Salticidae; genus Maratus; species Maratus speculifer. The sequence goes on from OZ025294.1 coordinate 365,610,906, forward strand.
TAAAAAACTCAAAAGAACTACCCGTCGCAAATCAACCGTTTTCGAGATATCCGACAATTTATGCCACGTAATTAGTGCATACTTATTGGGGGACAGCAAAAAAATTTAGTCTCATTTTAACGAAAGTGGTATCGTTGAAAAGATATCATCGTGAGAATTAAAAAAACTCAATGGAATCAACCATCGGAAATGAGCCATTTTCGAGATATCCGATAATTTATGTCATGTAGCTAGTGCGTACTGTTTAGTGCACACTTAATGGGGGACCGAAAAAAATTGTTTTCTCGATTTTGATGAAAGTGGTGTCGTTGCAAAGCTATCATTGTGAGAAGTAAAAAGCTCAATGGAACTAACCATCTGAAATGAGCCGTTTTCGAGATATCGGACAATTTATGTCATTTAATGCAGTTCCCCAGCAGTGTGCATTAGCAATGTGACACAAATTGTCGGATACCTCGAAAATGTCTCATTTCCGACGGATGATTCCATTGGGTTTCTTAATTCTCACAATGATATCTTTGCAACGATACCACTTTCGTTAAAACAAGACTAAATTTTTTTGCGGTCCCCCATTAAGTATGCACTAATAACGCGACATAAATTGTCATGTATCTCGAAAACGGCTGATTTGCGACGGGTACTTTCATTGAGTTTTTACTGTTTACGATGAGATCTTTCTAACGATACTACTTTCGACAAAATCGGTGACTTACACTTCATGCAGTTCTCTAGTCAGTGGTAGACTCGTAGATTTACCATTATGCTCTCCTACTACACATACTCCATGTTTTCATACATTTGGGTGCCGGAAAGCACTATGGTAAGCCGCTAAGTGATGAATCAACCGCTAAAATAAGTTTTTAAAATGTTTTCCATCAAGATTTGGTGTCATAAACCGATTGTGTTTTAATATGCGAATCGATATTGAACTATATTTGCAATATCAGCCGTGAACTTCATAAGGTGATTAAATCATTACAAATGTTCTTTTTTCTAAAATAAAAACTTTAACTGAGTCTGGGGCGTATTGGATGTGTTGCTACGGTGATTAATGTTAGTACTGGGAAGCTATTCAAGGATATAGTGAAACATTTATTTTGTATTTTCTTGATTTTAATTAAATTTTTTGGTTTGTACATTTTTAACTCAAATGCTTTTCAATTGTATTCAAGTTTTTTTTTTTTTTCTCATAATTAGTTCAAGTAAAAATAGTTTTATATATATTTGTGAATATTTACCGTGCTAAATTTGAAATGTTAATAGATATCACAAACATCATTGTATAATCTCAAGAATTAGCCATCGACAAACACATTCGAAAATGCGACAGATTAAGCACAGTGTCTCACAAAAATGATGGGACACTTGTGCTTTATAAAGAGAAACTGCAATAAAATAAATAAACAAACATGTGCAAACATTTTTTGGGTGTGTTTCATATTTAAAGTTAGTAACAATTATGACATAACATACATTTTGTCAAAATATTAAAATATTAATTTAGTAAAAATGCAATTGTTCAGAACGTAGCAAAAAATGGCTCACATAAGTGATGAGACACTTACTTTTCCATCAAATATTTATCCAAAAATTTTACTTTTAAAAAGGTTTTAATATTTTGTTGGATTTCCTTTTACTTTTAAAACATGATTTAATCTTTTTGGGATGGATTCGACTAATTTTTTTGTGATTTCCGGAGTGATTTTACCCCATTCTTCTTGAAGCACCGATTTTAGTTGTTGTTTTGAAGAAATGGTGTGTTTGCGAATTATTGATTCCAATTCTTGCCAAATATTCTCTATGGGATTTAAGTCTGGAGATTGTGGTGGTGTTTTTATTATTTCAGGACAGTTATATAGCAGCCAGAGTCTAACGTTCAGAGCAGTGTGCTTGGGGTCATTGTCCTGGTAGAATTTAAAATCGTTATGAAGGTTCAATTTTCGTGCTGAAGATTTCAAATTTTGCTTTAAAATATCAATATACTTGTACTGATCCATTATACTGTCAATAAAAACAAGATTACCAACTCCAGCGGACGACATACACCCCCATACCATAACTCCTCCTCCACCATGTTTTACTGTTGGTACCAAGTTCTGTTTGCGAAATTCTTCCCTGGATTTTCTCCACACCAAGATTCTACCGTCAGAACCAAATATATTAAATTTACTCTCATCAGCAAATATAACCTTATTCCAGTAATCAGAATTCTTATTTATGTTGGATTTTGCAAAAGCTAGTCTGAGTTTTCTATTCTTTTCACTTACGAAGAATTTTTTCCTGGCTACTCTACCGTGATATCCAGCAGACCCTTCTAATAGTCTCAGGATTAACAATTATTCCATATAATGCTTGTAAATCAGCAGCAACTTTTGAAACACTATTTCTTGGATTTTTTTTTTTAATATTTCGAACGATAATTCGCTTTATTCCATTGGATAGCTTTGATGGTCGGCCAGGTCTTCTTTTATCCTGAATCATTTGATTCTTTTTATATCGTTTAATGATATTGAAAACTGTTGAACGACTCAAGTTAACTGTTTCAGCAGTTTTTGTAATAGATTTTCCTCGTTCAATATGCAAATTAGTAACTAATTTTCGAATTTCAGGCCAAGTTTCTTTTCGTTTAGCATTCATGGCTACACAGAGCTAAAAAACACAAAAATTCCAAAACAAACTGGAGAGAAATACTGCAGACGATTTTATAAATTATTGCCAATTGCTTTTAAGTAAAAATAAAACCCCAAAAAATATTTTTATTGCTTATTTCAGATGATTTTTGTTGCATATATAATGGTGTCCCATCACTTGTATGAGCTATTTTTTTCTCCGTTCTAAACATTTGTATTTTTATTAAATTAATATTTTAATATTTTGACAAAATGTATGTTATGTAATAATCTTTACTAAATTTAAGTATGAAACACACCCACAAAATATGTGTACATGTTTTTTTAATTTATTTGATTAGTTTCCTTTTGTAAAGCACAAGTGTCCCATCACTTATGTGAGACACTGTATGTGTGTTTTTTACATAATCAAATTAATTTTATGTCCATTGTTACGATTTTTAGGAATTTCCCACAAAAAACGATGATCCTGATATTTTTTATTTAAATGTGACTTTTCTCAAAATCTTGACTGTCTTAAATCTTGAAATTATTCAAACAATTTAATCGAGCTCGAGCTCACTTAAATAGGAAAAATTTGGATTTTTACTCAATAAGTGGTAAGATATTTTATGTTATTATGCTGTTTTCATGCAAATGTGCCTTTCTGTGCTAACTCAAAAAATTATTATTTTTCAGATTTTAATAACAAATGCTCAATAATTGACCCCCCCCCCCTGGTTTAGTACAATATATTTGAAAGAATAAATAACCACCAAGTACAATGTTCTAGTTTTCTAATTAATTAGATAATTAGTTGTTTGGAAGTTTACGGTAACATGTCAATTTTAATTGCTAAAAGATGTTAATAACTTAAAAAAACAGTTAACATAATTTGATTCATTGAAAAGAATGAAATTCTATAGGTGCAAATTTACAGAAACTTGTGCGCTTAAAATATTATGAGCACTCTAAAAAAACTGTGACTTACTAAGATTTTTCTAGTAGATTTGTATAACTCTCTATGTAACGTTACAACAAAAACTCATGTAATGTAACTTCATGCAACCTCATGTAACCTCAGTTACATGAAATTTTACTTTGATGTTAGTATTTGTAACAATTTTTCAGTAATTGGAGGCCACAATTTCCATATTTTCAATGATGCTGCATCTTTATTTTGATTGAAAAAATTTTTTCGTAATTTATTTTACTTGGATTTTTATTTAATTTAAGGATAATGACTCGGGCTGTTGAATCAATACAAAAGTATACATCGAAGTAAAATGTAAAAATAACAACATTATTCATAATATAAAAAGTACGAGTAAATTTGAATGATGGTATTTGATAGACTGTGCATTTTTACAATATTTTATGTTTATATTTTAAACAAATGAACATTGATTAACGTCTTATATACAAAACGACTAATACGTAACGTCTATATAAAAAAAATATGTACTACAATTCATCAATTCATAAAAACAGCGTTTTTGTTGATGCAAGAACTTTCTATACATGCAAGTTAGAATTTATACAGGTACTCAGCACCAAGGTCTGTATCACGTAAATAACTCATCAGTTGAAGTCGTGAAGAGGTTAACAGAAAACTTAAATTCTGGGAGAAATGTAGCAGTCGACAATTTGTATACTAGTTATGAACTTGCAAAGTATCTTCTTCAGAAAAACATTACTCTAGTGGGCACCATAAGGAAGAACAAGAGAGAAATACCGAAACGGTTTGTGAACAATAAAATCGCAAGGTGCATTCATCCTTGTTTGCATTCCAGAAAGAAATGACTTTAGTGTCGTATGTTCCTAAAAAAACAAATTTGTTAACCTCTTATTCACAATGCATAATGACGGCGCTATTGACCAAACAACAGGTGAGGCAAAAAAGCCTGAGATAATGTTTTATAATTTGACGAATGGAGCTGTTAATGTGGTGGACAAAACGTCAGCAGCGTATTCAACTGCAAGAATCAGCAACAGATGGCCGATGGTTTTATTCTATACAATCTTGAATACTGCTGCAATCAATGCTCGAGTATTACTCCAATTCTCAAAACATCCATCCTTAGAGCACAAAAAGCGTAGTAATTTTTGAGATCTCTTGGAATGGATTTGCTGAAAGAGCACACATCGAATGAGCACACACTGCAGCATGTCTACCTCGACATTTGAAAGAAAAACTATCTTCCCAAAGCCCTCCTGTTAAAAAACTGAAAGTAGCTGAGAGAAAAAGGTGCGACTTTTGCCCAAGTTCAAAGGACCGAAAATCTAAAATAAATTGTATAAAATGCGAAAAAAATGTCTGTGGTGAACATTCTATTTTTACTTTTATCAATTGTACGTGTATCAATTGTACGTATCAATTATATTACATGTATCAAGTTTTTTTTAAATGATTCTATACATATATTAATTAAAATTACTACTCTAAAGAGTGTCTTAAATTATGCAGTTAGTTAATGCTTAATATAGTGTTTAATGCCCCGCGTGACATATAAATCCGTAAACGGGCCTCGCAGGCCCGGCGCGAATACATGCGTGCGTACGATTAATGCGAGTAACGCGGGGTTAATTGTTGGTTCACTCGCAAGCAACCCCTAGACAACCTTTGCCAAGTCCCTAGAATTTCACTTGAATATACAGCATTGCTTTGATAATTTTCTTTATACATTCTTATTAACTTTAAAATATTAACTGTAAATTGTTAATAATTATTAACTGTAATTATTAATATGTAGTTCTCTAGTCATTTGAAAGCTTTGATAATCGGTAAAATGCAATCCAAAACGTTTGTAGTTTTAATTATACATGTTTGTATGTAAATTTGTACTTGTACGTCTGAAGAATTGTATAGCAAAATGAATATTTTTATTTTTTTTTAATTTATCTATTTTGAAAATGTCTCGAGTGAAGTCAAAACATGCAAACATTCGAAGAAACCTATATGTACTGTTTTTGAAGTTTAAATTTATTTTCTCAGCAATTAAAATTTGTATGTTAAGAAAAATATGGAATTTTTCAAATGAAAAGAAAATTAAAATATTTTGTTGGTATGTTTTATTATTTTATTATTATATTATAAACAATAATATATTATGCTTACTTTTCAAATATATTACTTACCTTTCAATTACTAAGCAAGTTTTAATAAAAATTGCAAATTACTAGAATCTTCTATCAAGATAGGAACACAAGTTCCAGAAAAACATAATAACTATAGCTTTTGTATATATATATATATGTGTGTGTGTGTGTGTCAATTTTATTTAGAAAAGTATATTTTGTTTATATTTTCTATCCAAGCATAAATGTTTTTTTTTTTTTCCAGTAACTTTTTATCAATATTTTGAACATTTATATTGTTCTTAATTATATCTTTATAAAAATCATATTTCTATTGCAAGAATATATATATATATATATATATATATATATATATATATGTGATTAAATATCTTTTAAAACACTGTTTCAAATATCTCTATTATTTGAGTTTAAAACAAATTATCTGTAAAAAAGATAATGCTTATAAATAACCCTTTTTTATTGGGAAAACGAAAACAAAAAGATTCGCAAATCCTTCAAAACCTCAATTATCGACAAAGGTGGTGAAATAAGTTATCGTGTTTTAAATCTCCCATCGAGAAAGTAACAATATACTTAACGGCATGGAAAAGAAATAATGACTCAGTAATTTAGCGGTGTAAATTCAGAGAGTATTATCTTTAAGCTTTAGGATTACAATAAATAAATAAATAACTCTAATTTTTTTTTAATGTATGGTACATTTAATATTTTATACTTTGATTTTTTGATAGCCTATATTTTCAAATAATAGACGAAACAATAAATGAAATTTATAATTGAAAATATAAACATGTGGCTTATTTATTTCATTTAAATCTGTGACAATTACATGAATTTCAAAAGTAAAATAAAATGTTTGTGTAAATTTTCCGAACTTTGTATCAAAAGACTGTTTTATACATAATAACACTGGTTAAATATAAAAATTTAAAAAGCAAAATTAATTATATATATATATATATATATAGATTTATGTATATATATATATATATATATATATATATATATCCAATATAAAATAATTGTAAAACAATCAACAATAAACAATACGAAATCATGTCAATTGCGCGGAAACGCTGCATTAAAACACATAAATTAAAAATTTATTTTCAAATTTATCAATTTAGCAAGAACCAGCACACCCCCTCACAAAACAACCTTAAAATTAACAAGTTGGAAATTGCACGTGAAGCGTAGCAAATGAGGTGCGTTCGTACAATAACGAAGTTTTAAAAATATTCAGATCTTGCTCATATAGTAGAGCGTACTTTGGGCACAGTATAGTAGTCGAAATCTTTGTGTTTCTGTAAATGTGCAGGAAGTAATTTTTATTATACCCCAGCAACGTACATCTTATTCATAAAATGTGAAATAGTTGAATATAATTTAAACACGCCGCAAACAATGTTTCCCCGTATAACATTATGTAGTGGAATACTTTTATGTGGTCCTGTAATTTAATAATAAATATTCTTTGCATCACAGATTGTACAGAATGTATATTTACGTATATATATATATATATATATATATATATATATATATACTTCATAGGTTCATGTTAATTTTATTATGATCTAATGAAATGACCATTGAAATGCATTTGAAACTTTTTTCTCCATTGACCGTAATGTAATGGAATACTTTTGATTGTCCCTGTAAATGATATATGCATCCGACTTTCATAACGTTTGAATTGACTCGACAAAATTACGTAATAATTATATGTTTTAAATTTCAAACGATTAAAATGCATTTGAAACATTTTTCTCCATTGACCGTAATGTAACGGAATAAGTTGGATTGTCCCTGTAATGGATCTATCCATCCATTTTTCATAAAATTTGAAATGACGCGAGAAAATTACGTTATAATTATGTATTATAAATTTCAAATGGTTCGGTTGGGTAGTTTTTGCGTTGTTATATGCGGACATACAGACAGACGGACGGACAGACAGACAGACGGACAAACAGACGGACGGACAGACGGACGGACTGAGCGACAACAATAGGTGCTACGTATTTGCATCATTACGAACGCACCTAATAATTCAACAATCAAGATACAAAAACAATAGGCTGCAGGCCTCGTCAGCGATGAGTTTTATTAGACAAAAACAGCCGAACATTCGAGTTTACAAAAACAAAATATATTTAAGTGGCAGTGGGTTTCGGCCAGAGCGGTGAATAGCAAAAAATCAGATGTTAAACACCCGATGGCTATAATTCATGCTCTCCCCCACCGGACCCTACGCCACATTAGTAAACGAATGTCTCACCTGGAACATTGTAAATGATGCAAAAATATGTTCTCTGAATAAAAACCACATAACCAACTTAGCTGCAATGCCACAACCCAAAACAAATTAAACAGAATAAAGTAGAAACCGTATTCCAAACCAATCCAAAATCAATCCAGGTCTGTTGCCACCCAATGCAGCTCATCATCATAAAACCGTCCTTAAGCAGGCTTTAGGTAATACAAGTCATTAGCTGTCACTGAGCAGCAAACGATCAAAAATGTAGAGACTCTGCAAAATCAGAGTACTTTTTATGAACTTGAGAGGAATATTGTTTTTATAATGAAGTTTACTTTTAAATTAAAAAAAACTCACTATGAAATAGATATTTTTCTGTACAGATTCTATAAAATCGGAAAATTTGGCTGATTATAATGTTAATGTAGATTCGTTTTGAAATATTGGAGGACCAGTGTATGAGCTGATTAACTGTAAAAGAAAATCTTTTACGCTTATCATAAATAGAAATTTGCATTTTGTTATCTATTAAAATTTTTATTTTTAAATCTAGATAATCAGCCTCCGAACTATTTTCATTAGTTTTTTTTTAATGTTAAGGAGTCATGATATATTTCTTGAGAAATTTCATTAAAATCAGAATTAATATTCAAAACGATCAAATCATCAATGTATCGGCAAGCAAAAAAATTTAGATCGGCTTTATTTATACTATATTGAAATTCATAAAAAAATAAAAATAAGTTAGCTGCAGTGGATGAGTAACTAATGATTTTAAATCTTTCCAGGATTGTTTTCTAAATAATTCATCTTATAATTATCATTATTTCAATAAGGATTTTAGAAACTAAATAACCAAATTAAAACAAAAATTTGTTTTCAATCAAGTTGATAAGTCCGCCGGTAACTTTGCAGTAATTTGAAAAAAGTTTTATGCGGAAATGCTTAATGCAGAGTTAAATAATAGTATAACCTATAAAATTTATAAATCTTCTGTACAAGAAATTATCAATAAACATCTGGCTTTCTCTAAACAAATCCATATTCCATTCCCACGTAATAAAAATCCGTCATTTCCGTTTTTATTTCTTACTCCAAATTTTCATAAAGTACCGACTAAATACAGGTTTATTTGCAGTAATGTTAATAGTATAGGTAATAATTTTAATAAGAAATTTGAGGATTTACTTAAAAATTTTTTGAACATGTTGAAATATAAATATAAAGACAGTAACTGTTTTTGGATTATTTCTAATAGTTTTGAAATTGTTGAAAAATTAAAAAACAATAAAATTCATTCTATCCATACATGTGATTTCGAAAATTTATTTACCACCATTCCTATTAGTAGCTTAAAGGATGCATTTTTAAAAACAGCTGAATTGGTTTTGGATGGTACTGATTTTAATTCCAACTTGTTTTATAAATATACCTACAAATTAATGGGATTGGTATGGGTACTAGTTACTCGTCTACTGCAGCTAACTTATTTTTATTTTTTTATGAATTTAAGTATAAATAAAGCCGATCTAAAATTTTTTGCTTACCGATACATTGATGATATGATCGTTTTGAATATTAATTCTGATTTTAATTAAATTTCTCAAGAAATATATCCTGACTTCTTAACGCTAAAAAAAAAATAATGAAAATAGTTCGGAGGCTGATTATCTAGATTTAAAAATAAAAATTTTAATAGATAACAAAATGCAAATTTCTATTTATGATAAGCGTAAAAGCTTTTCTTTTACAGTTAATCAGCTCGTACACTGGTCCTCCAATATTTCAAAACGAATCTACATTAACATTATAATCAGACAAATTTTCCGATTTTATAGAATCTGTTCAGAAAAATATCTATTTCATAGTGAGCTTTTTCAATTTAAAAGTAAACTTCATTATAAAAACAATATTCCTCTCAAGTTCATAAAAAAGTACTCTGATTTTGCAGATTCTGTACATTTTTTATCGTTTGCTGCTCAGTGACAGCTACCCTCATAGCATGCATGTTCACAGTGACGTCACAATGACGTCACTGTGAGTCACTTTGGTCACATCACGTCTGTGACGAAAATGCCACCACTCAGTGACGTCACAATGTGACTAAGATGTGACTTTCTAAAAAAAATTTCACAGTTCGTCACATTGTTAATGTCAAAGTAGTCACAAATGACACACTTTTCACAAATTGGTCACATTGTGACGTCACAAAGTGGTCACAATGTGACGTCACAAAAAAGCTCTAAAACGGCCATAACGACTTCACATTTTAGTCACTGTGACTTCACATCGACGTCACTTGACGTCACATCGACAATCGATGGTCACAAAGTCACAATGTGACTTCACAACGACGTTGCAGTGACGTCACCATGTCTTACGGGTAATGACTTGTATTATCTAAAGCCTGCTTAAGGACGGTTTTATGATGATGAGCTGCTTTGGGTGGCAACAGACCTGGATTGATTTTGGATTGGTTTGGAATACGGTTTCTACTTTGTTCTGTTTAATTTGTTTTGAGTTGTGGCATTGCAGCTAAGTTGGGGATGTGGTTTTTATTCAGAGAACATATTTTTGCATCGTTTACAATGTTCCAGGTGAGACATTCGTTTACTAATGTGGCGTAGGGTCCGGTGGGGGAGCGCGTGAATTATAACCATCGGGTGTTTAACATCTGATTTTTTGCTATTCACCGCTCTGGCCGAAACCCACTGCCACTTAAATATATTTTGTTGATAATATATTGATAAACATAATTTACCAGAATTGCACGATAAACTGACGTATTTCTAAAAATGAAGAATACGTAGATGCTTCGAAGATTATTGTAGTATATCTAAAATATTTGTACTGCGGTGTTTACTGTGGGGTTGAGAGCCTAATGTTTTAGATGCCTGTATGTTCAATTTCAGAACCATAGCGGGTATAGTAACATATTTTTGGAGGGAGGGATGAAGTTTTATAGAACTATTTTTAAAGGATTTTTAAAAACTGGGGTGAGGAGGAAAATCTGGATTGTAGCTTATGGAGCTAAACATGTGATAGTGGATGAGACGTGGTTGCATCACTATCAGGATTCTCACTGTCGCTCGCCAATGTGCCAAATTGCGACTAAATTCTTCATTTGGCGAGTAAACAAGCAATTAGATTCGCCAAATTGCTAGTTCTCAATTTTTGCTTTTCCTTTCTTTTCGCTTTACATACTTATCCATACATATATATTTTTAATATATTTGTAGCGGATAGTTGAAATTAGATTAAACAGAATAGTTTCAGTTATAAAAAAATTAGCTTATTTTAGAACATATTGAAAAAAGGGGCTACATTAAAGGAATAAAGATACTTTTTTAAGGCTGCACGGTGAATCTCTTTTGCTAATACTTTTTTTATTTGGCGAATGTTTTTTTTTATTTTTAATTAGCCCAAATACTAACGTTTGTCAAATGCCAGCAAGAACACTGATCGCTATGATTCCAAATCTAAACGACTGTGGCCTCGTCTTATCCATTGTCACAAATCTCGCCCCATAAGTTCTTAACCAACCTTTTCAGCCTCCTTCCTCTCAAATCATTCCACCAAAAAATATGTTAATATAGCAGCTACGTTTCTGAAATTGAGCTAAATGGCATTGATGACATTAGACTTCGATATTCCACATGAACCATCACAGCCCAAATATTTTATATAAAGGACAGTAATTATTGAACCACCATAGTATTATAAAATTCAAAAACTGACAAATACTTTCTTTGCCTTACATAATATTGTCCAACAAAACAATAATTTATGACACTGAGAATGAACAAGTTGAAAATTCTGTTCCATTCCCAGAATTAGAAAAAGCAGGTGTTTATATGTTTCCAATCACAACAGAGCATCAAAATGTTTATCCTATATTGGTCAGACTTCTCGAAAATTAAAACTAAGACTGAAAGAGCATTTTTGGATATCCAATACAGCAAGCAAAGTACAGCCTTATCTAGAATGGAACAAAAAATATTTTGATAAATTTTAACAAAGCTAAAATAATCTTTTCAACATCCAACCATTAAGATTCCATTATCCGGGAATCCCTCGAAATTTTGCTTAAGAAAGATACTGTTTGCAATGACGTCATTTCATATAATATTCCCACACTCTGGTACAATATCCTTGGTGTTTCGATGAATTCATCGTGACTTTGTTTATACACGCGAACTGTTTTTTTTAATGTTTTCTATTTCTAATCATTTATCTTCTTTTATATTCGTTTTATAATGAATGCGTGGACATTCGAAAGATCTGAGGTAAAATAAATAAATAATATCTATATTTTTTGCAACACCTCTTAAGTATCTATTTGTATAACTTGATTTAATAACAAAGTGTAAATTTCCATCAAAGACACTAGTATTAATACAGTGGTTTTGACTCATTGTACAATTTGATTGAAAATTCTTTCAAGATTTTTGTACAGTAAATTCATAATGATTCAGTATTATTGAATTTACTCTTTATCGAGTGATTCAGTTTTCAAATCTGGTAATTGGAAGGTTTTGGTTTCCTTCGGAATCGGAATTTTAGTCAGCTTAATCGTTCAGATTTTTTTTGAAGGAAGATGAAAGAGAGGAAGTGAAAAAAAAAAGACCAGTTTGTATATACAGAGCTAGATTTGAGACAATGGATGACACGTGACTACTGTCTTTTCGACTCGAGATCATGGTGATATACCTATGTTTCATCCATTGGGAAAACTCTGGCCCCATATTTTCTAAGTCTGCTTTTCCTGCCCTCTCCCTCCTTTTAATAATCTCTCAAAAATATGTCCATGAAACTTCACCCCTCCCTCAAAAACTACGTTAATATAGCAGCTACGGTTCTGAAATTGAGCGTGCATACATCTAAAAAATTATTCTTCGATATTCTACATCAACTATCGCAGTTCAAATATATTATATATATATGCTAGTGACAATAATTATTGAGCGACTCGAATAATTTTAAACTTAAAACATAAAAAAAAACATAGAAATTACTTCAAAACATTAACATCTATCATTATCCATATATTTAAAAGATCTGGCTGTTTTTTAGTCATCAGCCCTACTTAACTCTACCCATTTAGTCATCACTTTTCTACTGGCCCGATTTTGATAATTATTTTTTTTTAAAGTGAAAGCTGTTCATATGTAGATGTGCCCATTCTTGCTAATTTTTAAATTATTTCCATTTATATATTTTATTTTTTATTTTAAAAGCTTTTTTGTGACATTTCTTCAAACCAGTGGCAACAGGTTAAGCTTTTCTGACTAGAATAAAAAATTATTTTGCTTTATTACTTTCCACCAATCAGGAGCTTGATCTCATCGGTGAATGTGTAATCGCATTTAAAAAAAAAGGTTTTCATAAAATTTAATCCTAATAAAATGATTGCACATAATTATTCACTAATCGCAGTACAATACACAGATTATTTACTGAGTTATATTATTAAGTATTATGTAAATTAAATAACAGAAAATAAACTTAATAAAATATAATATCTAAAGCGACATTTTGTCGATGGAGAAAATGGCGTCATTGAGAAAACAGATAAATTTGTTCCATGAATATAATATACATTGCTACAGCTGTGTCAGTGATGATGTCATATTCACTGACTTTTATTCCTACATCTAAATAAATTGAACTTCTATTTATTTAAAGATCCGTGGTGTGCACAAATGAAGCTATTTCTATAAATTGCGCCATTACTATTTAATTATAATAAATATTTTATGAAACTAAAGAATTTTTAAATAACTCCATAAATCACGCTTTTATTTGGGAAAAGATGCGTGTTTCTAAAGGTTTAAATCACGTCATTTTAGAAAAAAATAATTAAAAAAAATCTGTGATATGCCGGTATTACGATATTTCTATTTTACATAATATAAAAAATTTATTAAAATGATTTCGTTGTATTAAGTTATTATTTAAAATAAGAAAATATAAAAATATTTCTGCATATCAGCAACAAACACAAAACTTTTATTCTTTTTATAATAAAGATATCGTTTTTCTTTTCGTTGTCATGACAACAAAATTAATTTTGACAAGTTCATGGAGTCCACAAACCATGGATGAATGAAACAGGTGGAGATGAAGTAAGCCTCAAAAAAGGTTTACAATATGAAATCATTTACTGCTCAAACTTTAATGTCCCAAACAAAAGCACGTGGAAGAGATTTTGTATTAAAAAGACGAATTGAAAGAAATGAATCACAGCTGAAGCATACTTTAAGGAGAAATTGCAAAATTTTCAAAAGGTCTTTGTTCTATTTTTTTTTTATTAAAATAAATGTTTTCTTTTAAAATAAATGAAATTGATAAATTAGCAAGGTACATATGCGGACTACATTTGCAAGTGTTTTTTCCCCCGCCAATTTGGAATTGTTAGACTGTGCCAAGGAGAATATCCGTTTAGTAAGTTTATAACAACTGTTAGGGAAATAAATTGGGAAAAAATAAAGATTTCAATGAAATGTGCTGATTAAATGATACAACTGCACCCATTCAATATGACTATAATTATATATTAATGTTTATGATTTATTGTGAAAATTATATTTACTGTTTTGTTACTTACTAAGTTTATTATACAGGAAATAACTGTATAATTGTCTATTCATTGCTTTCTTTTTTACTAATTCATGTTTATTTTCTGTTATTCTTTATTTTAATTCTTTGAATTATTTTTTTTACATACTGCATCAATAATTATTTATATCAAACTATCATTCATTTATTTTTATTTCCTTTTTTAAAATACTAGAATCTCTTTCATTTTTTCACGTTATTTTATTTTTATATTGTAATAAAAAATTAAGTGCTGTTATTGTATGCAATTTGCAACTTAGATAAAAAAACAAATTCCGTCCAATTGGCGGGAGAAGCAAACACGTGTAAATGTGGTGCGTATATGATATCTGTGCCATTAGCAATAATTAGATGGTAAATTAAAATTGAATAAGAATTTGAAAACATTTCACACGAACAAAAAATTGTATTACAAAACGTTTCTTTCTTTATAGTAATTTTTAATACTTTATAACGTAGATGAACTTATTTTATTTGCAAATAACAATATATAAAACTAATTCAATTAATTCAAACTAATTAATAAAGAGTTTCAAATAGATCTCCATTTTGTCTACACCAGTCGCTGCTAATTTACTTAAACATCTTTATTTCTTTTGCAATTAGCAACTTATATAAAAAAATTCGTTCAATTGGTGGGGGAAGCAAACACTTGCAAATGTGGTGCGTATATGATATCTGTGCCAATAGCAATAATTAAATGGCAAATAAAAATTAAATAAGAAATTGAAAACATTTCACACGAACAAAAAATTTTATTATTAAAAATTTTCTTCTTTACAGCAATTTTTAATACTTTATAACGTAGATGAACTTATTTTATTTGCAAAAAACAATATGTATATAAATAATTCAATTAATTCAAACTAATTAATAAAGAGTTTCTTTTATAGAATAAAATTTTCAAATAGATCTTCATTTTGTCTACACCAATCGCTGCTAATTTACTTAAACATCTTTATTTATTTTTAACAACATATTAATAATTGCATGTAAATAAATATTTAAAATTAAGGTTTAGAAACCTCATTAAAAAAGATTTGTAGCTGAAGGTAAATCCAACATAATAATTTGAGTTGTTTTCCTTATTTTTTGTTATTTTCTGAAGTTTGTGTATCTTTATCATAAAAAGTTATGTTATCCGTATTTTAAGAGGTGGCAAATGTTTATTTCACTCAGTATCTTATTATATATATAAGACTGATATTTATCATATCTAATATATATTCTTTTCCGTCGAATTTCGACGGGCACAGCTAGTCTATATATTTAAAAGACCAGGCTGTTTTTTTACTCATCAGCCCTGAGCTTTCTACTGGCCCGATTTTGATATATATTTTTTTAAAATGAAAGCTGTTTATGTGTAGATGTGCCCATTCTGGCTAATTTTTAATTTATTTCCATTTTTATATATATTTTTAAATTTTAAAAGTTTTTTCCTGACATTTCTTCAAAACAATGGCAACAGGTTAAGCTTTCCTCACTATAATAAAAATTTATTTTGCCTTATTACTTTCCAAAAATCAGGAGCTTGATCTCATCGTTGAGTGTGTAATCGCATTTCAAAGAAACAAAAATGATGGTTTTCGTAAAATTTAATCCTAATAAAAGGTTCGCACATAATTATTCACTAATCGCCGTGCAATACACGGATTTTTGACTGAGTAATATCATTAAGTTATATGTAAATAAAAAAACCAGAAAATAAATTGAACTTCTATTTATTTAAAGATCCGTGGTGTGCACAAATGAAACTATTTCTATAAATTGCGCCATTTCTATTTAATTATAATAAATATTTTATGAAACTAAAGAATTTTTAAATAACTCCATAAATCACGCTTATATTTGGGAAAAGATGCGTGTTTCTAAAGGTTTAAATCACGTCATTTTAGAAAAAAAAATAATAAAAAAAAACCTGTGATATGCCGGTATTACAATATTTCTATTTTACATAATATAAAAAAATAATTAAAATGATTTCGTTGTATTAAGTTATTATTTAAAATAAGAAAATATAAAAATATTTCTGCATATCAGCAGCAAACACAAAAAATTTATTCTTTTTAATAACAAAGATATATTTTGTTGTTGCTGTTGTCATAACAATAAAATTAATTTTTGAAAGTTCATGGAGTCTACAAACCAATAAATAAATTAAATTTATTGCAAATGTATAGCACAATAAATGTGTAGTGAGTTTGTTATGTAATTTAGTAACTCTCTGTTTCTATTATAATTAAAATATTTTATTAATATTATAATTATTGTACAGTTACCAAGCGATATTTAAACGGAGAACAAATAAACTATGCAGACATTTTTGAATTCGTCTTCTGGCGTATTATATTAACTTCCTAAATAATTTGACATTTAAATACTGTTTAAGTTTTATAAAGGATTTGAAGCTGAAGTTAAGTCCAACATAATAATTTATCATCTGTTTTCCTTATTTTTTGTTAATTTCTGAAGTTTGTGTATGTTCATCATGAAAAGTTATGTTATTCCTATTTTAAGAGATCGCAATTGCTTATTTCGCTCAGTATCTCATTTTGCATATAAGACTGCTATATACAATATCTAATATATATTCTTTTCCATCGAATTTTGACGAGTGAAGTCAGTTTGCTATAAATGATACAAATAATATTTAAAATAAAAAAATATATATATATCTTTATTTTATCATTTTTCCGACTTGTTTCGTTACATCAGGCGAAAAAAATTTCAAGAATTAAATAATAAAAATATTTTTTGTTAAAAAAATTAATAAAAAAAATAAATAAATAAAAATAAATTCGAAAAAATATGGCCTAAATAATAAATTTTCTTTGGTCTTCGTGATTCGTGGATGGCCTTGCTTGGACATTCTATCTATGGCTCCAGTGTTTTTAAACTGTTTGCATAAGTTGTATACGCTGTAAAAAATGTACATTTATTGAATTTTTTCTGGGAAAGTGGGATTTCAAGAACATTTTATGTAATGACAACAACAAAATTCAGATACAGATTTTCTCTGTAAATAAATAAAAAAATAAATAAATAAAATAAATAAAATAAATAAAATAAATAAAATAAAATAAAATAAAATAAATAAATAAATAAATAAATAAATAAATAACTTTAAATAAATAAATAAATAAATAAATAAAAAACTTTAAAGTTACTACGATTTTTTTAAGGGAAAACTGGGGTTCCTAGAACATGTAACAACAATCGAGATTACTGATAAAGCTTTAGTAAGATTATCATAATTTTAGTAAAGCTAGTTCCTAAAGCTACAAATTTCTGTAGCTTTCTATATAAGTTTTGTAGATTTACGTCTTTTTCTTTAAAATGCACAGAAAAATCTTTAGTAATAATATATAATCACATTTAATCATAATCATGTAAAAGATGCAGATTTGTACTATAAATAAAGATAAAATGTAAAGTGACTAAGAATGATTTAGTAAAATAGGAACCGTACAACTTTTAATGTAACAGAACCGGGTTTAAAGGTAAAATTTTAGGAAGATTTCTGTAATTTTAGGAAATTTGTTTTTAAAGCTAGAGATTTCTGTAGTTTTCTTTACATGTTTTGTAGATTTACAAATATTTTTTGTAGAATGCACAGATAAAAGTTTAGTAATCATATGTAATCCCATGTAATCTAATAATGTAATAAATGCAGTTTTTGTACAATGAATAAAAAAACACTAAAGGTCTTAAGAATTTTTTAGGAAAATATAATTTCTAGATCATTTTATGTAATAACAATCGGGATTACAGATAAAATTTTCATAAGATTTATGCAATTTTTATCATTTTTTTTTAAAGCTACAGATTTCTATAGTTTTGTTTTACATGATTTATAAATTTATAAATTGTTTTGTGTAGTGTACAGATAAAAATTTAGTAATAATATTTTATCACAATCATGTATCAGATGTATAGTTGCACTGTAAATAAAAAATCATCAAGGTTACTAATATTCTATTAGGAAACTGGGATTATTAGAACATTTTATGCAAAATCAACCAGGATTGCAGATAAAATGTCAGTAATATTATTGTAATTTTATTAAAGTCTCTTGTAAACCTACAGATTTTTGCAGCTTTCTTTACAATTTTTTAAAAGCTCCATATTGTTTTGTACAGTGTACAGATAAAATTTCGTAATAATACAGATTTCTGTAACATTACATCTATAAAATTACAGAGTTTTATTTTACTTTTACACTTACGCTGGGCGTTAAATTGGAGTCGCTGGAATTCCCTCTTGAGACTGCTCTGTCACCAGATTTCCCGTGGTTCTTTACCTTATTATATCATACAAATGTTAATTGGTTTGTGCTTTTTACTCTTGAGAACATTCATTTAGTAATTTTGTGACGATTCGAGCAATTTTTCATAAAAAAATCTCAATTAGTTTATTACAAATGTATAGATAAAAAATTATGTAACCAGTTAAATACCACTGTGTTCTACTCATGAGCCACATCTGTAAAGTTACTAAAAGTTTTCTAGGAAACTGGGATTACTAGAACTTCTTATGTAACGGCAACAGCAAAAATTCCTGTAACAGATACAGGTTTGCACTGGAAAAAAATCTGTAAGGTTACTAAGAATTTTTTAGGACACTGGAAATTCTTCGATTTTTTTATGTAACGGCAAGTCAGGTTACAGATAATGTTTTAGTAAAATAACTGCAGTTTTAGTAGATTCCTTTGTAAAGTGACAGATTTCTGTAACTTTACAAAAATTATTTTTGTAGATTTGCATAATTTCTTGTGTACAGGTCCAGTGTACAGGTAAAATATTAGTAAGCTTAAAGATTTCAGCAACTTTACATCGTAAGATTACAGGTTTTTTTTTCATTGTACTGTGCGTGTTTTAAATAATATAAATCGATTCTACGTAGTGCATTTGCTTTCATTAGGAAATAATTATGGCTGTTAAATTATATACAAACACGACTTATGTATGCGCATTGATAAAGATTTCATACAGACATGCTCAAAAAAATTTCCATATTAAATTGTTTTAAAGTTTTTATTAAAGGTAAATAAATGAAGGGAATTAAAATAAAATTTGTGTCGCAACAATATATATAGACAGTTTGTCTTATGGCTTTAAGTAACCATTTAAAAAATAAATGTAAGAAAAGCAAATTTAGTTTACAGAGGAAAAAGTTATTTTAATAATCTATTTTAATGACATTATTTTTCAAGTTTTCATAAACAAAGAAGGTCTTAAAATATGCGTCTCAATGCTATATTTGCATCTTGCCTTAAGTCTCTTATTACTCATTTTATGAAATATTAAAAATAAATAAATGTAAGAAAAGCACGTGTAGCTTACAGAAGACAAGTTATCTTTTTGGTTTAATTTAACATTTATAGTTTATTATAATAAATGAAAATATGTTACAGATAATAATGAAGACTAAAAATCACAAATCTTCACTTTATTTATTTATTTATTTATTTATTTATTTGCGCAATGTATATTTGTAATTGCGTTTTATAATCATAACGTAGTTTACCTAAATATTAATGTATATATTATTGATATTTACAAATAATTATTTATATCGTGCTGTTCAAAATTTATGTCTTAAAATAAACAATATATACAACTATGATTACCCAGGTTTCTGTATCTCTATTCTTTCATGTGGTAGGAAACTCAACTAAATATATTGAAAACAGGGTATGGAAACAGGAAATAAATAAGGTATGTTTTGAAATTTTGGCTAAAAGCCAACTTTTTTTCCCCCTCTACATTTTTTTTTAATTGCGGATTTTTTAAGAAAAAATGTATTTCGAAACATAAAATTTCAGGTAATAAAGTCACAAATATTTATGATTAACATATGCCAAAAAAAAATGTTTTCACGGAAACTGTTGTAACTGATACCGTTTTTAAAAGGAAAATTCTCCCATATGTAAAGAAACAAATAAAAAAAGAAAAGAAAGGCGCATGAATTATTTTGAAAAAGAATTTAAAGTCTCACTTAACCCTTTCGGGTCTCATGTGCCATTAATAGTACATGTATTTTAATGGCGTATTATTTTGACTTAAGGAATGCTTTTGCTACTATTTCCGTGTAGTAATATTAGAGTATGTCTTTGCTTTTACTATATGGCTTATTTATGTTTAAGGATTTAGTAATAATTATTATTATCATTATTTCCTTAATTCCCTTTGCGCAGTTTGCGATTCTTTTTTTTTAACTTACATTTCACTCTTTAAATTTAAAGTTGCTTTCTTAAAACTATCATGCATAATAAAGCACAAAAAGTATTACAAAATTGTAATATCAGTTTAATTTTATTGTAATACAATATTATCTTTATATTTCGAAAAATGTTTCCTTAGCCTGTGGTTTTATGGTCATTATATGAAAAGTACGCAAAATAACAAAAACTGTTATCTTTCAGGCGATGAAATATTCGTTAAACACTAATTAATCTTTTTGAATAGCTAGTGTTATTGTTATTTAAAAAAATCAGATCCGAAAGGGTTAAAATTAGATTAATTATAAATGTTTGAAAATACATGTATTGTTTTGTTTCCAGAAATTGGAAAAATTGGGTTAGTGTGATTTTCATATTTTTTTCTTTATTGTACATGGTGAGCATAAATTAAGAGTGCATTTCAGAGTTTCTAGAAAATAAAAACAAATGAATGAAGCAATCGCTATTGTTGTTCTAATGCGAAAGCGATTTAAAATATTTGTTTTTCAACTTCAAGTTTATTTCCAGCAGCATGGTGCCATATTATATTGGAGTATTATTTTTAAAGACTACCTGCAGGAAAAATGAAAAAAAATCCAGACGATGGATTCGTAGTAGTTCCAATTCCTTGACCTCCACGGTCACTCGATATAACACCCCTACACTGTAAAAAAAAAAAAAAAAAAAAAAAAAAAAAAAAAAAAAAAAAGTTAGATTAACGGCAAAATCTTCTGGCAGCAATGTTACCAGCAGTTTTTAAAAATTGCAGTAAAAATATATGTAATAAAAAAATTACTTTCAATTTTACTGCCATTTTTACGACAGAAACTGATAAAAAATTACCAGTAGTTTTTGATTTAAATTTGACGAATTTGGTTTTACAGTGCATTAAAACGGGCTCAATAATTTATGCTCATTCTGTGTATGGTGAACGATCATATTCCCATTACATTTTCTTTTATAGAATATAGAATTATTCAATTGGTAAATATTTGTTGTAAATGTCTACGTGTGTAAAAAAGGACGAATATTCTAACTAGTGATGTATTGACTAAGATTCCCGGACATGAATTTTGGTGTGAACATTTTCACTCAACCTGAAATTTCCAATTGCATTTTCAACTGCAATTACAAATAATGCATGTCAGAAATACTTATGAGTAAAATTTGCCAAAATATAGTTTTCACGAAAACTGCGTGTAACCAATACTATTGATTTGTTAAGAAATATTTTGACATATGTATATAATCATTAAAAAAGAAGAAAAATGGGAAACCCCAAAGAAAGACAAATTATGTATTTTGAAAAGGAATTTAAAAACTCTCTTGAACTGCAAATACCTAGAAATCTTTGAAGACATATAGAATCTCCCAGGATTATTGGGATCAACTTTAAAGAGATTTGACGTCATCACAAGGATTATAACGCAAGAAAAAACATGATATAACTGTTCTAGTTTACTCGAAAATTTCAATTCTTTCAGGCTCATTGCAGAATGCGTGATTCACGTATTTTGAAAACAAAAATAAATTACTATCATTAAAATTAATTTTACAGATACTTGTGTATTTTTAGCGATGTTAATTTACAGAGTCGATTGTAAATTTACCGAACATTTTCGCCCTTATCTATGATCTCTTATTAGAATCTCTGTTTTTCTAATACCTTTAATTTTACATAAGATTTGAGATAGTCGATTACCCGCAGATTTACTGTAATTTCACAGAAAAAATTTTAACTTTTAACTTTTAATGTAAATTTTAAATTATATTTCTCTTAAAAATTTTGCATTTTGAATATGTGTATTAAAGATTTCGTCTTTTGAGAAACTGATATCAATTAAAATTCAAAAATAAGTCCTATATGGCAGCGTCGATTTTATTAAATTTGGGCAGACAAAAAAAAAATGTTCTTGAATTCGGAAACAGAAATACAGTTTAATTTTCAACGCTAATGAATTTCGAATTGTTTGAAGAAAACTACATGAATATCCAAACAGTTAGTGGTATGTAAGCACCATGCCTTGAAATTTCGCCCCCACTAGCATTTAAATCAGGAATTCTTAGCCACTAAAAAATCTGTTTTTCTAATCTGAGTTTTTAAATATCTTATGAGCTAAAGAAAAGTTTTTTTTTTTATAAGATGCAACAGCGACATTGTATTTTTTAAATTATTTGGATCCATTTTCAGAATTTAAATGTTTACTTTATTTTACAAAATATTGTGATCAGGTCAATCATTTTCGACAAATCCGTTATATTGATTTTCTTAAGAATCGTCATAATTTTCCATAATTTTTAATGATAATGTTACAAAAATCACATTAAGACTTGAAAAAGAATAAGAAAGTAAATCAAATGTATCAATCAAATTTTCGAACATTTTTTCTTCCATTTATTTAAAAGAAGTTCTCTGCTTTAATTAATATGCAATTAAAAGCTTTTATTGATAAAAAGCATTTCCTCTTTAAAATAATACATTTCTTAATTACAAAATATTTTTTCAACTTAAAGATCTTATTTATTGTAAAGAGAAGTGCTGGAAATATTTTTAATTTCAATAAAAAAATCTTTATTCTTAACATATTTTAATTACTTATTAAAGACACTTCAAGATGAAGATTGACTTCTTAAAAGGCGTTTTTATTCAATAATATTTATACATAACGGCAATAATTGGTTTATTTTTATTGCTCCACTTCCAAGGAACATAACAGGAAAATTAAATCACTTTCTTTGTGATGCTATAACAACTGAATATCATATTCTATATGGGAAATTTTTAAAAATCTTTTTGTGATTCAAAATTCTTTTATATTTTCAATTCATATCAAGATATAATTTCTGTTGAAATATTCCAAGAATACTGTAAAATGGTTTAACCTGCGTGTGAAAAATATCATTCCATTTCATCTCCCATTATATTTTTGATTTAATACGTTTTAAAAACGTACCTACTTTGTAACGTGTATAATACTTTTTTTCCTCACATATTATTGTAGTCATTTTGCATGGATGAACAGTTTAAAACAAGTTTATAAGAAACTTCTAATTTCAGTTTAAAAGAAGATTCCGTCATAGACAGGTTACTTTTTCATGCATTAAACTCTAATTTAAAAAGCCTACGATCCTTTAAAAAATAATTTTAAAGTTTAATTGTAGAATTTTTAGATTAAGCCAAATTTTACTGATTTTTGAATACACATGGCGACATCAAGAAAACGATTTTCATGCGGGATGATTCAACCGAGATTTAATATTTTGGTCTGCGAAGACAACGAAGAATCAAATCAATTCGAGCTTCGTACGGAAAAAAATAAATTATGCCCGGATGACCCGATCGTTTAAGGTAAAAGTAAGGCCCGAGCCCGGCCCGGTCCGGCCCGGCCCGCAAAGATGAGTGAATAGACCTCTTGAATCTTCAGAAAAAAGTAAATCCCGGACTCGGCCCATATGCGGTAAAGGAAATCGGTCCGCGGGCCGTGCCGGGCTCGGGTTTCAGGTCGAGGCCTGGCCCGTGCACATCTCTACTAAACGTACAAGATTGTTTCATCCTAACAAAAACAAACATTTCATCACCCACCTCTTCTGGACCAAGATCTTGAGAGGTACAAGCAGATCACAAGCGAACTCATTTTTCTTTTCTTTTTTCAAAGAAAAATGTGATTCAGATGAGAATTACTCCAGTCTTATTAAAGCAATAGTAGGAGTGATAGTACTGAAAAAAAAAGAACTATATTTAAGTAGAAAACATATTGCAGTAAACTTATTCTGTGAATCTTAATACTGCAAAAACATCATTTGTTCATAATTTAAATTATATTTAACAAAGTATGCTAAAATATTTCAGAAAAAAACTTTTATTTCTATTAAACACGATAAAATAAGGATAAAAGTTGAAAACGGTCCCCATTCTCATAAAAACACTGCGAAGTTCGACGAATCATCATTCAGAATTTTATTAATACAATTTCATTTCTCAATTTTATAAATAGAATACTGTTAAATTCTTAAATATGAGTTAAAAAATATATAAATAATAATAAATACCTTAGTGGGGAAAAATTGCTTCTCTGAGAAATAAATAGGTGATCAACATATATCTGGAAATAATAAATCTAAAATGTCAATTAAACTGTTCCAAAACATTCTATTTTCCGATGATAAAGATTATTTCACTATAGATAAAAGATAAATTGTTAAAGATATGCGTTTATATTATTCTAGTACATTGCTCTTCCAGCATCATATCTTCGTTCGTGTCTAGAAAAATTAATTTAATTTCCTAAAATATTTAATTCATTTTACCATAATAACTATAATCAAAGAAAAATGAAATAATGCCAAATAAATTTTTAAACAGTAGAAAATTTCAAATGAATACCATTGTAATATGTTTTAAAAAGGGTATAGCCGGGATTCTTAGTAAAATATGCCTTTGGGTCAACCACATCGAGTCCTACATGGATCAATAGCCCATAAAAAGAAATTCGTTTCTCTCCAGTTTTAAGTTTGTATCTCAAGACTATGGGGGGGGGGGGGGGTAATGACCCTAAATGTCTGTTTTGGAAAAGTACGCATTGTGACGAAACTACTAAGCAAATTTCAACGAAAAAAATAAGGGATGAAGAAAACCACCATACGAATGATTGACAATTTTTTCAGATTTTTTTAGACAAAAGAACAAGTTTTCTAACATTTTTCATGGTTTTAAATGAAGATTTTAATTAAAATTAAACTGAAATTTCTGAGTGATCATCTTAATTTTCTTGCATGAAATACCATGAGACATGATGCATATTCACGATCAATTTCAACTTTCTACGTATGGTGCATCATATTATAAAAAGGCAAAATCATATTCTTGCGGAAATGTGGGGCGTGTCTCGAACAAATTTCACGCCTTCTTTTCAACTCTCACATATTAATTCACACGATATTTAAAAAAAAACGGCGTGAAATTTGTCCGAGACACGTCCCACATTGC
The DNA here is from genome assembly GCA_964019185.1 of Maratus speculifer. NCBI lineage: Eukaryota > Metazoa > Arthropoda > Arachnida > Araneae > Salticidae > Maratus > Maratus speculifer. The sequence continues at coordinate 365,636,702 of OZ025294.1, forward strand.
CACCGGAATATGATTTTGCACTTTTTTAATATGATGCACCATGCGTAGAAAGTTGAAATTGATAGTGAATATGCATCATGTCTCATAGTATTTCATGCAAAAAAATTAAGGTGCTCACTCAGAAATTTCAGTTTATTTTTAATTAAAATGCACATTTAAAAACAGGAAAAATGCTAGAAAACTTTTTCTTTTGTTTAAAAAAAATCTGAAAAATTTTCCAAACATTTGTATGGTGTTTTTTTACATCTCTTATTTTTTTCGTTGAAATCTGCTTAGTAGTTTCTTTATAATGAGTTCTTTTCCAAAACAGGCATTTAGGGCCATTACCCCCCATGGTCTTGAGATACAAACTTAAAACTGGTGAGAAACGAGTTTCTTTTTATGGGCTATTAATCCATGTAGGACTCGATGCGGTTGACTCAAGAGAATATTTTACTAAGAAACCCGGCTATACCCTTTCAATTTACAATAAATACAGGCTTTATAATTGATGCACCTATAAAATTACAAAACAAAAACGAAACAAAAAATCATGACAGATGCATAATAATAAAGCACAATTCGATACAATAAAAGACAAGATTCTCTCAACAAAAGACGCAATAAAATTTCACACAACAAAATTTCACATCGTAATAAGTTAAAAATCACGGCAAAGTTAAAAATTTTGAAAATTCACAACAGTTTTAAAATTACAATTTCAACAAATTCTATCAATAAAAGAAAGGATATACGAATTCTTTCGCGAAGAACTGTATACGACCTACGAATTTCCATGTATACGACATATCATACTAAAATTTAATTAAAGTATGAATCGCAAAGCGCAGTTGAAAATTTTCTTTAAAGAGTTTTCTTCAGTAGAAGGAAATGCATATCATCACGTGATGCCGAAACTGTAACACTAAAATGCGTTATGTTCGGCCCAAAATAATACGTACTGTGATGCTACTATTAATTATTTTTGTTTTTGCTTTTCAAGTGTTGCAAGTTTTCATATATAAACCTCTTGTTGATCGAAGTATAATCAAAATATACAACGTAAGAATTTACGATTTCCCTTAAATTTACGATAAAACTGCTGGCAGGCATTATAGCCAGCAGTTCTTAGCGTACAAATTACAGTAAAATTAGATGTATTTTTTTTTATTACATCTAATTTTACTGCAATTCGTACGGCAAAAACTGCTGTTAACATTGCTGCCGCAGTTTTCGTCGTAAATTTAATGGGTTTTTTACAGTGTACATTAAAAATGAGACTATGTCAGTTATAGGATGCATTTCTTGTTTTCATTTTCCACGTACTTGTCTTGTTTGGGCTGAATGACGGCATTTAAATTACAATGGCCTAGCACTACAAGCTTTATGGCATACTCAATATACGTCGATTTCTTTTCTCCGTGAAATGATCTATAGCATTTATACACATAAATGCATATGCTAAAAATCAGTTAAGGTTACAGTTTTCATTTTCAATAATTTTGATTCTTTTTTTAAAATATGGATCTATTGCTGAACACTTTTCCTTTGGAATGTTCAGCTAAAAGTAGATTTTGAAAAAAATAGTTGTATATTTAATTAAAATTTAAAAAAAAATAAAAGAAATATATAATGATTTTTATTACTATTTTAAATACAGATATAATTTTCCTTTTTTTTCTTTTTTATAGATTTTCAAATGTGAATAACATAAAACTGCAGATGTATTATTTGGAAATATTTTAAATTACATTTACAATTTATTTTGCCGATACTTATAATGTAAACAGATGAAATCAATGATATATTCACATAAGTTTATTTAAAAAAAAAAATCTGAAGGTTAATTCTATATGAATATTTATCCTTACATAAAAAATATTTTGTGCCAAATATTCAAACTCTGACTCGAAAAAAATAGGCTTTTAACTTTTTTATGACATGAAATTGATAATAATATTAAAATATATGTGGGTTGAAAAAGAAGTTTAAAGTTTTAATTTGTTTGGGTGATTGCACTGTGTGTATCAACATATTTATAATGTCTCGTGATGTAATTACTACATTGGTTAAAAAAAAGTGCAAAATTTTCACAAATAAAGAAATTTTTTTTTATATTTCAGAAAATGTTCGACTTTTTGGAAATTTTCAGGTAAATTCTCCCCGTAGACTTGAAACTCACTTCCAGCAGTCATGGTTCTCAGGCAATAACTGTAACTGAATTATTTCATTTACCCTGCAAAAGAATGATGAATATGTTGAAGGCCAATTCTGTGCCTTGAGAAAATGATAGTTTCAAATCTGAGTTAATCGATGTTTGCACTTTCTTATGAAACGTTCTGTTTCAAATATTACAATTAAATGCTTTCAATTCTAAAATACCAGAAATGCTCACTTTTAAACAAATATTTTTTTATTTGTTAAACGTAAAAAATTTTACCGGGGTAATTGAATTTTTTCAAAGTATTTAATGTTTTATGATTTCATACAAGACGATCAAAAATTCAGCAATAATTTATAATATGAGATGTGGCGAACTATATTTCTGCCTTGTTCGCAGAGTAATATTTATAAGCCGTCGTAATATAATGGTAAAAGTACAAATTTTTTTTCCTTGGCCTTCGAAATCAAAGAATGGATGAATTCATAAACGAAAAACTTCGTAAGTAGAAATTCGCAACTATCAACAACATATAAATACAAACATCCTGCACAATTCTGCATGAACACTATGAATAAATCGTCATGTGCTCATATTTGAGTATGCTCATGTTTCCAGAAATAAATAAATGTATATATATATATGTATATATATATATATATGTTTCCAATTTAAGTAATTTTGATTTGGAGCCATTTTAACTATGCGACATCTTCATATTGGCGTATGTTTTACTGAGTTTTGTAAAGGTCATTTTTAAATTGTATTAAGCATATTATACTGCACATTAGTGATATACGTCAATTTCAGTGCCTATGAAAAAGTATAACATAAATAGAAACACACTGCAAACGGTTTTCCCCGCATACACTATTACAACAGAACTCTTTTAAGTGTCCCTACAAAAAAGCTATAAATACTTCATGATTTATTCTGAATATTGAACATGCCTCACTGAAAATAAGATTAACTAAAGAAATCGCCACTTTTTTCAAGTATTCTACAGGAATTGGAAGAAATTTTGCAGATCTAAGTTTTCCTTAGTAATATATGCAGAATTTTTTGTGACATCTTTAAAAGACCTGCAGATATTTATTCTTAATAATATTATTATTATTATTAATCAGACCCAAAGTAATTTTCTAATACCCAAAAATTTCTAATACTTAAGTTATTTCTAAATATGATATAGAATACGCTAAATTATATTTTATAAATAATATAATAATATATCGATCGTCAGAAAGTATAATGAAGGAATATAATGAAAACAACATTGTCGATTCCCTGTAATAGTAATAAACAATTACATATGTTTATAGAAATAATTTATATTTTTCTTATTGCAAAATACACGGAAAGGAGAAAACTAGTAAATATTAACTCGGAATTGTATTTTATTGCAATGAGTTATAATAAAGAAGAAAAAAACAGAATTTTCTCAGAAAAATGGAAATTAATCTTTCCATATTTCACTGTTTTAGTTTACAGTCCATTACGGCAATTTATAACGCCTGAAATTTTACAATCTATATAAGATCAGAGAAGAAAGATTTAATAAAAAAATTGTCGCAAAGATAGAAAATTATTTTTAAAATTTTAACTGGTTTTAAATTTTTAGAAAAACACGATGATTTTGTGAATTTGTGTTTTTGTTTAATATTTGTCAAATATTATGACGAAAATATATTAGAAAAGAATAATACTTACAAAGTCTTTACGTTGCGTAACATAAAGTATTTGTTTAATACATGTTTTGCATCATTCGCTAGATAAAATAATAACTTATGGGCATCTCATATTCCATTTTTTTTAAATAATTAAAAGACAAAATATATATTTTTTTAATTTAGCACATACATACGCATATAAACTAAAAAGTTATATGTAGTAATATTTTTTATGCCATCTGAAGTTATTCTACATTTAGATATCGGTAATTTCAAAAATTAATTTTTCAGATGTTGTATTCAGGACTGAATATATTAGTAACACCTAAAAATGTATGATTAAATTCGTCTAACTTCCTGCATAACTTGTATACTGTCTGTATAATTTTATGAGAAATATGGACTTATCTTTATTGTACTAATATGAAAACGATGATTTATGCTAATTATGTTTTATCTAAAGGAGAAAATTTTTGAAAAAGAGAGATTTTGAAAAAAAAAACAAGCTTCCATATATATATTAAGAAACATTTTACGGCTTAGTATTGTAGTTTACTTCATGTGTCTGATTTACAAAAAAAACTATTATTCCATTTCGTTATTCATTGGAAATCTAAATCAAATACTATTATAAATATATGTAGGAATGATACAATACACTGTTAAAAATTTTGTTCTAGTTTGAACCAAAAAAGTTTGTTTTCTGGTGCTCAATAGCTGCCACCATAAGATGGTGAAATCTCGTACCAACATTTGGAGCTTCCTAGTTCAACCTCGTTCCAAGTATTGGAACTATGCTTCAATGGGAGCTCCAAATTTTGGTTCAAGATTTCACCATCGTACGGTAGCAGATATTGAGCACCAAAAAACAAACTTTTTTGGTTCAAACTAGAACAAGATTTTTAACAGTGTAGTCTGATGCAGAAACCCAGTTTTGAGGATTAGCTACTCTCTTATAAAGACATTTTATATTTTAAATAAGTATATTCTGTCCGATATTAACCTGTATGCACAAAAGTAACCTCTCGCTTTTTTAAAAGTTATTATTAAGTGAATTTGTAGCTTTCGAAATCTGCGATTACTGGTTTTTACTGTAGGTTTATTCTGATTAAAGGGGTAATTTACTTTTTCAACAATATTGTTTTTTAATATGGTTCTAATGATTACTTCAATGCAATTCCATGTTTAAAGTAACTTATATTTTATAAAATGCATATATTGTTTATTAAAAGAAATTATTAAATCCCTACTTCTTTTTAATTTAAATATTTTTTGTCTTTTTTTTAAATATTGTCAAATGTATATTACAAATAAATGCTTATGAATTTTTAGATACATTCAATATTACAGTTTATATAATTATTTACTGATATATAGTGTAAAATGACGAACTCTAATATTTTTTCATATGCGTTAATTAAAAGCAAAATAAAAAAATCTACAGTGTAAGCAATTGATAATTAATATTACTGTAGCAGAAACTCCAGGTAAAGTTCATAAAAATGGATATTATTTCTAGGTGAACAACATTATCCCTACGGTTGAAACTCCAGGTAAAGTTCATAAAAATGGATATTATTCCTAGGTGAACAATATTATCCCAACGGTTGAAAAAAACATCCGTAACAAATACTGATTGCCTGTATTTCGTGACATTTTCAAAGATATATAAATTGGTGAGGCTAATAAATTACTCACGGTAACACGATTTTGTCAACATCGAAAACTGTTTTCGATATCATTTAAAGAATGAGTTCCAAATGTAAATTGGATTTTGAAATACCGTATATACTCGAATATAATTCCACAAATTTCCGGCAAGCAAATTTGGGGTTGTATGTCGAATTATGCGCGGATAAAAAACATGATTTTTATTTGTAAGAGAAATAAAATAATATACAATTTATACAGCATTAATAATTTAATATTTAAAAAATCAATGATTTCCAGAGAATTGAGATGAATCTTTCCCAATTGGGCAATTAAAAAAAATATACTGTTAGCTTACTTTTAGAGTTTAGGTATGGACGAAAGTTGAAAAGTTTCACTAATTAAAGCAGATACTCTTAGTTATATAACATATATACACTGAAGTGCAAAATTTGAGGATGAGAATGTATTGTCGAGCAGAGATTTTCCACATTGAACGAAATCATACCATAAGATGTGAACGATCAAAAAGTGGAAATATTGGACAAGTGATCAATTCTGTTACTTTGTTCAACTTTTATTTAGAAGTGCTTTGTTCTTAATTTTTGCGTATCAGTGCATTTTAACTAGATCTATATATCTGTTGCACGTGAGTGTCTTGAAATTTCCAGTTCAGAAAAGATTTCGCCATCAGTATTTTCTGGAAAATCTCTTCTTAAATAAAGTTAAATTTCGCATTATGAATCCAGCTTTATTTTCCTTAAAAAAATTACTGATATTTTTCCCGAAAAGTTCACTAATACACTAAAAAAAATCCGTTTAATTTACAGCAAAAACTGCTGACTGCAGTGTTGCCAGCAGTTTTTGCAATAAATTTAGCAGGTTTTTTTTAAATAGTAAAGCGTGAGAGTTTTGTATATAGTATCAATTAAGATTTATTTTTTGTCATAATAATGTCTTTATACATAGAAATAAATCTAAAGAAAAATTTGCTTGAAAAGTGCATTAATTTTTTACAAATTAAAAAGATAACAGAAATATATAATATGTAATTACATAATTAATGTAGTTTTAAAGAACTGAAAAAGTTCCACAAATTCGTTCTGAGTGTGTGAGGGAGTGTCCCTTTGTGATAAAGGCACTCTAGTATTTTTATTGAGGTCGTGACGTCAATGTTCTAACATGTGTGGCGCAAAAGCGACATCTACCCTTTAATCAACTTTAACTTTCCAGAGAGCATGTGGCGCCCTCGAGTCTACAGTTAGCTGCGGTTAGGAGTCTTATGCAAATTTATAGCTCCGTCTTCAGTTTGCAACGCATAAAAGCTGTGAGTTGGATTGTGTGGTGTGTGGTGAAGCGACAGGAGCTCGCAAATTGAGATAACTGGTGTTGTGAGGCGGCGGAAACCAGCCAAGGGAGATAGATTGTGTCGTGAAGCAAAGCAATGTTGTTCTGAAGCGCGATAGCTAGTATTGTGAGCCGAGTTAGCTTGTGTTGTCAGCTGAGTTACCCAAGAGGAAAGCCAGCGGGTAAGAGTTATTTAATACGTTGAGTATTTTGAGAAATAAAGATTGTTTGTAGCCACGGTCTGTTTTATAATAGCTTTAACATAGCATTTAGCCGCAACCTGAAAGTAGAGCCGGCGTGAGTGCCCCAAACTGGGCTTAAGCCGTGGATGTGAGTATAGTTTAAGATTTAATCTCTTATTACTGTGTTTAGTGACTGGAACTTTTGAAAATAGCTCCACTTCCTATCGCCCAGAGGTTTAAGTAAAGTGTTTGGTTTTAACTTTTACTTAAGATTATGTCTTCATTTAACCAACAGATCACCAGCCACGTCACAAGTTCTTTCAATCGGACATTGATAGTTATCAGGAAACATTTGATTGCATACTTTGTATACAAACATCTTAATATGCAACCAAAAGCTTCCATGATGATTATCAAGGTCTAATCCAAAAGGCGAAATTGTGGTTTTTAAATTTTAAAAACTTTATTTATTATGTAATAATACATTTTATATTTATCATTTTTTTACATTTTTGACACATCAAATGAACGTTTTAGGCAAGTTTTTTTTTCTTTTAATATATTTCCATATAGTTCAAGGTGAACATAACACATCAACGGTATATCATTTTATATATACATTTGTATCTTTATACATGTCTGCTCGAACATAAATTTAAGGTTCGTACACTTTTAATTTTTCTTATTATCTGCAGTTAATAAAATAAAATTAATATTATTATTAATATTAACTATTGCGAAAATGATATGCCCTTAATTTTTAAACCAAGAATCTAGTTAAAAAAAAGCTTTAAATAAAAATACCATATAAGGGAATTAAACATTTTTAAAAGAATGTTTAAATTAAGAATAGATGCATTGCTCCAAAAACCACGTCATAATTTACAACACTGACCGCAAAGAATTAAAGGATATATAGTTTTATGTATACAGATATATTTAGCTTTTTGTTTACTGTAATCCTAAAGCTTAAACATAATTATCGGAGATTTACGAGCACTAAATTACAAAGCAAATGATTAAGTTCCATGTCATTAAATAGATTGCTCTATTTTATAGAGAACTTTTTCTTAACAATGGCTTATTTTTCTATTCCTCTGAATAATCGTAAGTTTGAAGATTATTTCATGCTTGGTATTAAAATTTATAGGATAAAACAAAACATATTAATAATATATAGTTAGAGAAAATTTATTTTAAGCCTCTATAATAGCTAAATGCAAATGTTACTTTAAAAGAATATTTATTACGATTATGCTTACATACATGTTCATATATTAAGTAATGAAATGATATTAAACAGGACGGAAAATATTTTTGAAGTGAAATTAAAACTAAAGAAACCTCGTAAATTTTATAAACGATCTAAATTATGTTTCTAATTGTTTTGTGTTCCACAGCTTAAACAATATTTGTCAGGTTAATTATGCATTTGCTACCTTTAATACACTGTTTTTTAAAAATTATAAAATTACCCCAAAAACAGAACTAACTTGTTCAAAAAGAAACGTACCTACATGAAAGTTCCATATGTTGTTTACTGGATGTTGCTGAATAAAATTCCAAAACTGAAATTAGTGGTGCTCCAATCGGATTGTGTCATCTGCGAGGAGCATAAAAATGCACACTTTAGAGACCGATGGAGGTGCTGCTGTGATCATGAGATAAGAAAACTGAGGTAGTCAATTCATTAATATGCGTTTAAGGTATCATTTGTCTGTAGAACTACGATATAAAGTTACTGGAAAATTCGAGATGAGTTTGACAGAAGTGCAAGGATGGATAAATGTGCACCTTCTGTTGTTCATTAGTCTTGACAACAATTTCCAATCACTGGTTTGGTATTCAGAAGATTCAAGGAAGAACAGGTAACAGTTATGACAGACAACGAGGATCGATATTTACAGTTATGTGTACGAAACAATAGTATAGAATTCTGCTTTTAGTTTAGAGCCTCCCCTGCTTCATTCAGTAGAAAGTTGGTATCAACTTCTATGTGTACAGAGCTGTGTACTTCATGAAAAAAGTATTTCCGCGGACCAATCTTTTGTAAGACACTCACCTCAAGTCCACGGGGAGAAAATTTAAAAAAATGTATGCCAACATAACCATTGGGCAGCTAATTAATAGAGGCGTGTTCTCCTATTGTATTAGTCCCAATTTAGCCAAAAAGAATATTATGCGTAAAATGTATAACATGAACTTTAAAATGTTCAGGCTTACTTAAAAGGCGATTAAATAATCAACCATAGATGTTAAAAGTCAATTTTATTTAAAAAAACATCTTAGTATTTTCAAACCTTTAAATAGGTTCTTCCTCAGAGAATATTTTCTTTTATAAATACAAATATAAGATTTCATTTTGAAAAATGAACGAGACTCGTGGCTTGAACATTGGATTAGTAATTTTTTAGGTTAACGGTAAAAAGAAATATTTGATTGTTGTACCATGAAATTTTAATACGATAAGAAAACTGATAAGAAATAAACTGCTATTTTGGTACAACAATCAAATATTTATTTTTACCGTTCACCTAAAATATTACTAACTTAATCTTCAAGCCATGAGTCTCGTTCATTTTTCAAAACGGAATCTTATATTTGTATTTATAAAAGAAAATACTCCCTGAGGAAGAACCTATTTAAAGGTTTGAAAGTACTAAGATTTTTTTTTTATAAAATTAATTTTAACATCTATAGTTGATTATTTAATCGCTTTTTAAGTAAGCCTGAACATTTTAAAATTCATATTATACATTTTATGTTAAAAGCAAGGCGAAATTTTCATTCCGTCATTGAATATTATACGTTCTTCGATTTGGAGAAAACAGGAAACACATTATCATCCATCAAACTTTTGTGGAAGATATTCATAAGGAGGATGCAGAGATGGGATGGTATCACTTTGGATGGACGTATATACCTCCACGTGAGTCTATGAATGCGCATATCATTAAATATGACATTCTGGATGTTTATGCGCGCTCTTATGCCGGCACAGTTAGTAATGGTTTTGGTAGATTTTAAGAAGATGTGTTGATCTTTTCAATATCTCTCATCAAACCTTTGCCACGTATAAAACTGCTCTACAAGAGCAATGACTCGCACTTTCCGAGCAAACTTGTAAGTCTGCTAATTGACAGTATTACACATCGTTGTATGTGCTGTTTTGCTACTTGGGGTGATCATATTCAATATTAAGAATACATTTCCTATATAAACACATTTATTTTGTATATTTTATTACTGTGTTAAGTTGTGAAGCACCAAAATCATCTCTCAATTTCTTTTAATGTTAGTTTATATTTATCCTTACTATGTGTTGTACTTTTTAGTTCAGTTTTATTAAAATTTACATGTAGCATTTTAAGTAATTGCTACTTTTGTTGTTATACCTTAATTTTTGAAACCAGTGTATAAATATATATCTAAGATATGGATCTAAGATTCCACATTAGATTTCTTTAATATGTATGCACTCACAAGTTAAAAAATATATCACTTTGTCAAAAAAATTATGTTTTAATGTTAAACATAAGTTTTAAGATAGTTCCTAAGTTTGTTTTTTTTTTCTTTGTGTGAGTCTTCTAGCGAAAATATTTCAAAATTACTTACATTTAAATATTTTTAGGGTAAAAAAAAAATAAAGAAATTGTTATTTTTGTTTTCAAAATACGTCACAGCTAAATGTTGAGAAAATCTTCGCCATAAAAAAACGAATATAAAATAAAGATAAAAATATATTGATTTATAGTGTTACTATGTTTTTGGTGATATAAGTACTTATATCAAAACAATATATAAATAACCATCTCATTTCAGTTTTTTTATAGTATACTAATTGTAAATCTAAATAACGTTGACATTTATGTTCATTCTCTTTCCTTATATTTATTAAATTATTAATATCATATTGTACAATAATTTGACATTTTCTATCATTTCTTCAAAATTGTTCATAAAAATTTGCACTAATTAACTTATCCAGAATGTTTGCTTATCCGAGGCATTTCACTATACCGACCATACCAGTTAATTGAGAGTCTACTATATAGTTAAATAAATGTTTACAATAAAAGAAATGGAGTAATTTCGAAGCTGTGTCTTGTTTTATTTTTATGCCAATCTGTTCATTATAATTGTGCCTATTATTTTTTTAAAGATAAGTTTATGATTAATATTTTAGAAATTAACAGAAAAAATAACAATACAAATTAACAAAATTACCAAAATTACAATACAAATTAACAATACAGTCTTACATTGATACTTTTTCTTACTATCTTAAACAGAACGCAATTTCTGAGAAGAAAATATACTCGTATTTCTATGAAAAGAAATACATATCTTAAATAAATTTTTATTTATTTATTTATTTATTTGCAAAAAGCCAATCTTTATTTCTATATATATTTTTTTTATTTTAAGGTAAAATTTCATCCAGAAACGTACAATTTTAAATCATAAACGTCACAAATGTTTATGATCAACATCTGTCGACTGAATCTTTCTCTTAAAAAGATAACGAAAAATATGATTTTCATTTTATAAGATGCATATATCCGAATCCTCACTAAAAATAATCTTAAGATTGTCAGAATAATTCTCCACTTCCTTTAGAAATGCAAAGAAATCTTGCAGATTTAGCTTTGCATTAAAAATATCTGCAGAATTTTCTAGATTATTCTCAGACTTATCTGAAGAATGGACCAAATACCTACAGATGTACTACAGATTTTTAGTTTAATTAAATACAAATTTTCTACTGATTTTTGTTACTGGGGATCATATGCAAAGCATTTTAACAATTCTCCAAAAAAATATAGACTATATAATATCCAAAATAGTTTTATATAAATATTAGAAACTATAAACATACTTATATTTTTAAGAACATAAAACTAGATATCATTTTATGTTGAGAAATACAATATATTTAAAAATATCTTCTTTTGATTAGTTTCATGGCCTATTCTAGGTCTTTTCTTTTCGAAAAAAATTGCAACAGCGTAATTTTCCTTATGCACAATAATATTAGGTGTTTTAATTCCCTTTGCAAATTGTGCGTGTGCCTTGATATGAAAATTGTCCATTCTCTTGTAATGTAGATTGTTTCTTTCTTAGGTGCGTTCATATTTATTAAAATACCTAGAGTCTATAGTGGAGTTCAGTCCGCCCGCATATAACCAAGCAAAAACTACACATGCAAAAAGTTTGAAATTTAAAATATATTTGTTGCATATTTTTCTCGAGTGATTAAAAATTTTATAACAATAGGATGTACATTTTAATTACAGGCAAAATCAACAGTATTTATTGCATTACGGCCAATCCGGAAAAACAATTTGAAGTTCATTTTATTGATGTTACCTCCTTTCGTACATAATAAAATTAAAAGTAATGTATAAAGTGTATATTAAAACAAACATTCTATACAATCTGTGATGCAAAGAATAACTTTTATACATTTAAAGGGACACAGAAAAGTCTACCATTACGTATTTCTATATGGAAAAGCATTGTTTGAGGCGCATTTTAACTATATTAAACTATTTTTTCATTTTATAAAATTAATATGTGTTGCTGACGATTACTACAAGTTATATTCTGCATAATAGAAAGTAGTTAGGATTTACTGAGACGCAAGAAACTTTCGACTACTTTACTGTATTCGAAGTACTGTATAATATTACACCAGGATCTGAATATTGTTATTCAGGTAGTATAGTACGAACGTTTAGTACGAGCTTACCTAATTTTCTACATTTAACGTGCAATGTCTGACTTCTTTCAGTTAATATTTTGACTTCTTCAAGTTAATATTTTAGAACTTAACGAAAATAATACGAATATAATTTTAATCTTGTGTTACATTGCTACTTATCCATGCTATACGAAACCAAACGCCATTTCTGACAGGAGAATATACTTGTATTCCCATGGAAAGAAATACATATCTTAGATAGGTCAGTATTCTTTGGCGAAAAGCCAATCTTTATTTCCAAAAATACTTGAATTTTAAGATAACATTTTATCCAAAACATCGAAATTTTAAATCATATATGTCACAAATATTTATGACCAAAATCTGTCGAATGAATTGTCCTCTTCAAAAATAAAGAAAAATATAATTTTCATTTTTTAAAGACGCATATATCATAGAAAAAGTATTTTAAATATTCTTGAAAATAATATAGATAATTTGTAATATTAAAACTTGTTTTATATAAATACTACCAGGCTAATCCCGCTGCGCTAGTCTATTTTTTCAAAACAAAACATGAATCAAACAAAATACTGAATTTGATTTTGAAATGAGAAAATGAGGCTAAACGTGATTAAGCCGAACAATTACGGCGTTATAACGTTATATGGATGAAAAGAAATGATTAGTTCGTTTATTTTCTCAGAAAGTAGAAATGAATTACTGATTTATCTTTTCTTCTATATATTGAAATCCAAGTTTATCGCCTCAATTATTTTGACATTGATGCTATATCTTTGTCCATTATTTCTAGATTGGCTGACCTAAATCTTTATCCCTTTATAAGTGTAAAACTGTTGCGACATAATAAAGTCAATTACTCGGTTTCCAAACAATTAAATTGTAACACAAACTTATTTAGAAAAATAAATAAAGCAATGCTTATTAGTTAATTTGTAATGGCGAAATTTGTCGCTGTGTTTTAAAATAGCAATATGTTACACTGTTTTTTTAATATATAAGGTTAATAGAAAATATCCATTCATGAAAAAAAAAAACTAAGATTTGGGTTTAGTATTTGTATTTGTTTGTATTTATTCCTGAGTTTCTTGACTTTTATATTTTGACATAAATGCCACATTTTTATCCAGTATTCCATGATTGATTTAAAGATACTAACGATTATAAATGCACAAAAACTGCATGAAAAAGTAGCAAACAGCTGTTTGGAATCTACTATCGAGATTCTTCATCGGTGCAAAACTCAGCGAGCTAGAAAAAACAAAACTGAGCCAAAAATAAAAACACGAAGAATGGATTCAAGGCCCGTTGACGCCAAATATATTAAAATAATAATAAAATATTGTGTTGTTGTATTGTATTGTTGTATCAGCTTATGCATTCGACAAAATTCGGGCTTTTAAGAAAAAAATCTTTCAGTTGATCATTTATTGTAGAGTTTGATAGATAAATCAGGCAATTATGAAAACAGCAATTTAAATATTGTCTTTTCACCATACTTCTAAAATTGCAAGCATTATGATCGCAGAGATTGACCATTGAGTTTAAACAGTTTTCAAGTGATTCGTTTTCATTCGATAGTTTTTGAACTCTAAACCTCTCAACTTGACGATATGGGCATCTGTGGAAACCGGAGAAAACCTCAATTCATTAACACTGAATATTATATTTCGCAATATACATCTGCTCTTCACAAATCTATTACAGTTTTCCGTCTTTGGAATCCAGCAGAATAAATAAAGTTAAATAAATAAAGTTTTCATTAGAAAATTAAGGTGAATGTTTTTTGTATGTGTGAAATTAATTTTTTGGCACAGATGTCATATACGCATCACGTTGGCGCGATGGAAACAAAATGACCATTTTATGCCTCATATGGTAATCCAGCTTTGTTTTTAACTTATTAATAAACTATTTATTTATTTTCATTTGCATTTTAAAATGATACAAATTGTTATGCTCTATACTTATTAATTAAACATTTTTTTTATTATTATTATTTCCTGTTATAGAAAATAATTAAAAATTAGAAGTTTAACTGTCTTTTAATAAAAAAGTTTTCGATAAAGTGGCGCCAAAAATATATCGCACCAATGTGATGCATATATGACATTTGTGCCTCTTTCTTACAACATGGATGTGAGCATTTGCACCGAAATTTAGTTATTTAACGCTATTTTTATAATATTAACTGTTGTTTGTACAATTTAATTATTTTGATTATTCTGTCGAGAAAAAAATTAATCTGTGCCAAAACTTCCATGTTTGGAAAAAACAATAATCGTTATTTATACGGCATATTTAAATACTGTAGTATTGTGAAAATAAAGTATAGTTGTTATATACGCACCACATTGGCGCTTTTTTCTGATACCGATGCGGCGAAAACTTTGCTTTCAAATACCAGTTGCATATGTAATTTTCAAATATTTTCTATTATTTTAAAAAGAAAATAACAATAAATAAAAAAAAGTTTAGTTAATAATTATAAAACAGAACTGTTTATATCTTTAAAAAAAGAAAATGAAAGTAAAAAAACAGTTTATTAATAAAAAAACAACAAAAGCCGGGTTACCATGTGAGCCGTAAAATCGCCATTTTATTGCAATTGCGGAAATGTAGTGCATATATGAAAAATATGCCTAGATCAAAATAGTTTATGTAATTTAAAAAAAAGTAAATAATTTATTAATAAATAGACATCATCATCCGGGTTGCCTTATCAAGCAGAATAATGACACTTTAGCATCAGTTAAATACCCAGATGTATATATGACATTGGCGTCAGAAACAAATCATTCCATTGTGTTGCGTATATGATATCTGTGCCAAAAAACAGTTAAAAAGTTGCAGTTAAATTATTTTACAATATCTATGTATGTCGAAAGATGTATATGTATTTATGTATTTAAATTAAATGTAATTATTTTTCCTAAAAATTTTCTCATGCATTTAAAAAAAACACAGAGAAAGAACATAGTTCTTGCGATCATCACTCCGTCTTGTGCTTTTTGTGATTTAAAATCGCATTGTTTGGCGACAAAAGTAGACTGAAACACTCAATCGAACAAATAACATAGAAATAACAATTAGAGCCATTTTTGTAATTAATTCTGAGAGTTTCTTCCGTAAAACACACAATAGGAAAATTATATTTAAAAAATATTTAAAAAAAAAAGACCTAATGAACTTTTTGCAATGTTGTTTTCTTGTGATTTGTCTCGAAAGAAATAAATAGCCAAATATTGTATCGATTCAAAACTTTCTTTCACATTGAATTACTTTTTTAACAATATGTTTTCTTTTCTTTTTTTTAAGACAAATATTTTCTTTTCATAATATTATTTTGCATAAAACTGATTTCTTTTCTTATTATGATTATTTGTTTTAAATCAATGAATTAACAGTGTTTTTTTCGAGATGTTTATATTATTTTCCATTAGAGAAACCCATTTCATTTCTTTTTTGAAATATAATTATTGCCAAAAAATTAATTGTTGCAACCCTTTCGTCAAAAATATCAATAAAATAAGAAATTTATTACCAAAAAATCATAGTTATCCCTGTATATTTGAATCACAAACCTTCGCAAGAATATTTCCTATCGAATGATCTGCAATATCTGCAAAAAAATGTATCGGGTAGTTTTTGAAAGCACTCAAGCCGAAGTTTCAGAACTTCTGCTTTATAATATATATGATTAGGAGCTAAAAATATTTTTTTATTTTTAAAAACATAAAACTTAAATTTCATTTGATGTTGAAATTTTTTTTTCTATTGATAAGTTTCATGGAGTATTCTAGGTCTTTTCTCTTCTTATAAATTTCCTCAAGTCTAAGCGTAATTTTTCTAAATGCAGATAATATTAAGTGTTTTTATTCAATTTGCTTTGTTATAAAATTTGTCCATTCTTGTCTAATGTAGAATTTTTTATTTCTAGGTGCATTCGTAATTATGAAAATACAAAGAACCTATATTTGTGTTTAAGTCCGACCGGCCGTCAATCCTACCGCATATAACAGCGCAAAAACTAATCATCCGAAAAGACTGAAATTTAAAATATATTTTTTGCATGGTTTTGTCAGAGTCATTTCTAATTTTATGATATTCGAAAGTATATTTTAATTACAGGGACAATCAAAAGTATTCTTAACATTAAGACCAATGTGGAAAAATATTTCAAAGTACATTTTATTGATGTATGACTCTTTCGAACGTAATGAAATTAACCCCTTCGCGACGGAAGCTTTTTACAAAATTTTTAATGTTTTGTCACCGGTTTTTAAAAATAAAAATCTGTGCCTTATTAAATCAAGAAAATGCTCCGATTAAATAAGGCAAATTTTACAGTATAATATTACTGGTGAGTATTAAGAAGGAATCTTAAGTCTTTTTGCGGCATGTATACATATCGCTCGTCCCCAAGGGGTTAAAATGAATCTATGAACTGTATATTAAAACAAACATTCTGTCTATAATAATCTGTGGCGCAAAAAATAATTGTTATTCAATTATAGGTAATATAAAAGCAGATCATTACAAAATTCTGTAATGGGAAGCATTGTTTGAGGCGCGATTTAATTGCATGAAGCTATTCTTAATTTTATAAAATTAACATAAGTTCCTTACGAATACTTCAAATTATATCCAGCATAGTATAAAGCAGTAAGAATTTACTGAGACACACAAAAATCTCGGCGACTATACTGTATTCGACATACTGTATAATGTTACACCAATATCTGAATATTGTTAAAACATCATTATTGTACGAATGTACCTAATTTGCAAAGCTTGACGTGTAGTTTTTGACTTTATTTTAATAAAAGTTTGTGATTAATATTTCAGAATTAAGGGAAAATAATATCAATACAAATTTCACCGATTATTACATTGATACTTTTTCTTGCTATCTGAAACAGGACGCGAGGATATACTCGTATTTCTAGGGAAAGAAATACATATCTTAAATAAGTCTGTATTTTTTTGGCAAAAAGCCAATTATTATTTCTAAAAATTTTTGAATTTTAAGATAAAATTTCATCCAGAAACATAAACATTTTAAATCATAAATGTCACAAATATTTACTATCAACATCTGACGAATGAAAGTTTTTCTTCAAAAGATAACAAAAATATATGTATTTTCATTTTATTAGAAGCATATATCATTTTCAAAGGTTTTAAAATATTCTTCAAAATAATATAGACAATTTGTGATATTCAAATTTGTTTTATATAAATATTAAAAGCTATAAAGGTACACAAACATAGAATTCATTTGATGTTTAGAAATACAATTTATATTTAAAAAAATATTTTTTGAGTAGTTTTCATAGTCTTTTCTCTTCATATAAATATCCAAAATCTAAGCGTAATTTTTCTAAATGAAAACACAATATTAGGCGTTTTAATTCCCTTTGCAAATTGATTTGATATAGAAATTGCCCATTTTTGTCTAATGTAGATTATTTGTTTTTTAGGTACAATCGTAATTATGAAAATACTTAGAGTAGGGGTGCACAACCTTTTCAAGAGAAGGGCCACTTACAAAAAAGACTGGGCAGTCGAGGGCCACATCAATAATATGGAGATAATTTGATTTTGAAGATGATCTCTGGCGTATAATTGGATAAAATATATGTTTTCAGAGAAAAGTGGGAAAAACCTCTTTAGGTTTCGCTTAACCTCAAAATATCCACTTAAATTGGTAAGTATCTACCAGTTGTTTTTACGTTTGTGTATAACAGATATATCAAGGATTATTCTCAAGATGTAATATTATTTCTTGACTTTATTCAGGAGAGTAAATTTTGTTTTATTAAAGTGCTAAGTAAAAAACAAAGATAAGTGGCTGGTGCCAAAAAAAAAAAAATATGATATTTATGAACGAAGCAGACGGAAGGATCCGATCAATAAGATTTTTCCGTGTCTCATCACTGAAATTCCTGATTTTTTTATGCCCGATCAACAAAATTTGCAGCTTTCCATGCATGTAGACAAAATTAAGGATTTTTATGAAAGTGATCAACAAAATTCGCAATTTTTACGAAAATGATAGAGAAAATACGATCTTTCTGTGCCCGATCAACAAAATTTGTGATTTGTGATCGAAACCGATCAAGAAAAATCAATATTTTTATGAAACCGATCGACAAAATTTGCAAATTTTACAAGGCGGATCGACAAAAACATGATTTTTTACAAAGCTCAACGACGAAATTCGCGTTTTTTACGAAGCTGATCGACGAAATTTGAGATTTTTACAAAGATGATCGGTGAAATTCACGACTTTTACGAAGCCGATCGGCAAAATTCGCGTCTTTTTGGCGGCTGATCGACGAAATTACCGATTTTTACGAAGCTGATCGGCGAAATTTCCGACTTTTCTGCCGCTGATCGATGAAATTATCGATTTTAGAAAGCCGATTGTCAAAATTCGCGATTTTTCTTCGCATGATCGACAAAATTATCGATTTTCACGAAGCCGATCGGCAAAATTCGCAACTTTTACGAAGCCGATCGACGAAATTTGCAAATTTTACAAAGCTGATCGGCGATATTTGCGATTTTTACGAAGCCGATCGGAAAAATTCGCGATTTTTACGAAGTTGATTGACAAATTTTACGAAGCTGATCGGCAAAATTCGCGACTTTACTGCGGCTGATCGACAAAATTATCATTTTTTACGAAACCGATTGCCAAAATTCGCGATTTTTACGAAGCTGATCGACGAAATTTGTTATTTTTCATCGCATGATTGATAAAATTCGCGATACTTCCATATCCAGGGCTGCCAGTTGGTCCCTATATAACTAAAAGGTCCCTATTTTTTAACTTGGTCCCTAAAAGTCCCTATTTTCACTAAGAGGTCCCTAAAAGTCCCTTTTTTTATCTATATTGTGTCTAAGTTAATTTTTTCCTTACATTTTACCAAAATTTATCAAGAAAATTTACTTTTTTTAAAAATTTAATATTGTAGATGATTTCACATAACTGATCATAGTGGAGGAAATGAAAAAATTGTAGTGAAAAAACCCTGCAATTTTAGTCAGAGTCCTGAAAAAAACCTGCAATTTTGTTCAAAAAATCTCGAGAAAACGCCTTTATTGGCAAAAGTTCATGAGAAAAATTTGATTTTTATCAAAAGATCGCCTAAAAAACGTGATTTTAGCTTAAGATCACGAGAAAAACGTGATTTTCGTCTAGGGATCGTGAATAAATGGTATTTTTGCCAAATGACAGGGAAAAACTGCGATTTTCATCTTAAGATTGAAAAGAAATGGGATTTTTATCAAAAGATTGCGAGAAAAACACGATTCTTGTCGAAACATCGCAAGAAAAATGCGGTTTTCGTCCAAAGATTGCGAAAAAAGCACTATTTTTGTCTAAAGATTGTGAGAAAAACGCATTTTTCATCAAAAAGTCGTGAAGAAACCCCAATTTTGTTCAAAAATCTCAAGAAAACATGTTTATTGTCTAAAGATCGCACGAAAAAATGCGATTTTTATCAAAAGATTGTTAGAAAAGTGCTATTTTTGTCTTAAGATCGCAAGAAAACGCGATTTTTGCCAAAAATTGCGAGGAAAAGGCGATTTTGCCAAAATATCTTGAGGTAAATGTTATTTTCGTCAAAAGATCGCCAGGAAAAGGGGATTTCGTCAAAAGATCACAAGAAAAATGGGATTTTCGTCGAAAGATCGCGAAATAAAACCCCGCAATTTTTATCTAAAGATTGCGAAAAGAACCCAATTTTCGTCTAAAGATAGCAAAAAAAAACCACTATTTTTGTCTAAAGATTGCGGAAAAAATTCAAATTTTATCAAAGAATTTAAAATAAAAACTTTTACATTAAAAGATTATGAAAAAGGTGGTAATTTCCCCTAAGTATCGAAGAAAAAATGCAAATTCCATCAAAGCATTACAAAAAAAAAATAATAATAAAAATAAAAAAAACCCCTGGGAATGCCGTTGAAAAAATGTATAATTAATGTAGGGAAGGATTTCCTCTCTCTTTGCTGTAACTTTTCATAAAATTTACCGTGAATTTCAGGGTTTTTTAGAACTTTGAATTTCTTTTGCTACAGAAACTCATTTCATTTAAAATTATTACAAAAAAATCATTTAAAACCTTTATTTCAATTATGTTTGTGTTCATAAATGCAAATTATATAAGTGATGATGATTCTGAAAATAATTGTAATAAGTGTTAAATATTGCTGGAAAAAACAAAAAAGTGTACTATTCCTGAAACCAGTATTTTAATCCTAAAGTGTGCTAAAAATTTCTGAAATAGTCAGGAATGAACTTTAAATAGTTTACTTATATTATAGTTTTTACAATGTTGATGTCTGTGTTGATACATATGTTAATGTATTAAAACATGTGTCATGTATTACATTTATATGAAAATATATTTACATATAAATGAAATTTCCTATAAAATTCCTAAATTTTCTTCAAAAAAAATTCCTATATTTCCTATAATATTTTTGAAAAAAGTCACTTCTAGGCCTGATGGATGTGATGCGTCTGATTTTATTATTTTAGTATATAACTATTATAATGACTGGCCATCCAGGTGGGAAGATTTTAGTTTTATACAGGAAAAACTAAGTGTTCCTGCACATAGATTTATGAAACATGTGCCAAGCAGATGGTTAACTTTGGAACCTGCAGCAAATTGGTTGTTATAACAATGGAATTGTCTCCATGAGCATTTCTTAAAATATATTCCATCTAGAAAAGAACAAAGGACACTAAATACAATCAGCTACAAAAAAAAAAAAAAAAAATTGTATATTTAAAGGAGAAAACAATGAAATGTCAGTTACTGTTTATTGTATCTAGTGCCAAACTATTTACCCAATTTACTGCATTTTTCCAAAGGGAAGATCCTCTGATCCACTTAGTGTATGATGAAATAAAATGCCTTATCATTAAAGTCTCAGTGCGTATTTGCAAACAGTCAGCCATTAAATCTTTCAAGAATGATGCCAGTCAAGATCCCTTTGAGAGTAAAAATTTAATCTCTCCAAGAGATATTGTTTTTAATGAAGAATTGCAAAAAGAGTTTTTGCAATTATTTGAAAAAGATAAAGGTTATGTTTTAAGTGATGTGCAACGTCATTATATAGCTTCTGGTAAATATCTTTACAATAAGGATATATTGCAAAATTAAAATTTGAAATATCTCAGTTGCTTAAACCCAGAATTCAAAAGTACTCCAAAAAGTTTTAAAAATATTGCTAAACTAGCACAAAAATTGCCTATAAACATTGAAATTGATGCCCTCTTAGATGAATGGAAAATTTGCAAGCTCAGTCAAGACGAATCTGAAGTAAATAGGATTGATTCATTTTGGGCTACTTCTATTAACAAAAAAGAGGAAAATGGAGGATTAAAATATCCAAATCTCTCTGTTTATTTTGAAGAGTAGCCTCAGTTGTACCATGGCAGTGCAGACGTAGAACGAGGATTTTCGCTTTCACATCAAATTCTTTCCGAAGACCGGGCCTCTATGAAAGAACGGATGCTAAATGCTAGGCTAAACATAGCAGATGCTTTAAGACATCATTATGAAAACCATGCAGCTCTAGTACCAGTAACTAGTAAAATGATAAAAAAGGTTAATATTGCATGTCAAAGTTATCTAGAAAATGAAAAGAGAGAAAAAGAAAAAAAAAAGGAAAGTACAACTTGAAGTGGAAAAAGCTGCAGAAAAGGAAGAAATCAGAAAAAAAGAAGCTGAAAAAGATAAAAGTACAATTGTAGTTCTTGAAAAAAGTTGGAAGATTTAAACAAAAATGTGAATGTAGAAGTAACTGTATTGGACAGATTGATCGATGAAGGCAATGAAAGGTTAAAAATTGCTTTAGAAAAAGGAAATTTAACTGAAGCTAAAGTGGTTAAAATTTGATTGCAGCTGGTATAACAGCTAACAAGAAACTGAAAGTAAAAAAGGATAAAGCTGATAGCTTGTCTAGTTTTATAAATATAAAAGAAAAAATAATTTAATTACAAATTTTATGAGTAACAAACCTAAAGAAGGTTAATTTAAGAAATTTGTAAATATTATATTTGATTAAATAAAAGTAAAAAAAAAATTGACTTTTATTTGTTAAAAATTGTATTTGATTTGTATAAATATTATGTTTATTTTTCAGGTCCCTAAAAGGTCCCTATTTCAGACTTTTGGTCCCTAAAAAGTCCCTAATTTTTAATCATTAGGTCCCTAAGTCCCTACTATTTTGTACCAAAGTTGCTGGCAGCCCTGCATATCAGGTCGACAAATTTCGCGATTTTTATAAAGCCGATTAGCGTAATTCACAATTTTTACGAACCTGATCGATGAAATTTGCGATTTTTGCAACGCCGATCGACGAAATTCAATATTTTATTTAAACCTGATCGACGAAATTTGCAATTTTTCCGCCTGAGATCGACAAAATTCGCAAAATTCCTGTATCCAACTGACAAAATTTGCCATTTTCGGAACCCGATCAATAAAACACGCGATTTTTCCGTGTCTGATAGACGAAATTCGCGCTTTTCCACCTTTAACTGACGAAAACTGCATTTTTTTTGCGCGGCAAGATGAAATTCACAATTTTTTTCTCTTGAGAATCTTACAAAACTCACGTTTGTTTCGCAGCCGATCAACGGTATTTTCAATTTTTCCGCGCATTATCGCAAAATTCGTGATTTTCCAGTGCCTTACCAACGAACTTTGCAATTGTTTCGCCCCTGATCGACAAAATTTGCGATTTCTTCGTGGCCGATCAACGAAATACGCATTTTTTTCACGCGGAAAAACCAAGAAAACGTGCGAACCATGGGTGCAAGTTTTCCGTCCACAGGACGGATTTCCGTCTTTTAAAAATTCCCGAGGACGGAAGCGGGACAGAAAAATCTCCGACGATGAAAAACGATCGCGAAAATGACGCATTTTTTACCAAAAGATCGCTAAAAAAGACACGATTTTTCGTCAAAATTTTATGAATAAAACGTGATTTTTGTCAAATGATCGCGGAAAAGGGCGTTATTTCTATCAAAAGATCGCAGATAAAAGCGCTATTTCATTCAAAAGATCGCAAAAGGACGCGTTTTTTGTCAAAAAAATTGCGGAATAAACGTGATTACTGTCGACGGATCTCAAGAAAAACGTTATTTCCGTCAAAGAATCTGTCGAGGAATCGCAGAAAAGACGCGATTTTCCTCAAATGATCGTGGAAAAAGCGCTATTTCTGTCAAAATTGCAGAGAAACTAAGATTTTTGTCAAAATATCGAGGAAAATCTGTTTTTCGTCGAAAAGATCGTAAAAAAAGACACGATTTTTTTTCAAAAGATTACTAATAATACGTGATTTTTGTCAAAAGATCGCGGAAAAAAAGTACTTTTTCTGACAAAAGATCGCAAAAAAGACGCGTTTTTTGTCAAAGAATAGCAAAGAAACTGCGATTTCTGTCGAAGGATCGCAAAAATGGCGCAGTCTCTTTCAAAGAATCGCGAAAAAGATGCGATTTTCGTCAAATGATACCAGGAAAAACGCTATTTTTTCAGAATTGCGGAAAAACACGATCTTTTGCCAAAGAATAGCGAAAAAATCGCGAATTTTCTTCAAAAGATCGCGAAAAAATCACGAATTTTCTTCAAAAGATCGCGAAAAAATAGCGAATTTTTGTCAAAGGATCGCGAAAAAGTCACGAATTTTTGTCAAAAGATCGTGGGAAAAAGCGAATTTCGTCAAACAGTCATGAAAAAAACATGAATCATGCAGGCGTATATTTGTTCACTCGGTGGGAGGGGGAGTAATTCAAAATATTTTCAGTCCTGGCAAAATTTCAAACTTGCACACATGGTGCGAACTTTCCCGCAGCCAATGAGTTTAATTTGCAATTTTTTCGTGCATCTTTAACAAATCTGACGATTTTTTTCTTGGCTGATCAATGAAATGTGCGATTATCCGCGTCTGATCGACAAAATTCGCGATTTTTCCGTGCTTGATCGACAAAACTCGCGTATTTTCCGTGTCCGATCGGTCAAATTTGCTATTTTTTCCGAGCATCAAGGGCAAAATTCGTGATTTTTTCATACCTGATGAACGAAAAGTGCGATTTTTCCGCACTTGATCAATGAAATTCGTGATTTTTCCGCGCCCGATCTAAGAAATTTGCGATTCTTAAGTGACTGACGAAATTTTAAATTTTTTTTGTGGTAAATTGACAAAATTTACGATTTTTTCTGCGACTTTTCCACAAAAATTGCAATTTTTTCTAGCTGTAAATTGACGAAGTTCTCGGGCCACACGTTAACCCATCGCGGGCCAATTTTGGCCCGCGGGCCACAGGTTGTGCATCCCGAACTTAGAGCCTATAGTCGTTGTTCAGATCGTCCGTCAGTCCGTCCGCATATAACAGAGCAAAAACTATCCATTCGAAGAATTTGAAATTTAAAATATATTTGGTGCATATTTTTATCGAGTCATTTTAAATTTTATGATAATCGGTTGTATATTTTAATTACAGGGACAATCAAAAGTATTCGTTACATTACGACCAATGTAGGAAAATAGCTGAAAGTGCATTTTATTGATGTATCGCTCTTTCGAACATAATAAAATTAAAATGAATCTATGAAGTGTATATTCATTCAGACATTCTGTTTAATCTGTTGTGCAAAGAATAATTGTTATTCACTTACAGGGACTCACAAAAGTATACAATTACAGGTATTTTGTATCATTCAAACTAGTTTTATATAAATATTAAAAACTACAAATGTACTTATATTTTTAAGAACATACAACTATATTTCATTTGATGTTTAGAAATACAATTTATAGTTAGAAAAATATTTTTATTTTAGTTTCGTGGTATTTCTAAGTCTTTTCTCTTCGTATACATTTTCAAAACCGAAGCGTAATTTTTCTAAATGCAAAATAATTTTAAGTGTTTCAATTTCCTTTGCTAACGGCTTCGATATAAAAAGTGTCCATTATTGTATAATGTAGATTACTCTATTTTTAGACGTGTTCGTAATTATGAAAACACATATATCCTACTCTCGTTTTTCAGTCCATCATTCGAAAAGTTTAAATTCAAAATATATTTGTTGCATATTTTTGTCGAGTCAATTCAAATGTTATGATAATCGGATATATATTTTAATTGCAGGGACAATCAAAAACTTCGGTATATTACGTTCAATGTGGGAAAATAGTTTGGAGTGCATTTTATTGGTGTTACACTATTTCGAACATAATAAAATTAAAATGAATCTATGAAGTGCATATTAAAACAAACATTCTGTACAATCTATGATACAAAGAACATTTGTTATTCGTTTACATGGACACACAAGAGTGTACCGTTACATAATGCTTATAGGGGGAAGCATTGTTTCAATCGAGTTTTACTTATATATTAAAAAATATTTTTTTTTATGTAATTGATTTACGTTGCTGACGATAAGTATAAGTTATATAATGCATAATATAAAGCAGTTACAATTTACAGAGACACACAAAAATTTCGGCTACTACAAGGTATTCGAAGCTTTGTATAATATCACACCAAGATCTGAATATTGTTAAAATTGCGTTATAGTACGAACGTACCTAATTTGCTACACTTGACGTGTATTCTCTGATTTCTTTTATAAACAAAAGTTTATGATTCATATTTTAGAATTTATAGAAAATGATATGAATTCAAATTTCCCCGATTCTTACATTGATACATTTTCTTCTTATCTGAAACCGAACAAAATTTTATGAGAAGAGAATATACTCGTATTTCTAGAGAAATAAATTCATACCTTAAATTGGTCTGTATTTTTTGGCGAAAAGCCAATCATTATTTCCATAAATTTTTGAATTTTAAGATAACGTTTCATCCAGAAACATCCAAATTTTAAATCATAAATGTCACAAACATTTACGATCAACGTCTGTCGAATGAATGTTTTTCTACAAAAGATAACTAAAATATGATTTTCATTTTATAAGACGCATATATCGAAAGAATTTTAAATATTCTTCAAAATAATATAGACAATTTGTAACATTCAAACTAGTTTTATATAAGTATTAAGAAAAACAAATGTACTTACATTTTTAAGAACATAAAACTATATCTATTTTTTTTTTGATGATCAGAAATACAATTTATAATATTTTTTTAATTCCCGTTGCCAATTGCTTCGATTTGAAAATTCTCTATTTTTGTCTAATGTAGTTTATTTTTTTAGATGTGTACGCAATTATGAAAATACGTAAATCCCATAACCGTTGTTCAGTCCATAACAAACCAAAAACTACCTTTGCGAAAAGTTTAAATTTAAAATATATTTGTTGCATTATTCTGTCAAGTAAATTCAAAATTTATGGTTATCGGATGTATATTTTAATGACAGGGACAATCAAAAGTATTTGTTACATTACGACCAATGTAGGAAAAAAGTTTGAAGTGAATTTTATTTGTGTTACACTCTATCGAGCCTAATAAAATTAAAAGAAATCTATGAAGTGCACATTAAGACAAACGTGTTGTAGAATCTATTATGCAAAGTACATTTGGTATTCATTTACATGGACACACAAAAGTATACCATTTTATAATGCTATAGGGGGAGGTATTGTTTGAGGCGAGTTTTAATTACATTAAACAATGTTTCGTTTTATAAAATTGATGTAAACGTCTGACGATGACTCCAAGTTATATCCTACTTAACTAAAAGCAGTTAGAATTTACAGAGACACACAAAAATTTCGTCTACTATACTGTATTCGAAGAAATGTATAATATTACGCCAAGATCTTAATATTGTGAAAACATCGTTATAATACGAACCTAATTTGTTTTACACATGGCGTACAATTTCTGACTTCTTTATGAATAAAAAGTTTACGATTATTATTTTAGATTATAACGAAAATAATATCAATACGAATTTCACAAATTATTACATTGATACGTTCTCTTGCTATACGAAACCGAACGCAATTTCTAAGAGCAAAATAAACTCGTATTTCTAGGGAAAGATATGTATATCTTAAATAGTCTGTATTTTTGGCGAAAAGCCAATTGTTATTTGTATATTTTTTTGAATTTTAAGATTATGTTTCATACAGAAACATTGAAATTTTAAATCATAAATTTCACAAATATTTATGAACAACATTTGTCGAATGAAGGTCTCGCTTCAAAAGATAACTAAAATATGAATTTCATTTTATAAAACGCGTGTATTTTATCTAAAGAATTTTAAATAGTCTTTAAAATAATATAGGTAATATGTAACATTGAAACTAGTTTTACATAAATGTTATAAACAACAAATGTACTTATATTTTTAATAACATAAAACTATATTTCATTTTGCTGGAAAGCTCTATGCACATTTTTATTTTAAGAAGTTTTATTTTATTAATATTAATTGGTATTAATTTTCAGCATAGAGATTTAATAGGAATTAGTAATTTTAATTATTATTATTGCCGTTCAATTTCGTACAGTGAGCACCATGACTCTGGACACTCGAGGAGCAATTCTTAAGCAATTAATTTTATTAAAATTGCTTAAATAAATGGCAATATGTTGTGTTATTTCGTAGCACGAGCTGTTTTATGAGCCATGCAGGGATTAAAGGTGACCAAGAAAATATTTTCTATTTATCAATTAGGCGAAAAAATATTTTAAACCTACCCTGCAAGTTCAGTCATTTCAAAATAGAAATAAAGAGTTAAACTTACTAAAATATAACAAAGCAAATTTAATACCACACAAACATTTTATTTACATTTGTATTTATAAGGCTTTAAAATGAAAATGAATACAATAACAAAATATTTAATTGGATAAGTGACTCTTGGTTATTGATAAATTATATTAAACATGGACACACATAACATTTCTGTACATAAATGAGTGCTATGTTCACTCAAGATATTCGAATAAACTACAATATATTTATGGAACTGTAAAATAAAATAATGGATACCGTCTTGATCTAAACTGTCTTCTCTGCTTTTCATCTCGATACGGCCGGGGTAGCATATATCGTTGTACGTGGCCGTTCAGGTGAATCACGACCCATCTTTTTCTATTTCACTGGTCATTACTTCTTGAGAGCAGAAACAGACCTAAATGTATTTTTCTCTCCATTCAAAAAACATCCAAAAAAACTCTCTACTGTGATTGGTTCGCACACATCTAGCCCGTTCTCCCGTCTGCAAAAGCCTTTGCCCCGTGACATATGCTACACTTCTTGAAGATATTTTTATAGTTTCCTGTAGTCCGTTCTCATGGAATTTTGCAATTCCCCTTTTAGAAGAAATACATCTTTTTTTTAAGTTAAGATGACGCTATACAGTTTGTTGTATTCTAAATTTTAGTTAATTTGATTGTCTTAAAAATAAAAGGTGGGAATTGTATTATGTACTTTCCACCACATTTGATGTTCACAAATACAATATATATTACTATATATATTTTTTCAGTTTTATAGACTGTTCTAGGTCTTTTCTCTTCGTATAAATTTTCAAAACCGAAGCGTATTTTTTCTAAATGCAAAATAACTTTAAGTGTTTTAATTCCCTTTACCAGTTGCTTCGATATGAAAATTGTCCATGTGCATTTTAATTACAGTGACAATAAAAAATATTCGTTACATTACGGCCGATGTGGAAAAATAGTTTGAAGTGCATTTTATTGGTGTTACACTCTTCAAAACATGATAAAATTAAAAAGAATTAGTGAAGTGCATATTAAAACAAACATTTTGTACAATCTATGGGTCAAAGAAATTTTTTTATTCATTAACATGGACACACAAAAGTATACCATTACATAATGCTGTAAGGAGAAGCATTGTTTGAGGAGCGTTTTAATTTTATTAAACTATTTTTCATTTTATAACATTGATGTACGTTGCTGACGATAACTCCAAATTATATACTGCATAATAGACAGCAGTTAGAACTTACAGAGACATAGGAAAATTCCGGCTACTATACTGTATTCGAAGTACTGCATAATATTACACCAACATCTGAATATTGTTATTCAGATAGTACAGTACGAACGTTTATCACTAACTTACCTAATTTTCTTCACTTAGCGTACAAAGTCTGACTTCTTTTATAAATAAAATTTTATATTTTAGAAATTATTGAAATAATATGAATACGAATTTCATCGATTGTTACATTGCTATTTATTCTTGCTATACGAAACCAAACGCCATTTCTGACAGGAGAATATGCTATTATTGCTGTGGAAAGAAATACATATGTTAGGTCCGTATTTTTTGGCGAAAAGCCAATCATTATTTCCATAAATTTATAAATTTTAAGATAACTTTTCATGCAGAAGCAGCGAAATTTTAAATCATAAATGTCACAAATATTTATGATCAACATCTGTCGAATGAACGTTTCTCTTCAAAGGATAACGAAAAATATGTTTTTATTTTTATTTTATAAGAAGCATATATCATATCTAAAGAGTTTTAATTATTCTTCGGTATAATGTAGACAATTTGTAATATTCAAACTTGTTTTATATAAATATTAAGCACTACAGAACTAGTTTTTATACTAAATACTATTATTAGGAATATAAAGCTAGGTTTATTTCATGTTATAATTTATTCTTTGAGAAGTAAAATTTATATTTAACATATTTTCTTTTGATTAGTTTCTCAGACTATTGTAAATATTTTCTCTTCGGATAAATTTCCAGAATGTAAGAGGAATTTTTCTGAATTGACAATAAAAGCAGATGTTTTAAGTCCGTTTGCAAATTGCTTCGAAATGAACATCTTCCATTCTTTCCTAATATTTTCTATTATAAAGCAATAATTATATAATGCAGATTATGTCTTTTTATGTGCGTTCGTAATTACAAATATACGAAGCATGTACAGTCTTTATTCAATCTATCCGTCTGTACATCCGCATGCAACAGAGCAAAAACCATCCAACCGAAACATTTAAAATTTAAATTCTACAATTGTTGCATAATTTTGTCGAGTAATTTGAAATTTTTTGAAAATCGGGTCTACAGTTTAATTACAAAAACAATAAAATGTAATCCGTTACATGACAGCCAATGGGAAAAAATGAAGTGCATTTTAATGATGGATGCTACATAATAAAACTGATATGCATCTATGAAGAAGACTTTACAAAAGACATGTAAAAACATTTTAAATTGGATATCTTTATAGTTTTTTTCTTTTTGTTTACGTTTTATATATTTTATTTCCAATTTTGAGGTAAAACAATCCCATACGATTAAAAAATGATTTAAATGAAATAAACATTTTAAAAACATTTAACATTTTAAAAATTAAACTAAATTCTCATTGGCACCTAAATTTTAAAAGCCCACTATTAAAAACCGGTGCACAACAATTCTCATTTCTTGAAATTTTCATTGTTAACAATTTAAAAGCGTCGATACTTTTATAGGAAAAGATGAAATATATTTGAATGCATAATACTGGAATTACATGATAATTATATATACTTAATATTGAAAATGAATTTGTACATATGCAGTGTTCATTTCGAGCATACATAAAAATTATGATATATATAATATTCATTAAACTTACTTTCATATCAAAATTATTTATGACTTGTATATAAAATATGAGTAAAATATCTATGAACATAAATATGGTCGACGAAAAACTGAAGAAAATACTCTCTTCAAGTAGATCATTAAATAAAGAATAAAAAATAATGTTCCAATTAAAAAAAAGTAACTTACCTTTGTAGCAAACGAAAATTTAACTAAAAACAAATTCATTTTTCGGTCCTCGTTGATTGGTGCTATGTCAAAAAATCGTCCCCGGCATCAACGGAGATAAATCTGGAAATATGAAAAAATTTCCCCTGTTTTTCAAAAAAAAAAATGTTTGGTTTTCATTATATCAAAATAACAATACTATGATTGAGAAATATAAGTAATTTTGAAATTAAAAAATGTTTAAAAAAAATCTGAAAGAATTTCATCTCGATCTCGTCGGAGATAGAAGATTCGAAAGCCTGCTCTCTTAAAACGAAAGAGCTGATTTGGCTTCTCATAAAAGAGCTGTAATTTTTTCGATCATAAAAGAGTTGTTTTTCAAATGGTTAAATCTTCTTGAACTAAATTGGGTATTTAAATAGCTCAACTTCATTTAAATTGGTTAAAACTCGAGTTATTTCAACTCTTTTTTGAGAAGCTGCCTTTCAACATTGAGATGAGTGGATTTCAGCTCAACTTGAGCTATTTTGTTGCAGACTTTTTAAGAGAGTGAGCTTTGTTTTGACTTTCGAATCCAGGCTCAGCCTCTGCCATCGAAATATTGAGCCATCGAAGGCTAGAGGACACGAATTTTGACTTTCTTTTATTTTCTTTCTGGAATAACTGTCATTTTGTAAAACAATAATAAAAACTTGAAATAATAGGTCCGCTTTTGGAATTTCCCGATAAAAAACACCCTGATGCGGCAACACTGTGGCATTCCCCATCTATATAAATATTTACTTAGGGATGACTCAGGATTCTCACTATTAATTTTAAACAGTTATTATTGTTTTATAAGATAATATAATATTCCACAAATAAATAAAAGAAAATTGCTGTTTAAAATTTTCAAGCGTGAATTCCAACACTAGCGAGAACTCGGTCGATGTTACAATTTGTGTCTCGTAGCCTTGTGTATTTCGATGGCACGACTCATTTCTAATGTACAGTGTCTCACAAAAGTGATGGGACACTTGTGCTTTATAAAAAGAAACTGCAATAAAATAAATAAACAAACATGTGCAAAAATTTTTGGATGTGTTTCATATTTAAAGTTAGTAACAATTATTACATAACATGCATTTTGTCAAAATATTAAAATATTAATTTAGTAAAAATACAATTGTTCAGAACGGAGCAAAAAATGGCTCACATAAGTGATGGGACACTTACTTTTCCATCAAATATTTATCCAAAAATTTTACTTTTTGAAAGGTTTTAATATTTTATTGGATTTTCTTTTACTTTTAAAACATGATTTAATCTTTTTGGGATGGATTCGACTATTTTTTTGGGGATTTCTGGAGTGATTTTACCTCATTCTTCTTGAAGCACTGATTTTAGTTGTTGTTTTGAAGAAATGGTGTGTTTGCGAATTCTTGATTCCAATTCTTGCCAATTATTCTCTATGGGATTTAAGTCTGGAAATTGTGGTGGTGTTTTTATTATTTCAGGACAGTTATATAGCAGCCAGAGTCTAACGTTCTGAGCAGTGTGCTTGGGGTCATTGTCCTGTTAGAATTTAAAATCGTTATGAAGGTTCAATTTTCGTGCTGAAGATTTCAAATTTTGCTTTAAAATATCACTATACTTGTACTGATCCATTATACTGTCAATAAAAACAAGATTACCAATTCCAGCGGACGACATACACCCCCATACCATAACTCCTCCTCCACCATGTTTTACTGTTGGTACCAAGTTCTGTTTGCGAAATTCTTCCCTGGGTTTTCTCCACACCAAGAGTCTACCGTCAGAACCAAATATATTAAATTTACTCTCATCAGCAAATATAACTTTATTCCAGTAATCAGAATTCTTATTCATGTTGGATTTTGCGAAAGCTAGTCTGAGTTTTCTATTCTTTTCACTTACGAAGAATTTTTTCCTGCCTACTCTACCGTGATATCCAGCAGATCGAATTACCCTTCTAATAGTCTCAGGATTAACAATCATTCCATATAATGCTTGTAAATCAGCAGCAACTTTTGAAGCACTATTTCTTGTTTTTTTTTTTTTTTTTTTTAATATTTCGAACGATAATTCGCTTTATTCCATTGGATAACTTTGATGGTCGGCCAGATCTTCTTTTATCCTGAATCATATGATTCCTTTTATATCGTTTAATGATATTGAAAACTGTTGAACGACTCAAGTTAACTGTTTCAGCAGTTTTTCTAATAGATTTTCCACGTTCAATATGCAAATTAATAACTAATTTTCGAATTTCAGGCGAAGTTTCTTTTCGTTTAGCATTCATGGCTACACAGAGCTAAAAAACACAAAAATTCCAAAACAAACTGGAGAGAAATACTGCAGACGATTTCATAAATTATTGCCAATTGCTTTTAAGTAAAAAAAAAAAAAAAAAAACCAAAAATATTTTTATTGCTTATTTCAGACGATTTTTGTTGCATGTATAATGGTGTCCCATCACTTATGTGAGCTATTTTTTGCTCCGTTCTAAACATTTGTATTTTTATTGAATTAATATTTTAATATTTTGACAAAATGTATGTTATGTAATAATCTTTAATAAATTTAAGTATGAAACACACCCACAAAAAATGTGTACATTTTTTTTAAATTTATTTGATTAGTTTCCTTTTGTAAAGCACAAGTGTCCCATCACTTATGTGAGACACTGTATATTTCGACAATCCCAATCAACACGCAACTCCACGTTTCACTAATTACAAATTGATATTTTAGAAACGAGTATATAAAATTAATTACTTTAAACATTATACTGTGTGCTCAAGAAATGTGTTTAGCATGTCATATTTTTAAAATCTTCGGATCTGAAAAATTCTGAAAATTCTGAAATCTGAAAAAAACTGAAAATTTATATCCATTGATACCTTGCAATATATATACATGAGGTATGTTTAATTAGAAAATATTTTATTTGAAAATTATATATTTAAGAATTCGGGGCAACATGGTAAATTTAACTGCTAAAATTTTGGAGCATTCTATCCTGTCAATTCACCGTTTTTTTAAGAAACGATTACATGACCGTAATTTAACTACATTCTGACCATAAAATTGACAATAATATAGTCACAATAGCGTAAAATGACGGTTGTGACCATTTTCAATAAAAACAATCGAATGAATCGAGAAAACGTTGCAATTTCTTAACAGTGTTGTTTTCAAAAATTAAATATATTATTTTCAACTGCATAATATGAAATATATATTACTTTACGATTCGTCTTTTCACACAACACGTTCTTAAATTTGTAATATATTACTTTCTATATACTCGTGTTTTGAATATAAAAGTAATATCAAAGATTCATATTCCGAACTGTACATTTTACTGTTACGTACTGTCAAATTTATATTACGAATGGCCTACTTTAGGATTTTAAATTAAACACTACACACGACGAATTTAATGTCCCAGAAGATATTATGTGTGGGATTAGTTTTATGTGCTATATACTCAATATGTCTTGAGGGCCGGTTTCAAACAATAAATTTCAAGATTTATTTTCTTTCAAATAATAATTAAAGAAATTTGCGAGACTATATCTGTACGTTTGCAACAATTGTTCTTGGGTAAATATTTGCCCTATCCCAGTTGCCAATGAATTTTTCATACAAATCACTACATAGCATAAAACAAAGTCGCTTTTTCTGTCCCTATATCCCTATGTATGCTTAAATCTTTAAAACTACGTAACGGATTTTGATGCGTTTTGTTTTAGTAGATAGAGTGATTCAAGAGGAAGGTTTATATGTATAATAACATCCATTAAATAGTGGAGAAATACTGTTATTTTTGAGGTTTTTAATGTGATGTCGTAAATAATTTCATTTTTTTTGCTTATACATTGCAAACGCAGGCTGAACCCTACAAGATTTATAAAGTAGATAGAATATATAAAGTAAAAGGAAGTACTAATTAGGGACTTGTGTTTAAGCAACATTAGATTTTTTTAAATGTGTTTGTTACTATAATTAAGAAATAAAACTTTATAATAACTGAGATAAAAGCAATCGAGTGTCTACAGCTTACTACAGATGCAGATTTACGGTCACCAATAGCAACGTGGTTAGTAAACGTTTTGATTCGGAGACTACATTTCGGCGTCTAAGTCGCCACCTTATGCGAATTTTACATTTTTCCAACGATCATTTTAAGAAAACTGCATTTTTGCGATATTTTTTACAAAAAGTCAGGATTTTATAGTTTTTTTTTTACAAAATTCTTGCTTTTTTGCGATGTTTTGACAAAAATCACGCGTTTTACGATCTTTTGACGAAATTTGTTTTTTAAGATTCTTTGATAAAATTCACGTTCTTTCATCTTTCCTTTGATAACATTCTTTTTTTCTGATATTTTGTCGAAATGTATGAGCTCTATTTTAGATTCTTTTAGGAAATCCTTTTTTTTCCGAGATTTTTTGACTAAGCTGACGATTTCTCTGGATTTTCCCGCATTTAACGATAAACATGCTTAAAATAACCTTTTGTTTCATCAGGTAAATTTGTTTTGAAATGCGGAATATGTTATTTTCAACTACATAAATTGAAATATATATTACTTGACGCACAGTTAAGTTTTCTTACGAATTTGCGACTTTCAAATTTTAAATAAAACATTTCCCACGACGAATTTAATGTCCCAGAAGATACTATGTGTGGGATTAGTATTATGTACTTTCATGCAAATTTTTTACGGTGAAGTATAGATGCAGTTTTACGGTCACCAGTCGCACCTTAGAGACTAAATATTTTGATTTGGTGACTAAATTTTGGCGTCTTAATCGCCGTCCTTTTGCAAATTTCACATTGTATTCATACGATCATTTGACGAAAATCGTATTTTATTTCATTTTTTTGTCAAAATTCAGGTTTTTATAGTGATCTTTTTTACGAATATCCCGCTTCTTTGCAAAATTTTGATGATAATCTCTTTTTTTCCTTTTACAAACTTTTGACAAAATAATCTTTTTTTTGGACAAAATTCACGTTGTTTCACCTATTTTTCGAATTTTTTTTTTATTTCTTCTGAAGAAAATAGCGGGGTGTTTTTAGATTCTATAAAAAAAAATATTTCTATGATTTTTTCGTGAAGTTGACGATTTTTCAGCGTCGTTTCGCGTTTGACGAAAAACACGTTGAAAACTCTTATGATTTTTCTCATCTGATAAATATGTTTTCAAAAGTGAAATTTTTTTTATTTCAGCTGCATAAAATTAAATAATTATTACTTGACGATTCGTCTTTTCACTCAACACTGTCTTAAATTTGTAATATATTACCTTCTATGTACTCGTGTTTGGAATTTAAAAGTAATATCAAAGATTCATATTCCGAAATGTACATATTACTGTTACGCACTGTTAAATTTGCCTTACGAAAGCGCTATTTTCGAATTTTAAATAAAATACATTACACGACGAATTTAATGTAACATAAGATATTATATGTTGGGTTAGTTTTATGTGTCACATAAGTAATATGTCTTGGGAGGCGGTTTCAGTTAGTAAATTTCAAGATTTATTTTCTCTTAAAGAACAATTGTAAGAAGTCGTCTTACAAATGTAGAAGAGAAGAAAGAAAGAAGTGATAACTTATCTTAGTAAATATTTCGGGGCTGCATTCTTCTTTATAAACTTTTTATTACTTGAAAAAACGGCACTAACATATAGTAGACTAACACACACACATTATATACAAATAAAATTTTTTACATAATTCTGGCGCACGCCACCATCACAAGATATGAACCACAGTTTACAACCAACATTCGAATATCACTAAGAAAAAGAACATTTTTAATAGAACTAGTGTTGCCAGTTTTTTTTAATATTACAACTACATTTTTTAATTTAGCAAAACTCAGGTCACGTGACGCGTGACAGTCTTATTTTTTTTTCTTTCTTTTTTTCCTTTGGAATGCGCGTGTTACATCCTCCCCCTCTGTTTTCGATCTACGTCTCGGAGAGAGAACAGGACACTTTTTGGGTCTTCCTCTTTTTCTCAAGGGTGCAACTGGAATAGTTTCAGATTCTTGGAAAGGCAACAAGGCAGAAACGTGGTAAGATCCAATTCGTTCAGTAGGATTTTCTAGACTAGCAATGTCATATGTCACTAGGGACTTTTGAGTCAAAATTATATATGGGCCATCTCTCTTAGGCATAAATTTTGATGTTTTATTTCTACCTGCATTGCTAACTGGGTGTAGGTTAATCCATGCCTTTTCACCAGGCTTGAAATATAATCGTCTATGATTTTTATTGTAATATCTCTTCCGCTGGCTTTGTTTCTTTTCAACAGGCTCTTTCACATCTTTCGAAATATTTGTAAGATGTTTAAGATATGGGGTCTTCGCTCCCCCTGGTTGAAAACACTTTTGAAACCTTTTTGGAAAATCTTTAAATTTTTTCCTGTCATCGGAATTTAACTTTTTGCCTTCATCTTTACGTAAGGCATACGGACACACTTTGACCGCATCAGTACACGTGTTATTTTGTACTTCATGTTCTTCTACAAAATAAAACTTTTTATGAGGTTTGTCCCTAAAATGCCATCTTTCGTTAGCTATGTCTAACACTATGTTAGCTTTGCACAGGAAGTCCATTCCTAAAAGAGTTCTATTACCTTTGGCATTTGGGAATACAATAAACTCTGTTTTGAAAACTTGGCCTTCAATCTTTACGGGCACAGTGGCAGACAGAGTTTTTCTAGTCATCGTAGTTCCATCAGCTAATGTTACTTCATGAGTATGAGGTTTCATTGCAACACCAGTTTTCAAAAATAATTTATACATACGTTCTCCTGCAATAGAACGATTCGCTCCTGTATCTGCACAGACTAATACCTTCTTATTGCAGATCGTAATAGGTACATTTAGAGCTGAAACTGTTGATGTATTTAAACTATACAGCTTAAGACGTTGAGCTTGCACTGTTGGTTTCTCAATCGTAGGGGAACAATCTGGGCATTTCTTCTTTATAAATCCCACTTTGCCACAACCATAGCAGATTATCTCGGATTCTAAGCGACGATTATTAAACGTAGGGAAAGATCTATCTTTTGGAGGCTTACTCTGCTTCCATGTATTTTCTCGACGAGAATAATCTTTTTTCTTCTGGGGTACAACCGGGTCTTCGTTAGGGAACGTAGATCTTATGGTATCATACGCATCTAATTTTCCGGCAAGGTCAACTGGCGATTTTAAATGTTCCCAATCATCTAACATATGTTGTTTGCATTCGACAGGCACGCGCCTTTTCATCTGGTCCGCTATGATCAGATCCTGAAGAGCTTCAAAAGACGTTACATTTAACTCTTTAAGCCAGTTTTCAAAGTAAGCAGGTAACTGGAAGTAATAATCTCTCCAAGTAATTTCTTTATCTTTGCGATGCGTGAAAAACAGCTGTCTAAACCTTTCAGCGCTAACTTTAAACCTTTTTAGAAGTAGACCTTTAACATGTGAAAAATCTGAAGCGTTTTCTTCTTTTTCTCGAGCAATAAGCGTAGATATAGAAGAGGGTACAACACTTAGTAAATAAGAAACCCAGAGGTGTTCTGGTACCTTCGAAAGCTTTAACTGTCGTTCCAGGAGCACCAGAAACAATGTTACATCATCTGTCTCTGGCTTAAATGTAGGCAACAGCTTCTGGATATCTATTTTACTCTCTGGTGAGACATTATCCCTGCCGCATTACCACCCACCGCTCCATTGGAAACACTTTGGCTCTGAGCCTGTAACTTAAGCTTCTCAAGCTCAAAATTCATCTCAAACTTTTTTAATTCCAGTTCTTCCGAACGACGTTTTTCTTCTACTTCTAATTTACGCTGTTCTAATTCAGCTGCTTTTTGCTTTTCCTCTAAGTCTCGTTTACGCTGTTCTTCCTCGCGAGTCGCAATTTGGTTTCTGACTAATGAATTTACGAAATCAACTTTATACGAGGGAGAGGATTTAATCTTATCACGCAATGTGACAACAGTCTAGAGGGTTGTACATCAAAATTCATTTCTAAAGCGACATGAAACAGGTCTTCTTTTCGTGCTTTATTGAGTTCGGACATTTGTAAATTTAGCAAACAACAAGACATATACCCACAAATGCTAAAAATTCGTTTAAATAAATTGTTCCCCAGACGTGAGCTTTGCTTTACAACTCATAAAAACAAGACATCAATAAAACAAAATAGTGAACTTTAACGTTAGCAAAATATACTTTTAAAAGGATTAAACTTCGTTAAACTTTTAAGAATGTTTAAAATTTAAATTATTTTCATTTAGTTTTATTTTTTTTATTTTTTTTTTGAAAGAAAATATACTTTAAATTACGTGTCATTTAATCAAAACATTATTTTAACTGATATAAAACCAGTACTGAATTGTTGGCAACATTCATAAACAATGTTCTAAATAAGTCAAAACATATCTGAATAATTAAAATGTCAATCAATATTATTATCATATTATCAAGACAAGACTACGTAATATAGTTTTTTCAATATAACTTTAAAAGAAAAGAAAGTCTTAATTCATAAAAATAAATAAATAAATAAATGCAAAAACTTATTCAATCTGTTTAGAAAATCATATTCAATGCTATTTCACAGTATAACAGGAACTCTAAATTAAATGCTTAAAAATAACTAACAACAGAACACTCAAATAGAATTTCTAATTAAATTCTGTTATCTTGCGAAACCAACAACAAAACAAAAAATAATAAACATACGACACTTGAAATAAGAGGTATAAATACTTTTTAATATATTTTTTTCACTCTTAATTTAATTCCCTGTTTGTAAAAAGAAAAGAAAAATAATATCAACGTAAATAAATGCTTATTTCATTATTTATCAACCCTTTTTTTAATTGTTTTTCTTTTTTATTCGAAGTAAGAAAAGTTGTTATTTAATCAAGATAAAAATTAAACATGCATGCACAGAATAAAAATTAAACTAAAGAATAGAAATATAAGCATGGGGAGGGAAGGGGAATTACACAATATATAAATGAACTGTAAAATAAATCAATAAATTAAAACTAAAAATATGAAAAATTTTACAAATAGAAAACAAAATATAGACACTTGTGGAAAGAATGCATTCTTTTGATAAAAATATGGATCCATTTTAAGAAAGTAACTTGAAGATTAAATGAATATTGTTTAGTTACACCTGCAGGCACAAGAACTGAAAGTTTTTAAAAGCACAGAAAACGTAGAATTCGCCATAATTCACAAACAAATATAAATGGCGTTATCGAAGCAAGATTAAATTCGAGAACATATATCGCAAACAAATGAAAATGGTACTTGGCATAAGATTATTCCGTGGAATTTTTTTTTACAGCATTGAAGAACACATTTCACAAACAAACGAGTAACGACTGCTCGTGCCATTTTCTTGCATTAAAATGCATGCATTTTTATTTCGTGCATATTTCACACTTTAAAATATATATATATCAAGTTTTAGAAGATTCACAAAGATGTGGAACTCCTTGGAAAGACTTCGCGCCATTTCCTTTTTCCCCTTTCTTACTTGTAGATAACATATCGCAATTAAAAGCATCAAACATTTGTAGAATTAAGATGTCAGAACAAATCAAACTATTTCCAGGTAAGGGCTCCAGGTTGGGCAGCCATTTTGTAAGAAGTCGTCTTACAAATGTAGAAGAGAAGAAAGAAAGAAGTGATAACTTATCTTAATAAATATCTCGGGGCTGCATTCTTCTTTATAAACTTTTTATTACTTGAAAAAAACGGCACCCACATATAGTAGACTAACACACATACATTATATACAAATAAAGTTTTTTACATAATTCTGGCGCACGCCACCATCACAAGATATGAACCACAGTTTACAACCAACATTCGAATATCACTAAGAAAAAGAACATTTTTAATAGAACTAGTGTTGCCAGTTTTTTTTAAACAAAAAATATTACAACTACATTTTTTAATTTAGCAAAACTCAGGTCACGTGACGCGTGACAGTCTTTTTTTTTTCTTTCTTTTTTTTTCCTTTGGAATGCGCGTGTTACAGACTATATTGGTTCGTTTGCAACAAATTTTTCTGCATAGATATTTGTCATATATGGATTTCCGATGCATTTTTCATACAACTAGAGGAATTAATCAAAGGTAAGTAGTAGTTTAGGAACTGTAATTATAAAACATATTTTTCTATGTATTTGTTATTATCTGTTTGTAATAAGGAGTTGAAGTTTATAGCAGTTGAGTTAAAAGTATTGGAATAAAATAAATTGAAATTTTACTATATACATTGCAACAAATTTACAACAAAGTAACAGATCTGTCAACCGTTTTAATAGAAAGCGAGTGGAAAACAAGAAATTAACTGCATTTGGACCATAATGTGGTCAGAATAAAGTTAAATAACGGTTAAAAAAACTTTCCTGTAAAAACGACCGGTAGATCTGTTATTTTGATGCAAATTATTTACAGTGTAATATGCAGTTTCAAATGCAGCTTTACGGTCACCAGTCGCCTCTTAGCGACAAATCTTTTTGATTTTGGCTCTTAAACGTCAACTTTTTGCAAATTTCACACTTTATACATTATGTTTGACAAATGCATTTTTCCAGTGCAGTTTTAATACAAATAGAAGAAATAAATTAAAGGGAAATACTAATTAAGGAACTGTGCTTAAGGAACATATGTTATTATGACTTTTATTATTTTATAACGACTTTCTGACTATATGTTTGCAATAAGAGGTAAAACTTTATAGTAATCGAATGAAAGTTAAAAATAATCTAGAGTCTACAATACAGTTTAAGTGCATATTTACTGAAGCCGGTCGCACAGTGGCAACTAAATGTTTTGATTTCGCGACAATGAATTTTGAATTTGATTATATTGCTTTTTATTGTGATCTTTTAACAAAATTTGAGTGATTTTTTAGTTTTTTGATAAATTTCGCATTATTTCATCGAGTCTTTGATAAAGTACTTTTTTTTCGTGATAATTTGAGATGTTTTTTCTTTTTCATTTTTTGAGGAAATACTTCTTTTCAAGATTTTCTGACGAAGTGTCGATTATTCTGCATTGTACCTTGTTTGACCAAAAATTACTTAAAAAACCTAATTTTTTCATCTGACAAATTTGTTTTGAAAAGCGAAATATGTTAAATTCAACTACAAATAATGGAAATATATGTTACTTTACCATTCGACTTTTCGCATAACACGTTCTTAAATTTGTAATATATTACTTTCTCTATATTCGTGTTTGGAATTTCAAAGTAACTAGTAGATCGAACCCGGGTTACATAGTGAAGGTAAAAACCATCATTTGAAAAATTAAATTGAAAACTCTAATAAATTTTTTACATGTAATATGCTTTTTTAGATTACTAACTAACAGTGAAAAAGCATTTTTAATACTTTAAGCGTCTTGCAGATATTTTCATTCATTTTTAATTCATAAAATAATAACTGTGAAAAGTATTGTTATAAGAATTGTATTTGATATCTTTTACGTATCTTTTATCTTATGCAATTAAAAATTAACATTAATGTCAATCTTGTGTTAAGTAAGCTTTTGAATCGAAACTTTGCACGATGGAAAAACATGGCTAGGCTGCTTAAAGGATTAAACGGAAAGTATTAATTATGGTGTCAAATAAAGCTTTGAATTTAGCTTTTTTGAAAAACTCTGAATAGAGATTAATATAAAATGCTTGAAAAATATAAAGTAGTAATAAGTGAGTTTTTAATCAGTTTTTAATGAAATTGCATTTGAAAGAAGATTAATTTTCCTACAC
The DNA here is from genome assembly GCA_964019185.1 of Maratus speculifer. Classification (NCBI taxonomy): domain Eukaryota; kingdom Metazoa; phylum Arthropoda; class Arachnida; order Araneae; family Salticidae; genus Maratus; species Maratus speculifer. The sequence goes on from OZ025294.1 coordinate 365,679,995, forward strand.
GACGGAATAAAAAATTAAAAATGTGCGATGATTTAAGGAATTGAAAATTGCAGTAACGAAAATTTCAAAAGAATCTTTTTATCGTGAAATGTCGCCAAAACGACGTCGGTGCTACCCGCGGACACGTTTGTTAATTATAATAGAGATAGATATATTGCACATATGAAAAATCTTACGCGCATAGTAAAATACAAAAGTAAAGAAACAACAGCACATGCACTTTTTCAAAGAAAATTTGTTCCAAAGTTAACTCTATGACAAATTTAAAATTCGTTTTGTAAATTAAGCACACAAACACTGTCTGACATCAATTCAATGTGCAAATCGGATGCCATATTTTCCGTGCAACATGCTTGCATTGATTTTTATATATGATGACAAAACAAATATTCAATTGCAATTCAAACCTCAGATAATGGTGAATAACAAACTCTCATTTCATCATTTACATCTTTCTTTTTTCATTTCGGATCAAATTTCTATGAGAAAAATGTACACCTTTTTTTTTTTTTCATTTCTAAAAACTTACTTGAAAATTAAAAATGGTTCTACAAATAAAGTAAAAAATAAATTACATAAAAAATCCAAAAAAGAAAGAAAAAATAAATAATTTTGTTTTGCATTTTCCTTCTGGTAAAATGACAGACAACAAAAAAAGAACTAAAAAAATCGTCTGCTCTAGTAAGTTTAACTGAAAATTGTAAAATATTACATTATGCAAATTATGATATTTTGATAAAATTAGAGTTGTTTAAAGAATAGCAATATTTTTTTATTGCAGTTGAGAAGCTTTTGGACAAAAATTTAGAGACCCTGATATTTTTTTAAGCCTCTAATTACTGTCAAGATCATCTTTGTTTGCCTGTCTAATTCAACAGTGAAACTTCAACCTGGAGAGTATCGCCAATTTCTGTCATATAAATTGCTGTATTTTGGACAGTCTTCCAATCTGATCACGCACACTGCTTGTTACACTTTTTCCATAAACACGGGCTAATTTTTAAAACATTGCGTTTAATCACTGTATAATTTCAATTGTGTTATTTTTAAAAATAAGGCGTTTCCACCTGTGAAGAATTTCAAAGTCACTGGAGTGAAAATGATATGCTTCTACAAAATATATTTTAGTTTTAAGACTTTAAACACACGTTTAAATAAATATGCAATGACGTCATTTGCATACTCTAAAGCATTCGACTTTTACGGTCAAGTCTTATACAACATATATAGAAAAAATATGCATCTGACGTCAGAAATCCTACAACAAAGCTGTTTCATCATTCAAAAAATCTCAGCAAGACATATCGATAGTAAAATGATTCATATGCCTTCATTTTTTTTCTTTAAAAGTTCTATGTGTTAGTGTTATCAGATGTCATTATTATTACTTTTTTCCAAAATTCGAAAAGTGTTATTTCACAGAAATTTATGAAACTGTATTCCTTCAGATTTTTGATCTGAATCAAACAAATGCTGAGCAAATAATCCACAAAAATATTCATTAAAATACATTTTTGTAAAAAGAAACTTATGTTTTTTTTTTTTTTTTTTTTTTTTTTTTTTTGTAAAGTATGTTTGAAATAAACTAAAAATCATTTAATTGATGTATAAAAACGAAATAAAACCAAAACACACCGGGTTTTATAGCAGACGATACTCTTGAAATAGAGATAATTTAATTTTTTTTATGTTGAAATAAGAAAATTGGAACAAAAATGTATAGTAATATGCTATTTTCTATGAAGGAAAGAGATTGATGGAGGTGTAGTATAACGTAAAAATAGTTTGCAGTTTGATGCACGTTATCACTAAATTTAAATGCAGTTATTTGACCCAAACAAAACAATCACATGGTACAGATACCGAATTCTTTAATATCAACTGTGCATTTTTTTCACTAAATGTAGACGATCTGTTTATATTAAAGCATTCTAAAGTAGCATTGTACTTTATTATAAACTATATCTTTAAATATCCGTAAATTATAAACTAAAAACCGTAGTATTAAATGTTTTCTTCTTTTTGGGAAAGCACACAGTTGCGCTTGGGTTTTTTGAGAGGATTTCAGGTTTACATTTTTGCATCACTCCCAGCTACTATAAGTCCTGTCGACACTTTCTTTTTACTTTATGGCTATTTTCTCTTTACTTGGCATAGAAATGTAATACTAAAGTTGCCACCTCCAGAAAAATTGAATTAAAAACTACAAAAAAAAATAATATCTCAAAAACAAATATAGACACAGTTTTCAAACAAATTGCATTTAAAAGTACATATTTTTCTCTACAACAGTGTAAAGATTTAAAATGTACGATGTCCATAACTTTAAAATTTTAAGTAGCGAAAACTGGAAAAGTGAAATTTCATCAGAAAGTGTTGTCATTCGCAAAATGACGTATGCGTTACGCACAGATACGTTTGGCCTTTATAATATGGATATGAAAGATTCATATTCCGAACTGTACATTTTATCGTCACGCACTGTCTTACGAATGGGTTGTTTAAGATTTTAAATAAAACATTTCACACAGCGAATTTAATTAATATCCCAGAAGTTATTATGTCTGGGATCAGTTTTATTTGTTACTTATGCCATGTGTCTCCGTGATTCTTTTAAATAGTAAATTTCAAGATTTTTTTTTCAAAGAGTAATTAAAGAAATTCGACTATGTTTGTTCGTTTGCAACAATTGTTCCTACATAGCTGTTTGTCATGTTCGAGTTTCCAATGCATTTTTTATACAAATAGAAGAAATAAATTAAAGGGAAATACTAATTAAGGAACTGTGCTTAAGGAACATATGTTATTATGATTATTATTATTTTATAATGTCTTTCTTACTTTATGCATGCAATACGAGGTAAAACTTCATAGTAATCGAGTTAATGTTAAAAGTAGTCTACAGTCTACTATACAGTTTAAGTGCATATTTACTGTAGTCGGTCGCAATGTGGCAACTAAATGTGTTAGTTTGGCGACAAAATTTCGGCATCTAAGTCGCCTCTCTTTAGTGAATTTCGTAACTTTTCTAATGATCATTTGACGAAAACAGAAATTTTTGCGGTTCTTTTTTAAAATTTAGTTACTTATAGTGATCTTTTTTACGAAATTTGAGCTTCTTTTCGATGTTACGATAATATCACTTTTTTGGGATTTTTTAGAAAATTTGAGTAATGTTTTAGTTTCTTTGATAAAATTCGCATTATTTCACCGAGTCTTTGATAAAATACTTTTTTTTCTTGATCTAGCGAGAAACTTTGCTTGTTTATTTTTTTTACATTTTTTAAGGAAATGCTTATTTTCAAGATTTTTTGACGAAGTGTCGATTATTATGCATTGTCCTACGTTTAACGAAAAAATGCATAAAATAACCTGATTTTTTCATCTGATAAATTTGTTTTGAAAAGCGAAATATGTTATTTTCAACTGTATAAAATGGAAATATATCTTACTTTACGATTAGTTTTTTCACGTAACACGTACTTAAATTTGTAATATATGCACTTCTATATTTTCGTGTTTGAAATTTAAAAGTAATATTTCATATTCCAAAATGTACATTTTACCGTTACGCACTGTTAAACTGTCTTACGAATGGGCTACTTTAGGTTTTTAAATAAAACACTTCACACAAAGAATTTATGGTCCCAGAAGGTATTATGTGTGGGATCAGTTTTATGTGTTATGTATGCAATATGTCTTTGAGATGGTTTCGGGTAGCAAATTTCAAGATTTATTTTCTTTCAAAGAATAATTAAAGGAATTCGACTATATTTGTTCGTTTGCAACAATTGTTCCTGTATACATATTTGCTATGTAGGGTTTTTGATGTATTTCTTATACAAATAGTAGAAATAAATTTAAGGGAAATACTTGTTAAAGAACCGGGGTTAAGAAACATACATTATTGTTATTATATATATATATATATATATCGGGTGTCCCAAAAATGACTGATGGATTTTAAAATCCACAAACTTGCAAACGGTGACAGCTATTTAAAAAATTTTTGCTGGAGGGTTATGTATAATGTCAGGAGTTTTTTACCGTAATTTCTTATTTTAGTTCGAATTTCAAACAATATCTGGCGCTGAAGGCGATTGAAGGCCAGGTGATCAATGCTGAGTGAAGCGTCGACCTGGCCTTCAATCGCCGTCAGCGCCACCTATTGTTTGAAGTTCGAACTAAAATAAAAAATTACGGTAAAAAAAAAAAGAACTCCTGACATTATACATAACCCTCCTGCAAAAATTTTTTAAATAGCTGTCACCGTTTGCAATTTATTGAATTTTATAATCCCTCAGTCATTTTTGGGACACCCGGTATATACATATATTACAAATTTAAAATTTCTTTCGTCAAAACTAACCTTTATACTATATTAATTTCCTTATAATAATATTCCGTACTTACTTCAACTTATTAAATTAAAATCTTGTTTCTAGATCTAATCTGTTAATCCTTATGGAAACGATATAAATTTTTACTTCGCCTTAAAAAACATTTATTCCAATACGCGTAAATTTAAAAGATGGCTCTAAATTAAAAATATTCTTAATTAAACTTTATTTTCTAATATTCCAAATAATACTCATTTTTTCTATTTTTTATCAACCCTTTGCATAACAATAAATTCATTTCTTTTCTTTTTCTCTTAAAATTAATCGTCTGCAAAACTATATCGTTTGCATGGATATTCGAAAATTCTGAGTCGATTATAAATTGGTTAAATAATATATTTTTTTTAAATAAAATTGTCGTCTGTCGAATATTAATCTCGACTGTGGGCATGAGTTATGTTTACATGAAAAGATGATGGTTCGAGAGTAGAGAATTTGCTAGAAATTTCTTTTTAGATTTAAGAAGGGAAGCTCGAGGTGAGAAGAAAGATTCTTGGGTTCTTCCTTCCATCAGTACGGCTGGTTGAAGTAAATGATGGAATATTTTTTTGGGATATTTCGGTTAGAGATCGTTCGCAAGAGAAGGCTTTCCCTCTATGATGACTACAGTTTGATAAATGAGTATGCAGCAGCCAAGGAATGATTTATTGGATCTTCTATATTTATTTATTTTGTTTTTTGTTTTTCTTTTCTCGCTGGCCATGATTTCTGTGCGGAGAACGGGGACCCTGGCGATGATGTTTCTGGCTCCTGACTTTAAAATGTCACACACACACACACACACACACATATATATATATATATATATATATATATATATATATATATATATATATATATATATATATTGTTACGTCTTTGTTACTATGTGTATGCAATAAGAGGTAAAAAGAGGTTTTATGTGTCAAATACGCAATATGTCTTGCGGATGTTTTCAAGTAGTATGTTTCAAGATTTATTTGCTTTCTAAGAATAATTAAAGAAATTCGACAACATTGGTTCGTTTGTAGCACTTGTTCCTGCATAAATATTTATCATATTTGGGTTTTCCATGCATTTTTCATGCATTTAGATGAAATAAATTAAAAGTAAGTAGTAGTTAGGGAACTGTAATTATGAAACACCGTTTTATGTATTTGTTACTATATGTATGTTCTAAAGAGTAGAAGTTTATAGTAACTGAGTTAAAAGTAGTCGAATAAATGTCAAATAATGTAAGCTATATACACTGCAAAATAATTGAGTCAAAGTAACCGTTCTGTCAATTGATTTTATAGAAAACAAGTACAAAAGAATAAATAAACTGCATTCTGACTATAATATATAAAATAATATGATCAAAATAAAGCTACATTTTGGTTATATACCTATTTTTGTAAAAAAGGCCGATAGGCTTACCTTTGATGCAAATATTTTATACCGTAGTACAGATGCAGTTTTGCGGTCTATAAGAAAAAAAAATCAAACGGTTTTTTCATGAAGTTCCATTTTTTTTTTGCATTTTCTCGCGTTTGACAAAAAACACATTGAAAATTCCTATGATTTTTTCACCTGATAAATATGTTTTCAAAAGCGAAATAAATTATTTTCAACTGAATAAATTGATATTTATATTACTTGACGATTCGTCTTTTCACGTAACACGTTCTTTAATTTCTAATGTATGCATTTCTATATCTTCTTGTTTATAATTTAAAAGTAATATCTAAGATTCATATTCCAAAATGTACACTTTACCGTCACGCACTGTTAAATTGTCTAACGAATGGGTTACTTTAGGATGTAAAAGAAACACTTCACATGTCAAATTTAATGTTCCGGAAGATATTATATGCGGGTTCAGTTTTAATTGTTACATATGCAAGATGTCTTGGAAATGGTTTCAAGTAGTAAATTTCAAAATTTATTTTCTTTGAAAGAATAATTAAAGAGATTTGACTATATTTTCCTGCAACAAATTTTTCTCCATGCATATTTGTCATAATCGGGTTTCCAGTGCAATTTTTATACAAATAGAGGAAGTAAATAAAAGATAAATAGTAGTTATGGAGCTGTGATTAAGGACATAATTTTTTGTATTTGTATGTATTTGTTACTATATGTATTCAAAAAGTAATATGTAGCAATTTCATTAAAAGTAATCGAATAAAAACTTTAAAAAATCGAGATTCTACTATTTTACTGCAAAAATAATCGCCAGTCGCCACTTGGTGACTAAATATTTTCACTTGGAGGCTACATTTCGGCGTCTAAGTTGTCACACAGATTTGCCATGATCATTTGACAAGAGTCGCATTTTTGCGATTTTTTGACGCAATTCAATTTTTATAGTGATATTTTTACAAAATTCCCGCTTCTTTGCAACGTTATGATGATCTATTGACGAAATTATGTGATAACTATATGACGTAAACTATATGACGCTTTTATTAATTTCTTTGATAAAATTAGCCTTGATTGAAAAAATCCGTTTTTTCATGATCTTTTGACAAAACTTGCGAGCTTTATTTAATATTCGTTGAGGAAATACTTTATTTCCCGCTCATTTTTGACAAAATTGATGGCGGAATTTTTTTTCTTAAATAACCTAATATTGTATCTGATAAATTTGTTTTCAAATGCGTATTATGTTATTTTCAACTGTATATTATATATATATTACTTTACAATTCTTTTTTAGCATATGACGTTCTTAAATTTGTACTATGTTACTTTCTATATACTCGTGTTTGCAATTAAAAAGTAATATCAAAGGTTCATGTTCCGAAATGTACATTTTACCGTTACGCACTGTTAAATTTGTCTTACGAATGGGCTACTTTAGGATTTTAAATAAAACATTTCCCAAGACGAACTTAATGTCCCAGAAGATATTATGTGTCGGATCAAGTTTATGTGTCACTTACGGAATATGTCTTGGGGATAATTTTAGGTAATAAATTTTACGATTTTTTTTCCCTATGAATAATTAAAGAAATTTCCGAGACTATATATGTACGTTTGAAACAATTGTTTCTGGATACATATTTGTGACATCCGAGTTTTCGATACAGTTGTCTTAGAAAATTCGAGAGATAAACCAAAGGTAAGTAGTCATTAAGGAATCCGGTTTAATAAACAAAAATTAGTTTTTGTTTAATATTTGTTGCTATATGTTTAGAATAAATGGTAAAAAGTCTACAATTTAGTGATTTTCTTTTTAAAAATTTATACAATTAAACTTTGTATTACGATCGCTTCAGTTTACTCTCTGAGATGTCATATGTAACCATATCATCTTATAGTCATGCTAGAATGTGTGCAAGGTATTCGGAAATTCCGGATTCCCACCATAGATTTTAAATATTAAATTTTACTTATATTTAATTACGTATTGTACATCATAAATAATTAAAGAAACATTATTGTAAATTTCAAGTTGCAATTTTAAATATATTTCAAAAGTTTCGATAATTGACAACATTTATGTAAGCATATTATATACCATGATCTTTAGAGCTTAAGCATTGTGATTTTTTTAATCGGAGTCAAACGGCTCGAAACATAATACCAATTGAACTTGTGTGATTGACTGGTGAATATTAAATATAACATTTTATACACAAGATAACTTAATAATAAAAGTAAAAAATGCATACGATATAGAATATATTTTATAGTTATAATGTGCATTGAATTTTGTACGGGTCCTGAAATATCAATATTAAGGAATTCTTTGAAAACAAAATATTTTCCTATAGAAAATTTCACCTTAAATAAGTAAAAATTTTGAGGGTATGAACTAGATTTATTTATTTTTACTTTTTATAGATTTATACTGGTATTAGACCTGGAAGATAACGGTATTCCTTACGAATGTTGGGTTTAGTATTTATATAAAAACATACAAAAAGACTTTTAAAGAATATGAAAATCCTTCTTTTGATTAACGCTGTTTCTACAGGTGTCAAGTAACAACAATTAAAAGATATCGATTTATAATTTTTGATTTGTAATTTTTATATAAAAAATATAAATAATTTACTATATATTCATAACTTTTTTACTCGATAATAAGATTCTTATTTTCATTACCGATGTTTCTACAGGCGTCAAATTTAAAAGATTTCAATTTATGATTTTTAATTTGCAATGTTTAGAATTTTTAAAAAATACAGATAATTTGTAATACACGAAAGAACTTTTTATGCTTAATAAATAATAAAAAAACTACGAAAAACATAAACTTAAATCAGAATTTGAAAATGTTGTCACTTGGTAACAGTAGAAACAGTGTTAAATACTGTTTTAAATGATTACATTCCTTTCACAGATACTGCAAAGAAAGTGTTTTAGTAGTCAGATAACTCCCCTTTTTAAACTGTCGGTCGAAGTTTGGAAGACTTTGTATATATCTGTGCGTATGGGTGTATAAACAAAATCAGTAAAATATCTATGTCCCCAGAGAAAGATCTTTCTCTTCATTTAATTTTAATTTTAATTTTATCATTATTTTTAATTTTAATTTTATTATTATTTTTAATTTTTATTTTATTTTTAATTTTAACACTATTGGAGCCCTACTAGAAGGCAAGAGATTTTTCTCTCAAAGCTGGTAGCCTGGAGCTGCTAAGTTCGAGCACAATCGCGATCGTTGGTATAATCGTAGTTTTCTATGGTTTTGTTTGTACCCTAGATGTTCTTTCGTGAATACGAGTCCTTTAAAAAAGACCCAAACGGAAGACATTCTTTCCCGGGTCTATATCACGACCAACGTCATTAGAGGCCACGGTAGCTTGTTAAGGCGGGACTTCAGACGTCAGATCATGTGATCTCCGTTGACCCAACCCCGAGAGAAATTTATCCTAGCAAGGGGCGTTACAATAGATTTCGTAGACTTCACATCGGCAACCTTTTCTTACGTCGGGATTTTTGCCTTCTGTCACGTGAAGGAGGACAGATTTAGCGCGCCAAACCAGTTTTTCTCCCGCCGAAACTCACATTCTTATGTTTGGCTTGAGTTGACCGCACTTCTGCTTTTCTCTTTGTGAAACGTGAAAGTTACCAATAAAGCGATCACCACCAAAAAACGGCATCTTTTCGCCAAAGATTTGGGATTCGAAACCTTGCCAAGAGAACAATGACATATGGCGTCTATTTATATGAGAAGTCTGTGGGCGTTACAAACAAGAACTGTCTTTGCCAATTCGATCGGCCGCCCTGACCGCCGAGCAATAGGGCAAAATTGTAATGTTTTTTTTTCTCTGCAATTTATTTTAAATGCTAATAAAAGAGGGATTTTCTATCATGGTATAGTTTTTTTGGTACGTATAAGCTTATAAGCCTTGAAAGTATCCATCATAACTTGATTCCTTAAAACTAGATTACATTTGTAGAATTATATTAATTTAAGTAAAGCTTCAACTGCAGTGAAACCTGCAGTCTAGTGAACGGATATATCCGGTCGCGGCAGTAGGAAGGTTAAATCACGTGATGTGATGTCATGAAATCCGTCCTAGCAACCCAAGAGCTTCCCAGGCTACCAATGAAGTTGACCGTGGTCTATATCATTTGTGTAGTTAATCGGCTGTCATAAAAGTAACACAACTGCGCAATTTGAATGTTGTAGCTGTCTATAAATGTCCGTGAGTAAATATGATAACCCCCGAACATGCTTTTGTTTGCTTACTCATTTGGTGATGTGCTAGAATGTACTATGTTTTAGAACACACATTCTCGCGAAGGTATTTCCAAACTATATTTTCCTAAAAAATGATTAATAAAATATAGAACTTTTATAAAACAATTTGCAGAATAATGCGTAACACTGAGTAGTTGAATATTTTGACATATACAATATGGTACAAATACGTTACTTTTGAAGCCTTGATTGTAAATATGCATCAAAGTGCATGCACTCTTAAAGTGTTGAAAATGAAAGTTCTTAAAAAGTAATTTTATATACAGTTAATATTATTGACTGAATAGATTTACACATTTATAAATAAGTACATGTGGATGTCAATATAAATTACCTTAAGTATCATAAGAAAATGGATATACAAACTCTTTTACAATATACATATTTTTCTAACTTTGATTTTTGAAAGGAAACACACACACATATATATATATATATATATATATATATATATATATATATTCATATTTTAAATTAATATATTAAATAAGCGTTTTATGAAAAAATAAAACTGTTAATTTCTTTTAAATTTAAAGACATTTGTGAGTATAAAAATGGTTATCATAATTTTTAATTTGAATAGAGTATTTTGAGGTGATTTGAGTATAATGCATTTTGAATAGAAAATTAAATATTTATATAGTAGTTCTAATTTTATGGAAATTTAATTTCTCTTAGTAAATTAAATCATATCGATTGAAAGCTTATTTATTAAGCACTTCAGCATCATTAAGTGTCAAAATATATTTTCAAAAATTAGATTTTCTTAAAGGAAATTTAGATTTGTGGAAGTTCTCTAAGAAAATCTAATCAAGTATTTCAAATTGTGGATAGATGATAGATTGATTTAGAATATTAAGAAGTTATAAGTATTTTACATTTTTTTAAATATTTGTTTTTCTTCCACATAAATGTGGCCCTTATTGTAATAAAAAGGCATACTGTAATCTGTTTTTAAGATATGCACTTGTCTTCTTTTCTTCTTGTCGTATTTTTAAATTGTAATATATTTGAATTTTTATGTACTTTATATATTAAATGTTTTATATTTTATCTATGTATATTCTCAAAACATCTTACTTAAGAATATAGTTTTATATACATGTCTCCACATCAGCCTATTAACAGATAAACTTAGCTTTCCATAAATTTGTATGTGTTTACCGATAGAATTTTTGTTTGTTTCTTTGTTTGTATGACTTGAATGCAATTAGGTAATGATTTTATAAGGTGCCTCTAGAGGGTCTGGCAATTTAGCTTCTAAAAGCTAATCATTAAAGTCAAACCATAAACAGAGTAAAGTAAAAATTTTATTGAACAATCCTGTTTTGTCATATGCAAATAAGAACGTTACATAAGTTAATTGAGCTATGATTATACAATACAACTCTGGAGATTTCCCCTATCGCGCTTCTTCAATTGAAATCTTAAAATTTGGAAATTTCTTCAGCTAGATTTACTATAGGAGACAGAAATTTTATAAATTACATTCAATGTCAAAAAATAAAATGTATGTACATTAGGGTAGGTCATTTTTTTAAAATTTGAATTTGGTCGTAGCACGTAAAAGTTAAGTAATGGGTCAGTTAAAGCTCGCCAAAACTTTTATCAATATTACTTAATAGTTAACCGCTCCACTTTAACATTAAAAAAATATTACTTAATGTGTCAGTTAGATCCTACATAATATTTTATCAATTTCTATAAATATTTAACCGAGACCCTATGACCGAAGAAATAGAGAAAAATGAATAATATATTGGATTTTCTACAAAAAAAAGTACTATGAAAATTATCTTTCGAAATTGGGGTTGACATTAATATTTTCCATATTAATTTGAATTAAGCATGTTTTTATTGAACTGCATACAGACAGAATGCAGATCGGAACAAAATCTATAAATTTGAAGTACATTTAATGATATCGTTCGCATTTACTATCGTGTGAAAAATAGAACAGTACTGGCTGATTTCAATTTAGTTTCACATGAAAAACAAGCTTGAGTTGTTAAAAACAATGTGAAGAGGGAACTAGAGAACGGAAGGAAAGAACTAAGGTGAAAGGATTTAAGGGCATTTGAAGTGACACCACTTAAGTGTTTGTATTTCGATTGGAGCAAAGATGATACCTTTCAACAAATATCTGATCATCGAATAATTATCGAGAAGAATACACATTTCTGAGCTTTTCTTTGTTTGTTTATTTTTCTTTCTTACAAAAAGATAAAAAATCAAATGACAGTGGAACATCAAAAGTAAAAATCTGATTACATTTGTTCTGTGCTTAAATTGTTACTATACGATTTTAATATTCCACGTCAACTGCTTGTAATAACTATTCAGTCGATCCTGTTTTAATAGTAACAATTCTGTTATAATTAATTCACCGATTTGAATAATCATGTTTAAATTTATTCTAAAGTAATTTCATATGCAGCGATTTTCTGCAGCTCCAAATATTGACCTTCGATTTATTCTGTTTAACTGATCCATAGTATCAGACCAGATTCCGTGATCGTTGAGAATATTTGGGTAGAAAAGTCCTCCAGAATTCGTCCGGGATGGCTCAGTTGGCAGAGCATTGGCGGCATACATCAATGGTTCGAATCCTGGCCTGGACTTCTTTCACCCCTTGAAAAATTTACATCTGTTATAAAAATTTCATTTGATCGTTTTTTATATTAAAAATTTCAGTTTTTTGCAAAAGTAGGTATCTTGATGGTAAAAGTGATTTATCCCCTTATAGCATACATGGTCACAGTGACGTCACTGTGAGTCACTTTGGTCACATCACATCTGTGACCAAAAAGCCTCCCCTCAGTGACGTCACATTGCGACTGAGATGTGACTTTCTTAAAAATCTTTAGAAAATTACAAAAAATTCTTCAAAACATGTTATATACTTTAAAAAACATGTTTCTGGCAATTTAAATATCGTCGCTTTTGTCACAGTTCCGTCGCACTGTTAATGTCAAAGTAGTCACAAATGACACATTTTTCAACAATTTGTCACATTGTGACCACTTTGTGAAATGATCACAAAAGAGCTCTAACGACTATAAAACGGCCATAACGACTTCATATTTCAGTCACTGTGACTTCAAATCGACGTCACGTGACGTCACATCGACGATCGATGGTCACAAAGTCACAATGTGACTTCACAACGATGTCACAGTGACGTCACCATGCCTTACGGGATCTTTATATTTAAACTAAATTAAAAAGAATACATTGTGGATACATTTTTTTGTCATAAAAAAAAGCTACGTCAAAGTGCAATTATATATAGCATATGAAATTGAAAAACATTGAATTCACACGTTAAAATTATCAAAATTTAAAGGTACAGAGCAAAAAATGACGCATACAATTTCTGTTTACATTGAGTATTACATAAAAATATTGAGTTTTGAATTTTTATTGAAATCTGTGCTTTGCATAGAATGAAGAAATATGCGTAAGAATTGAATGTTACAGAAAAATAAATGTATTTATCATACTACATTAATGTATGCATATTTTTTATATTACACAAAGAACTGTGTAAATTACATGAAACACAAAAATGATATTTTTTTGATTTTTGGATTTTAAATGATAAATATTTATCTGCGTAATAATAGAAGATTACTCAGATAAATGTGGATGAATATTACACAGATACATGTGTATTTCGGAAGTTACATATTATATATGTTTTTTGGCAAATTTACAAACCACTTTATACATACAGACAAATCACTTTTGCATCACCGGTATACATATTTTTATATCTAAAATTACACATTTATTTCTTAGAGTACAAAGATCTTAAAGAGTTGAAAATTAAGTTTTTTTTTTAAAGTGTTTAAATTACATATATTATTGGCTGCATAAATTAACGCATTTATGTGTAAGTATATTTGAATTTAAATATAAAATACCTTAAGTATTATATGGAAATAAAAGTAGAAACTTAAACATTTAGAGTAAATTATTCTATCTTTGATTTTGAAAATGAAATGTCAGATATATACATTTATATTTCAAAATGTTGCTTTATGAAAAAATAAAACGGATAATTCCTTTTAATTAAGATATTTATCATAATTTTTAGTTTGAATAGAATATTTTGAAGTGTATAATGCATTGGCTCTCTATAATGCATTTTGAATAGAAAATTAAATAATTATACAGTAATTTTAATATTATGGAAAAGTAATTTACCTAAATAAATTAAATCATTTGGATTCAAAGTTTATTTATTAAGCACGTCTGCATCATTCAGTGTCAAAATATTTTTGGAAAATTAGATTTTCTTAAAGTAAATTGAAATATGTTGACGTTCTCACAGATAATCTAATCAAGTACTCGAATTATAAATGCACGATGACAGATCGATTTAGAATATTAAGAGGCTTATAAGTATTTTACATTTTTTAAAAGTATTTGATTTTCTTGAATATAAATAAAACAAACGTAAATTTATCCATTATTAAGAAAAATAAGATATATTTTAATTTGACTTTACAATAAGCGTTTTTTTTTAATTTTCTACGGATTCTTAAATTTTAATATATGTTAAATTATACAGGGTGTCCCAGAAGCGATGGGACAAAATTAAAGGGTAGGTTAGGGACATCACAATGAGTCAGAATTGCATAGCAATCCATGGTCGGAAATGGGTTCAATCTGGTGTTTGGTCACCAATAGATTGGCCGTGGAGCCCAGTTCCTTGGCCACCACGATCTCCTGTTTTGAAGCAGCATCGATTTTTTTCTTTGGGGTGCACTGAAAAACGCTGTGTACGCAACGCCTGTGGAATCTGAAATGGATCTCGTTGCAAGACTCATCTGTGCTACTGCGGATATCCAACAAAATCCAGGTGTATTTGAGCTAGTCCGCCAATCCATGGTTCGACGGTGTAACGCATGCATCGCTAGCAATGGTGGAAAGTTTGAACATCTTTTCTAACATATTCACGTATCATCTACCACACTAAATGCAATATCGTTGACCAGTAAATTATTTCAGATGATTTCAGTCTTGCGTCTCTTCGTACATTGTACCTGTCATACTACCTTCCCATGGCGTTTCGGACTATGGGTTGTTGTGCAAGTCTAAGTCTTTGTGATGTCCTCAACCTCCCCTTAAAGTTTGTCCCATTACTTCTGGGACACCCTGTATATATATTTTTTCTATATTTAATGTACTGTATTCCGTCCATGTAATTGTTTTGAAATATTTTATTTTGGATATAGTTTAATACAAATGTCGATACCTTCGCTTATTATCTGATAATTGTATCATTTCATAAATTTATTTGTGTTTACTTATAGGATTTTTTTTTGTATGACTTATATGTATCTGTAACAGTTAAGACGGAACTTATTATTATATAGGTGATTTCTGTAATATTTTTCATCATTTTTTACTGAATTGAAAGTTTAAATTTACTTTAACAGGCATGTTTTGTAACACCAGAGCCAATTATTGCGACGCTGCTATGATTCACAATTCTCATAGACGGTCAAATTGATAGTCACTTCGAAGAAACTTGTCATACGTGTAGCCTTTTTCGCATGCCGGAAAATCTATCTTTTGTAACATTTAATACGAAGATCATAATGGTAAATTTATTTGCAACTTTAAAGTTTTTTCTTTTTAAATTTGGAAAATGGCTGCTGTTCTGTGTTGATAATAGAGATTTTTGGGGGCAATTTGGTTATCCCGCCGACCAAAAAACTATCGCCAAACATGCCAATAACGGATGATTGTAAATGCGACATTCACATGACATTAACTACGATACACGTGTTTGTTAGGTCATCAAGTGATTTTTAATTCAACTTTTTATCTCTATTTTCGATTTCGCTTTAAAAATGTATTTATTTTTAAGTTATTTAAAATAAAAATTATGTCAGTTTATATAATTTGGCGAACAGTTTGGTGATTTGTATAATTTGGCGAAATTGGTCGATGGTATAATCAAGTAGTACTGATATTTGAATCCTTGTGATATCCGGATTTCTGGAATAATTCTGTTGCCACGATTACAAAAAAAAATGTAAAAAACTACAAATAATAATAATAATAATTCAAAAACCATTGCATTTAAATGAAAGGGTTTTTTCATATAAAATGGTATTTAAAAGTAAAAAGTGCAAAGTTAAGATGTTTAAAAAGTTGCAGTACCGAGAATTACACAAATAAAATTTTATTTAAATTTTAAAATATGGCATTCGCGGAGAACGTATGCGTTACGCACAGGCATGTTTGACAATATAATTTAGATAGGTGGGGTAGGTATAAGTACGTAATGAGTAGAATGAATTCAGAAATAAAGAAACACCTTTTCATTTTGTTCATAAAAATGTATAAATCCTTCAGGAGGTTAATGATTGGATAAACGATAAACTCTTCAAGATTTTTAACTTTTATTTGACTTTGACTGTAAAAAGAACGTTTGTAATTTAATCGCAGTTACTACAGCACAATAATGTGCATGGGACATCACGCACCCGAAAAAGGATGTTCTTATCCACTTGTGGTTGGCAAAAATAATAATTCTTGGAGAGTTAGTAATTTATAACGTATTATTTCCTGCGTATAATACAATAAAATGAAATTTATTATATCGACGTGAAAATTACATTTAGTTTAAAATTTTCTAGTGCAGTTTAATTCGAATCTTTCGAACCACAAGTTGAGCTGTCGCGAAAAAAGCCAGTTTGTTTAAAACGTGCACATTATCTATACAACGTAAATTCATTAATTGAACTTTATTCTTGTACTGTAACTATCACGAGAATAGGGTCAATTAAAGATCCGCTGACGGCCAATCTGACATGACGGTGAAATCGAATTCGTTTGCAATTGCTTATACTTTGCGATTACTCAGACCAAAATCCTTAGCCAGTGTCAGGGACAAAAACAATTTCGACTCTATTTTTACAACTTTTCGTCTTCAAGCTCAAAGTAGTACTTCGTTTATTTTCAAATTAAAAATGAAAAAAAAATAATTGCTATTAGAAAAACGAGATGCATTCTAGATTCTTACTTTGTAAAAAAAAATCTGTAAAGTTACTAAAAGTTTTCTAGGAAACTGGGATTCCTTGAACTTTTTATGTAACGGCAACAGCAAAAGTGCATGTAATAGATACAGAATTGCACTGAAAATCAAAAAATCTGTAAGGTTACTAAGAAATTTTTAAGAAACCAGGATTCCAAGAATTTTTTTATGTAACTACAACCCATGTTACAGATACAGTTTTAGTAAGGTTACTGTAATTTTAGTAGATTCGTTTGTAAAGTTACAGATTTCTGTAGCTTTACAAAAATTAATTCTGTAGATTTGCATCTTTCATTATAAAGTGCACAGGTCAAATGTTAGTAAGTATACACATTTCGACAACTTTTCATCTGTAGGATTACAGTTTTTTGTGTAGTTTACAGTGTAGGAAACGCGGATTTCTCTTTATGTAACTGCATCCCAGGTTATAGATAATATTTTGCAAAAATAACCGTAATTTTAATAGATTCCTTTATAAAGTTAGATTTCTGAGATTTGCGAAAATTAATTCCGTAGATATGATATATAATTAAAAGTTAAAATCGACAAAATCATGCAAAATGCAATGTAGTAGCTTTATTGTTTGGGCAATTAACATCAAAACAAAATCACCAACAATTTATATGACCATCTAAATGAATATGAAGTTTAATGAAAATCAGCGCGTTACACTGTAAAAAAAGGGTCGATCTACTAAAAAAATTTTAGTGGTCTTTGTAATTACAAAATTTTTTTTAATAATCTTACTGGGTTACAAGGAATCTGTAAGAATTACTAGAAAAAAACTAGCAACGAATAGAGTTAATAGTTTTATATTTTTAAAAGCTATTACTAAAATTCACTTGGTGTAGCCGTGATAGCCTAGTAGTCTTAGCACCGAAATCCAGACTGAAAGTACCCGGGTTCGATGCTGGACGCCACCAAATATGCACCGAATGTATGCAATGTAAGTGCTCGTTAAATAAAGGGAATATGAAAATCCTGTTGTAGCAGTTACAATGAGTAATGATCTCTGGACTTTCCCTCCCCTTTAGAAACATGTCAGAATAGAGCAGGTAGCAATGTTTGGTGCTGCCAACTATTGCGGCTTTTACACCACTAGATGCAGCTCGAAGGAAGCTCCTGCGCTTCCGGCACACGTAACGGTTACTAAATATAATTTTGGAGCCATTACTAAAATTTGCTTGGTGGCTCATACTAAAAAGTTTTTAGTTAGTTATACAAAAAATTCTTTTCTTCAGTTTACAAAAAAAAAAAATGTTTGTTTCACTTGCAAAAAAAAAAAAAGTTTGTAATGGTTACTAAAAATGCTGTGGAATACAAATTTACTAAAAAAATTTTAGTAATCTCTTGATTTTTTTTTTTTTTTTTTTTTTTTTTTTTTTTTTACAGTGTAGTTTCTGAGATAGAGCTATTGCCCAAATGGTGAATAAGCAAGCATTGCATCACCCCATATTGTGTGATCGACGATATAAACCTAATGTGCAAGACCTTGCTTCAATGTCTAATGGAATTGAAGTTAGATGGAAATTTGCGCATTAGTTCTTGAGATAGAGATAAAATGGAACATAGCAGCGCGATTTACATTAAACTGTAATGAACTCGAATTCCTATCAATCAGTAACATAATCTGAAAATTCGTTAAAAATTAAAGGCTTTTTATTTGACATAGAGGTAAAACGGAAATCGTAAACAATCGTCTAACTAAAGAAAAAGTTTTTTTTTTTTTTTTTTTTTTTTTTTTTTTTTTTTTTAATTTTAATTTTATTTGCATTAGCTCTTGATGTAGAGAATTCCAAAATTTTTCCGACATACAAACTAATTGACGGACATATTCTAAAAAAAAACATCAATTCACTTTCAGAACATTGTAAAACATAAGAGTCCATCGAAATTCAACTCGGAATTTTTCACTAATTCAATACACAAAAGATCGAATAAATAGAAAAGTGGAAGTGTTTCAGAATCTAAATATATTTAATATAGGGTAAGTGTATCAGTAGTGGGACACGTACCATTAGTGGACCAACAATTTTCAAAGTTGAAAAACAAGTTTTCTAGTCACCCTTGTCAGATAACAAACTAACTGCTGATTGGCTGGAACCCTTATCTGTTATCAGGCAAAGGGAAAACTTCATTCTTCTAATAGTCTTTGAGCTGGAAGGGTGTTTTTACAGACTATATGGAAAAACTAAATTGAAGCTAAAATTATTTTACGTAATCATCAAAACTTCTCAATATGATTTCATTATTGCGTATATTTAAGTGTAGAAATGTAAAACAAATTATAACTTCTGCACGGTATGCATTAAACTCAAGAATGGAGAGGCCCACTTCTACGGGGCTCATATTGGAGCATCAGAAATTTACTTGGCCCACTACTGGAGCATAGAGGAAGGTAACAATTTTTATTTTTTATTTTTTCTAGAGAATATATTTTAAAAATTTGAATGTTTATTCTGATACATGAAGGTAAGAACTAGGCTAAAAAAATATTTTTTTGAATTCACTAATACTTTAATAATAATTAGATAAATGTCCTTAAGTGGCCCACCACTGGTGCATTAACCTTATATATATGTATATAATACAAACTCATCCAAATTATCCACTATTCCAAAAAAACTGTTCCTCTAATTTGTGAATCGTTAGAAACTAACATATCTCTGAAATAAAACATAATATTTCTGAATTATGTTTTTTATTCTGTCCATCATAAAAAGAAAGATAATCCGGTACTTACGTATTAACGCCACCGCAGCAGAAGTGATAATGCGACAATAAAGAACAATCTAGTTAGATTAATTTTAAACACGATTATTCAATCGGTAAATTACTTACAACAGATGTAATTTTCATTGATGATTTTCAAAAATGAAAAATGGAAAATTACACGCGTTGTAATTAATTTACCGATTAAATAATCGTGTTTAAAATTAATCTAATGTAATTTCGTATGCAGCGATTTTCTGCAGTTCCATATTTTGAGCTTCGATTTATTCTGTTGAACTGATCCAGGGTATCAGACCAGATAAAAGTGATCGTTGATGTTAATTGGATGAAATAGTCCTCCAGTGTTCGTGTCCGGGCTTCAGCCAATACATCACTGGTTCGAATCCTGACCCGGATTTTTATCACCCAAAGATGAAAAATGGGAAAATTACATCTGTAGCAATCTTGTTGTTCGCAGGCGCATGCATTTATCATTTGGATTCTTTGTTGCCTTGTTAATTGCTAATTTTTGACTCTTTTTTTTTCTTTTGTGTGTGTGTGTGTGTTAGGAAAATGCGCATTTGGGATTTGCTAAAAACAGAACAAGATGCAACTTTATTTTTTCAGGAGAGATGATACAGGAGTATTACTCTATATATTGGCCCATTTTCCATCAAAATCCGATTCGCTACTTTATTTTTAAATAAAGTGTTTAAATTATTTTAAGCGTTTCGATTTTTAATAAAGTGTTTTGTTTTATGATTTGTCGCAAAAATTTTAGGTGTAGATTGGCCGTACTTAAAGACTTCCAAATCTGCGGTGGCGTAAACATGTAAGTACCGAAAATCCAAACGTTTCGGAATACAGTGCTTTAATTTATTTTCGCGTCATGAAATATCGTTTTTCCGGATACAACCAATTCTCAAATTAGTATTTCCATGATCACTAAAGTCATTCAACACACTGAAATGCTAAATTAATTTCATTGACATTAAGAGCCCACAATAGTCACAGAAAAATTACTCAAAAAGACCCGGATGACCATGTAAAGTCTATGGGAGCGTTCTTTTCTAATATCTCGCTCAAATTTTAATATTTTTGCATGATTTTTTTGCACAAGATAGCTGAGAGCAATCCATAACCGGGCTAGTTTTTACTTTTTCAGTTTTTGTTTCAGATTTTCTTTAAAAAATTACTTTAACTTTCGAAACCGGTTTAAACCGGTTCTGAAACTGAAACTATCGTAATATAAAAAATATATAACCAAAATCGAAAAAGTAAAAACTAGCCCGGTTGTGGATTGCCCTCAGCTATCTTATGCAAAAAAATCATGCAAAAATATTAAAATTTGAGCGAGATATTAGAAAAGAACGCTCCCATAGACTTTACATAATTATCCGGGTCTTTTTGCGTACTTTTTCTGTGACTATTGTGGGCTCTTAAGGCGCAGCACTAGTCACAGATAAAGACCCGGTTGTTAATGTAAAGTGTATGGGAGGTTTCTTCTCAAATTTTAATACTTTTACATGATTTTTTTGCACAAGATAGCTGAGGACGATCCACAACCGGCCTAGTTTTACGTTTTCAATTTTTATTTCAGATTAAAAAATATGTATTTTAAATTTCAAAACCGGTTTAAACTGGTTCTGAAATTGAAATTATCATAATATAACGAATATATAAGCAAAACAGAAAAAGTAAAAGCTAGGCTGATTGTAGATTTTCCTCAGCTATCATATTTCCAAAATATTAAAATTTAAGCGAGAGTTTAGAAAAGAACGCTCCCATAGTCTTTACATTATCATCCGGGTTACATTTCAATGACTAGTGTTGGGCCTTAACATTAAAATCTGTTCTAAAATTATTTTCCTATGCATGCATAAATTATCTTATGAAGCTGAAATTGGTGATACGAGAAAAAACATTAATACATGTTCAGAAGACTGGGTAATTAATCTGCAGTCAAATCGAAAATGTTGTTTCTTCTTCTATTTGTTTAAGTTATAAAATGGAACTATTATATGATCACTAGTGTGTCTGTTTGTGTGTCTGTATCTCTATTGGTCACATCCGTTTTTAACGCAAACTATGGAATATGGAAATTTCAAATTTTGGCAGAATTATTATACACTATTTACCCATCTGTATCATACAAATAAGTTACAATATTAGATACTTTGCCACTTAATTAATTTAACAGAATTTCTGCTTTCTTTTGTTTAAAAAATTTTTTAAAGTTTGTTCTAAAGAACAACAGAAAAACCCCAGCCTTAAAGCCTTGTGGGAATTTTTATAGTGAAAGTTAAAATACTTTTTCTCAATTGATCTAACGATTCCAATTTTATTTCACTGTCAGTAATATTAGATTTAGTTTCAGAATTAACTTTAGCCAGTTTTAATTTATTTTTCAAGATTATTTATTTGATCGTTCAAGATTAATTTTTTCAAGATCAAATTGTTTTTGCTCCATATCAATTAGCCTTTTTTTTTATATGTACTTAGTATGTAAGAATGGGACGAAGCCTATTTAATATCAGCAACGTCGATTATCTAAAACAATTTTTTTAGGACTCTCGAAAAATGACGTTCTGATGAAAGATATATAAAAATTTTCGATTTTTTTTATTTGAAGGAGTGGACATAAATGCAATAAAATAACACAAATTTTGCTTAACGAACAAAGTCAATCGCATTGTTAGTTGCCGAGATATTTGTAATCCTATTTTCCACATTCTTCGATTTTTCATGACCCTGTATTTCATTTCAATTTCAATTCAAATATGTATATATATATTAATTCGAAATGAGACATTTAATCAGACACAGTAAATTGTTAGTTAATATTATTATTATTTTTGGAGTTATAATGATGTTTCTTTTACGCAATTCGGTACTACTTGAGTAATTTGGTGCTTTATATATTTTGTCGAAATTGGTTCGTCAACAATTCATTAATAGAGCATTACTATGTATATTAAAAGCATTTAAATAAACGTTTAAGTTTTGTTTTGGAATTGCAATGCATTTTGTATATAGTTTCCACATGTTTTATTTTCATACATTATATTATGTACATCCACGATGGATAAGTATTACGGTGGCCTCCAACGACTAGTTTTACAAAGCATTCTATTGACTCGTATAAACAAACGCAGACGATAAAAGTCGTTGGCAAAATTACAAAGCATAGATACGACCGAACATTTATTAAAATTATAAACTTATAATAATAATAGATTATCAATTACACTGATATAAACATCAAGATATCTTACTATGGTGTCTTCATTATCATATCTATAAAGATCAGGAAAACATCGCAGAATGAATAGATTAAAGCTTATGAATTAGTTTCCATTGCTTCAGCGTTATAACACTGGGCACTGAAACTGCATTTTTCATAATCTCATTTATTCTATCAAATGACTTTATAAGTCTTATTAAAATTCCATTAATTACATATCCTCAAATTTATGCATCAATGATTTTTGTTAAATTATTTCCGCGAATATTTATATTATTTGTTTCACGTAATATAACATATTGAAAATAATAATATTCACAAAGCGAATATATCCCTCTGGAAATAAACTACAGATATAATTATATTATAATTACGTGGTATTGCACCGCATGTCACAGATAAATCCTATATGAATCATCGACCTTTTTTGTATAAAATGCTCTAATATTTTACTTTTAATAATTTCCATATTTTAGGATGTGTTATTTCAACTGCATCCACATAACTCTGTGATTTACATATACTCTGATATGCATCACAATATATTTCAATTTCAATTTATATTCAGTTTTTCAGAATATTTAATGCGTTAAAGCATGTTTGTCATAGATGGTTTGAAACTGATGCAATAGTTTTGAAAGTAATCTAAATATTTTGCAAATAGTTATAAATAGTTACTACTGTAAGTAAAAAAAAAAAAAAAAAAAATCAAAAAAAAAATCAAAAAGTTATATTTCGTGTAAAAGTTTCTTTACACTAGAAATAATTTACATTGCGATTTTAAATATTGAAATAAAAATAAAAGGGTCCTAAACATCAATCTGTGAATTTAGGAATGTGTAGTCAATCAATAATAAATTAATTTTACTTTAAAAGAAAATTCACTTGTGATGTGTCGGTCGAATGAGGACGTAGTCTAAGTAAAGTTAAAATGCAAAACTTTTATTTATTGTAGTTGGGAAATGGGGAGTGGAGCCAAAATTCAGTATTTCTGACAATAACCCACACTATTATAAGAATAAATTTTACGTTAAGTCCGTATCAAAGCACTAACCAGGCTCTTCTCTTCAGGTCGCGGTCTACTCTTACTCTAATCTGTAAATAAACAGCCCGTGGCTGCACAAATATCTTTATTCTCAAAAAATCACAGTGCTGAATTAACTCTTACCCAACTCGATTGCTGAGTCTCTCTACCTTCACACGGCCACCCTGCTATTCTTTGCTGGAGGCTCTCCCGGCTCACCAAGCCACACCCCACACCCCACACAGCACAACTCACAGCTTTTATACTTTGCAAACTGATGACGGAGCTAGAAATTTGCATAAAACTCATAACCGCAGTTTACTGTAGATCGAGGGCGCCACATACACTCCGGAAGATAAGAGTTGCATAAAGGATAGATGTCCCTTTTGAGCCACACATGTTAGAACCTTGACATCACGATCTCACTCAAAACAACAGAGTGCCTTTATTACAAATGGACACTCCCTCACACAATTACTTCTAAGATATTATTTCTAGTGGCAGTAATATAAAAGATGTTCATAAAATAATTCCGGTGTTTTAAAGCAGACATTTTAATTCAATTATAAAATTAGGTAAATATTATATTTATGTATTTTAACCTTTCATGGAACATTTTTTTTCGTTTTTACAGAAAAAAAATTCAAATCTATAGATTAGTCTAATAATGCGCAAAAAAAAAAAATAAT